>CM077643.1:178482604-179682604 GCA_039707465.1 Rhabdophis nuchalis
TTCAATGTGTCAACCAGTGGTGGGATTCAAATTTTGTTTTACTACCGGTTCTGTGGACGTGGCTTTGTGAGTGTGGCAGGGGAAGGATACTGCAAAATCCCCATTCCCTCCCCACTCTCAAAATTTCCACTACCAGCTCTCCAGAACCTGTCAGAACTGGCTGAATATCACCTCTGATGTGAACCAGAAAAAAATGATTTATACAACAAATCATTTTTAATCATCATCATCATCATCATCATCATCATCATCATCATCATCATCATCATAATGTCTATTATAATCCAAGATAAGGCAATATAGCAAAATACAATAACCTGTTGAGTAAGGATTTATTTTTTTATGAATACCCTAAAATACTTTAAGCAATCTAACATAACACATACAGAATGCATGTTGTTTAAGCAAAAGCTGGCAAAATTGTCAATAACCCCTGAATATTGATCTGATAACATGAGATATATGTTACTTCTGTCCAGCACCATGCAAAGGTAGTTTCCTTCAGATTGAACTTTTCCTGATACCTTCATGTTTTTTTAGAGGCATGATAATAATAGCTTACTATTGCCTTTTTCCTGGTTTTTTTAAATTATCAGGTTTTATTTATATATCTTTATTATTTTTATAAATAAAGCAGCAAACATATTTATGTATGTATGTACTTTCCTCCTCCTATTTTCCTCACAACAACTCTATGAAGTGAGTTGGCCTGAGAGAGAGTGACTGGCCCAAAGTCACCCACTGGCTTTCATGGCAAAATGGGACTTGAACTCACAATCTTCTGCTTTCTAACCTGGTGCCTTAACCTCCAGCTCAAGTGTTGCATGGTAGTCTCCTATTCAAATAACCATCAGGGTAAGCCCTACTTAAATTTCCAACCCTAGCAAGGTCACCCCTGGTATTACACCTGCTGAGCCACACTGACTATGATGGAAACCATTATAAAATGGGCAATAACCTAATTCCAACGCCCCCACTGTTCTAGACTGCCAGGTTTGCGTGCATGCACATCAGTGGTGGGCTTCAAACTTTTGCAGAACCTCTTCTGTAGGTGTGGCCTGTTTTGTGGGAGTGGCTTACCAGCCATGTGACCGAGTGGCTTAGCAGTCATGTGACTGAGTGGCTTGGTAGTCATGAGACTGGGTGGGCGTGGCCAACTTGTAAAATGTGGTGAAACTCACTTAACAATGCTCTTGCTTAGCAATTAAAATGTTGGCTCAGAAACTCTGGCATTTGAAGCACACAAGTCTTAAAGCTGTCAAGTTACAAGACCCTCGCACCCCTAACCCTTTCGGAAAAAAACCCAGGGGTGTTCAAACATGGCAGCTTTAAGACTTGTGGACTTCAACTCCCAGAATTCCTCCTCTTGCTCTTCATCTTGATGATGTGCAGACAGGCGGGGGGAAGGAGCTGGAACCGATTCTAAACAGCACTGTAGATTTGTGAAACCTCTTCTATAGAAGAGGCTAGAACTGGCAGGAACCCACCCCTGATGCACATCTATCCCATGGGATGGGGGGTGTTGCTACATTTCCCCTTCAGGAGCACCAAGATTTAGAATTTGAATTAAGAGAACGCGTTTCAGAATTCTATCTGTTGCCATTATGCTCCCTTTCTGGAAAACAGTGTCCAAAGCTCATTACTTAATGGGTATTCTAGTGAGATCAAATATTGGTTTAAAAAAAAACCCTGTCATATATATCCGCTTTCAATACTTCTTTCCAGGATGATTTATAATCTTCCTTCATAGATCTGCCAGAAAACCATAGGTAAAAGTTAATTTGATACTACAGTTTAATCAATAAAGCCAAGTTAACTTCCAATAGACACAATTCCCGAATCTGCAGGTAATGAAGAATTTGAAAGAAGAGCCAAAAATAGAGCTTGCTTCAGCCCTCCTGAGGTAGAGATTTACTTAGGTATCTAGCCTAAGCTATCAGTCCTGCAGTGAGGTATTCTTGCTCTATATTTTAATCAGCATAAATGTAACTGGGCAGTGGATGATTGTTCTTGCTTCTTCCATCGCTGGAAATAGAATCAACCATCCCTTTCAACACCATAAAATACATATAATAGGGTACTTCTATCTTGTAGGGTACTGAGTATTTCTTGGTGGTCAACCTTCATTAAACCACCCAGTGGGTAGAGGCAGTGGGTCATTGCAGTTCTTTGTTAAACCTACAATATTACAAAACAAAGCTATTTCAGCTATGTAGGAAGAGACCCATGGGATACACAGCCCAATATCTTTGAAGAGCACCAAGTAAGGAAATCTCCTAATAGTGAGCTGCATACCTAGGGGATTATTTTAATTGCATGAGGAAAAAATGTGGAATATAGTTACTGGATGAATGATAGTTATTTCTCTAATCTTTGATGTCTTCCTAATAGTATTTAGAATTCAAAGTTATTCTGTAGATACATTTCATATATTATAGTCCATCCATGCAGTATAATTTTACTAATTAAAAAGAAATTAGAGTATAATCACACTAATATTCATGTGTTAATTAAATGTGTCAAAGGCTTGTCTATGTTCTTTCTTTTACTACTACTCTGTCAGAAAAAATGGTAACAATGAGTCACTATAGTAAACATTGTACTTCAGTCATACAAAACGTGATGAATGTTCCTTGCATCTCTTATGATAATTTTTCATTGCCTACTTTTTAGGGGAAGGAGTAGTGCTAATTACAAAATTCCACCTCATTAAAAATCTTTTTTTATTTTTTTTTCATCAGTCTTTGTGAACATGAAACAATGAGACAGCCATCATACAATACCGTAGATTTCAATTTAACTAAAAATTTGAAAAGCAACCAAAGGCAGCAATATTGGTGCGTTGGATGACATCTTAATCTACTGAAAACAGGACATAATTTCAGCTGCTTAGTAATGTGGAAAGACAGAACCATGTTGAAAAATGTTGACAAGAGTTGTTTTTTTTATTTTAATTTTTTAAAATAATTTTTATTGGGAAAGTATAGTAAAAACAATGCATCCATAATTGTACTATAAAATTCTACTATACTATGTCCATCACAATATTAAAATAAATTGAACATAAATCCAGGGAAGAAATGAAGAAAGGAAAGGGAGAGAATAAAATCCATAAAATATCTGTATAAGACTAATTCAATCTTTGTTTAAATACACATTTATTAATACAGCATAAAAATAATATATATATATTTAGAGTGAAAAAAGAGGAAAAATGAAAGGAAAAAGAGCAAATATGCATAAATCAAAGAAAATAAATGATTTTTCATTTTATTTTACAGCAGTTATAGATATAAATATAAAATAACTTTTTCTATGGTTACAGCATTGTTTATATTTTATCTCTCCATTATTTTTATTCTAATCCTCAAAACCATATATCATAATATATATTTTTTGTTTCCAGCAAAGGTCAATAAGGGATTTCCAATCATTATTAAATTTATTCTCTAATTAAAGCCATCTCAGCTAGTTGCATCATCTTCACTATTCACTTCTTCATTCTGGACAAAGTTTTATCTTTTTTTAAAATAATAGTCTCTTTTATGTATGACTGCATCATATATAAATCAAAGTCCCATATTTTTTTCCTAGCTGCTTATCCATCAATCCTAAAAGAAAGAAAAGAAATATTTTTAAAAAAAATTCAATTGTACATGAATCTTTAAAGTCCTCTGTATTATTATTAATTCGATTTTTAAACTTGCAATTAGAGATTATATAGAAATATACTGCTCCATCTTCTCATCTCTTGAATCTGAAAACATCTCAGATGATAACAAACACATATTTTGAAATTATTCCTTAACATCAGGATCATATGTTTCTTCCCCTTTCATAAAATATTTCTCTTCATAAAGAAAAATCAATGGCTAAATTTTGAGAGCCACTTCTCAATATTGAAATTTTACTGGTTTTCTCAAAGAATGTTTGAAAAACGTATTCTAATTGTTTTTTGTCTTGATGTAAGAAATATTAGGGCTTTTTGATTTTCATGATTTGGTCCAATACAAACACACCTCCCTTTTGATTTTAAGTTAAAATATGTTAATACAATCCTGAGGAAAAGTATGATGATTAAACATGGAAATGGGTTGCAGAATTATAGTTTTAACACAAGAGATTTGCCATATTTTGTAGTGTTTTGGCAAGAGTGACACTCCGGGTACCAATTTCAGCCATTGCTTTATAATTTCCTGCCAATGTACACCAACAAAAGAACACAGTTTTGCTAAAACAAGCAACATGTGGGATACCGATATGGTTGGGAACTTGTCTCTCAGTGATTCTTGCATGATGCAGCATCACTAGTACAGGGGTCTGCAAAGTCGGCTCTTTTAAGACTGGTGGACTTCAACTTCCAGAGTTCCCCAGCCAACATAGCTGGCTGGGGAATTCTGGGAGTTGAAGTCCACCAGTCTTAAAAGAGCCGACTTTGCAGACCCCTGCACTAGGACATCCCTCGCTATCTCTATACTTGGTTTTGTTTGTGGCCCAGTGTCGGTTCATGGACCAGCGATTAGGGACTCTTGTGCTAAATGGTGCATACTTTAAGATATTGCTACTGTTTCCTCCCTCAGCATCACTTTGCCTAATGCAGGTAGTCCTTGATTTATGACCACATTTGAGCCCAACATTTCTGTTGTTAAATGAGACAGTTAAGTTAATTTTGCCCTATTTTACCACCTTTCTTGCCACAGTTGTTAAGTGAATCCATGCAGTTGTTAAGTTAGTAACACAGTTGTTACGTGAATCTGGCTTCTCTTTGCTTGTCAGAAGGTCGCAAAAGATTATTGTATGACCCCAGGACATTACAACCGTCATAAATATGAGGTTTTTTTGCCAAGTGTCTGGATTTTGATCACATGATGATGGGAATGCTGCCACTATCATAAGTGTGAAAAATGGTTATAAAAGTCACTTTTTCCAATGCTGTTGTAACTTGGAATGGGCATGCTACCTGTATGTCCCAATGAACATCTGGGCTCTTTTTACAATGTTATGAATGCCACCTCTGCTGCCTTGACTGTATCTTTTGTTAGGCTGATTGTTTCTAGCTTCTGAGTACATACCCTTTCTTTTACAGTAGTGACCACAATTGTGGAAACCTTTTGGGAAAAGTATATTTTTTGAGGTTTGATGGCTAATAACACCACCAGTACTAGGAGTAGTACTAAGTAGCACTCTTTCTCAGCCCAACTCACCTCACAAGGTTGTTGCTATAGGAAAAATAGGAGGAGAAAGGTGTGTTGGATATGTTTGCCAGCTTGAATTATTTATAGAAATAAGGAAGACAGGATCAATCAATCAATCTCAGATTCCCCTAGGCACAAAGGGCTGCCCATTAAAACCATCTTCTCACACTCAACCTGCAATAAGGACACTCATGTTGGCTGCCATGTGTGGAAGGAGCCATAAGCCAACAATACATATGTTGCTACTTTTCTGTTCCCAGATGTGAAGGTGTCAGTCAGATGAATGTTCAATGGCAGATATTAAAGCTTTATTGTAATGCTTGCCTCTTTGCTGCCCCCCACCTTCATCTCAAGGGCAGACAATAAACAAAAATGTTAAGAGACCCTATGCAGGATTTTGCATGTAGGAAGATAATCCTCACTAAACATATTTTTAACCATTTTCCCTTTGTATTTCTCTTTTGTTACCTTTTTCTTTAGGCAGCTGCTTCTGAAGTGTCTGTTCTTTTGCTTCAGCCTTTCTGGATTTTCTTTTTATCTGAAAATCTAAGCTTTAGACTGAGGCTGCAGGGGAGGTGGAACAAACCCTTTTCTCTCTCGGCCTTGGAACCTTCCAGACTTCTGTTATTTGTTTTTAAAAGGGCTCACCTTTTGTTCGCCAGTAAATGGAAAGGCTGGGGCAGTGGCGTTTGCCTTTACATTTCTCCCTCATGGAATATGCATTCTATGTGTATCCAAAAGTCTGCAGAATTCTGAACATCTCTCTCTGAACTCCGCACCATCACCGACCTCCACCTCTTCCGCCAGTGTTTAAAAACACACCTGTTTCATCAAGCCGGCCTAACATAGCCTCCGCTGTGACTAGTATTAGATAGTTTTAAAATGGGGATTTTAATTGGTTTTAGCGCAGGTTTGAATATTTAATAGCTTTTTAAATTTTGTATTTTGTATTATTTATATGTAATTTTAAATTCCTGTGCGCCGCCCTGGGTCCTTTTGGAGAAGGGCGGGATATAAATCAAATAAAACTCTAAAACTCTAAACTCTATACATATAAATGGCTGTATGTGTCTTTGTATGTTCCAGCATAGCTCTGGAATGCCTTGAGCAATTTCAACCAAATTTAGTACACAGACGACTTACCCTCTGGAAACAAAAACTGTGGGGGTAAGATGCTCCTAACACCCCTCAGGGTGTGTGTTCTGTTAAGATACAGCCTGTTGTGTCTTAAAATGGCTTCTACCATACTGCTGTAAAACGGCTTCTACTATACAGCTCAGTAGAGTTGCCATGGTAACGGCTTCACTGTACTCCATAAGGGGGCTCCCTCTGGTAAGGGGGAAAATCCAACATTAGAAATTACATTTGGTCCTGGATTATTTTTGAGGACAAATGGATGGATTAGGATAAATAAATACCTGGGCAACACCATGTTATCAGTTAATGTTAAATAAGCAGGGCCATTTACGAGAGGAATTGCAAGCATACCTTTCTGCCTGATTTCAGTCCACACCATCAAGATATGCAGAGAGTTCTTCAGATTAATATTGACTTTGGATCTTCCCAGTCTTCATTTGAGAACAGTCCCTCTGATGCAGTACCAAGCTGACCCATGCCTGTTTCAAACAGCTTTAAGTGCAGAAACTGTCAAGATAGGAGACATTTTGTGTAGTCAAAACAAAATACTTTCTCTTGGGAACCAAGGAGGTTCTTACACCTGGCCGGAGGAAGGAGGAGTGATGTCTCCAGACCAGTGGAAGCTGATTTGATTGGGCCATGTGGCTGATTGTTTGGGGTTGAGGGAAAAACTCTTCTTTTAATTGGATGAAAACCAAGGGGCCCCTCAGAGTTGGTTTTCACCAGATATGGTATTTCCAATAAAGCTATTCTTTGAGCAATCCATCTGCCTCGGAGTTTTTGCTTGCAATGGATCTATTACTTGGAATCCTGACATAGATTGGAGTTGGGGCAACTTTGGACATATGTAGTTGTTGGGGTTTTAAGTAAAATAAGTGCCACATGCCTACAGTATTTTAAAATGCATGTATGAAGGACTTGTTCACTATGTTTTTAATACACTTATTTTACTTGATGTTTTCACACAGAACAAGGAAAGATCCCATCTCTGAGTGTTCATATTAGTTGCCTAATTGTGGCAGTTTACGGCTATTTAGCGAGAGCAACATGGATTGCAAAGAGGCTAGGGTGGCCCAGGTCACATTGCTGCCCAACCCAGTTTCAAAGAATGCAAGAGACAGCTCTTTTTCACAAAAGCCCATTGTGCTTTTTCAGCAAAAGATTGTTCACATTGGACTTTCCTGGAAAGCAGAAAAATCTTCTGACTTATTATATAGAAAGGGGTGGGAATTCATCCATCCTGTTCCTAATGGGAAATATGCCTTGGTCAAAAATCATGTTAAGTTTCCCTAGGCAAGCAGACTGGGATTTTCACAAATATGTCTTTTGGTATGTTTAGGTTTCTGGCATTTTCTTACACTACAACGCGTGTATTTTCCCTAATGCATCATCACTGAGTCCTTTGGCATTTATTTGGAGAGTTAATTGCCTCATCATTATGAATTAATATTTATATCATTATAAATCCAATGTTCTAGCTTATTCTAAAAAAGAAAAACAATAATCAAAGCTTCCACGTTGTCAAGAAGATCATCTCAGTAATGACACCTTCATGGATCCATGTGTTTGTGGTTGACAAGGCTGATGATGGACAAGAAAAAGACAAGAGATTTACGGAAACACCAGTTCAAGTGTTCCGTTCACTGGCTTTGAGGCTGGGAACATTGCAAATCTGACAAAAAATATTTTTAGCACTTCCTGATTTTTGGCACAGTCAGATGCGCTAAAATATAAAGCAGCTTTATTTTCATTTTTTCCCCTTTCTTTTTTTTTTTTTAAAGTGCTTCTCATTCCTGCATCAGATAAAACTATGACATTTCATGTACAAAAGCTAAGCAAGCAATGAAATATTCTGGCTCCTACCATAGTGTTTAAATCTGTACTGGGTAGGTTAGTGGATAGATCTTTTTCTCCCCTTTTTAGTTCTTTTTTTTTTTTAACAGACTGACTTTCTACTTCCAACATATCAAGGCAACAATTTCTCGGGCATCATTCCAGAACAGGTCCTTCAACAATATTTACCCAACTGATTTTTCTATTACAATTAGAAAGAGGGCACTTTTAAAACCCAGTAAAACTATTAAGGTGCTAAGTCACATCTTATCCCACCTAAACTACTTCTGGCATAATAATACCTCCCCCTTTTTACTAGACCCTCTTAAAGGGTTAAAGCTGATTGCAGTCCTTTTATGGAATGCTAATTTTCAAATTTGGGCAATATGCCTAAAGCATTTGCTCCTCTTTGTGCCCCTTCTTTTCTATTTTTAATCGTCCTAAATTCCCTGTATCTGTTCCTTTACTTTTTCTACTGGGATTAATAAGCAATCATAGCAATTTAAGCACTTGTAATAATTCTGGCAACGTATCCAGTCTGGAGATAATAACTGACGAGCTAATTTCTCTAAAATGTACTACTTGGCCACATCTTTTCCAGTTTAGATCAAGGCTTGGCAGCATATGGCCTAACGATCGGATGTGGCTTGCCGGGCGAAGTCATCCAACCTGTGGTCCCCAAAACAAGTACCGTATTTTTTGGAGTATAAGATGCACCTTTTTTCCTCTAAAAAGAGGCTGGAAATCTGGGTGCGTCTTATACATCAAATACAGCATTTTTTGCCTCCTGAAACCCCTCCCCTTCACCAAAATGGCCATGCGCATATCCTTATTGAGGCTTCCAGAGAGCTCCTGGGGGCTGGGGAGGGCAGAAATGAGCAAAAAACGGCTTTTTTGCCCCCCCCCCAGCCCCAGCAGCACTCTATAAGCCTCCATAAGGCTAAGCATGCCTTATTTCATTTTATTTTCACAAAAAGGGGCGTTTTTCTCCATTTTGGGGCTCCCCACCCCCCCAAGAGCACTCTGCAAGCCAAGGCTGTTTATGCCTGTTATTTGAAAAAAAGCGGGCCCATTTTTGTGGAAAACGGGCCATTTGGGGGAGGCTTGCAAAGTAAAAAGGGCTTTTTTCTCTTTTGGAAAGCTGTTTAGTTAGAGTGATTGATGAGAATTACGTTGGTCAAGTACTGTGCCTGCAGAAACAAAGATTTGTTCCAAAGGTGGCCAGTGATTTCCTTCTCCAGCACATGGGTAAATACACCTGGAAACATCTACCTACCTACCTACCTACCTACTCTCTCTCTCTCTACCTACCTATCTATTGTATTTCTCTCTCTCTGTTTCTCTATTTTTCTCTCTCTATTCCTCTACCTGCTTACCTATCTACACTTTCCCTACCTACCTACTGTATTTCTCTTTCTCTCTCTCTCTCTCCCCCTCTACCTACCTACTGTATTTCCCTCCCTCTCTCCCTACTTACCTACCTACTGTATTTCTCTCTCTTTCTCTCCCTCTCTATCCCTCTATCTACCTACCTACTTTTTTTAAAAATTTGCCTCTTCAAAACCTTGGTGCATCTTATACTCCGGTGCGTTTTATACGCCGAAAAATACGGTATATTTATCTGGGTCATTCAAGAGAGGGACAAGGCAATTGCCACCTACTTGGGCAGCCTTTTTGGTGAGTCACCTCAGCATAGGTAGAGCAACATATTCATCCAGAAATGATGATGGTGGTTTGGCCTTTGGCTCCTCTGCAGAGGAAGGTTGCCAGCCCTTGGTTTGGATCTCTCTTTTTAAATTCAGAAATAAAACCCCAAGCAAATAGATCCTTGACAAATTTTGAAACATTGATAGTGAACCTTCCGAGATGTAATTGGGGACCTTATTTCTAAATTATTATGGAACGAGCAGATCGCCCCTAAATTCATCTAACAAAGAATGACCTGGTAAAAGGATTCACAGCAGTGAAGAGGGGAATAAAGTATAAACATGATACTAAGAGAGCTTCTTCTTCTTCAGCTCAAATTAAAGGAAAATGTTTTAATTTTTTTTATAGCTGGTACATCACTGCCTATAAATTAGAATGTATGAATAAGGAAAGCTCTGCTTTATGTTGCAATGGCTGTGAGGAGAAGGATCTGCATTTATTTATCTTTATTTAAATTTAAATCTGCATTTTCATGCGTGTGGTTCTTGCCCCAAGTCTTTTCCGTCTGATCTGAGATTTTTCTGGGAGATTGGTAATGTATTATAAATCAAATAATGAATATGCATCCGTAGCTTCCTTGTTGAATATATATTTTAAGCTCCATTGCACATATTTACTTTAATGAGCCAGTAGTAGTTTTGCTGACTGCTGCCAGAACGTCGGCAGCCAAACACTAGAAAGACAATATTATGATGCTGCAGCTGTGGCTTCAAAACTATATTGCTCTAACAGAGAAACTAGCAGACATTCTTCGCCTTTAAATGGGGCAAGTTGAAGTTGAAGCCTTCTCTAACGTATGGTCTGATTTTATGACTTACACCAATCAGGGGAACTGTGACTGCTTTGTGTCCAAAATATATATACCATATTTTTCGGAGTATAAGACACACTGGAGTATAAGAAACACCAAGGTTTTGAAGAGGCAATTTAAAAAAAAGGAAGTTTTTGCACTCTGCAAACCTCCCAAAAAGGGTCCGTTTTTTGCAAAAATGGGCCCGTTTTTTTAAAAAAAGAACATGAATAGCTCTTAGGAGGCTTGTAGAGTGCTCTTGGGGAGGGGGGGAGGCAAAAACGAGCAAAAAATTGTTTTTGCCTAAAAAGGGGGCATGGATAGCCTTTAGGAAGCTTATAGAGTGGTACTGGGGGGGGGCAAAAATGAGCAAAAATTGGCCTATTTTTTGCTCATTTCTGCCCTCCCCAGTCCCCATGATCTCTCTGAAAGCCTTCTACAAACTAGGCACGGCCATTTTGGTGAAGGGGTGGGGTTTCGGGAGGCAAAAAATCCTGTATTCAGTGTATAAGATGCACCCAGATTTTCAGCCTCTTTTTTGATACTCCGAAAAATACGGTATATTGATGGGGTAGTGTGGGTGAATACAGGTTTTCTTGCTTTGTTTTAAAATCTACTTAAGTAGGGACATGATTTTTTTTTAAAAAACCATGAAAAGTAAGTTTGTGCCTGAGAAGAATCAAGATGTGTGTAGGGCTTGATCAATGTCTAAAATATCTGAAGGAATGCCACCTTTTGTTGGCACAGATTTTCTTGAAAATGTCAGCGCTGGGTACCTTCCTATGCTAAAGTGCCCAAGAGATACCCAGCCTTTTCAGTGGTAGCCCCTGATATAGGAATGCATTGCAACTCAGTCATGGCATAATCTTTATTGCCTTTTCAGAGCCTTTATTTCTTCTAGACATCGGAATCATTTTCTAATCCCACTGTGATATTTTAACATTTTACTACTTTTTTTTAACTCTCTGCTCTTGTTTTACTGTATGTTTTGTTATATATTGCACAGGTTAGGTGATGTGTTAATGTATCCTTTTATCAATAATTTGTTGATAAAGTATCCTTTTAAACAACAGTTTAATTTTCCATTTAAGTTGCTTGAATCTGTCTGCAACCTGCTTAAGAAATTTAATTATTTTTAAAACCTTAGGCTTCAATCAAGCATGTTAAATGCTTCATGTGTATAAAATACGGTAATTGTAATGAACTCAGGCTACTAAAAATCTTAATGCAAAGAAAAAGAAATAGTGACAACTTTTAAATAATAGTGCATCTATTGTAATAGTGTCATTGTTTCTCAACTGCATCCATTGTTCCTGAAAAAGATTTCCATTCACACAATAAGGCTTTGCATCCTTTTCTTTTCACCCTACCTTTCTCCCATGAGTGCACCCCATAATTATTTCTTATTAGACACAGCCACTGCATATTTCAGTAGGATACTACCCTGCTATACAACAAGAATCTAATTTGATGTGATGTGACTTGAGGTTTAGAAACCACAAATCACATCACATCAAAACTTTGCAACAGATCAAGACTACTGTACATTAAAGCAATAGCAATCACATTTGGACTTATATATTGCCTCATAGTGCTTTACAGCATTCTCAGGAAGAGGAGGTTTACAATGTAGAAGCATTATTTGCATATTATCCCCAACAATCTGGGTCTTCATTTTACTGATCTCAGAAGGATGGAAGGCTGAGTCAACCTTGAGTCGGTCAGGTTCGAACTCCTGATGGGGAAGATTTTGCCTGCAATACTACATTCTAACCCCTGTGTCACCACGGTACCATGTTACTACCATTCTTTGTATTACTACAGCAATTAAAATGTGACAAAATGAGAATTGTAAAATTCTAAGGGGAAAATTCATTTTGACATTTCGAAGCCAAAAGTTATTGTAGACCAGGGGTCTGCAAAGTTGGCTCTTTTAAGACTGGTGGACTTCAACTCCCAGAATTCCCCAGCCAGCCTGGCTGGCTGGGGAATTCTGGGATTTGAAGTCCACCAGTCTTAAAAGAGCCAACTTTGCAGACCCCTGTTGTAGACAATCAAATAAAAATCCACTTGTTTTCCCACCACTTTCATTTTTTGAAAAGACTTTTCAGTTATTCAACCAGTCTGATGATCGGTTAAAGATTCAATTCAGAAAAACTCTAAATTAGACCCAGGTCTTATTTAATAAGTCACTGTAGTAAAATTATATGCTAAGTTTAATTATGTCAAAATTCTGCTTACAGGATTAAAATCTAAAGGGAAGCAGGAGGGCTAGTAAAGAAGGGTAAATAGGAAAAGGAATGGAAGAGGAGATAATAAGTTAGAAAAGACCTGGAAAATTAGAAATGTTTTTAATGTTTTTAGAAAACGAAGTAGGAATGACAGACTAATATAAAAATATAATAGTTAATCATTAAACTTTCAGATTTAGAATTTAAATATTTAACTATTTCATCTTGTCTGCTTAGCTTTTTATATTCAATTAGCCTTTCTTTTTTCTGCCATTGATATATCCAACAATATGTCAAACATTTTCTTTCTAGCTTTTTTCCTGACTTTTTGCTCTGCCTATGCAAGATTTGGTTTGTTCTTTCTTTCTTTCTTTCTTTCTTTCTTTCTTTCTTTCTTTCTTTCTTTCTTTCTTTCTTTCTTTCTCTCTCTCTCTCTCTCTCTCTCTCTCTCTCTCTCTTTCTTCTTCCCTTCCTTTCCTTTCCTGATTTCATTTTTTAGTCTATTTACAATTTCTACAGCATTTTTCTGGCATGTGATAAGTGGATCCTGATGTTCCTGCTACATGTCATTCATTCCTGATATCACCCCCCTCTCTCTTTTCTCTTTCCTTTCCCCTTCTGAGTTGAGAAGTGCCAGGAGCTTCTCCTGCTCCCTCATTCTAAGTGTGACAAGCTCAAGAGCATTGCAATGACCCATTCTTCCTTTCCATTTCTTCCTCAGTTGATCAAGCAAGCTGCTAAAGCTGATGAGATATTCCACTCCTCCTCTTTGCTCCACATCCTGCCTAAGTCAGGAGTCAGGGAGGACTTTCATTTATTGTTTGGTTGGAACCAGTAAAATACTGACCCCTTTTTGATTTTCCACTCTTGTTTCTTCCTGGCACTAGACTATTACCATTTATTTTACTTTGACAGGCAGTCCTTATTTCTCTATCAATACATATAAATATCTCTCTCACCCTCCAAATAAGTCTCTCTGTCCTACAGAATCAGGATTGAACACTGATGAAATTCAAATTTTTTACTACCAGTTCTGTGGGCGTGGTGTGGCAGGCGTGGTATGGCTTGGTGAGTGTGGCTTGGTGGGCATGGCAGGGGAAGGACACTGCAAAATCTCCATTCTCTCCCCACTCCAGGGAAAAGATACTGCAAAATCTCCATTCCCTCCCCATTCCTGGGGGAAGGATACCGCAAAATCTCCATTCCTTCCCCATTCCTGGGGGAAGGATATTGCAAAATCTCCAT
The DNA here is from genome assembly GCA_039707465.1 of Rhabdophis nuchalis. Classification (NCBI taxonomy): domain Eukaryota; kingdom Metazoa; phylum Chordata; class Lepidosauria; order Squamata; family Natricidae; genus Rhabdophis; species Rhabdophis nuchalis. Next base: position 178,496,743 of record CM077643.1, read on the forward strand.
TCCCACCCCACTCCAGGGAAAGGATACTGCAAAATCTCCATTCCCTCCCCATTCCTGGGGGAAGGATATTGCAAAATCTCCATTTCTTCCCCACTCTGGGGCCAGCCAGAGTGGAAGGTGGTGTTTGCCAGTTCTCCGAACTACTCAAAAGTTCTGCTACCGGTTCTCTAAACTACTCAAAATTTCCTCTACAATTCCTCCAGAACCTGTCAAAACCTGCTGGATTTCACCCCTAGTGCTGAAACTTGATTGTAATGTAATCAGGAGACATGGGTCTGTGAGGGTATTGCAGCATTAAGGAAGTGTGGGGTGCGTACTTGGCCTGTGCTAAAAATACAAACTATGTTCCCTTTCAAATTCTTTCTTCCTACACCAAGGAGGAAGTTGGGGTGAGAGAGGTTCATAGAGTGCGAGAAAGGAGTTTCGGGCCTTGAAGGGAATGATGGAAACTAGATGTAATAACAATGTGGATAGAAAGTATAGACAAAACATCATAGGACTGAGCCATGCGATTGCAAGGAATAAGCCAATAAAACTGACATCTAGCTTCTTATATAGTTATGTGCAGAAAAGTCATAGAAAACTAGATGTGGTCCTCAACAACAATTGTGAGTGGGCTTTCCTGGCAATAACCATCAGTAGATCCTTTAGAGAAGACCTTGGATACTCAGGAGACCTGGCAGCCTAGGAGGATAGAAATGGGAGAAATATTCAGACTGAATGATGAAGAGACAGATGCTGATAGAGACAAAGATCTAAGAGACGTGTATGGGAGGCAAGCCAAACGACGAATAAGAATCGAAGTATTAAAATGGGCAAGAGATGATGGATAGAAAGGAATTATCACGATTTTCTTTTTCTCTTGTTAATACAATGATGGCCTGATTAAAAATAGAGGTAGAAATAAGAACACACACCTTTATATAAAGTAAGAGTTAGAGGGGAAAATTGGAGGCTGAAAAATTATATTATTAGGTGTGTTTAAATAATAGGATGACTGCTACTGGAATGGTGTATTATGATTTCGAAAAACTAAATAATGAAGGACTAAGTCTTAATATGAACAAGTGTATTAATGCTAGGATTAGTAATGGTGGCCTGATTAGAAGTTTGAATAGAGGTAGAAATAAGAAATAGGGGAAATATTTAAAAGTTGAAAGATAGTATGACTATGTATGCTTAAGAATATCATTCGCATTAAAATGGAACATTGAAAAATTGAATAACTAATCTAAAAAACAATCATGTATATGACATAAGTTTGGTTAATGTAACAGTTATGATTATCACTATTATTGCTTTTTATATCAAAATGAATTATACCCAGAGGCTACACAGAGAGAGAGAGAGAGAGAGAGAGAGAAGACCTTGAAATAATCGAATTCATCCTTGAACTGTTACTATGCAGCTTGACATGCGTGGAGAAAGTAGGAGGTCTCTAAAACAGTAGGGAGTTGGGAACCATTTGGAAGTTGGTACCAGTAGGCAACATCTTATAAGTGAATTCCATCATAGGCAAAAGAGCACACACCAATAATCTTGCTGGTAATTTATATAGCAATTTTTGCTCTTGGATTTTGCCTTCTGACTGTAAGCAATGGACAGAAATAGGTGGAATTTTATATTCACCTAGATCAGAGTTCCCCAACCTTTCCAGCTTTGCAGACCAGCAGGGGGGAGGGGATGGTTCTGTGCGAGCAGTGGGGATGCGTGCATGCCCACATACTCATCCATTGCTTACATAGCCCAGTTCTGTTCAGCTCATGGCCCAGTCGTGGACTCCTGCATTAGATAATTCTTCCCCTGCTGGATCACCTATTTTCTTACTAGATCTCTTAATGGCTTCAATAACGAAAGAGTTTGTAATGTGTTGCCTTCACTGGAAAAAACTGGAACACATTCAGAAATGTATTTGCCTAGAAAACAGCTCGTGCACAACTATACAACACAGTCAAATATCAGCACATGAAAGGTTTTATGACATTTTGTTTCATGCCATAAACTGTTTAGCCCACGTTGAAATGTACAGCCCAGTCAAACATCAACATAGGGAATGTTTTACTACATTTTGTATTATGTCATAAACTGCTTTATGATCATGTTTATGTCATAAAATATGTCATAAAATTTGCTAAATTTCAATTCCATGGGAGCCACGAATCTCGGATTTTGGACGCATGTTGTAAGTTAACCCATTTGAAGTAGTTTAGTTCAAAAACTATTGCCCTATGATGCACCATTTCACCCACCAAAAGGCAGTGACAGCTAGAGTTCTATGGACATATAGTTCATAGGTTGTTCAAACAGAGTTTTCAAAAAACATGACATAAATTGTAAGCCTTTATCAGAAATGAGATGATTAGGAAATTACTGGATAAATGTATTGAATCAGCAGGAGAGCTATTTCAGGATTGGAGGGGACGCCATGATAAGAGAGAATGAAGTAGCCTTCTTAAAGGACCGGTTAATTGCTACCAGAATGGTACCCAATTGGCAAGTGGTATGATCAGTTACAAAATCCAAGTATTCTCTATAAGGCCACTGTGAAAAGGAAGGGAATGCAACAAACCAAATTGTTCATTGCTTAGGACGGTGTTTCTCAATCTTGGCAACTTTAAAATGTGTGGAGTTCAATTCCTACTGACTAGGGAATTCTAAGAGATAAAGTCCACATATCTTAAAATTGCCAAGATTAAGAAACCCTTGATTTGACAAGGAGACAAGCATGGCAAAAAGAAACATATGATTTGGTATCTTCTTTAACACAAGGTCACCAAATGTACAAAACAGGAGAAGGTGAATATACCTCCAAAGATATTTTTTTTCCTCCAAAAGGAAAAAAAAACATATCTATTTTCTAACTAAAATGGTAGAACTACAATCCTTCCTTTAAGGAAAGGGGAACATACTGTACAACCAGTCATTGGTACTAGAGAAGCATATTCCTTGGACAGCAAAGGTGACTAACAAGCAAGTATTGGCATGCATAATATCAGACATGTCCCTGAAAGGCAAAATCTTGAAACTGCATCTCATTTACTTTGGTCTTGTTATGCAAGGAAATTCACTGGAGAAAGCAATTATGTTTGGAAGGGTTAGCGGTAGAAGGAAACCAGGCCACCAAAGAACATGGACACTATCAAAACTGACACCAGCCAGAGCATAGAACATCTCAAACAAGTTGTGCAAGATCAGAAGGCCTGGCCCATACAATCGCCATACAGTCGGACATGACTGAATGGATAACATCATTATTGTCATAACCAGTTATGATATATTGTGGGGAGGGGGAAATAAGGATGCCTTGAAGGCCATCTATTTATATCTGCATGTATTAATTTTGCTATTGCAGAGAATGGATTTGGACAAGTAAGATAAGCAATCTCTCTTCTTTCTCCAAGAGTCACATGAGATTGGCTAGGTGTTGGAAGGAGGAAAGATCAAAGTCAGTCATGACAAGAAGGAGTGGGGAAGAAAATGGTTGGGTAAGAAATATTATGGATTGGATAATAAAGCATCAGCCTGCTTGCCCTGTGAATTGGGAATATAAAAATGCAAAAATTAAAAGAAGAGAAATGTTGTGTCCATTTAACGTGAGGCTGTGTAACCTTGTCAGAAATCATTAAGAATTCCAAATTCTTTTAATTGGTTCAGATCTCAGTAAGATATTTTGCCCAAAGACCTTTGTTTTAAAATTTTAGCTCTTTTCAGCTGGAAGGATCTAGCTGCAAAATACAGGTAAAATCAAAATCTCAGACTGTACAACAAGTAGGGGGTGGGTTAGAATCTGGAGGACAAAAAATGGACTGAAAAGTGAATGCTTGTTGGAATTTATTTTAAAAAAAAACTTATTGGCTTGTAGAATAAACTTAAAGGTGATCCTTCCTATTTCTGGGTAAAATGAGTTAATGGTGTGACTAGCGAAAGAAAATCAGGAATAAAATTTTGGTAAAGATTGATACAGCCCACAAAAAACCAATGTATATTTCGGATGAATAAGGGAACTGCCAGAATAGAATGGATTCAGCCTTCGCTGGATCTCTTTGAATTCTTTTCAAAAAACCATTTTAACTTAGACAAGATCAGAGGCACAGTCCTCCATCTTAATATAGAAACTGTAATCCCAAATATGGTGAAGAACTGCTTGAATTGATCATTGTGAAAAATAGTATCCTGCAAATAAATCAATAGATTATATAGGTACTATGTATAACTTGGGATTTAACCAAACAACAATAGAACATAATATTCATAAGTCAGTTAAAGACCAAAGGAGTACAATGTAATCCAAATAGTGCTACTAGTGATTCAATTTTCTCACAGCAAAAAAGAAAGATAGTTGTGACACTTTCATGAGGATTAAATTATAAATCTTCTGAAATCAAACTTGATGAAAATGTGTGCCTTCTGCTGTTTCAAAGAGTCTGAAAAGAAAATTAAAGGAGAGTGATCCCTAATGTTTGCATAGTTTGGGAGTCTATAATCATAACTATTCACTAAGGTTGCATTACTATTACTATTAGTCTTCTCATCGTTCGTATCACCCATCTCCTCCCACTTATGACTGCAGGACTGTAACTGTCGTATCCTTATGATTTATATTGATATTGATAGTTTTGCATTGCTTATTTGTACCTTATGACTATCATTGTACCTTATGATTCTTGATGAATATATCTTGTCTTTTTATGTACACTGAGAGCATATGCACCAAAGATTCTATCCTATCCTATCCTGTCCTGTCTTGTCCTATCCTGTCCTATCCTGGGCTTCATACAAGGAGCCACCTTTTAAAAGAAAAAATATAGGAGAATTGGCAAGGGAGGATTCCACAAAAGCTTTCCATCTTATTATTATTTATTATTAAAGCATTAAACTTTGCTGCCCATCTCATCACAAAGTGACTCTGAGTGGCATGCAACATTCAAAACAATAAAACCATGAAAAAGAAAGCTTTCTAATAACAATAATATACAAATTATAATTAAATTATAATTACAAGATGAAGAGGGATGGATGCAGCAGTGGTGAAAGGCAGGTTTTTCAATTGGTCCATCAATCACCTGCAGTGCAATACTTAGGGCCCCAAGTTGGCAGAGCCCAATCTTCAGGCCCTTATAGAAGATCAGGAAGGTGACAGTGGATTTCACCCCAGGGGGCAAGATGTTCCAAAGATTAGGAGCCACAACACAAAAGGCTCTTCTCCTGGACCCTACCAGCTGCAATTCCTTGACTGACACAGTGCGGGTGGGGCATGCCAGTCTCACTGGGGTGAGATGGTTCCTGTGATAACTTTCTATTGCAAATTCTTATAGGTAAATCCTTTCAAGTAGGCATATGCTGAATTTGACATTGGATAGTGGTATTTTCAAGGAACTAATCTCTAGAAATTAGATTCATTGTACTCACAAGGTTATTGTGGGCAAGAGTTGCAGAGCAAAACCTGGTTTTCCCTCTTTACAAATATTTTAGCATAATCTGCATATCTGACTGGGAAACTCTTCATGAAAGATTGTGAATAGAGTGGATTTTATGCCTTGTAAGCTATGAGTCTTACATGCTAGTGAATGAATAGCAATAGCACTTAGACTTATATACCGCTTCACAGTGTTTCACAGCCCTCTCTGAGCAGTTTACAATCTGGGTTCTCATTTTACCAACCTCAGAAAGATGGAAAGCTGAGTCAACCTTGAGCCGGTGAGAATCGAACTGCTGAACAGCTGGCAGCAGCCAGGCAGCAGAAATAGCCTGCAGTACTGCATTCTAACCACTGCCCCACTATGGCTCCAAGATGATGTTAACCTATTCCAATTAATATGTGGCTTGTGAGGATATCTCATTTCTAAGACCCTAGATAAATCTCATGATGAGTCTAAATAAAGTTGGGGTTGCTGAGGAAGGCTCATCTGCGTTTTTGGAAGGAAGATGGGATGGCATGACGTAGAATGATGGTATTGATGATCATGATGATGTACAGGAGAATAGCAATATTTGATAATGCTAGCATCAGGGATGTCAGCAATGCATTTGAAACTCTATGTCAGGGGTGTCCAATCTTGGGAACTAAGATTTGTAGACTTCAATTCCCAGAATTCCTCAGCCATGTTGGCTGGGGAATTCTGGGAGTTGAAGTTCACAGGTCTTAAAATGTCAAGGTTGGACACCACTGCTGTACATGCTTGGAAGATTATATCAAAATACACTCCACAGATATTTTTATTGGTACGGTCAGGCTATATTAACATGCTGCATACTACGATATTTCTCCAGAGATGCTCCAGTCCTATGAAATCGTTTATCTCAGGCGGGTCTTCCGGAGAATCTTTCAGAGGTGACTAAGACAGCTATTCTGCAGGACGTTTTGTGGATGATGAATAAAGAAGCATCTCTTTGAATGCCAGGTTGGGGATGGTGGCTGTTTTTATTATTATTATTTTTCAGTCAACCGGGGGCTTTTTATAGGCAGACATGACTCATGATGTCACCTGATCTGTGAAACTGAAAATGTCAGAGGGTGGACAGCAAGCATGCAAAGTCAACCAGGACAAAGAAAGCCTCTTTACACTGAGTCAGTATTGGCCGGCAATTGCTTTAAGCTGAATCAGACTCCTGGCATGGTCTCTCTTGGGTTTCAGTCACAGTTTTTCTCCCACCCTTAGTAAAAGATACCCAGAACTAAATAGATACCGGTATCTTCTTCATGCTAAATATTGTAAGATTATCTATCTATCTATCTATCTATCTATCTATCTATCTATCTATCTATCTATCTATCTATCTATCTATCTATCTATCTATCTATCTATCTATCTATCTATCTATCTATCTATCTATCTATCTATCTATCTATCTATCTATCTCAACCAGGGCAGCAACCTTACCTTGTTTTATGCCAAAACATTTTTTCCATAAGGTAAGAACCTGAAGTGAGGTCATTTGTTTTCAAATGAAAAAGAGTAAATTTTCATCCAACACAGATTTTTTTTCCATGTATTTGTCTAGTTTGAAACTAACAAAAAAATAATAATCAGGTGGTAACATTTTTATTTTTTTTGCTTTTGCTTTCGGGTGCAGTAAGCCATCATATTTTTCGGAGTATAAGATGCACTTCACCCCCTAAAAGAGGGTGAAAATTTGGGTGCGTCTTATTTACTGAATGTAGACCCACCCACCCACCAGCCCCCACCCTTTGACCTCTCCCGTCCAGCAATTTGTCTCCTTGAAGCAAACAGCAAACAGCTTGTTTCAGCTTCAGCACAGCCCGATTAGCACAAGCAGCTGATTGTCGGTTGGATCAGCCTCCCGACGATCAACTATTTCAGACTGCAGGGATTGCCATTGCCTATTGCTGCCTCCATGCACCCCCTTTTCAACCTCCACATCCTGTTTTTTGCCTCCATGCCCCCCATTTTCCGCCCATTCCAATCCCTGCTGCCTGGAACAGGCAGAAAATGGGGCAGGTGGAGGCCAAAAATGGGGCGTGCAGAGACTGAAAATAGGGCATGTGGGAGATCGCAATAGGGATTGCTATGGCAATCCCTGCAGCCTGAAACAGCTGATCATCGGCAGGCCGATCCAACTGACAATCAGCTGCTTGTGCTAATCAGGCTGTGCTGAGACTGAAACTGAAATGGGTTGTTTGCTATTTGCTGTTTGCTGCAAGGAGGCAAATTGCTGGGAGGCAGAGGCAGATTTTTTCCCCTTGTTTTCCTCCCCAAAAGCTAGCTGCATTTTATACTTCTGAGCATCTTATACTCTGAAAAATGTGGTAATTGCATTGGCAGCCAGGAGCCACAAAAGGCTCAAAGGTAGTGATGTGATGAAATCTCCCGAAGACAGACTTTTTGTGCTCCCCCCATAATTTAGAGACTTAAGTGCTTAATAACTCCATTGAACATTCCTAAAGGAAATAAAAAATAAGGCATGTTAACGCATGAGCCATAGTGGTGCAGTGGTTAGAGTATAACGCATGAGCCATAGTGGTGCAGTGGTTAGAGTATAACACTGCAGGCTACTTCTGCTGACTGCCAGCTGACTGCAATTTGGCAGTTCGAATCTCATCGTGCTGAAGGTTGACTCAGCCTTCCATCCTTCCGATGTGGGTAAAATGAGGGCCCAGATTGTTAGACGGCAATATGCTGACTTTATAAACAGCTTAGAGAGGGCTATAAAGCACTGTAAAATGGTATATAAGTCTAAGTGTTATTGCTTGCTATTATTTGATGGCTTAATTGTCCAATTTCAACGACATAGGTCATCTACTTTTGTACTAAATAATAGCTTATAATTTGTTATTCAGTCTCCAACTCATGTCCAACTCTTTGCCACCCCACGGATCATAGCACACCAGACTTCCCTGTCCTCCATTGTCTCCCAAAGTTTGCCCAAATTCATGTCCATTGCATCAATAACACTATCTAACCATTTCAATTCTCTGCCATCCCTTTTTCCTTTTGCCTTCCATCTTTCCCAACAGCAGGGTCTTTTCATTTACAATTAAGAGAGACTAAACTAAGCAAAAAATCTCTTCCTGGTTTAAATGAACCACTGATCCTTTTGAGTCTGGTACAGTGGTTATTTTAATTAAATCTTACCCAATATGCTCTCCACAACTCTTATAATTATGGGACTTCCTTATTCCCATAACTCCTGGCCACTTGCCTCCCATCATATGGAAGATTATGGGAACTAAAATTTCATATTAGGAGAGGCAAGGAAGGCAAGTTTAAATAGCTGGTTGCAGGAAAGAACCCCACAATCACCATTCATAATCATTATATAATGGTTTAATGATTGTTTCAGTTATTTTACTGTTTTATTGGGTTGTCCTTTGCCTGGCACAGTCATTTTCTGTGAGATGGATGGCCATACAGGTTTGATTATGAAATAAATAAATGAATAATGTTCAGCCAATGATTTGCATAACATGGGAGAAATCAGTTGACTGAATCTGATTAAAATGAACACCTCCAGGAATTAATTGGCTTGGTCAGTTAACTCGGCTTTGCAGTTCTGTGACCCAATTAAGCAATTAGGCAAATTAAGATGACCAGTATCTTGGGCAGATTTGAGACATCAGTTGATCTATTCTTGCCAAATATGTAAAGATTTAGGAGCAGGAGGGAGAAAAAGAAACTCTTTTCTTTCTATCTTTCCTCAAAGAGCACTGAACAAAAACATGACAAAGGCCAAGACATCAAGAAAGCAGATAGCAAATGCCTCACATATGACAGGATCAGGGGGGAAAAATGTTCTCCTAGCACAGAAGTGAGGTTCCATGCTCACAAACATTCACTAAAGCGTAATTTGGTCTGAGGGTAAAATAGAATATTTCTCAGGAAATAGAGCAAAGAGACATTCCAGATCAATTTTTTTTCTCCAGCTTAAATACCTGGCACCTTTTAGATGTGTTAGGACTGTTAATACGATACTATATGTGAGAAGCCCTGAGCACAGGAAGACATCATATGTAAGATATCTTGAACATTATGCTTTCTCGAAACTAAAACTGATTTAGTGTCGCTAGAATGGGTGTGGGTATTTGTATGAGTCAACAGAGAGAGAGAGAGGGAGGGAGAGAGAGCGAATGCTGAAACGATCTGTCGAATTGTTTTCTTTTTCATCTTTCATAAAATCCACATTAAATAAAAATGCTTCTCCATAGATGTATTCTACAAGTGTTTACATACTACAGATTTGAAGCATGCAGAGTGCCAGAGTCAGCGAAGGATAAAGGGAGAAGCTAATTACACTTTAAAGTGTTCCTTTTAAAAAAAAAATCATATTTACAAAAATGCAACATGCCGAGTCTCTTTATTATTCTTTCTTTAGCTGACTCACCGAGAATAAAATTAAAATGCAACCATCACAGAGTAAACAACTATACAGTAGAGCAGCAATAAAAAGTGTGTTGAATCGTTGGGAGGGTTTATTTTCCGGGGGCATATGATATAAATCAGGGGTCTCCAACCTTTGCAACTTTAAGTCTGAAGGACTTCAGCTCCCAGAATTCTCCAGCCAGCAAAGCTGGCTGGAGAATTCTGGGAGCTGAAGTCCTTCAGACTTAAAGTTGCAAAGGTTGGAGACCCCTGATATAAATGATAACCCTCCTTCAAGTCAAGCTTGACACCTGGTAACTACGTGGACATAATAATATAGTTTTATTTGTAACAACATAAACATCATTTGCCATGATTGCATTTGGAGATATTGCCTCAGTTTTCTGTCTAGCCTGCAGGGCTGGAATTTCCAATGGTCTTCTATCTAATTACTAACCAAAAACTGATTTTGCTCATTTTTTTTTCAAGATCAGCTGGAGGAAGCTCTTAATTCCAAATCACATACTATGGTAGGCAGATTACCTGCAGAGATGACTTGGGTATCCAGAAGGTTGTTTTACAGTCTGGTACAGATGCCTTGCGTAACAGTGGAGTAATTAGGGTGTAGACAAAACGTCCACTAACAGTGGCCCTCCCAATTCCCTAGATGACACTGAAGTTGGACCAAATCACCACTAAGGTAATGGCAGATGGTCGGTCATCCACCAGGACCATGAGTGAAATTCTACTCTGACACATAAACACCGCATCTTCCGTTCCCTTATTTTTAAAGATATATTTTAGGAATTTAAATGATCATTATATTGCTGGGTTTTGTTTTTTTTTAAATTGCATGATTCATTTCTATGTTACAACAGAGCAAATCCTATGTCCGTCTGTCAAGAGGAATCCACTTCGCAGAACATTAGACCCAGCGTAGCCTTTGCAACAGCAATTCTCTTGTTCCACTCCAAAGGTTTTTGAGGCACCTGGGTGTTGCATCTGAGCTGTGCAATCCTATGGCCCTTTATTAATTCTGCACATACAATTCAGTGGGACTTAACATGATGCTGGTTTGAGGATTAAACAGACCCCTTTGGAATCCACCTGTTAAGATGGTTCTATATCAGTGCTTTTCAACTTTCCCAATGCTGCGACCCTTTAATACAGCTCCTCATGTTGTGGTGACCCCCAACCATAAAATTATTTTCTTTGCTACTTCATAACTGTAATTTTGTAAGTTTTCCGATGGTCTCAAGCGACCCCTGTTAAAGGGTTGTTCGACCCCCAAAGGGGTCGCGGCCCACAGGTTTAGAACCGCTGTTCTATATTGTATTTATTCTCTCATGTATAGAATCGTTGCATTTTTAATACACTTAGTCCTTGACTTACACGTTTTTTGGTGACTATTCAAAGTTACAATGGCATTTAAAAAAGTGACTTATGACTGTTTTTCAGACTTCTGATAGTAGTAGTATCTCCATGGTCACCTAAAAATTCAGACACTTGGCAATTAACTCCTATTTATGAAGATTGCTGTGGCCTGGGGTCATGTGATCAGCTTTTGCAACCTTCTGACAAGCAAAGTCAATGGGGAAGCCAGAATAATGACCGGGTTACAAATTTAATAAATCCAAAGATTCACTTAAGTACTGCAGCAAGAAAGGTAAAAAAAATGGGGGGAAATTTGCTTAACAACTGTCTCACTTAGTAACCTAAATTGTGGGTTCCCTTGTGGTCATAAATTGAGAATTATGTGTAATGATAGTTTTTAATCATCGTGTTAATAGATTTATTACTTTATTTTGTGGCACAGAAATTAGAGTGCAATTGTGCAGGCTACTTCAGCTGACTGCTAGCTGCAGTTCAGCAGTTCAAATCTCGCTGGCTCAAGGTTGACTCAGCCTTCCATCCTTCCGAGGTGGGTAAAATGAGGACCCAGATTGTTGGGGGGCAATAGGCTGACTCTGTAAACTGCTTAGAGAGGGCTGTAAAAGCACTATGAAGCGGTATATAAGTCTAAGTGCTATTGCAATTGCTATTTTAATGGTTGTGTGCTGCCAAGAGTCAGTTTATGGGGGGGGATGGGTGACCATACACATATACTAAATAAATACACATACCCACAAATAAAGTCTGCAGCAAAAAAACTGAAGAGGAAATGAAGGACTCACCACAATTACTTTTGGGCTGCTAAGCAAGTAAGAAATGTTTGCTGGAAAAAAAGGGTCTTAACATGTGTGGCTTCCTTGATTGCTTTAGGGACCAAGGTTCTTTGCAAATCCAGAACATGGAAGAATTCCTCACCCAATGCTGTAGGTTGGTTGGAACACCAAAGGGTTTGCATTAAAGAAAGCTGAATCCACGATTATACTCAGAGCTGATTCACACTGTCCATAGTTGCAACCACCAAACAATAGAATGGTTTTCATGAATTGGATTTGGCAAAGTGACAATCACCATTTATTGCTAGATGGAATCTGGAATACTAGCCAGTATCCACTGTATGCTGCTGGAAGGCTGCCATTGACTGGTTTTCATTCTGACCAATCCTCTCTCGACAGCTAGTTCTCGACTTACCGCCACAATTGAGCCCAACATTTCTGTTGATAAGCAAGACAGTTGTTAAGTGAGTTTTGCCCCATTTTACAACCTTTCTTGCCACATTTATTAAGCGAGTCGACTTCAGCTGTTAAATTAGTAACCTGGTTGTTAAGTGAATCTGGCTTCCCGATTGAGTTTGCTTGTCCAACGTTCTCAAAAGGTAGATCACATGGCGCCAGGATTGCAACCATCATAGATACAAGTCCAGCCAAGTGTCTGGATTTTGATTATGTGACCATGGAGATGCTGCAACAGTCATAAGTGTGAAAAATAGTCACAAATCATTTTTAGAAGTGCTCTAGTACAGGGGTCTCCAACCTTTGCAACTTTAAGTCTGAAGGACTTCAGCTCCCAGAATTCTCCAGCCAGCTTTGCTGGCTGGAGAATTCTGGGAACTGAAGTCCTTCAGACTTAAAGTTGCAAAGGTTGGAGACCCCTGCTCTAGTAACTTCAAACTGTCACTAAACGAACAGTTGTAAATCGAAGACACTCTGTATTAACTCCTTCCCAATGTATTTTTAGATTAGGAAGTAAAAATAATAATAATGTTGTGATGAGATTTTTCTCCACAAAATGGAGAGAATGAGGATCCCAAACCCCTTCCCCTCCGCCTATGGTGGTGCATTACCTCCTTGCAACAAGGAAGAGCAGCACAATTTAAACAAACTGGGAAAGATCACTGTCAGGATGCCTTGAAAGAAAGGTATTTTTATTGATCGGAAATCTTGCAGACTTCCTGCTGGGTGACAATGTGCACAGAATACAGCTACACCCATATCATATCCCTTTATTAGTGCTTTTTCTTTGCTGAGAAGGTAGATTGACAGCAGAGAAAGAAACTGCATTAGTTCTTTTGTTTTGGCTCACATTACTCCCTCGTTGACCGTGAATGAGAAATTGTCCAATAAATGCTACGGGGATGAAAATAGTGATTTCAAAGAGTTCATTAGAATGAGAAAACATCTTGAATCACTGAGCATACTCTTAACCTACCGAGATTTGGTGTCATAATCCTGTATACTTTCAGGAAACATTTCTAAAGCAGTTCCAGCTGTCCCACAATTTGACAGTCAACCCGGGACTCAGTATCCATCACACTGGTTACCCTTCTTGGGGAAACCCCCACACCGGAATATCCCAGGATTTCCTCAAAGTCACTTCAGTCTCATCACAGCATTGCAGGTGCTAATAAATGCATCTATTACAGAAAGTCCTCAAGTTACAGCCACAATTAAGCCCAAAATTTCTGTTGTTAAGGGAGTTTTGCCTCATTTTATGACTTTTCCTCCCTCAGTGGTTCAATGAATCACAGCAGTTATTAAGCTAGTTACATGGTTGTTAAGTGTATCTGGCTTCCCATTGGCTTTGCTGGTCCAGAAGATCGCAAAAGATGATGACATGACCCCGGGGCATGTCACCAATATGAGTCAGTTGCCAAGCATCTGAATTTTGATGACATGGCCATGGGGATGCTGCAACAGTTGCAAGTGTGAAACATTGTCACTTTTTTCAATGCTGTTGTAACTTCAAATGGTCAATAAATGAATGGTTATCAGTCATAAAAATGATGATATAATTAATCGTGTAAGATTGGACTCTATGGAAAATACTCCCCTGAGGGCCAGAGGTGGTATTCTACTGGTTCAGACCGGTAGCAGAAATCATGGTGGCTCCGCCCACCCGGCTCTATGGCATCCTATTCAGGCCATTTTTTTTGCCAAAAGCGCACATGCGTGCTTACATTTGCAAACCAATAGGTAAGGGAGCAGGGGTGAAATTCAATTTTTTTTACTAACGATTCTGTGGGTGTGGCTTGATGGGTGTTGCTTGACTTGGTAGGTGTGGCAGGGGAAGGATACTGCAAAATCCCCATTCCCACCCCACTCTGGAGCCAGCCAGAGGTGGCATTTGCCAGTTCTCTGAACTACTCAACATTTCTGCCACTGGTTCTCCTAACTACTCAAAATTTTCACTACCGGTTCTCCAGAACCTGTCAGAACCTGCTGAATTTCATCCCTGGAAGAGAGGTGTATGAGGGTCTCTTCAAGAGTGAATTGATTGTTTTCCTGGCTAACTATAATGCTGGCTAGATAACCTCTACCAGCACCAGCACCCTGAGAAGGCCATTTGCAAGGATTTACAAAAATCAGATCGAAGGAAGATAAAAGAGAAAATGTAAATAGCAAAACGGCAGGATTTGATTGCTTAACTCATTTGTATGTGTGCTTGTTTTTCCGATTCTTATCAGAATTTGCTTTCCAAACCATCCAGCGATCAGCAACCTTTGTGGACAAAATGTTTCTTTTCCAACTCCATCCTTTCATCAAAGCATATTACAGCTCAACTGGACTCTGTTCCTCTCCCCAACAGCTTCCTTTCATGCATAATAAGCCCTCATTTGTTGGGTTAACAAAATGGCTGCTGTCACTCCGGCAATGGGGATTGCAGCTGAAAATAGATCTGCATGCTGGAAGCAGAGCGCCAATCTTGCAGGTTTCTCCTCAAAGAGGTGTAACCCATCTCATTACCACTTTTGGGAAGAAATCTGCTGTTAGCAGAGGATTTTCTTCTTGTTTCAAGGGCACGAATATAATTATCACTTTATAATTTATGGAGTGCCAACTGCTCCACCACGCATCTTACAAGCAATAATGCGCTTTAGGGAATGCAAAAGTTTGGGATGCCTGCGACTCATTAAAGGAGCAGATTCCCCCTCCCCCCATGAAATATTTGGGCAACCTACAGCCCATGGGTTACAAAGAACAAGATTTCCAGAAGGCAAAGCTTGGGAACATGAGACTTAATTTGGGGGGAAGGGGGAGAGGGCGGGGAGGGTTCCACGTGCCCTCCAGTCATTAGATAATTCTATCCAATTTGACTTCTCTTGACTCTTTCCTTAGCTTGTCATCTTCAATTAATTTCCAGTTTGTCTAGATTAACACCTTTTTCTTAAACTTCTGTTCTATGCTCCATTAGGGGCTGCTGTGGGTTTCCAACAGCGTGAGAGATGGAATTGACAAGTTGCTACCTTCTGAAAATTACAAGGGGAAGCCTTCATTGGTTTTGTCTCAGCGGATTTTCCAGGCAACTCTAATCTGATCTACATCCAGCAAGCAAATTCATTTAGCTACCTCTGTCCAAGCCTTCCTGTGTTGTCTCTTTCAACAGAATGCAACAGTCAGCTTCGGCACTGTAGCTCTTTTCTTCTTCTCCCAATTTTCTTAATATCTAGCTAGAAAAGGGCTCTGGAGAACCTAGTCATCAGATAATGCTATTTTTGCTTCTCCTGCTGTGCCCCAGGGCTCTTCTTAAGATGCCATGGATATTTTGCTCAAAAGAATTTCCCTGACTAAAGAACTCCCAAACAGGAGTATAGCTAGCTCACAGACAAGAAGAGGGAATGCCAGTATCACTGTCTGTCTTTGATACTTCTAATCTCTTCTATAGCTGCTTTGCCTCCTTTAATTATTAGTATCCATTATATTTTTTTTATGATACAATAAAAAGATGCTTTTGCAAAGGCAAATTTCTATTGCTGTTGTCAAAACAGAAATGGATACAGCAATCCAGAGTCTTGAATTCTCAGTAGAAACAGGAAGACTAATTCTGTTAATAGTGAAATAAATATTGTCAGTAGGTTCTAAATTAGAGGCTCAGTACAGAGGTTGCCAATTTTTTTACTACCAGTTTGGGCAGGCGTAATGCTTCTGTGCATGCACAGAAGCATTTGGACAGGTGGGCAGAGCCTCCCACCGCCGCTACTACTGGTTTGGCCGATCTGGGCCGAACTGGCAGCAACCCACCTCTGGCTCAGTAGGTATCATAATGCAACTTTGCATCTATCCAGTGTCTTACGAAAATACCTGTGATCTTATAAGATGGCTGTCTCATGAGTATTAGGTCACTTTAATCAGTTTATTTATTTGTTATTCTGAAAGAGGTCTGGTGAGACTATGGGCTTCATCTACAGATGTTGCTGATGACAGACTGTCCGTAGATATCCCATTTGTGTCATAGATTTCTGAAATTCTAGTTTGGAAATTCAAAGCAGTGGGATCATTCTGCAATTTAAAGAAAAAGAGGTGATAGATAGATGCTGCCGCTAGTAAGATAAATGCAAAATCATCATCATCTTATTAAACGGCATAATCTTTTGTGGCCTGCAGATGACTTCATCAGATGTGTAGAGCAGTGGTAGGATTCAATTTTTTTTACTACCAGTTCTGTTACCGTGGCTTGGTAGGCGTGGCTTGGTGGGCATGCCAGGGGAAGGATACTGTAAAATCTCCATTCCCTCCCCACTCCAGGGGAAGGTTACTGCAGAATCCACATTTCCTCCCGATCAGCGGGGACTCAGAAGACAGAGAATAGATGGGGGTGGGGCCAGTCAGAGGTGGTATTTACTGGTTCTCCGAAATACTCAAAATTTCCGCTACCAGTTCTCCAGAACTGGTCAGAACCTGCTGAATACCACCTCTGGCGTAGAGTGGCTAAACTGTTGTAGGGTTTAAATTATGGAGGGAGAATGTTGGGAGGAAGGGTGGTGAAAATAAATTGATTTTGCAAATTAAGGTATTTATAATATGAAATTGTAACTATACACAGATAAGATAACCTCTCTCCGATGTAACTTGCATCTGTCTAATTGACATTGACTCTTCAATGCCTGATAACCTACTGATCCATAAGCGGACAGAAGGATAGGAATGGAGAAGATATATTCTGTGTCTCCCTCATTTTCTATCACTCTGCCTGCTTTTAAGTCATTTTCTTCTGTCTTCATTCACACACTCTTGGATGTTCCTCCTAGAAGGACATAGCTAGAGAGGTGACTGATTATGTGCCTACAAGCAATTGTCAAAACATCCACATAGATCAGGGGTAATAAACTCAAATTAATTGAGGGCCACATCCAGGTTGTGTTTGACCTCGGGGTGCTGGGTGGGCATGTCAGGGATGCCTGTGGTGGCCAAATGCTAAGGCAGGACTTTCCACAGACCCTCCCTCACTCTCATTATAATCTCCCTCCTTCCTGCCTGCCTGCCTGCCTTTTCTTCTTTTTCCTTCCCTCTTCATTCTTTCTTCTTCCTTCCCCTCTTTCCTTATTTTTCCTTCTTTGCTCTCTTCCCATCTTCCCATCTTTTTCTTATTCTTTCCTCTTTCCCTTTCTCCTTTCCTGTCCCTTCTTGCATGCTCAAATGCAAAAGGGGAAACATTTCTCCTTTTGTTTTGTTTTTACTTTGTTTTCCTAGCCCTCTGCCAGCAAAAACAGAGCTGTGGGCGGGGGGGGGGGGGGAGTGCGACCCTGCCAAGCTCCATTTTTGCTGGCACAGGCACTGAGGGTCAGTCCTTTGCTGTTTCGAGGGCAGCTCCGTGGGCCAGATCTAAACGCTCCATGGGATGGATCTGGCCCCCAGGCCTTGAGTTTCACATCCCTGACATAGGTAATTTTTTTCCTATAAAGATCTGTTCCTAATGTTGTTCTTCAAGTCTTCTACGAATACACTCATCTACTCTGTAAAAAAGTCCATCTACCTTGGTATTGTTTTCCCCTTCTTTTTCATTCCACCTTTCCCAGTATTAGAGTCTTCCCCAATGAACTAAGTCTTTACATTATGTGTCCAGAGTAGGATAATCTGAGCATGGTCATTTGTGCCTCAAGTGAGAACATTGGATTGATTTCTTCAATGATCCATTTCTTTGCATTTTTGGCTGCAAAACGCATTCTTGGGAATCATCTCCAATATCAAAGTTCAAAAAGCATCCATTTTCTTCATATTCCGATTCTTCCAAGATCCTTCCAAGGTAATATCCATATAATAAAGTTCATGCAAATTTAAAGTTACTGAACCTGCTTTGCTGACATAGAATTCCTGTTCGCAAGAATGCTTATGCACGGACAGAGTGGCCCAGAAATTAATTTAATGGAACAACTAATATTTTATAAAGTGGTTCATTTGGATTAGGAAACAGAAAATCCAACTTTGTACAAATATAGAAATGAGGGGCTTCATTTAAATTTAATTATAAGCCTCACTATAAATATACATTTGCTTAAACTGTTAATAAAACTGTAAACTGTTCCTTTTGTGAACAGTTTCTCCAAAGCACTTAACAAATGCTTTGCACTAGGAAGAACAATTGTGTTGGCTTAAGCTTAAGGAGAAAAAACACACAGATGTTTTAGATACTTTCCCGGCTCCCGGTCTCCTAGCACATCACTCTTTATTTTCCAATATGTTCATAGTTTATCTGCTTCTACATACATTTTGGATTGAATTGCAATATTATTAACTCTTCTTGAGATATCTGCTACAGAAAAGAAATATGTTGTAAGAACTCAGAAACACAAATACTGACTAATCTAAGGAAGAGGGGAATAGCTTTCTCGTCATATGACAGGGAGCTGTGATGAAGAAACTCTCTGTAGCAACTGGTGCATCTAGTCAGGTCTGAAGGCCAGAAGGCTGCGAGACAAGAAAGAAATTCATAGGGGTGGGGATTCAGGTAGAGGCAAGATAGAAAACGCTGCAAGTGAACAGATAGTGATCACTGCAAAGATATACTTAGGGCAAACTTGAGGATGATTGGCAATTTCAGATGTTATAAATGTAAAGGTTTCCTCTGTCCAATTGTGTCCGACTCTAGTGGTTGGTGCTCATCTCTGTTTCTTAGCTGAGGGAGTCAACATTGTCTGAAGACATTTTCTGTAGTCATGTGGTCAGCATGACTATACACCAAGGTGCATGGAACGCTGTTACCTCTCCACTGAAATGGTATCTATTTACCTACTCACATTGTATGCTTTGAACTGCTAGGCAGGCAGGACCTGGGGCAAAGTAATGGGAGCTCACCCCATTGTGTGGCTTGAGCTTGGGCTTTCAGCTTTCCAGTGGACAAGCTCAGCGTCTTTAACCGCTGAGCCATCGTTCCCCTTTTTGAGAAGATTTTATAAGATATCCTAAATTTCCTGTCTGAAATGTGTTCTAAATCCCTATTATGTTGTTGAGTAGATTTATCTGAAGACACTAGATCTCAATATAAAAAGCTATGCCTAACTTCTTTGACCCTCGGTTAGTTTACTTACTAGCTTTTCTCCCAAGATCATGGTGCCAGAGAATTTTGGGAATTTTAGCCCCAATATTTGTTTTTGTAATCCTCAAAGCAAATTAGGTTGGGAAAGTTGACTTAGATTTGACATTGTCCTCCTTTTTCTCTAGTTATAACAAGGTAAACCTGTTAGACAAAACAGCACATCATTCTGCAAGACTCTTGAAAGGTATATATGACAAGATGGTTTTATAACAGATAGTGGGGAGAGATGTTTAGATGGTATCTACAAGTGAGTATACAGGGAGAATACTTGCATAATAGAATAGAATAGAATAGAATAGAATAGAATAGAATAGATTAGAACAGAACACAAAATAGAACAGCAGAGTTGGAAGGGACCTTGGAGGCCTTCTAGTCCAAACCCCTGCTTAGGCAGGAAAACCTGCACCACTTCAGACAAATGGCTATCCAACATCTTCTTAAAGACTTCCAGTGTTGGGGCATTCACTACTTCTGGAGGCAAATTGTTCCACTGATTAATTGTATTCTCAGGAAATTTCTCTTCAGTTCTAATTTGCTTCTCTCCCTGATTAATTTCTACCCATTGCTTCTTGTCCTACCCTCAGGTGCTTTAGAGAATAGTTTGACTCCCTCTTCTTTGTGGCAACCCCTGAGATATTGGAAAACTGCTATCATGTCTTCCCTAGTCCTTCTTTTCACCAAACTAGACATACCCAGTTCCTGCAGCCATTCTTCATATGTTTTAGCCTCCAGTCCCCTAATCATCTTTGTTGCTCTTCTCTGCACTCTTATTACAGAGGAAGATAGTTCTTACTTTTAAAGCCCTAAATCTGTCAAATCACATTTTTTTGAACCTCAAGGATGGGAAATGTAGTGTGATTCTGTTTCTATTTTTTGCCATAAATCATGCTGATTAAGTAGTACTGGACTACTGAAGTTTCAAATATTTGGAGTTCACCAAACTACTACGGCCGCACAGATACCTCTGCAAGTTGTCATAAAAACTCAAAACAAGATTGTGCCAACTGAAACAGTTTGTTATATTGAAGTATTGCATTTCAGCCCAAATGACAGGGAAAGAAGCTTGTAGACTTTGCTTGATGCTTGCTTGTGCTACAATTAATTTTCAGCGTTTTGATTTAGGCAAGTTAGTCCAGAAATTTGTCATCTTCCTTTCTATTCAACATATCTCTAGACAAGCATTTTATAGTTTCATTGATCCTCAAGAAAGAAAAGCAGAAAATATGTGGACGGCTCCATCCATCAAAGTTCTCTTCTTTGAACATGTAAGCTGATGAATTTAGCAATATTGTTTTGACATGCTAAAACATAGCCTTTCTTTCAGTCCCTGGCTATGGTCATGGGAATATAACAATGTTTTTCACAATAATGAGATCAGAAAATATCTTTCCAACTAGTGAGTAACCTACCCTGTGCATATTTTCTTTGTAGTTCTGTGTTCCCAGTAGGATCCCTGCAGAAACATCCTGTAGTGCTTACCAGATCTTCTGCCCACCTGCATTTTAAGAGTTGTCTAAAATCATTTCATTTTGAAGTGGGAAGCTGCCCAGTTACAAAGCAAAGTGACAGCTTCCTGCTGTTTCTTCCTTATTCCCAAGAACGACCTAGAGTCCAAATTGCTCCCATATGCATATTGAGAAAATAGAAATTATTAATGGCTAGAGACAATTGCTTTCTTTGGAAATAGGCCCACCTGTCCAGAACAGAGACGAAGGAAAAGAGGGATGGTTAAGAAGCATCTGAGAATCTAGAGAGTAGGGTGATAATCATTTTTTAATTAATCATTTTGGTTCAAGAAAAAAAAAAGAGATTTATCAATATTCCAAATGTGCCCATTTGAAACAGCTCATCTTTAATCAATTTCTCATTTTTTAATGAATTTTGTTCCAGCTCTATTTTCTAGTTCAATGTTCTTTTCCAGCCCAATCTTAGTGGTGCTATTATTATTATTCCCAGAACAGAACAAAGTAAAGATTCATAATTTTATGTTCTGAAAAGCAATCTCCTGCCTGATCATGTGAATCAATTAATGCAGTCAGTCAAATGAATGCCATTTCCAGATTTACAAAAAGCCACAGTCAATGAATCCATTTCATGCTAGAAGTTTGTCAACAAAGTTGCACAACCAAAGAACAAGATCACTAGACAACTGTTAGCTGCAGTACATGAAGAGTAATTCAATTTATGTCTTGTCTTTCAACTATGATACTAATTATAAATGCAGATTTAAAAAGAAAGGTTAAAATTGAAATAAAAGCTGATTTCAATAACAGTGTTTTAAAAACTCTACACACTTAAAGCTGAGTCCCATAACTTACATCCATTTTGCTGTGGAGGCAGAAGAAAAAAAAATTCTTTTGAGAATTTAAAACCACCAACAATATGGAACAAAATCCAATATATCTACTATCCAGTATTTGGGGAAGCTATTGTAAGGTAAATGTTGTATATGCTCCTGAAAAATAACTCTAACTTGACTGATATTCTAGGCAAGCTGAAATATATGAATGTTTCTGTAATGTGGAATGTCCTATGCGCAACTCTTATTCCATATAAGCAAATCTAAAGGATTCCATGTTTGACAGTATCAAAAGCCATTAAGATATCCAGAAGAGGCAATGGGGATACATGGTTCTTGGTGCAAACCATTCATCATGGGTCCAAAGCAGTTTTTATGCCACATCCAATCCTGAAGTCAAATTGATAATCTATCTAAAAATCTATGGCATCAAGAAACACCTGGAAGCTACCATCACCTTCTATAGGAAATGAATAGTGAAGATGAGTCAGAAATTATCCAAAGCAATGCAGTCCAGAAACATATTGCATTTTTCATGATCTCTCTACTTACTAGGTCTGATGATGTTACCTGGTTTGGTAATGAAATGTCTGCAAAAAAACAAACAAGCTCAGAGAACACTAAGGATCCTACAGCTTGACTACTATGTTTAGAAATGATGGAATCATTCCCAGATCCATACCATGGAGCGTTTAGATCTGGCCCAAGTTATTTTTCACTCAACTATAGAATTTGTCTCACAGGGCCCCTGCTTCTGAACCTTAGTCCTGCCCATTTGACTATTATTCCTTCTGAACCCATCGTCATTTCACAGATGAATCCAAAGTGGAGATTATTTTTCCTCTTCCTTGCTTTTCCTATAGTCAACCCCGAGAAAACAATAAACTGGAAGCCATAGAATTGAGACGGGAGAAGATGTGAAGAGAACTGCATTAGCACTAGTAGGTCCTATGGGGGAAATGACATTTTATGGAGCACAAGAAAAAGGAAGGACTAGGGTGACATGACAGCAGTTTCCCATAGCTGCCAGAAAGAAGAGGGGAGGCGGCAACCTATTTTCCAAAGCACCAAAAGGCAAGACAAGTAAAAATGGATAAAAACTTATCAAGTAGAGAAGCAACCTAGAACTAAGAAGACATTTCTTAACAATTAACCAGTGGAATGGCTTGCCTTCAGAAGTTATGGGTGCTTCATCACTGGACACTTTTACTGGACATCACTGGACAAGAGACTGGACAGTCACTTGTCTGGAATGGTAAAGGGTCTCTTGCTTGAACACAGAGTTGGACTACAAGACCTCCAAGGTCCCTTCCAATTCTGTTATTCTGTTCTGTTATTTGCAGATTCACAAATTCTCCCACCCCAGAACTTCTATGCTACCTAGTTTAAGCTTTAGTTGAGTACACCCCCCCCCCCCAGTCAAATTGCTTCCATGGGTTCCTTTGGACAAGCCATTGATTGTATGCCATTAGAATGATGGGAAAAAAATTAGCATTACAACTGTGGTGTCCCTCCAGTGACTCTTGAAGAAGAAGAGAGGTTTTTTTAGTCTACGAAATTATGTGGCTTTTTAAAAAAAATCTATAATATCTCTTGCAACTCTTTTGCAAAAGCAAAATGTGGTTAAAGTCGAGCTCCACTCATTGTTCTGGCAACAGTACAGAACTGAGTGAGTGTCTCACTCCACGTCTGTGGGTTTTTTTTGTCCAGTTTCCCACTCTAACATATTGCTTATGATCTTCTGTTTATCTTATAGCTACAGTACATGCTATTCAAATCCAACCTTGGTTTTTGCAACCATTCAAAAATAGCAAGGTTCTTCCAGAAATAAAGCATTTTTTTTCAAGAACTCCAAAACGACATGATACAATTGGTGTGCGACACAACCTGTACATACAACACACAACTGCAATGCTCTTACCTGACTCAGAATAACAAAAGAAGGTGGAAAGGGAAATGGCAAAATAACATTTGGTTGGCTGGTCACAGAATGTGCTCGTGCATGAACTGGATATTTCTAAAGAACAACAGTTTTCTGTTTGTTTGCACATATGATTCTATGAACTAAATAAAAATGTCCCCTGTTTTAAATGTATTTTTCTCCTCTCTGACCTTCAGTCTTCTTGTGAAGATTCATATTTCTGGAGCAGAACTGCTATCATAGCCTGAAATGAGTTGCATGCATTTTTAATGATACAATCTTTTGTATAAATGTGTCCTCTGGAACACTGACAATCAAATAATAATAATAAAAAGGTCTGGCTGCATATGAGGAAGAAATAATTTTGGATTTCTAAGCGCCCAAGAGAAATTTCGTTAAATAGAACCTGAAATTTTTGCTAATTTAATTTTTTTCCTTTCTTTCTTTCCCAAGGAGTATTCGTAAATCTATCAGTCAGATATACAATTGTATGAGAAGAAAAAATGGGCGGTACTGAAAGCTGAAAGCCATTAAGTAAAACCGAAATGCTCAGATAATCTGAGAAGTATGATCTAAAATGTCTTCAGTGCAGAACACTTGAATTGAACTGAACTGAATTGAATACTTTATACTTAATTTGGCCAAGTGTGATTAGACACACAAGAAATTTGTCTCCAGTGAATAAACTCTCAGTGTCCATACAAAGCAACAGAATAATGATGATAATAATTATAATAATAATATCAATAAGAGGGGGGAAGTAGAGAAGATAATGATAATAGAACAATACTCTAATAATACTACAGCCATACTACATGGGTTAATACACATTTAAACAGCAACTTTTTTGCTTTGCTACCTCAGTCTGCTTATAGACTAGGTTCCCTATGTTCAACAGAATTATGGTGGGTCTAGAAGTCTGGATCTTCTAGTTTTTGAGGGTCTGTAACTATAACAGACAGGAGAACATTTTGAATTTCACACAGTCTAAATTTTTCCACACAGGATAATCGTATTGAACATCAACCCTGCAGGCAGAGTAAATGCAGAAGATGGAAGTGCAAATTAGTGATACTCTGCCCAGGCACCATCTGATTCTCAGTCACACAAACAGATACAGCTAGTCCTCAACATACAACTGTAATGGAACTTGCCCATAATGGTCATATGTTGTGACAGTTGTAATATACAGTATATAAGTGTTATGTCAAAGCACCTGGTATGCCCAAATATGGGAGGGAGCATACTGCTTCCCTTCAAAAAAGGAGAAGCTAAGCCTTTCCCTTCCACAAATTAATCTTTAAAATGGGAGGGTCATTTTTAGATTTCCTGAGAATATGATAATAGAGGTGGATTAAAAGGTTTTTTTTTCTGTTTAATCTTTCTTCTGGTGATAGATGAGAGTCACCCTTCCTTAGAGAAAATACATCACACCCATTGTCCTAAGAGGCCTATTTGTTTGGTTGGTTTCTATGCCTCTATTAGCCCATGTCTTCACCTTGCTCTTCAGGCAGTGTACTTTGGCAGGAGAATATAATAAATGTTGAATCTGGTATTGCTGTGCCAGAGATAGTAGACATAGCTACAGCTTTACTACGGCTGGTCCATTTAGTGCAGAGCTAGAGAACTATGGCCCCCTTATGACCTGTGTCCTTCAACTCCCAGAATTCCAAGCTGGCTCAGGAATTCTGGGAGTTGTTGAAGTCCACAGGTCATAAAGGGGCCATAGTTCCCCACCCCTGATTTAGTGAGTCTCTTGACTAGAGCATGACACCTAACATTCCAGACTGCCACAAGGATGACCAGGGAGGAAGAGGTCATGGGTTCAAGTCTACCCTTCTCCATTGGGCAAGTATCTGCCTGTCGCCCTAATTGCAAAATGCCCTGGGCACGTGCTGAGTTTAAAAGTCAGGCAAGAAAGATATTTTTCCTGCCAGGGCAGAAAGAGAGACAGGAAAAAGGACAGAATAGTGTCCTTACTCGTCTCTAAGCAATGTCTCCCTGGGGAGGGATGTGTGCCAAAAGTCTAGAGGGTGACAGTGACTGTGCAATCAAAGCCTCGTCCCTTTCAAAGCAGCCGTTTTGTTTGCCTGCTCATTGCCATCCGCTTGACTCCCCTGTCACTAAGCCACTGCAGTGTATTAAACAAAACACAGGAGGATGGCTTAGTGGCATATATAAACACAACAGGGGAGGGGGCAGAGAAGGGTAGGAGAAAGAGGGCTGGATTTGCCAGCTTAGCTCCCACCTGGACGCTCCCTCTGGCCCTTCTTCTAGCATGTGACACGTTCACACCACAGTTGCAATCCTGCAGCCCCGCACTGCCACCTCCCTGTACTAGTTCGTTAGTGGGCCTGTACACAACCCCCAGTGTTAGGAGGCCTGCTCTGTGGAAACTACAAACCATTTCATTTCATTTGGAGCAGCATTTCATTTGGAGGTCAGTGGCTGCAGTTCTCAAGGCACAGAACAGAACAGAACGGGAGGCAGGGTATTTAAATCAGAAAGGCCCTACGAAAGAGATAAACCCAGCAGGTTAACTTGCTACCCTGTTTCCCTGAAAATAAACCTCCCCAGATAATAAGCCCAATTGGGCTTTTGAGCGCATGCGCTAAAATAAGCCCTCCCCTGAAATATTGCAACACAGCAGCAGCCATGAGGTGACCATGCTCACCCCCTCCTGCACCTCAAAAATAATAAGACCTCCCCGAAAATAAGCCAAGCACTTATTTTGGCGGTCAAAAGAAAATAAGACCCTGTCTTATTTTCGGGGAAACACGGTATCTTCCAACCCAAAAACGGGACTGTTTGCTGGACACATCTCAGTATGTGGCTTCTCAGTTCAGGTCACATGACTCTGAATGGCATACCCCCAAAAAACAACACATACCAGGAGAACCAACTGACAACAAAATGGAGGTCAGAACTAAAACTCTGCTCATCCTGACCCAAGGGCCCAGGGTAGAAAACCAGCTCTTAGTTGCCTTTCTAAAGGCCTGCAGGTGGGGGATATTAGAGCGACAGTGGGAAGATGCTGAAGCCTGAAATTTACTGCTATAATTGCATGGAAACTAATGTTATGTCAGTTCATTTTGTTTCCTTTTAGTTTTCCTCACTCCATCAGATACTTGCCCCCTCCCTTGTTAGGCCTTTGTTGTTATATTGCAACAATCAATAATAACACTTTCATATTAGCAGCTTTTGAAACATTAAAATGAAAAATAAAGTGCACGAAATGGAATTTATCCTTATTCTAGATCAGTTCCTTCTGAATTAAAGAGTTTAAAGAGGTAATAAATTGGGGTATCTTTTAAGCTAGAATATATTTGAACTCCTGGCAAACAGGAACATTAGAAACGTAATAGCACTTAGCATCAGTATAATACCTCTACCTTTTCAAAATATTTAATGTCGGGATTCTTGTCCATAGATGGATTTTCACATTTTATAATATAAATTTGTGATTTATGGTTTGGATATGTTGTGGGAAGGAATTGCATGGAATATCAACCCAGCTACTGGTTCTAATTCAGGGCTGTCAAATTCCCCGCCTGTGGGCCAGATGCGTGACACGCTGGACACGCCCATGCCCAGTTTAGCGGGGCAGGGGGGGGAGTCCCAATACGTCACGTGACACCATCATGATGACATGAGTTTGACACCCCTGTTCTAATTGAAAAGCTGTCTGAATTTTAACTTCAACTGAGTGGGATTCTCATACAGGGGGATTTATATATAGATGTGCCAATATATCTATTATATTTCTCACACATCATTCAGAGATTCAGTTCTGTTGAGAAGTCCCTAACACTTAAAAAGGAAAGGAAAACAAATTAAAAAAAAGAGAGAAAAAGGACCACCAACAGTAAGGTGGTCAGATCTGCTTATGACAGCAATGCACAAAGCTGAGGCATTCTGGAGAGAGTCTGTCCATGTGGCTGCTAACAATCAACCCCAACTTCACGGCATTTCATCAATCCATCAACCAATCAATCAAGTGAGAGATATAGAGATTGGAACCTCCCTTGATGTTAAAAGTTTGACAATTGATTCTCTGTCTCCTACAACAGTGAAAATGAGGGGAAATTGAACATGCATGTGTGATTAGCCTGGCGTACTTTCATGAAGCCATGCAATACTTGAGCAATTATATGCCTGCACAATGTTAACGGCCTGCTTGCAGTTCCAGCAGCCTGAACAACCTCATGGGATTCCGCCTCAGTAACCGCTCTCATCTGTAGTCTCTGAGCAGAATTTCACAACCTTTTGAGCCCCAGGGGAACTTCAGGTGTCTTGCCTTATCAACACTGCCTCACGATCAAGATTCATCCTGTTCCTGCTTTGTTTGAGAGAAAGCTTTTTCCATAATGAGTAGCTCAGAGGGAACCAGGGAGAATGGAAAAAGCCTGGTTTTAGATGGCCTGAGCCATGTGCTGAAGAGAACACCTTGTGGGAAATGTCCCTCATTTGGAAGATCATCCCCTCAAAGAAATATGCTACAGGCAGAGTTACAATGGCTGTCTTGGCACATCATACTGAGGTTGCATATTCTGAGCTTGCTATGGTTAAACAGCCTGTTGGGACAAGCAGCCCTTTTCACTCCTGGCTTTATGACGCTGAGTAAAACTCTCCAAGAAGTTATCATGTTGTTGAAAAAAGCCAAACTGGAGTCCCTTTTCCTTGTTCCCAAGCAAGCCAGGATTCTCTGACCAGAAAAATAGAACTCGCCTGGTTTATCCTCTATCCAATCCAAATTTATCTGGATCACAAACAAATGGGCAAGCCATTTCTATTTAATTCACTTTTATTTCATTGGCTTCAAATTGTGTTTCATTTCATATTAAGTAAGTCTACAAGCATCATGGAAACACATTTCTGTTCATTTCCCAGCACATGTATTGCAAGCAAGTTTGTCCTAAAATAATGCATACATGGGTGCATTTTACTTTAATATTCATATTGAAATAAATGGTTTAATGAGAAAACTGACATATACAGATTAACAGAGTTGGAAGGGACCTTGCAGGTCATCTAGTCCAACCCCCTGACCAAGCAGGAGACCCTACATGTGCCTCTACCTAAGATTGAGCTCACAACCTCCTGATTGGGAAGCGAGAGCTCCATCTCTAGGCTACAGCCTACTGTGTTGTTTTGAAGAACAAATGCAGTCATATGCATACAAATATTCCAGATCTCCTAGAACTTCAATATGTGTGGAAACAATAAATTCATATAAATATGTAGATAGGAATTCTTAATTCTGATTATAACATAAAATATTTCATAAATCATTTTCAATATCAAAGCCCCAAATCCAAGACCTGAATTCTTCTGAATGTGGATGTTATGGGCATATAACAGTTGAGTACTAATTGCCTTCACAGCTTAAGGTGTTGGTTATCATCTTCAAAGCGCTCCATGGCACGGGACCTAGCTATCTGCGGGATCGCATCCTGCCCCATACATCCCTACGGCCGATTCGCTCCCACAGAGAGGGACTTCTCCGGGTGCCGTCCACTAGGTTATGCCAGCGGGCAACGCCCAGGGGAAGGGCCTTCTCTGTGGTGGGCCCGACCCTCTGGAATGACCTTCCCCCCAAAATCAGAACAACCACGGACCTCCGCTCCTTCCGTCAAAAATTAAAAACACACTTCTTCTGCTTGGCCGGCCTAGGGTAATTAAACTGTTTTTAGGGGGTTTTAGGACTTAGTTTTAGTTTTTATATGGGATTTTAGCACAGGGTTAGTTTAATTCATTTTAACATTGTATTGTGTTTGTGGTTTTTATGTGTATTTTTAAATCCCCTGTGCCCCGCCTCGAGTCCCTTCATTATTATTATTATTATTATTATTATTATTATTATTATTATTATTATTATTATTATTATTATTATTATTATTATTATTATTACACATAAAATACATTTTGAAATAGATTTGAAATAAGTCAATATTTATTTGAATGGAGGAGCTAAATTCACTATTTCATAAAGCGATCTTAGCTAGGCTACAAAAATCCAGATGACCAGTAGATGGTAGCAATGCATCAAAAGCTTTCTGCATCTCCTTCCTATCTCCTAGTCAGTGATGGCTAACTTTTTCCAGACTGAGTATGCTCAAAGCGCACATGAACCCCCCAAATGCAATGTGCACAAGCCCCCTGCCCTCCCCCTGCATGTTCTCCCCGCATGCATGCTCCCCCCTCACGTGGCCCCCCGCATGCACCCTTTGCATATGCACACACACACCCGCATGCCCCACGCCCCGCACGCACGACAGAGACCTCAAGACCAGCTGGCCAGCGGAAGGCACACCCGCATGCACAAAGGAGCTGAACTGGGGCGACGGCTCAAGTGCCTGCCGAGAGAGCGCTGCAGGCCACCTCTGGCACGTGTGCCATAGGTTTGCCATCCCAGACCTAGTGGTTATCTTAATACTCGTAGCCCAGATACGTTAACCATCTCACGAGAAATAATGTCATTTGATTACATTTAATTCTAACTCAATTATGTTCCATCATTAAAAATAATCTGGCGATTAAACTAAATATTAATTAGTACTGATGAGTCAAACAAGCTTCATTTCTTGGACTGAGACGCCGAAGTGTTTTCTTTACTCTAACTTTTATTTGGCTTGTTGTTATTACTATGCAAACCTTCTGCTGAGCATTTAATTAAACAAGTTATCTTTGTCAAAAGACTGGAAAGCTGTGTCTTTTTCAAAATATATGAAGCAGCTCAAATATGAAATGAAAAGAAAACAAAGTTTTGGCCAACAGAAACAAATGACTCATTTCCTTGTGAAAACATACACGGTTTCTGTTTCTCAGGCAACAATGTCCACCATTCCAGCATGAAATCTCTTTTAACTTCCTTCAGATGTATTTCTATTACACTCTGTGTTTTGCAGTGACCCCACAGTGAACCAAGTTCTTAAGTTATTCATTAGGGATTGCAAATTATCCTTTAAATTCACTAACTTTGAGGGCATATTTTGTTATTTTTTTGTACATCAGAGGTATCAGAGTTACAAGGGTTTTCTAATTTTGTCAGCACTCTTTGAAAATGAATCTGCAGCAAATATCACATGACTCATCCCCTCTCAAACACATCATATTTTCAACAATAGTAGGATATGTTTGTGTTTGTTTAACATACCATTATATACCTATATAGGCAGTGGTGGGTTGCCAATTTTTTAAACTACCAGTTCGGGCACGCTCCCGTGCGTGTGCACATGCACAGAAGCATCTGGGCGGGTGGGTGGAACCTGCTGCTGCCGCTATTACCGGTTCGCCTGATCCAGGCCGAAACGGGAGCAACCCACTTCTGTTTGCAGGATAGTTTCTAAACAATTGCTGTTTTGTTTCTAAACAATTGCTGAAAAATAAAGCTTAACTTGATGTATCATAAGATTATCAATCATTTCAGAAAGCTGTAGAAAATTACTAAATTAAAATCTTGGTTCATATCTGATCTTATAAGAGGATTTATCAATATTATCTCCCCCTCCCCCCACCCGGGTCTGGGATAAAAGATAAGACTCAACCTTTAGTTATTACTTAGGAATCCCGTTTGTTTAATTGATAATTTGCAAGAATTACTAATTTGGATTTAACTCAATGTGGTTTCTAAATAAGATTCTCAACACAAAATGATCACATGTCTGAAACAGGATAATTAGATCCATATGTGTTATCTACTATTCATAGTATGCCATTGTATTGTAAATCATCTGTGCAGTACATTCCATGAAACTGGTAAAATTGCTTCTGTCAGGCCTATCATGTAACACCTGTAAATGAAGAAAAACCCTCCTCAAATTTATGCAATATATCATTTTAACCAAATGATAAAGGCAAAAATTGCATCTCGGCAAATGGCTTGAGAATGTATGGATACTAAGTCTTCCTCAGCAGCATTTCTGAAGAGCAACTAAAATCTCTTGGCCATTTTCACTAAAGATTTATCTCTCTCTCCAGCCTAAGTGTATTTTTTTTCTCCTTAACCAACATCAGCACTTCTCGACTTTAGCACTGGGTGGGGAATTCTGGGTGTTGAGGTCCGCCAATCTTAAAGCTGCTGAGGTTGAGAATCACGGCCAAGAATTAGAATTCTTAGTTGTTCCATTCTCCTGGATCAGATTTTTTATGGATAATTTATCACCAATTCAGCCAAATTTAGACATACTTTTTATTTCAAACTCAGTTGATTTCTTATGAGATGGAGGAATATTAAGGACTAAAATAAACTAGCGCAGGGGGGTCAAACTTGATTTGATTGAGGGCCACATCAGGGTTGGGTTTGACCTCGGGGGTGGGACAGGGTGGGTGTGGCCAGAGTGGGTGTGGCCTGCTTGATGTCATTCATGTTGGGGGGTGCCTGTGGCAGCCTGAGCGCTGTGCCAGCGAAAACAGGCTCCTGAACTCCATTTCTGGTTGTGACGCCCTCCTGCAACGCTCTGCCAGAGAAAGTTGGCTGCTGGCACAGAATTGCAGGAGGCCGTCACAACCAGAAATGGAGCTCAGGAGCCTGTTTTTGCTGGCAGAGGCACCACGCAGGCAGGATCTGGCCCACGGGCCTTGAATTCGACACCCCTGAATTAGAGGATGCATGTGGTAGAAAGGACACTGGAAAGATAACAAGGTGGGCACTTCATTCATTCACTACAGCTGCCCTGGAAAGCTTGTTCCTCCTCTCCTCCATCACATTATCTTGTCTGAGTCAGGAATTCCATGAAAATGTGTTGCTAAATCATATACACCTAGACATGCATACTCTTCATCTGCTATGTTATTTATTAATAATAATTTTGGCATGATGTCATCAAATGCTTTTCTCTCTTTTACAGGGAGGCTGTTTGATCGAGCAGAGGCTTTTGTAAGTAAAGAAGATGAAGCCTTTTCTAAGTGCTTGTTCTGGCCTAGGCTTCCCAAGATCATAAAGCAGACTCCTTGTCCCGATAAAGCCTCTTTTATTTAGGTTAAAGGGAATTCTTCTCCAGCAAAGTCCCAGCAAACAGTCTTTCATGAGATTTCACAACTACAGACCTTTATCAGGCTTGGAGAGTTCCCAGGCTGACATCTTCCAAACACCCCTCCGTAGCAGCGATTACAAGGCAAGAAATCAGGAACAGATCTTCACCCTAATGAATTGAACTAATTGTCTCCTGCAAACTCCCCTCCCCTTTCACTCCTCTTTATTCCCTATGGGAGAGGCCATTCACCGTCCACCTGTGGCTTTACTCCTGAGTCGGCTCTTCTTCCTTAACTGTTCCCTTCTCCCGGCAGCTCTGCACATGCACACATCGGAAACAGGCTCCAGCTGTTCTTCTGCCCCACTGATATCCAACTCCAAAGGCAGCTGATAACTGTCGGACGGCCCTGGCCCCATCTCTGCCTCCGAGACATAGCCCTCATCTGAGCCTTCCCCAAACTCCAGGACTGGGGAAGGCTCCAACCTCCTCACTGTCTGAGTCTGCCACCAGCTCTGCTGGCCGCTGGCGGGCCACAACAGTGCTATTGGTATCTGAGGCATCCCTTTCTCTTTGAAACTTCTGAAATGGGCCTACGCTAGAAGAGCAAAATGTGACATGGGAGAAAAGGGGAAGGGCAAAAATGTTTAAATCATTATCATCAAAATTGATGGCCAGCCCAAAGAATAAACCTTTAAGGTTGCACTTGAATGCACATACACGAGGCAGATGTTATTTTATGATGAAATGGGTTTTGAACGTCTAGTGCTTGACCCAGGGATTTTAAAAGAAAAATCAAGCACCTGTTTAAATCTTCCCCACTGATATCAAAGGTATTAAAACGTTATTCTAAGTTATGTCATGTTCAGCAGAAATGATCTGCAATAAAATCTACATGAAGGAGAAAAAAACATTTTAAAAACAAAACATGATTATTCCCACGGAGGTGCAAACGTACTTTTTT
Organism: Rhabdophis nuchalis; assembly: GCA_039707465.1. NCBI lineage: Eukaryota > Metazoa > Chordata > Lepidosauria > Squamata > Natricidae > Rhabdophis > Rhabdophis nuchalis. The sequence goes on from CM077643.1 coordinate 178,530,416, forward strand.
CCCCTAAGCCATCATCATCAAAAAAAAAAAGTACAAACATAAAATTTCTCTGGGGTTTGTGGCAAATGAACACGTGTTAGGTTGTTAGGTTTGTTACACGTCACTTTCAGTATTCTTGAAAAAAGGAATTACTTACAACAGTTCTTGACTTACAACAGTTTGTTTAGTGACCATTCAAAGTTACAACAGCACTGAAAAAAGTGACCATTTTTCACAGTTACGACCTTTGCAGTATCCCCGTGATGATTTGATCAAAATTCATATGCTTGGCAACTATTTATGAATGAACGGAATGTCTATCAAGATTTTCAATCATCTAGGTCAGGGGTTCCCAAACTTGGCAACTTTAAGACTTGTGGACTTCAACTCCCAGAATTCTCCAGCCAGCTCTGCTGGCTGGAGAATTCTGGGAGCTGAAGTCCACAAGTCTTAAAGTTGCCAAGTTTGGGAACCCCTGATCTAGGTCATGGTTGTCCCAAAGGTGCTTCTTCAAAAGGCAGCTGAACTTTGTTTTTGGGACGGTATGGTATGGGATGGAACAGAACAGAACAGAACAGAACAGAATAGCTTTATTGCCCAACTATGCTGATGAATATCCTCATCCGTATAGGCCCGTGATGGTGAACCTACAGAGCCATTTCTGAGGGCACGCAAGGCATTGCCCTATCAGCTCCAGCATGCTTGCGTGCACTTGGCCAACTGATTTTCAGCCTTGATTTTCGGTTGTTTTTCAGGGAAACCTCCGGAGGGAGAAAAACGTCCCAACGGGCATCCAGGAAGTCCGTTCCCGAACTTCCAGTTTGCATGTTGGGCCATTTTTTGCCCTCCCCAGGCTCCTAGAAAGCCTCTGGAGCTTGGGGAGGGTGAAAAACAGACCTATCAGGCCCATTGGAAGTCAGAAAATGGGTCATTTCAGCCTCCGGAGGGCCTCCGGGGGGGGGGCAGGAGAGGCCGTTTTTGCCCTCCCCGGGCTCCAAGAAAGCTGTGTGCCCATGTGCAGGGCAGCAGGGGGTGGGGTCACGTGCCCATGCGCAAGGGGCATGGCACGGAGGTGGGCATGTGCTTTTGGCCCCTGAAGTTCTAAAAAGGCTCCTTTTGTTACTGCCCAGCAACTCATTTAATCCACCCAGAGTCAAAAGCTACCCTGTTGCTTGGTTGATCACATTTATTCAGCATTGAATCTCATCAATATTGCAGAATACCTGATTGCATCAACCAAAAGCAGGGCTCTAGTTCTTTTCAGCATAGCTTTAATTGCTCCTGGCAACTATATAGTCTGTTAGAGCATTTTCATCCTAGTAAAAACCCATTTGTGGTCAGCCACTGTAAAGCTGATTAAGTTACAGTGCATTATTGTATCATAAGAATATTCCTTCTTAAGGCCAATGATAAACAGCTGTTGCTGCATCCAAAGTGACAGTATCTGGTTCTCTTGAGTAGCATAAATATAATGATGAGATCTGAGCCACAACAATAATTGCAAACCTGGTTCATTTTCTGTATGCAGCAAATAGATAAGTGCAAATCATTGCTCTTAAAGTCTCCCAGAGTTACTGGCTCAGCCAGGATTAAAAATTGGATAGTTGGTTTCAAATAGGGTCATTAAGGTTCTCATTCCTGTTTGTTTGATTGTACTTTAAAGAAAGCTGATAGGCTAAGCATCAAGTGGAAGATACTAGTTACAGGGGTGCGTCATGCACAGGCCACATCCACCCCAGCTCTGCAAAGGGAAATAAATGTCACGAAACATCATGTGATGGCAACATGACGCTGGAAGTTTGACAACCATATACAAGTACAAATGTGCTTGTCTTGACAAAACTGGGCAAGCCAATTTATAAGGAAAATGAATTTATATTTCATCTTACTTCAGTGAAAGCCTTAATACTTTAACTGATGCAAAGCTGAAAACTGATGCTAATACTGAAAAATGATGCATTTTTTTAGTATTAAAGTTAAGGAGGCTGGGTTGTCCCCAATGGCACAAAAAGATTGGAAGTAAGTTTATGCAACTATTTTTTTAATAGTTAATCCTCTTTCTTCATAGCCATGCAGAGTAGAACAAAGAAAGATTTGAGTTTAGTGGGGCTCAAGGGAATAAAGACAGCCCTTCGACCTCGAATTTTATTCAGCCCTTTTCCTGGCTCTGTATCATTTCATACCAAGATTTATAAATAAGATTGCCTCTATATAAATCTAATTTTGTTTTACTTTTTGTCCCCAGGCAATGTTGATTTTTTTTAAAAACAGACTTATAATGGTTCTGTTCCAAATATTCTAATCAATACCCTGCATTCTCACTTCGATCTATCTGTTTCTGCTATTAATTAATTACTCCTTTTGACTTGCTCATTTAAAAAAGCAAATCAACATTGTCTTTATAAAATTTCCTCTGATATTTTAAAGAAATGTTCTGTATCAAATTCATATACTTAATTTCTTAACACATTTCCAGTTTGACACCCCTGGGCTAAAGGGAGCATGCCCAGAGGTATAACATACCCTGAGTGAATTTTAGATCCTTGGAGTGTCTGGGGATGGTTTAAGTCCTCAAAAGGATTTTAAAAAGGAAAAGCTTTTTAGGGAGCCTCAGACTTCTAATGGATGAAATGGGTGCCATAAGCTTCTGCAAATGTTAACCTTTAGGGAAACTATGGGAATTCATTCCCCCAATTCTTTGATTTGTCTCTGATATTGGTTTTTAGTTTTATTACCTATTCATGAGTAATAACTAAACTTTCCTTTCAACAGCTAAACTGCAATCAGTGGCAAAAGGAAAAAAAAAGTATTCACATATCAATTCTATTCAAACCAACATAGGATAATAGAAACTCAAACGCATGAGTTTTTTTAGTGAAATACTGTTAAGGCAAGCTAGCAACATCCCAGAAACAAACACTTGCAACTTTGGGATATTTATTGACTTCTCATAGGACTGATGCCCTAAAATTGTTTGACCAACTCTTTGCTCTATGCAGGAATTCAGATGTCTATCCAATACCTCCTTGAATACATTCAGTGAATACATCAGTTCCCTTAGTAATTGAGTTCATTGTCAAAACTGCTCTTACACTTTTCTTAATGTTGTTCACCCAGAACCTGCCTTTCTCTAATTTAGTTTACATCAGGCACTCTGAGCTGGCAATGGCTAGATCATGGATTTCTTCTGTTGATACATACTCATGGGAGTACTTGAAAAAATGTTATATAGACCTCTTTGTTCACCTTTTCTCTAAATACCCAGTTCTATCTAGTATGACTGAATCTAAAAATGTAGTGTCCAGAAATGGATGCATAACTTGAATTACTTGGAAGTGAATACAGTGAGGTTTATTCCATCATAAGGAGAACTTAAATGAACCAATTAGCATGTTAAAGACTGAGAACTCCACTAAATTGCACTCTTAAAATAATCACTCTCAATTTTCAATATCTTGGATGTACTGTATTAGTTTTTGCTCATTCACTTTGTCCAACTTTGAAGTATGTAAAGTCTCCTTTAGTTTCCTCCTCATTTCCCATAGCCGTCACACAATGCTAGATGCTTAACCCCTTCCTCAGCCTTTATTGCATCATGCCACTAGTACTCAGCCTACTTGTATATACAACTGTAACATTTCATTACCACCACTGTTTTTCCTAGCCATTTATAGCAGAATCTAGATCAGTATTTTTCAAATTTGGAAACTTTAAAATATGTGGACTTCAACTCCCAGAATTCCACAGTCAGCATAATGTTGATTGGGAGTTGGGTTGTCAATATTTTTGCACAAGCTACAACAGGTCAGGGACACCCACAGGATAGTTTATCTGTGAAAAATGGGGTAGAAACATTTACCAATGAATAAAATAATGCACCTATGAAAGGGTCCTGCTAATATTTGGCACAAATGCCTATTTATTGTTTTATAGAACCATATTTGTCTTTGCTTTCCTTGGTTCTGGAAAAACCTTACATGGTGTTTGCAGGAGCTGTTTCTTGGACTATGTACCCCTCCTCCATCTGGCACATGTTATTCTTGCCAGAAGCACATTAATCTATATCTGCTGAGTAGCCTTTAGTCTTTCTAAGTGTTGCCTTACAGTTTTCTAGAAATGTTCAGCCATTTGCTTAAGTGAGTGAGAGATCATGGACTCTTAATTCAGACAGAGCCAGCCCAAAATATCTGGGGAATGTACTCATTGGGGAGAAGTAGAATTTATTACATATTTTAGTAACGAAGGGAGGAGTTGTGCTTTGCGCTAATTGGAAGCTGTTCAAGGCATGTGGCTTTGAGTCAGATAAAACGGGTTGTAATAAGTCAGAAAGTCAGGAATGCAAGGGTTGTGATGCATTGCTCCTGCGATTTCTCTCTTTTTTAAAAGTGTTCGTATCAGAAGTAACTGCTGAATCTTCCATCTTTCCTTCCAATGAAAGTTTCTTACTCGTGAGGACAAACATAGTTTGTCTTAGGGTTTTTATGAGTTCAAAAGAAGGAGAAAAGTTACTGCTGCTGCTGCTACGACTGTTTTACATCCGCCATAGCCTGAACATTTCCCCTTCTTTGGAAAGAGTTTGTGTCTCCTAGGCTCTGGTAAAATATAAAGCATCAATATATATTTCTCTTTCCGGAACATGGAGTACACTATATTGCCAAAAGTATTCGCTCACCTGCCTTGACTCGCATATGAACTGACAGGAAGTGACCTCCCATTCCTAATCCATAGGGTTCAATATGACGTCGGCCCACTGCGCACTGTTCTTGAGCTAATCTGACGGCCACATGAAGTTTGGAGGTCTGTAGCGATTGACTCTGCAGAACGTTGGAGACCTCTTCGCACTATGCGCCTCAGCATCCGCTGACTCCGCTCTGTCAGTTTACGTGGCCTACCACTTCGTGGCTGAGTTGCTGTCGTTCCCAAACACTTCCATGTTCTTATAATACAGCTGACAGTTGACTCTGGAATATTTAGGAGCGAGGAAATTTCACGACTGGATTTGTTGCACAGGTGGCCTCCCATCACAGTTCCACGCTGAGCTCCTGAGAGGGACCCATTCTTTCACAAATGTTTGTACAAACAGTCTGCATGCCTAGGTACTTGATTTTATTCACCTGTGGCCATGGAAGTGATTGGAACACCTGATTGCTTATTTGGATGGGTGAGCAAATACTTTTAGCAATATAGTGTACATACTGTTAGAGAAAAAAAGACATTCAGAAACCCAAACCTCCTGTAACAACGGAGTAGTGGCAATTAAGAGTGGCTATTTCAGAGCTGTTTCTTTTTGAAGCCAATTTTCCCACAGGAGAAGAGTAGATGAAAAGGCTAATGAGCAAAAAGCACAAAAAAAACCCCAAAACACATCAAGTTTAAGTAATTAGTGCCCACCCTCTGGATGTCATTGAACATGAAGATATAGACTCTATATTATAGAGTTTCGCAGGGATGAGTTGCTGCCAGCATTCTTGCTGGTTCGGCATGCAAAAAATCGCTTCGCTAACACATATGCCAAATTGCTTCGCTCACATGCACACCAAACGTGTGCTCTGTGCCTATGCACATTTGCACCTAAAAAGCTCTGCGCATGGACAAAACATTAGAAAAGGGGAAAAAATTAAATTTCTGCAATGAAGATTGTTCTGGGCATGCACAGAACTGAAAATCAAGATGGCACCACCACCGCTAGAACCAATTCAGGGATGTGGCAGGCTGAGTTACTACCTACTCAGCCGAACTGGTCTGAACCAGTAGGAACCCACCTCTGGAGTTTGGGGTTAAATTGTGGGTTCTTGGACTTCTCTGAGCTTGTGTTTCCTCCTACAAGTATTTCACTGCCAGGTTTAGTAACATCATCAGTGCATGGGAGAGAGTGGAGCTTGCTGGTTATTTAGATGTGGTAGTTTGTCTTATCAGGCTTACTTGATCAATCAATTAATTGATATTTTTTTTGGTGAGATATTGTTTCTTCTTTGTTCCTGTTTATCTGGTGCTAGTTCCTAATTATTGGAAATGTTGGTTAATAGATGATGAGGAAGGATATGCTCAGCTTCCTTCCTTCCTTCCTCCCTCCCTCCTTCCCTCCCTCCCTCCCTCCTTCCCTCTTTCCCTCCTTCCCTCCCTCCCTTAAATGATTCATAAATGAAACTTACATGAATGGATCTGCTAATGGCTGGTTCATCAGAGTATCATGCCTTTAGGAATTCTACTGTCTTTTGGATTCTGACTTGGTCTACGTTGACTATAGTTTTTCAACTGAAATTGTGGTTGGATTTAATTAGTGTGTTATAAAATTAAGGAAATTTCATTGTGTGTCTCCTAATCGCCAGATGATGTTCATGGACCTATTCTCTTAGTTTTCTGCCGGTTTGCCCAATCCCATGCATATTCATAGTCCTTTTATGATATATTATAAGAAACTCCTGTTTTGTCTTTGCATGCGATGTTTTACATACGTTTTGTTTGTTTATAGATTTTCGTGATGTTAATTTCTTGTTAGTTTCAGATGTTTTTGCATAGATGCTGAAATTACCACTTTAGGGGGTTGTGTACTTGTATGAACAGGTGCTTTTATTACTTAATCATATTTTTTAAATTTTAATCTCATATAGTGACTCTGGGTGGCATACATTAATACTAATCAAAACAGATAGAAATATTAAAGCCATTTTGTTAAAGTTGCATAGTTATCTCTTGTGTTATATGAACATTTTATATAGTCTATTTCAGGTTTATGCAGTTCTAGGTTAGTATACCAGGGTAATCCTCAATGTATGACCATTCGTTTAGCAACTGGTCAAAGTTATGAAGGTGCTGAAAAATTGACTTATGGCCAATCTTTTCCCTTACTCCCATAGCAGTTTCCTTGTGGTCACATAATCACAATCTGGATGATTGGCAACCAGCATGTATACATGATAGTTGCAACCTCTCACGATCACATGATCAACATTGGTGACCTTTCCAGCTGGCTTCAGACCAGCAAAGTCAATAGGAAAGCTGGCAGGGAAGATTGCAAATCACGATCACATGGGTCTTGCTTAACAATTACGGCAAACCAGGTCATAAAATTGGGTGCAGACACATGACGCCTCGCTTCACAATCGCGCCACTCCATGATGAATTTTTCAGTCCGAATTGTTCTTGTAAATTAAGGATTATCTGTAAGGAGGGTTTTTTGCTCATTTCTGGATGTGCATCTAATGTCCATAAATTGAGCGTGGCCAGCATATCTAAGGATCAGTTCACACTTTATGCATCAAATAAGTTAGCTGCATATCTTGAGACATCATGCACTTTAGCACTTCTTCATGATTTAGCACTGTATGCTCTATTTACTCCTTGGAGGTTTATAATACAGGTAGTCCTCGACAGGGGTGAAATTCAGCAGGTTCTGACAGGTTCTGGAGAACCAGTAGCGGAAATTTTAAGTAGTTTGGAGAACCGGTAAATACCACCTCTGGCTGGCCCCAGAGTGAGGTGGGAATGGAGATTTTGTAATATTCTTCCCCTGGAGTGGGATTGGAATGGAGATTTTGCAGTATCCTTCCCCTGCCATGCACACCAAGCCATGCCCACAGAACCGGTAGTAAAAAAAAAAGAATTTCACCACTGGTCCTCAACTTATAACACTTCATTTAGAGCCGTGGTTGTGCAGTGGTTAGAGTGCAATACTGCAGGCTACTTCTGCTGATCACTGGCTTCCAGACGTTTGGCAGATCGAATCTCACCAGGCTCAAGGTTGACTCAGCCTTCCATCCTTCCGAGGTGGATAAAATGAGGATCCAGATTGTTGGGGGCAATAGGCTGACTCTATAAACTGCTTAGAGAGAGCTGTAAAGCACTGTGAAGCGGTATATAAGTCTAAGTGCTACTGCTATTTAGTGACCGTTCAAAGTTTACAACATCACTGAAAAAAGTGACTTAGGACCATTTTTCACACTTACGACCGTTGCAGCATCCCTACGGGATTTACATTCAGATGCTCGCCAACTGGATCATATTTAAGACCGTTGCAGTGTACAGAGGTCATGTGATCATCTTTTGCGACCTTCTGACAAGGAAAGTCAATGGGGAAGCCAGATTCACTTAACAACCGTGTTACCAATTCAACAACTGCAGTGATTCACTTAAGAAATGTCACAGGAAAAGTCAAAAAATGGAGCAAAGACTCACTGAACCAAGTTTTCACTTAGCAACAAAAATTCTGGGCTCGGTTGTGGTGGTAAGTTGAGAGTTACCTGTAATATTATGGGGGGGGGGGGGGATTGAGAACTAATTTGCCAGATAAACGCGAACCCAGAGTTCAATACAGAAATGGGGAGAAGGAAGATCTCATGATCTTCACATCATCTTTGCACCTGGGTGCATCGTCCACTTAAAGGCATAGAGAAGCAGCTCTCCATGAACACTCATTTCCATTCTCTGTTCAAGAAGCCTGCCTGCTGCATAAATATTTCATTTCGTTTAAATAGAAAAATCCTTAAAATAACCTTTTCCCCTACTGTTCTTTTCAAATGATATTTGATCCATGAAAACGCTGACTGTATTTCACCTTCAGCAAAAGCAAACATCGCTCTCTGGATACTTGAAAGACACACACATAAGCCGTGAATACCGCCGGTGTGTTGTTTCTAGAAACACTTGGTCTTCTTAGAATCTCTTTTAATATCAGCAGAGGATTAGACAATGTAAATACCAAGTCTTCTCTTACGTTATATATTCCAGATTCACCCACGAAATATAGCATATAGCTCTGCATCATGTTTCCCCAGCCTTGCTAATACGTCCTCGTGACATTACCTTCATCTCATCCCCCCCCCCCCCCTTGAAAAGGCCACAGTTAATGCAAGTTGTTTTCAGTCGCTCAGGCTTTGAAGTAGCATTTTGCCTCTTGGACGCAGATGTGACCTAACATACTCCAACATCAGTTTTGTTGCTGATTGGATCACAGCTAAACCTGCCCTCCCCCGATTGCCTATTCAAGATGCTGGGGTAGCTGACCTGAACCTCTATGACATTTTGACTCAGATGAGGAAAGAGATTGGACGCCTACCCTCTGTAGAGGCATCTGGCTGCATAACGCAGATAGGCACTTTCCATAGGATCATCATAAATACATTTAATGTTCTTTTGGAAAGCCATTAGTCCTGTTTTTAATAGATACAACTAGCTCTCTATGTTCTGCAGGCCTTGTGCTACCATTTCTGTTACTGTTGCTGGCTTGACATGTTTCCTGCTGCTTCTGATGAGAAGAGGTTTTTCATAGTGGCATGTTTAACCCTTTTCACTACTTCAGTATTTCTTAGATTCTTGCAAAGGTGACATATCTACATAATAAATAAATATTTATATTTATGTATTTATTATAAATAAAAATTTTATCTATATAAATAAAAATGTAACTATGTGTTTGTTCAAAACAGGTAATCTCCGAAAGTACTGCACCGATCGCTTCCAAATTTTCACACAACGTTCCTTACAAATACAGCACCGATGATATATATATAGATTGTGTAGATGTCACACCTGTGTCAGATACATGCAATGGAAATGTAAAAAATGTAGGTAGATGGATAGAGAGAGAGCAGTGAGCCACAGGATGACATAATACAAAATGTCATAATACCTACTGTATTTCAAGGAGAAATACAGTAGGTAAGTAGGCAGCTATACGGATAGAGAGAGGGAGGGAGAAATGCAGTAGGTAGGTAGGTAGGTAGGTAGAGGGATAGAGAGAGAGGGAGAAATACAGTAGATAGGTAGGTAGGTAGGTAGGTAGGTAGAGGAATAGAGAGAGGGAGAAATACAGTAGGTAGGTAGGTAGGTAGGTAGGTAGGTAGAGGGATAGAGAGAGGGAGAAATACAGTAGGTAGGAAGGTAGGTAGTTGGATAGAGTGAGAGTGGGAGACATACGGTAGGTAGGTAGGTAGGTAGGTAGATAGGTAGGTAGGTAGGTGGATAGAGAGAGGGGGGAGACATACGGTAGGTAGGTAGGTAGGTAGGTAGGTAGGTAGTTGGATAGAGTGAGAGGGGGAGACATACGGTAGGTAGGTAGGTAGGTAGGTAGGTAGGTAGATAGGTAGGTAGGTAGGTGGATAGAGAGAGGGGGGAAGACATACGGTAGGTAGGTAGGTAGGTAGGTAGGTAGGTAGGTAGGTAGGTAGAGAGAGAGGGGGAAACTCCATCCTCCTGACTGGACCACAGCAATGCGTGGCCGGGAACAGCTAATTATAAATAAATAAATAAATAATGTAATATCTACAGACCCCTCACATCCTGGACATAATTGCTTCAACTTCTACCCTCAAAATGATGCTATAGGGCACTGCACACCAGAACAACTAGACACAAGAACAGTTGTTCCCCGAATGCCATCACTCTGCTAAACAACTAATCCCCACAACACTGTCATATTACCTACTAAGATTATATTACTATTCTTCTTCTCTTCCTTCCTAGTACCTATCTCTTCCCACTTATGACTATAACCATGTTGCTTGTATCTTTACAATTTATATTGTTTTATTTGTTTCCTAGTATAATTTGATTGCTTATTAGTAACCTATGACTATCACATAGTGTTGTATCTTATGATTCTTGATGAATTTATTATATTTTATTTTTCTTTATGTACACTGAGAGCATAGGCACCAAAGACAAATTCCTTGTGTGTCCAATCACACTTGACCAATAAAGAATTCTATTCTATTCTATTCTATTCTAGTCTAGTCTAGTCTAGTCTAGTCTAGTCTAGTCTAGTCTAGTCTAGTCTAGTCTAGTCTAGTCTTCTATCTGACTTTACCCCCAAAACAAGGAACACCAGTTGTAGATCCTATGGCTGTTTCTGCAAACATAACAGAATAAAACAGTTGGAAGGGATCTTGGAGATTCCCTGCTCAAGCAATAAATCATATACCATTTCAGACAAATAGTTGTCCAATCTCTAATCTCTAACATATCGTGGCCACTTGAGTGAGGGTCTTTCAAGCTGCATACAGTGGAACTCTAGGATTCCATAAGAATTTGAGGGGTTTCTGTAAAAGACTAAAGGGGGGAAAACCCACAACCCAGACAATTTTTGTAATTAGAGTTTTGGCTTCTGAAAACAAATTATGGAAATGAAAAAAAAAACACTCTAAGAGATTCTATACCCTGAAATGTTCTAAAACTCCTGTCATAGAGAAGTTGAGCTTTTGGGCCAATATGACAGCTACATTCTGGTATAGGGCAGGGGTCTGCAAAGTTGACTCTTTTAAGATTGGTAGACTTCAACTCCCAGAAATCCCCAGCTGGGGAATTCTGGGAGTTGAAGTCCACCAGTCTTAAAAGAGCCAACTTTGCAGACCCCTGGTATAGGGGATATCAGGTGCCATGATGATGAATCACAACTATTTTTGATGCCCATACTCTTAGCTCACTCTAGGGCCTACTGGCTACCAAGTCAGAATTGCCAAACTTTAGACTCCCCTAGGGCAGTAATCACAAATAGAAATGCTCTCATTATTAATTGCTCTGTTATTTAGCCCAGGATCTGTCCTTTTGGTTATTTTTGACTGTATTCTTTTAGAAGAGTGCTAGTTTCAGAAATAGTCTGACTGATGGATCATAGGAATGGATAAGGAGTTGTGTCTAATACTCCCGCTTTACTCCAGGCCTTCTCCTCCATACCTGCATTCTATTAATTGGGCAATTTGACTGGTAGTTGATTTGCATTTCAAGTTGCCACCTACACTGGTCGATGGGAGCAGCATATTTAATGCTAGCATAGGTTTCTGCTGACTCATAGTGGTGGATGGCACTATTAACTGTCCATCAGGGAAAAACTCTTCATTGGAATACATTTTATATATTTGGTTTTGCCTTCTTTATGTTATATTTTATAAAGCCATGGTGGTGCAGTGGTTAGAATGCAGTATTGTAAGGTAATCAGGAGTGGGCTTCAAAAATTTCAGCAACGGGGTCTCTGCCAAGTTTTTGGGTGGACATGGCCATGGTGGGCATCGCCTAGTTGGCCTCCTGCACCATGGTGGGGGGCGGGGCGGGGACGAGACATTTTTGCCTTCCCCAGGCTCCAGAGGCTTTCCTTGAGCCTCTGGGAGGGCAAAAACTGCCTCCCGAGCTCTGGAGGCCCTCTGGAGGCTGGAAACGGGCCTTTTCTGGCCTTTGGAACTTCCAGGAGGCCTGTTTTCCCCTCTCCCTGATCCTCCTCATGGGTCCTGCACTTACCTCTCATCCAAAATAGGCCACATGGAGACCGCTGGGTGGGGCAGGGTGAGGTGGGAGGGGCCAGCCAGGGATGGGATTTGGAGATTCTCCAAATTGGCCACAACATTAGCTATGGATTCTCCCCAACCTCGGCGAACCTGTAGCAGCCCACCCCTGAAGATAACTCTGCCCACAGCCAGTGGTTTGAGCCTGACTGGCTCAAGGTTGACTCAGACTGCCATCTTTCTAAGGTCAGTGAAATGAGGACTCAGATTGTTGGGGACAATATGCTGACAATATGCTCATAGAGTGCTGTAAAGCACGAAGGGGCGCTCTATAAGTCTGTGCTATTGCGATTATTTTAATAAAAATCAAAACAAGAATATGGGAATTTGAAGAAATCAAGTGACCAGGAGGAACAATATATATATAGTTGGAGTGAAATCCAAAATAAAGATTTTTAAAGATACATAAGGCAATCTTTTGAAGTCCTGAATTGAAGACTGGGCTCTCCTCTAGAAGCAAGCACTTGAAATAATTATCTAAGTAACTTTTATAAGACACAAGGTTTTATTGAGGAGCCTGTTTGCTTTATAACAGGGATGAGGAACAATGACCCTTTCATGACTTATGCTGGCTCAAGAATTCTGGGAGTTGAAGTCCACAAGTATAAAAGGGCCATGAAAAAGATACTGTGTTTTCAAACATGGGATTTGTTTTACAAATGGTTGGATAATAGAGGTAGAAATTAGGAGTGGGAAAAGTCCTATTGTATACGCAAAATGATCCAGACTATACACTATTCACTAAGCACTTACCTATGTAAAATGAAACTATATAAATAAACTCTTCAAAGGGAAGGAGGGAGGGCCATCATTCCTCACCTCTGCTTTACAACACAGGCCCTAGTGGCCAGATTAGTGGTTCATTCTTTCCAGAAGCTGATTCAAATCTCAGATGCCCATAGCACTGGCATAGTGAGCCTCAACTGGCTTATTTCTCCACTTGGATAATTTTTTTAGGCTACAGTATTTTTTATAGACTGTCTTAGTTTCTTTATTCATAAAGTGGAGGGTGGGAAATAGGTGAAACACATTGCTATTACATTTTTCGTAGTGGGTGAGAGTCCATTCATGAGTCAGATTAAAAAGTTAATGTCATTTGAAAAGGGGAACTATCAGAATGACACCTTATATCCATGCAGTAGTTGCTTTCTGCATTAGTAACTTTCTCCTTCAATAAAGCAACTCATAAAACATTAAACCGTGAAAACTATTTTGTGGATTCAAAGAGAACCCAAACATGTTAACAGTAGTTACCTCATCATTACAAAGCAAGCGCCTCTCCCCCACCCCAAAAGAAGTTCTGTGTGATGAGAGAGACTGTACCATGGCTACTAAGAACCCCCAAATGTCTACAGATCCATCTTTAATCTTAAACTCTCCACCATGAACCTCACACTTTTCCTAAGAGGTCCCCAAGGGAGGGAGTGTGCATAAGCGCACCAATGTGCCTACCGTCCCTGTCCTACTGTCCCCGTTGATATTTACTCATTTTGCGTGTTCATGACCATGCTATACTTATTTATAACCATCTATTTGCACTAATCTCATGCAAAAATGTCCAGGTCTATACTAATACGTGTTATCTTGTACATGTGGACAAATAGATAAATACTTAAAAAACATAAGGAAGGGAGGGAGGAAGGAAGGATTGGTTTAGTGGTTAAGGCACAAGGCTAGAATGTCCCACCTTAGCCATGAAAGCCAGCTGGGTGACTCTGGGCCAGTCACTGTCTCTCAGCCTTACTCACCTCACAATCACAGGATTCTTGTTATTGTGGGGAAAATAGGAGAATGTGTTGGATATATTCACCGTCTTGAGTTATTTGTAAAAAAAATAAAATAAAAGGGAGGGGAGGGAGGGAGTAAGGAATTTAACCTTAAACTGACCACCATGGACCTCACACGTTTCCTAAGGGAGCATGCATAAGCACACCAACATGCCTACCGTCCCTGTCCTACTGTCCCCATTGATGTGTACCCCTTTATGTGTTCCTGGCCATGCTATTCTTATTTATATCCATCTATTTGCACTAATCTCGTGTGAAAATGGCCATAACTATACTAATACCTGTTACATGTTGTATACATGTGGACAAATGAATAAATACAATAAATAAATAAAAGGTGGCAGGGGTTTGGAACAGAGGCAGGAAAAATTATTTGTTAATTATTGTTATGATGTAAAGCTACAGGTAAAGACAAAAAGACTTCACATATTACTGGTACTAATACAAAACAGGGGCTGCGTGCAGACACAACACCAAACTGTGGTTTGGTAAAGGGATGGGAACGGTGTCTTCTGTTGTGGATTGTGTTTGTTAGAACCAGGACAACAGTGAAAAGGGAGAGGGGGAGAGGTTACCCTTTCTTTCTCTTTCTTCTTTCCAACTTTGTTTCTGCAAGGGGCCCACTCATGGTTTAGCATTACAAGAATGTGTGACACCCGCCACTCTCTCCTTCCCAGCTCATAGCAGCTCATTCTTATTATACGAGCTGCAAGCTCTTTGGGATGGAAATATCTTAACCTTTTCCCTACAAGCCAGTCATCATTATTAAGTTAATCATCATGTCCTGATTTTAAAAAAAACAACCACCATTGCTAGGCATTGTTTTCTCTCCTTAACCACATGACCCAAGGAATTCAAACATGGTTTTCCTTTTGGTTCAATTTCCAAATAGTAACCAAATATACCGTTTCTGAATCACCTCACACTGATGCTGCAGCCATGGGCATATTATTCCGATTGTATTTTTTTAAGGTGTCTGTCTGGCTTTTGTAGTCTTTTTTTTTTTTTTATTGAAATATGTTTAATAGAGTTTCAGCTATGGGCAATTTAACTTTTTTTTAATGAATAGAAACAAACAATAAATCAAACTTATGTAATTTTTTGGGATTTCTATCCAAAGTCCTCTAGGTGCCCATGTTCTGAGAGGTCCATGATGCTCTCTGATGTTTGGTTGCTTTCTTGTAGACGTTTTATTACCTAAACTAGGTTTTGGCTGTTGCCTGGTTTGGGTAACAAAATACCTACAAGAAAACAATCAGAGAGCATCAAAGTCCCTTCATTTCCAACCCTAAACTACAAATATTCTCCTTTATTACTCCCATGTTCTTCTGTGGCTGAATTGTCTGGACAAAATAGAACACAGACACAAATACCCTATACCAGAGGTCTGCAAAGTTGGCTCTTTTAAGACTGGTGGACTTCAACCCCTGCCCTACACCACCAGGCTTGAAATTTTGCACTTGGACAACCTAGAACTATGCCGCCTACAGTCTGACCTAAGCATAGTACACAAAATTATCCGCTACAATGTCTTACTGGTCAATGACTAATTCAACTTCAACCACAATAATAGAAGAGCACACAGCAGATATAACTCAATGTATCGCTCCATGGCTCGGGGCTTAGCTATATACGAGTCCGCCTCCTGCCCCATACATCCCTTCGTCCGATCCGCTCCCACAGAGAGGGTCTTCTCCGGGTGCCGTCGGCTGGGCAATGCCGGTTGGCGACACCCAGGGGAAGGGCCTTCTCTGTGGCGGGCCCGGCCCTCTGGAACGACCTACCCCCTGACCTTCGCACTACCTCGGACCTCCGCCTCTTCTGCCAACGTCTTAGGCCTATCCTAGGCCGGCTATCCTAGGCCGGCTTATTCCATCAAGCCGGCCTAGGATAGCCCCCCGTTTCTGACTTTTTATATATAAATTATAATTTTGGTAGGGTTTTAATGTGGATTTTAGCACGGGTTTAAATAATTTAATATATTTTAATGATGTATATTGTATTTATGGTTTTAAATAATGCCTGTGCGCCGCCCTGGGTCCTAACAAGGAAAAGGGCGGGGTATAAATTCAAATAAATATAAATAAATATAAATATAAATATAAACGATTGACAAATCAAATAAATAAAATAAAATAAATTACAAAACACTGCTACTCTATCCTATCCTATCCTGCCCTAAAATCTTGGGGTTATAGAACAGACTTACTTCCATGACCAAATATCTTCCCTAAATTGTCTTGTCAGTGTAAGATGAAACAAGACAGAGGGAGAGACAGGGAGTTATTGAATTCCTACCTTTTCCTGTGTAGCACTTACATATAAGGAAAATGACAGGGCTAAAGAGAGGTGTATGCCAAAGGTCAGGAGGGCTTCTTTTAAAAATTCTGGGCCGACTATTCTAAAATATTCCCTTAGCATCTTTCACTTCCTTTTCCAAATGATGTTTCTGGTACTTGAAGTATTACTTTAATCAAATGAGTGGTGTTGAGTTCAGACAGCTGCCTTTTCTTTAGTGAAGGGTAGAATTTCTATTTCCAAAAATGGAAGGATTTTTGGGGGGGAGGGAGGAAAATAAATTATATGATTTGGGGTTTTCTTAAAAACTCTTTTTATTCATCTCCATGAGTAATGAAGTCAAAGGCAAGGATTCTAAATGCCCCATGTCAAGTGCAATCCATCCTTTCAAATATTTAAGAAATAAGGAAGCAGAGATGAATTAATGGCCATTTTGTGTTTCTAGTTTATATTCTTTACTTAGAGTCTTGATGTGGGAAAAGTTAGTTTAAAAAAAAAATTCTAAAGAAAACAGCTCATTATTTTGAAAAGAAATAGAAAGGATTCCTACTTCTAGAACACTGTTACTTTTATGGCATATCATCTACCCATCCAGTTGAACTTATTCGCATCATTTCTCAAGAAACGAGTGTGTTCTTTTTACCAACATGGAAGATTAAAGGTCCTTTCAGTGCAACAGAAATAATGTATTCCATTGAACTAGCGTGATTTGGAGACGGTAGCATTTCCAAAATGTGTTACTTTCTCATTATTGGGGATTCGGTTAAAAGAGCTGCAGAGAAGAAGTGGAATCGCCACCCACTAATTTTACAAAACAAAATATGGGGAATTCCAGTCAAATGTCCCAGGACGAAAGAACAGCTTTCAGTAAGGTGGCTCCAAAGTTTAATTAGTCTGGTAATTGGATTCTATGGCATTGACTTTTTTTGCTCTGAATTGTCTCTGGGAACGCAGCCAAACATAAGCTGCCAACGCAGCCATTAGAAGAAAAGAGAACTAGACAGAGAGGAGAGGTTGATGAATGTGCTCTGAGGTTGGGGACTCTTGTTCTGCACCCCTCTTTGTCCCCATAATGAGTTTGCAAAGACCAGAAGGTCTGTAGAGCTGAATTCTAATGAACAGAAGGAAACACCAAGCAAGTTCAATTTTCCAGGAATCTAAAGGCTCAGACAGATAGCTATGTTTAAAGAGCTTCCCATCATCAATCTGCGGATGGGCAGAAAAGTATGCCAGTGTGCTTTGCACTACCCCTTGTTGCTGGTCCCTATTCTGCCTCAGGAAGAAGGCTCGCAAATGGTGCAGTCCTTATGGGCAAATTAAAGAAAACAACGGGGAATTCCCCTAGCTTCATTTCAAATCCATACCTGGCATCAGTGGAAAAAGCAACCAATCAACTCGCTTCTTTTACGCGGGGTTGGGCTGGAATGAGTGAAAATAGGCTGGGGATTGGAATAGTCAGATTAGAGTCCTAACAGGAGCAGAGGTGCTCCACATCTGGAATCTGGGGTATTTTCAAGGAGGGGTCAATGATGTCAAAATGCCAAGCATGAACAGCCTATTAAAAAAAAAAACCCCTACCCCTTTAAAACATGATTGCATGCATTGCATACCTATAAAAAGGAGTAAAGTTTGAGCACCTGGCTTTGATACTGACACACTCATACACACACACACACATCACACTTTGTGGATACCACCGGGGTGGGTTTCAGCTGCTGCTACTGCCGGTTCGCTCAGGGACGCGCCTTACGCATGTGCGCTTGTGCAGTGCAGCAAAAATTGCTCTGTGCATGAGCAAAAGGCAAAAACAAGATGGCGCTGCCTATGGCACCACCAAGAGAACCAGTTTTGGGGCGTGGCAGGTCTGGGTTGCTGCAGGTTCCAGCAACCCAGGCTGCCAAGTTACTACCAGTTCGGTCGAACCGTGCTGAACCGGTAGGAACCCTCCTCTGGATACCACTATCTGTGACTGGCCATTTGGGCTATTTCTGAATAGAGATACAGTGATTTTTAAAAAAGAATGCTAGACTCAAATCCAAAAATTGCTCAACTGACAGTTGGCCAAATGCAGAGGAGAAGTTCGAAATAGTGCTGCCCTAGTACCTTCGACAGCTAAAGACTATGATTACAAAAATAATAATAATAGTAATAATAATTTATTACATTTATAAACCGCCCCCTCTCCCCGAAGGGACAACCAAAAAGCTTGGTTGGCAGAAGTCATAGAAAACCTGCAATACACAGGATCCAAAACAACAGCTGATAGAACCAGACTGTCTTTCCCCGTCTGCCTGGGAAACTGTCTGTTCTGCCCACGGCTGCCTTCTTGGCAGGATCGAACTAGTGTTCTCCCAGGAGAAAGCAGTAGTTTTCTCTCACAGGTCTAGCACTTTTTAAGATCTAATAAGCCAAGATAAAACCTGACAATGCTTTGGAACATGATGGTCAGATACTGTGTAAGCAGATGCTTCTGCATAGTTAGCATTCCCTATCTCCCTTGCAGCCCAAAACAAATGGTCAGGGAGGGCAGGGACCTACAGAGAGCAAATATCCCCACAGCAACAAGTATGGCGCACCTGGGCAGATCCATACTCCTTATTACATTATCAACCACATCACTGAACCATGGTGGCACAGTGGTTAGAATGTAGTATTGCAGGCTAATTCTGCCAACTGCCAGCAGTTTGATTCTCACCGGCTCAAGGTTGACTCAGCTTTCCATCCTTCCGAGGTCGGTAAAATGAAGACCCAGATTGTTGGGGGAACAATATGCTGACTGTCTAAACTGCTGAGAGAGGGCTGTAAAACATTATGAAGCAGTACATGACCCATTGGGATCCCCATATTAAAACAACTTATCATGTTTTGGAGTATAAGATGCACCAAGGTTTTGAAGAGGCAAATTAAAAAAAACGTTTTTGCACTCTGCAAACCTCCCAAAAACAGCCCGTTTTTTTCACGGAAACGGGCCCGTTTCCCCCCCTAAAAATGGCACGAATAGCCTTTAGGGGACTTGCATAGTGCTCCTGAGGGGTGGGCCCACCCAAAAATGAGCAAAAACAGCCTGTTTTGTGTCAAAACATTTTTATGCATAGCCTTTAGGAGGCTTATAGAGTACTCCTGGGGGCTGTGGGGGCAAAATTGAGCAAAAATATGGCCTGTTTTTCACTCATTTCTGCCCTCCCCAGCCCCCAGGAGCTCTTTGAAAGCCTTCTACAGGCTCCGCATGGCCATTTTGGGGTTTCAGGAGGCAAAAAAATGCTGTATTCAGTGTATAAGGCACACCCAGATTTTCAGCCTCTTTTTTGAGGGAAAAAGGTGCGTCTTATACTCCGAAGAATACGGTACTTTATGTGCAGCCAGAACAACCTGAAAATAACATTTAACACAGCACAGTACTTAAATAAAATGCTTCGGTTGAGGTATCTGCATACATGGGACTGATTGGGGTATTATTTTTTTTAATTAAATTTATACCCCGCCCTTCTCCAAACGGACCCAGGGCGGCGCACAGGGATGTTAAAACACATATAAAACATATAAAATTTTAAAAAACTTATTCTAATAGACCCTGCGCTAAAAACCGAATTTAAAAAACCCAAATTTAAAACTATCTAAGAGTCAGTAATGGGGGTTACGCTAGGCCGGGTAGATTGTAGGAGTGACACCGAAATATAATTTTATGTCATTTTATTCTATTTTATATATTTATGTATTAAATTATATTGTATCATCCTATAACTATTGTATTTTACCTTACTCTTATTTTAAATTGTTTGTATAAGATTTTATTGGTGATATGTGTTTGAACCTTGTGCTTTGATATGGCCTTGATGCTCTCTTTATTGATTAAAGCTATCACCATCATATCATGAAGCAGTATATAAGTTTAAGTGTGATTGCTAGTTTTACCCATAATTGGAGGATGTGCAGCTTTAGGACTTCTGGGAGTTGTAGTCCATTTGGAGAGTAACAAATAAAGTTTGTTCAGATCCACCATGAAAAATAACAGACTGACTGTAGAATAAGCTTACATTATATTCTGTGTGGCACACATATGTAACTGTGTCATACGAGTATATAAGGATAATACAATAATTCTTATTGTTTTTCTGGGTTACTTCATGCCTATATTGGGGCAGGAAATAATTGGTTATGGTTATGCCTAAACAGTTAAAATAAAATTTGTCTGCTAGTTCTGAAAAGCAGTTTTGTACTGGAGTTTGCCTTTGAATTTTCTCTGTTGGAGAACTGCCACTTTCACAGCAGAAGTGGAGTGAAATCAGCTCCCAGTGGTTTCCAAATGGCTATTAGGTTATGCTTGTTTTTGGTTTGCTTTTCTTTCTTTCTTTCTTTCTTTCTTTCTTTCTTTCTTTCTTTCTTTCTTTCTTTCTTTCTTTCTTTCTTTCTTTCTTTCTTTCTTTCTTTCTTGCCTTTCGTCTTTCTTCCTCCCTCCCTCCCACCCACCCACCCTCCCTTCCATTTTTGCATTGAAGTCAATCTCTTTTTCTGATTAAGAATGGCAAATGAAAACACACTGGACAATCAGTATGTAAATAAGTCTCTGATACTATTGCTGATGCTAACAATAGTGCAGCCAGGATTGAAAGAGAGGGAAAGTTGTAACAAAAATGTTTATTACTATTTTCCTTTTCCTGAGCGGCCTACTTTTCTATGAGCTTTTTCTCTAATGTCTAGTCGTGCACTATTTCATAATTTTTCCTATCACTTGAAATAAAAACTTTGCACATCGAGAAAAAAGAAAGAAAAACAGCACAGGGTATATAAGTCTTTCAGAGAAAGAAAAGAGGTAATGATAACAAAATCCTATTGGGGTTCAAGCCAGAAATCTTCTATTTTCAAAGCAAATGTTACAACCGTTGCAACACTGTAGTTTGCAGCGAGGCTGTTTCTACCTGAAGTTCTACAGGCCTAGTCCTGGTCCAGAGAGATGATGGTGGGCAGTGGATATATATTCAAGAGTCACTAAAATTGGCTAAAAGATTTTGGAGTGAATAATTATACTGCTAAGGCCTACCAGACAGCCCCTACCTTTTCTAATAAAATCTTGAAACTTTTGGCCATAAGAATGTAAGAATTAAACAAGAACCATATTTTTCAGAGTATAAGACACACCTTTTTCCCTCAAAAAAGAGGGTGAAAATCTGGGCGCGTCTTATACACTGAATACAGCATTTTTTGCCTACCGAAACCCTGCCCCCTTTGTAATAATGAACATTAGGAGGCTTTGGGAGGCTTGCAAAGTGCTCCTGGGGGCTGGGGAGGGCAAAAATGAGTAAAAAACAGGACACTTTTGCTCATTCCACCCCCCACTCCCAGGCCCAGAAGCACTCTACAAGCCTGCCAAAGGCTCTGCATGCCCATTTTGTTTTGCAAAAAACAGCCCTTTTTTTGTGAAAAATGGGCAGTGTTTGCTTGTTTTCAGACCACCCCCGCCAAGCCCCCAGGAGCTCTCTATAAGCTTCCCAAAGCTCTGCATGCCCCCCCCCTTTTTTTTGCAAAAAATGAGGCATGCAGAGGGTTTGGAAGGCCTGCAGAGTGCAAAAGCTTTAAAAAAAATTACCTCTTCAAAATCATGGTGCGTCTTATACTCTGAAAAATACGGTAATAATTAAGATGCTCAATTCTATGGAATGGCCACCATACATATTACTTCCTTCCTTCCTTCCTTCCTTCCTTCCTTCCTTACTTACTTACTTACTTACTTACTTACTTACTTACTTACTTACTTATAATTGAATTTATATTGCCTCCTATTTGCCCGTGGCGACTCAAGGCGGCTTACAAAGTATAAAACCCCATTTAAAATAGTAAAACTAATAAAAAGACTCCAATAAATTAATATAATAAAATCATCCCCTCCTGCCCCCACTTGCCCAGAATCAGACTTTCTTTATTTAATAGTCTTTGGAATAAAAGCAACAATTGTTACTCTCAGCACCTTTGTTATTGTTGCTTTTAGGTCTCACAATAGGTTCTTTAGTTCAAATTAGTTAATTTCAGAAAATACCTCAGGCATGTTCCCTTTGTTCCTGAAAATAATTACCTATTTTTAAGGGCCGCTCAGATTTAATATAAAAGCAAGTTCTTCCTATGGTAGAAAACATATTTATCTGATGAGTCACATCTAGGCCAGCAGATAGATTTCGCCTACAGCTGAAGATATTTACTACTCGTTTATTTGTGAGCCGTTTCTGAGGGCACGCGAGGCGTTGCCCTGTCAGCGCCAGCGCCAGTGCACATGAGCGTGCTGGCCAACTGATTTTTGGCCTTGATTTTCGGCCAGTTTTTGCCCTCCTGAAGCCTCCAGAGGGAGAAAAACGGCCCAACGGGCAACCTGGAAGTCCATTCCTGAACTTCCAGTTTGAAATTTACTACTCGTTTATTTAGCCAGTTCATTCCTGTTTTCTCAGGTCACCCGTAAAATGATACCTTGAGCTTTGCAAATGCTTTCCAAACAGCTCCCCTTGAACATTCAGGACAGTCTCATCTGACTGTGCCTTCATCATAAAAGACCTACAGCAGTTTGTTTACATTTCCAACACCCACAACTTAACAAAGGCTCATGAGAATGCCAAGAACTTGCTGGCCTGAAACAAGGCTCTATCATTTCAGCAGGATCAGAATCAGACACGATTTAAGTATAGAAATAACAAGCAACGCTTACCTTAGAGGGGGAGAAAGGGGGCAGGCGGGAGCAGGGGGGAAAGCCGCCAATGATTATTTTGATAGATGCAAGTATTCTATGCAAAACGTACATTTTGAAAGAACAGTGAACTGTTGAACCGAACAGTTTTTGCACTGAATTTTTGCTTCCTTGAAACGGCTTTGATACGACAGGAAATTCCAAGCCACAGTTGTTAGAAGGCTCCAGCCCGTTTTTTTGCAAAGATATGAGAGAAGAAAAAGCGGATAAGCTAGGATAACATTATATGTATCTGTTTTCATACTATAAAACATCTGCAGTCCTAGACAAAAATGCCAACAGAATGAAAGAAGCTTATTCTCCCCACCCCAAAAAATGGGGTGCGGGGGGGGGGGGGAGTAAAAGGAAAGTTTATTATTCGTCTTGGCAGTAATAAACCTTCAAAACCGCTTGGTTGCTGATTCTGCTAGAACAACAACAACAAAAACCCATGGAAAATATTTAAATAATTCTGCCCAAGGCTTAACGGAAGCAATGTTTGTGCAAATCTTCAAAATAGATATGGACATGCAAAGCAAGACAAAATTCGGGCCCAAACAATGGAAAGAACGGTTAAATGATATGGATGTATTTTCACTTCAATTTATTTGGGCAGCAGATAAATTAATTAATTAATAAAATGGAAGAAATGACTAAGGTAGAGACAGTAGCACAGTGGTGGGATTCAAATTTTTGTACTACTGGTTCTGTGGCCGTGGGCTTGGAGGGCGTGGCAGGGGAAGGATATTGTAAAATTTCCATTCCCTCCCCACTCCAGGGGAACATGGGTGGATTGCTGCCAGCATTACTGCTGGTTTGGTGCGTGCAATTTTTTTTTAAAAAAATAATAATTTGTGCAATGAAAATTGTCCTGTGCATGCACAGAACCAAAAATCAAGATGGCACCGCCGTAGGAGAAATGGTTTGGAGACTTGGCAGGCCTGGTCGCTGCCGGTTCCAGCAATCCAGGCTGCCAAACCACTACCAGTTTGGCTGAACTGGTCCAAGCTGGTAGGAACCCACCACTGAGGGGAAGGATACTGTAAAGTCTCCATTCCCTCCTCACTCCGGGGGAAGGTTACTGCAAAATCCCCATTTCCTCCCGATCAGCTGGGACTCGGAAGGCAGAGAATAGATGGGGGTGGAGCCAGTCAGAGGTGATATTTACCGGTTCTCTGAACTACTCAAAATTTCTGCTACTGGTTCTTTAGAACTGGTCAGAATCTGCTGAATACCATCTCTGCAGTAGTAGTCTTCAAACATCTGGATCGTTAATACATAGAATAGACAGTGGACTTTTTTTTCCCTACTGACTCACTGGCCAGAGTCAAAGAAACAAATACCAGGCTAGATACCACCAGGAAATTCCTGACTGTGTTTGCTGTCAACCAGTGGAACAGGTAGACACATGGTGAGTTCTTCTCTTGAAGTCTCCAAAAAGCGATTACTTGGCCATCTATCGGAGTTACTGTACAAAGTCCTGCACTAAATAAGTTGTCTAGATCAGTGTTACTCAACCTTGGAAGAGGTAGGTGTGGTCTTCCAGAATTCCCCAGCCCAACATGCTGTCCTAAATGACTACCGCAATTGATTTCAGTTCTATAATGGTACAAGATAATATGGATTGATTGCACCCCAAAATACACAATGGGTGTGTATGCTCTATCTACCTGGAGACTTTGATTATGCAACATTGTTATATAAACAGTTTTACCATTTATATGAACGTTGGAAGGTGAGTTACACAGAGAGAACACCCAGTAGATGCAGTTGGATTTATTTCTGGGTAAATATACTTAGAATCAAGCAGTATTATTTATATTGAATGCATCCAAGTCAGGATTTTCTACTTTTGATCTATCGATAACATTTAAATTAAGGATATGGATGCACAGCAAGCCGCTACCAATTAAAGATCAATTAAAAAGAATACTTGAAACATTTTAACTCTGTAAAGGCAGAAGGCAAGTCCTTCTTTTTCACAGCAATTTAAGCTATGTAAAAAGTAATAATCCCTGGTGTGTCGTTATTAACAAAATTAAGAACTTGAAAGGAAAATGTTCTGTCTAAGTTTCTCAGAGGACCTGGTAAAGATGGACACTTGAAGAAGTGAGACTGGGCCCTAAGGTGACATAGGACAGAGCAGTGATGTCAAACATACGGTGTCATGTT
The DNA here is from genome assembly GCA_039707465.1 of Rhabdophis nuchalis. Lineage (NCBI taxonomy): Eukaryota > Metazoa > Chordata > Lepidosauria > Squamata > Natricidae > Rhabdophis > Rhabdophis nuchalis. The sequence continues at coordinate 178,555,630 of CM077643.1, forward strand.
GTCATGTGATGTATTGTGACTTTACCTCCCTCGCTAAAATGGGGTGGGTGTGGCCAGTACATGACATATCTGGCCTGCGGGCCACGAGTTTGACACCCCTGGGATTGAGGCTCCAGGAGTGGCACACAGGATAGTATAGGAGATAACCAGGCTGAGCTCAAGGGAGAGAGAGTAGTTCAGATTGTTGTAGAAAGCTCAAGCTTACAATAAATCCTTATACCCATTTGAACTGTCTGGCTCTCCTGATTTTCCTGGTGCTTGACAGATAGAGGATCAAGAAGTGGCATATAGCCATGAAGGTGAACCTATGGCACAAGTGCCACAGGTGGCACGCGAAGCCATTTCTGAGGGCACGCGAGGCGTTGCCCTGTCAGCGCCACCGTACATGAGCGTGCTGGCCAACTGATTTTTGGCCTTGATTTTCGGTCAGTTTTTGCCCTCCTGAAGCCTCCAGAGAGAGAGAAACGGCCCAACGGGCAACCTGGAAGTCTATTCCTGAACTTCCAGTTTGTGTGTTGGGCCTTTTTTTGCCCTCCCCAGGTTCCAAAAAAGCCGTGTGCACATGCGCGGGGCAGCAGGGGGTGTCACATGTGCATGCTCAGGGGACACGGCATGGGAGGCATTAAATTATGGGTGTGGGCACATGAGTGCGCACAATAGCGTGAGGGTGTGTGTTTTTGGCACCCGAGGGGAAAATGGTTCCCCATCACTGGGATATAGGATAGAGAGCAGGACATTATCCTACTGTGGACTTTCTTAACTTAATGTATCCAAGGCTCTGTTGTCTGCAACATGTCAATGAAAACATGCAAACTTCCTGTTGCTGAACTTCAACATTTCGGTGTAGCTATCATTTAGAAACAGTTTTATTAAACATGGTTAGTATTCAGTGATGGGCAATGCTTAGTGCAGGGGGGAGGAGGAACTGGACCTAAAGAAGGTAAACACAAATAGTTTTCATCTTTGAAGAAAGAGAAGAAAAGAAATAAGTCTAGATTTTTTTAAAAAAAAATCTTATTTTATCTGTAAAAGACAAGAGAACTCTTTTCATGGGCATTTATCATGCTGCATTGCTGGGACTGACCTAAACAATTTTGTTGTCTGGTTCTCTTTGGATGGGATCGAAAATCAATCAATATTCCTTAAAATACTTTGAAATATTTCAGAGGATGGGAAATTGGTACAGTGCTGCTGGAATCACCCTGACTTTGTGTAGAACTGAGGAAAGTCGCATTACCAGCACAACTCAGTGTAAGTATTTCTAGGCCAAAACTTCTCTTATAGTGTGAGAATCAAGAACACCTAAGTCTGCTACTCTGCCATCAATAAATCCAAAAAAGGCTTCTTTTTTCATATTGTTTTACACAAATGCTGCACTCAAAATAGGAACTCTCATTTTGACCATGATGATAATATTCAGATTTTCTGCTAACAAATCTTGGCACTGAAAGTTCAAAGATCGATGGTCACATCTGCCAGGGCCTGAGAGCACTCACTACACCAGTGGCCATGGTGGGATTCAATTTTTTTGGCTACTAGTTCTGTAGGCGTGGCTTAGTGGGCATGGCTTGTGGCGTGGCAGGGGAAGGATACTGTAAAATCTTTATTCCCACCCCACTCCAGGGGAAAGTTGCTGCAAAATCCCCATTTCTTCCCGATCAGCTGGGACTCGGGAGGCAGAGAATAGATGGGGGCGTGGCCAGAGGTGGTATTTACTTGTTCTTTGAATTACTCAAAATTTTCACTACCGGTTCTCCAGAACTGGTCAGAATCTGCTGAATACCACCGCTGACCAGCAGTCTTCACATTTGGCAGCCTTAAGATTTGTGGACTTCAACCCCCAGAATTCCATGCTGGCTGAAGAAGTCTGGGAGTTGAAGTCCACAAGTCTTAAAGTTGACAAGTTTGGAGACCTCCGCACTACCCCAAACCACTGTTATATTTAGAGATACCAGAAACTGTACTCGAGCTGCTTACATTCCCCCTGAGCTGAGCGAAGATGCTATGAGATTTTTAATTGAAGCAACTTGCCATGAAAATATTTCTTCCTCACCACTCCCCATTTTCTTGTTGACTGGAACTTTCCTGAAGTTATCTCCAGATCTCCAAAGTGGCCCTTGCACCATTCAACCAGTGCTCTCCACCTCCTTTGGTCATCCACAGAAGAGGAAGGCAGATGTCTTCTTTTGCACATTCCACTTATCTTTGTTGAACGTCCTTCTTTCCAGAGTCAGATTCTGCTGCTTGAGGAAACTGATGTGGAGTGGTGGCAATGGTGGGATATGACCGCTATGCCCCGGTATGGGCATACCGATGCCTGCTGGGAATACCAGGTACCATTCCGGTATGGTGTTCCGGAGGGCCCACCCACCTGCCTTATCTGTATTTGAGCCAATTGGGGCTTATGCGCACGGAGCGTATGGTGGCTGAACAATGCTCTGCCAAGCAGCTGGAGCATCATGGAGCCGTCGCGGATGGTAAGTACATATGCATGTGCTGCACGCGTGCATGTGATGGACAACCAGCCCTGTTGCACCCTACTGGTTGCAACGGGATCCGGAACCCACCACTGGGTGGTGGGTGGGTGGGGTAGAGTGGGAGATGGAATGTAAGAGAAATAGGGGAGCCACATTTAGACTGCATAGGTTTTTCAAGCATTCCTCTTAAATGTTCTTTCCATTGTAGGAAGTTAGCACCCACCCCTCTCCTAGAAGAATGAAATATCCTGGGAAATATTGAAAAGGCAGAATATTACATTTTCCCGGATAAGAAATGGAGAAACATGTTTTTAGGCAGGAAACAGACTCAGTCTTAATAGCCCCCACGTTTGTCAATGGGCCATTAAAAGGCCTGAACCAGTCTATTCTACATAATAAAGTTCTACCTCCTTTAGGCAGATCCATCTGCAACAGAAACTCATCCCATGGCATCTGGGAACTCAACCAAGCTTGGGGCTCAAAAGACATACAACCTACAAAGTTAGCTAAGACATCCCCCCACCCTCCGGAGTCTGACAACCAATCAACTAGGCATGGCTATTAGACCCGGCTGCCCACCGTTGGAACTGGTGGAGGGGCTCTCTGAACAACCTGGGCGGAAAAGAGCTTGAGCCCGGGCGGGAGAGCCGATTGCAGCCGATTGCAGGGGAGCTGTTTGGGGCCGCCGCGGTGTGTGAGGCATGGTCGGTGGCTCCGCGGTCTCTCTGCCGCTGTATGTGGCTTGTGCTGCTGCAGCAGTCGTGGCTCGTTCTGCTGCCAATGCCGTTCTTCCACCACCGTTTCTTTTATCGCCTTCCATCTGTGGCTGTTGCCGCCTCCTCATCACCGCCGCTGCCTCTTCACCGCCACCATGGCTGTTTCGTTTTCTGGTCTGTTTTCTGGTTTCCTGGTCGCTGTCTTTGGTCGTCCTCACTGCCCTGCCGTTTCTTGCTGTTCCTGCCACTCCTGCTGTTTCTGTCAGCTCTTCGTCTTGCCGCTCGCTCTGCTCCCGTGGGACTGCAGATTGTGGATTTTCGTGGTTGTGGCCACGCCGTTCCGGCTGTTTCTGCTTGCTCCTCATCAACTGCTGTCTCATCTTTGTCGTCTGTCATCTTGCCGCTTGTTTCATCTCCCGCTGGGATTCTGGATTTTCATTTGGATTCCCCTGGATTTCAGTTAGCCTGTTTTCGTCGGTTGTCATTCCCTCACTCATTGCTTGTTTCTCCTTTACCGTCTGGATTTTTCAGTGTTTATTCTTCCCTGGCTGCTCCGTTATGTCCCTGATCGGTCTTGTTGGTGCTGCGGCGGCGCCCCCTGCCATTTTGTTTCCTCATCTTCATTCATGTCACCCTCTGGGGCTGCTCCTTTTGCTTTTTATTTTATTTTCCACAGATACTATTGATTTCCAGACTTATTGCTTGTCGTTTGTTTTAGATTATCTCTGTTGTTGACCCTGGTCATGAGGCCATTCTGTTTTTGTTTTTATTTTCTGTCATTTGCCTTGTCGAATGATCCACCTTGCTCCCCGAATTGCTCTGATACAATCAAGAAACTATCTATCGATCAGCTTTAAACCATCTTTGCATTGGGTCAGCAAGCCTATGGACTCCAGGGGCTAGAACCATCAATGGCAAATTCCCTTCTCCCCAGATAATTTATGTACTCAGCATCTGCCCTCCTCTCCCTGCGAGATTCCCCTCTCTCGCAGGTTTGGCCCTCAACACTAACAAGGGCCCACCTCGATGACGGAATTCTAAATCCTGAGAGGTGGCAAAAACGAAAACTTAGGAACTTTTTGAGCCCCCCTCATTTATGATCTGGTGTTGGAGGGGGAGCCAGACCTGGCGGGTATTACGGAGACCTGGTCGGGCCACGAAGGGGGAGTGACCCTCGTGGAAATGTGCCCACCAGGCTACCGAGCATTTCATCAGCCGCAGGCCCAGGGTCGGGGTGGGGGAGTGGCGGTTATTATTAAGGAGGATCTTGACCCGAGGGAGACCGCTGTGCCGCAGATGGCTGGCTGTGAATCCCTGTGTGTGAAGTGGGGCCCTGGGAGGCAGATGGGCGTGCTGATCATGTACTTGGCTCCCCGCTATGTATCAGCAGCCCTACCCAAGCTTCTTGATGTAATAACCGAGATGGCGGTTGTTACCCCCAGGCTGTTAGTCATGGGGGATTTCAACCTGCTGTCAGTAGGTGAAACATCAGAGATAGCTCGGGAGTTCATGGCCTCCATGACGGCCATGGACCTGACCCAATTAATTCAGGACCCCACTCACACCGGAGGGCACACGCTAGACCTAGTTTTTGCCCCCGGCCAGTGGAGAAATGATCTGGGATTGAGGGAAATAGTCACCACACCCCTGTTGTGGACAGATCATTCATTCCTGCAGCTTGACTTCCAAACCGCCACACCCCACCGCGGGGAGGCAGAACCAGAAATACCAATATGGTTCCGTCCCAGGCGCCTGATGGACCCAGAGAGGTTCTAGATGGAGCTTGGGCCAATACCTGCAGTCCTGTCCCACGACTCGACTGAGGACCTAGTGGCCGCTTGGAATAGTGCGGCCATGGGGGCCTTGGACTGGGATGTGCCCTTGTGGCCTCTCTTTTGGCATCAATCTACCCTGGCTCCCTGGTTTTCGGAGAAGCTGAGGGTGATGAAGCGCTGAAAGAGATGCCTAGAGAGCATTTGGAGGTCTACTCATTCCGAATCTGACCGAACACAGGTAAGGCTGCATTTGCGGACCTACCTTGTGGCGATAAGAGTGGCGAAACATAATTATCTCTCCGCTCTTATCGCATCCGCAGATAACCACCCTGCCGCCCTGTTTAGAGTGACCCGCTCCCTCCTTCAACAGAGGCCGCGGGAAGCTCTTTTGCAGGGTCGGGCAGAGGAATTTGGATGTTATCTGCAGGATAAAATCGCTCAAATCCGTGACGAGTTGACCTCCAATGAGATTAGTCCAGGCAGACGGGTGGAGGCAGGTCTTGAGACTGTTTTCTGGGAGGAGTTTGACCTTGTTTCTCCCAATGACATGGACAGGTTGCTGGGGTGGCTGAATGCCACCACATGTTTATTGGACCCATGTCCCTCCTGGCTTGTACTGGCCTCCCGGGAGGTTACACGAGGCTGGTTCCTGGGAATAGTGAATGCTTCCTTGAGTGAGGGGTTCTTGCCAGCCGCCTTGAAAGAGGCGGTGGTGAGACCCCTCCTCAAGAGGCCTTCCCTGGACCCAACCGAGCTGGCAAATTATCGTCCGGTCTCCAACCTTCACTTTCTAGCGAAGGTTGTTGAGAGTGTGGTGGCATGACAGTTTCCCCAGCACCTGGAGGAAACTGTCTATCTAGACCCGCGCCAGTCCGGCTTCTGGCTTGGGCACAGCACGGAGACGGCATTGGTCGTGTTGGTGGATGATCTCTGGAGGGCTCAGGATAGAGGTCATTCCTCTATCCTGGTCCTATTAGATCTCTCAGCAGCTTTCGATACCATCGACCATGGTATCCTATTGCACCAGCTGGGGGGGGTTGGGGGTAAGAGGCACCGTTTTACGGTGGTTCTCCTCCTTCCTCTCCGACTGGTAGCAATTTGGGTTGCCAGGAGGGCAGAGGTCGATGTCGAGGCCCCTTATGTGTGGGGTGCCTCAGGGGTCGGTCTTCTCGCCCCTCCTGTTCAACATCTACATGAAGCTGCTGGGCAAGATCATCCGTGATTTTGGGGTAGAGTTCCATCAGTACGCTGATGATACTCAGCTGTACTTCTCTACCCCTAACCACCCCAACGATTCCGTTAAAGTGATGTCCCAGTGTCTGGAGGCCGTGCGAGTCTGGATGGGGAGGAACAAACTCCGACTCAACCCATCCAAGACCGAGTGGCTGTGGTTTCCGGCACCACGATATAGTCAGCTGGTTCCATCTCTGGCTATCGGGGGCGAGTCATTGACCCCCGTGGATAAGACTCGCAATCTGGGCGTCCTCCTGGATTCTCAGCTGTCACTGGATGACCATGTGATGGCCATGACCAGGGGGGCATTGTATCAGGTTCACCTGATTCGCCAGTTGTGACCCTATCTAGATCGTGACGCCTTACGCAGTCACTCAAGCGCTCGTCACCTCCTGCCTGGACTACTGCAACGCTCTCTACATGGGGCACCCCTTGAGGTGCACCCGGAGACTGCAGCTAGTCCAGAATGCGGCCGCGCGGGGGATTCTGGGAGTTTCTCGATACTCCCACGTAACACCTCTCCTGCGCAAGCTGCACTGGCTGCCTGTGGCCTTCCAGGTGCGCTTCAAGGTGCTAGTGACCATCTTTAAAGCGCTCCATGGCACGGGACCTGGCTACTTGCGGGACCGCCTCCTACCACACACCTCCCTTAGACCTGTCCGTTCCCACAGAGTGGGCCTCCTCAGGGTGCCATCTGCCGGACAATGCCGACGGGTGGCCCCCAGGGGGAGAGCCTTCTCTGTGGTGGGGTCTGCCCTCTGGAACGACCTTCCCCCCGATCTTCGTACCATCACGGACCTACGCCTCTTCCGCCAGGCATTAAAGACTCATCTATTTCAAGAAGCCGGCCTGGCTTAATTTTAATGGGTAAAGTTTTTAATTGATTTTAACCTTTTTTACTTCAAATTTTCAAGCACAGACCCTTATTTAATTCTATTTTAAACTGTTATATATTGTATTGTTTTGTATATGTTTTATATTTCTGTGCACCGCCCTGAGTCCCTTCGAGGAGATAGGGCGGTATACAAATCTGATAAATAAATAAATAAATAAATAAATAAATAAATAAATAAATAAATAAATAAATAAATAAGAATACGTTTCTTACATAGGAACAGGAAACAGAGAGGTGGAGCTGAACAGAGAGTATAAAAAACTCAGGCACTCTCAGCAAGCCCCTTTTCTCTTCTTTCTTCTTCACCCAACATCTTGAAGCATGTGATCCCCCTTTTTTGTTTAGGAGCTCAAGCCATGTGGTCCTGTCCACCATTAAACCATCTTTCCAAGCAGCCTCCATGTTTCCAGGGTCTTTTCTCCCCACTTGGAACTGAACCCAGAAGGATATTTCTTCCAACACCATGAACCGGAATTATTGCAGCGGTTGCCTTAAGCATTCAACCAGGGCTGATGAAAAGCCAAAATAGTTTTCTGGGTGAGAACTGATTATGAACTGGCAATCTTGTGGCTGCCTCATTTGTAAGATCAAGGCAAAGTTTCCTGAATGAGTTTTCTCTTTAAATGTGCCTGCAAGAGTTCTCCCCCCCTCCCCTTGTCTTTGGAGAGCCCTCAGCTGCAGGTCTCCGTGGTATTAATCATTCAAAGCCAGTCTGTCACAGCAACTGTGACTTCCTTTCTGTTGACCCATAATTATGAAAGAAAACCCTCTCAAGGTGCAAAGACACAAAGACTTCATAACGCCAGCAGCTTTCTCATTAACCCATCTTTTGCAAATCCTGAATTCCCGTTGTCGAAAATTAAATAACGAGACCCTGTTGCTAGACAATATTTCATGAATTTCAGATCATTTGGTGGATACATGCTTCTTGATTTAATGACTTAGCCGGGTGGAGTTGACCACCGCTTGGATTTTAAGCCCAAATAAATTGCAGAAGGCTGGAATAATTGATATTAATGCAAACACGGATTTTCCAAAGTTAAAAAAAAGATAAAATGTCGAACACAGAATTCAGTTCCAAAATCCTATTAGGCGGGATTTAATTTCCAATGCTGTGCCAAATTCCATGCTTTGCTCAATGAGCAAACCACAATTGGCTGGGGGTCACCCAATAACCCAAGCCATGAACTATGGTTTCTAAATCACAATGGCTAGGTTTTACTACATTGTAAGAGAAATCAAAACTAATCACATTCTGGCTTAGCAGAACATGTGAGTCAGATGTTACACACATTTGTTTCTCATGAAATTTCTCAGTATTTGAATGAAAAATATTTCCCCTTCTTGTTATGAATAGGCCATGATGACATTCCTGCACTTTTCTTTTCAGAAAAACTATTGGGCAATTTACACAGAATAGGAGTTGCAAGACAGCTACAGAAAAAAAAAATTAAATACTTTTTTTCCCCTTAAAAAAAACCTATTTCACTATAAAAAGTGGTTCAGTGGCTAAGACGTTGAGCTTGTCAATCAGAAAGACCGGCAGTTCGGCGGTTTGAATCCCTAGCGCCATGTAACAGAGTGAGCTCCCGTTACTTGTTCCAGCTTCTGCCAACCAGCAGTTCGAAAGCATGTAGAAATGCAAGTAGAAAAATAGGGATCACCTTTGGTGGGAAGGTAACAGTGTTCTGTGCACCTTCAGCATTTAGTCATGCCAGCCACATGACCATGGAGAGGTCTTCGGACAGCACTGGCTCTTTGGCTTTGAAACGGAGATGAGCACTGCCCCCTAGAGTAAGGAACAACTAGCACATATGTGCGAGGGGAACCTTTACCTTTATTTCACTATAACAAAAGGAAGTAATTTATATGGCATGTCATCACTGAGGTCAGCATTCCCCCTGCCACTGCCAACTGAATGGGATTAGAGAAAGACAAGATGTCAAGTGATGTCACATAATGTGATTTGTTCTATTATTGCAACACTGGAGAAACTGGAGGCAGCAATCATCTTGAGTTTACTGATTGTCTAACAGCTTCCCCGGGTGTTCAGACACTGCACTTTGCCGAGCAATCATGCAAAAGAACTTCACAATATTTTCATTACTAAATTATTGAATTGCCTATCAGGAGAGTTTTAGATCTGCACTGAAGGACATTTCCGTTAGCCTGCTAGACCAAAGACTTAGCCAGTCTGTTGTGACCCAGTTTCTCAAACACAACAAACCCTCTGAAGTTAATGCCAAGATTCCTTTATTAGGAGCAACAGCAGCCTCGGCAAGAAGGTTCTCTCTCAATGCAGGCTAACAGGTCCGTCCGGTAGGAAGATGAATCTCCCACATCTTCTCATCTCTGCCACCTGCTTTTTATCCCCAGAGCTAAGGTAGAGCTTCGCTAGCAGCAGTGGCTCTTCCGTCCCAAGGACTGGCCAACAGATTTCCATGGCTCTCCTCTCCTATGCCTTCTACGCATCCGCGCATCAGGCACTGGACCCAGCTGTTCCTCCTCTTCCTCATTAGCCATCTCCAGACCTAGGAGCTGTTGACTCTCCATCTGAGGGCTGACAGACAGCCAGGCTCCACCTCTGTCTCTCTTTCTGACAGTTCCATTCCCTCTTCCCCCTTGAAAGTCTCAGGTTGCCTTGATGCTGACCCTGACTCCCATGTTTCCTCCTCATCTGATTCGGTTGCTGGAGGGGCCAGCGGCCGACTGGCCACAACACAGTCTCTGCATCCTATTTGTTTAGTGGTCAACCAAATGGTTATTGCGTCTAATATTCAGCACTAGCCATTCCTGGCCACGCATTGCTGTGGCCCAGTCTGGTTAAATGTCCAACCAATCTGTGTGAAGATCTACACCTGCACACACAAACACGTACACACAACCACCGTATAACCCCCAACCTACCTACCTCTCCCTCTCTCCTTCTACCTACCTACCTACTTTAAAGTGGAGAAGGGTTCCATGTGAACAGCAGTTGAACATGGGTCAGTCGGTCCTGAGAGATAGGCGAGTGCCGTTCTGAAGGGATGGGCAATGGCCTCTGTTGCCCTCGGCCTCTCTCTCTAAATCACTCTACTGTATTTCTTCCTCTCTCTCTCTCTCTCCCTACTTTATTTCTCCCTCTCTCTCTATCCCTCTACCTACATACCTACCTACCTACCTACTGCATTCTCCCTCCCTCTCTCTATCCTTATAGCTGCCTACCTACGGTATTTCTCCTTGAATCTTATGGACAGAGTATTATGACATTTTTTATTATGTCATCCTGTGGCTCACTGCTCTCTCTGTATCCATCTACCAACATTTTTTACATTTCTGTTGCGTGTACCTGGCACAGGTGTGACATCTACACAATCTATATATATCATTGGTGCCATATTTGTAAGAAACGTTGTGTGAAAATTTGGAAGCAATCAGTGTAGTACTTTCGGAGATTACCGGTTTTAAACAATCTCATAGTTACATTTTTATTTATATAGATTACTTACAACCATCATAACTATGAACCACTACTAGCTTCATTGCTCATGAATACACTGTATGTCTCTTCATGTGAATGCCCCAACACTACAAGTCTTTAAGATGTTGGATAGCCATTTGTCTGAAACGATATAGGGCTTCCTGCCTAGGCAGGGGGTTGGATTAGAAGACCTATTCTGACAGGCAAAGCAATGGGAGGCCAGATTCACGTTAACAACTGTAGCAAGAAAGGTTGCAAAATGGGGCAAAACTCACTTAACAACTGTCTTGCTGAGCAATTTTGGGTTCCGTTGTGGACTTAAGTCGAGGACTACCTGTTTACTTTCATTGGGTAAGACTAGTAGCTCATTTTCTTGCATCCCTTCAACCCACGAGAGCCTGCGGAGTTAGCAGGAGAAATGTGGGAAGGCCCTGATTATTTACTTATTTATTCATTTGTTTATTTTATTTATTGAAATTTGTCAAACAAAAGCGAGAACAAGAATAAGAGAATAAAAATACAAAGACAGGGATGATAGGCACATTAGTGCACTTATGCACGCCCCCTCTACTGACCACTTAAGTATGAAGTAAGGTCCACAGAAGTCTATTTGCGACTGAAACTGAAAATGTGTAGGTGAGACAACTGAATCAGGTAGGGCATGCCAGACTTTGACAACTCTATTACAGAAATCATATTTTTTACAAGTTTTGAATGATTTACATTGAGTTTAAAAGCAGTTGTTCATGTATGTATTATTGTGATTAAAACAGAAAAAGTCATTTACAGGTAAAACAATCTATATATATAAAAGTCAAGTACCACTCACTCATCACGAAATCTCCAGAACCGTAAAGCCTACAAACTTAAAATTTGGCACGTATGTTCCACTTGACTTCTAGGTGCTCGCTAAGAAAGAATTTTTCAAAATGACTATCAGATCATTAGTATATCTTATACAGTAATTAATACACTCTGATGCTAAGGAGTTCTACTCCCCCTCCCCACCTGAAAAGAACTCTGTTCTAACTGCCAGTTGCCTCACATTCCGACCACCACTGAGCCAACGGATTGTGAACCAAATTTCTATTGCATAGCCTGATTATATAGTGTCATCGCGAAGCACGGGTACCCAGCTAGTACTACATATAATTTTGTATGCAATACTTAGGTCTGACGCCAAGCGACGCAGTTCTAAGTTATCCAAACCGAGAATTTTGAGCCTAGCAGAATAAGAAATTCTATTGTGTACAAAAGATTAACCTCCTGCTTGGCAAAGCAAGGAGTGAGATGTAGGTGGGTGGGTGGGTGGGTGGGTGGGAGGGATTGAACTCCCTCCAACCTTTGTTTTTAATTTTTTATTAATGTTTTCAAGAGAATAAAAATACAAATTTTGAAGATAAGAATAGGGAAAAGTAATAAGAAAGTGGAAAAGAAAAGGGGGGAAATAATAAACTCCTTAACAGCAGTTATACATATATTATAAATATATTTATAATAGTTATATTTATAACTCCCAGAATTCCCCAGCCAGCCATCTTGAAGTTTCTGGAGTTGAGAGAGCCTGCATCAGAGAAAGTTGACCCTGTCTCAATCTCTCTCTCTCTTTCTCTACCCCCCTTCCCCTCCCCTCCTTCCCGACTTCTATAGCCTGTGATCCAGTCTTTCTCAACTTCAGCAACTTCAAGATGGCTGGCTAGGGAATTCTGGGAGTTGAAGTCCACACAGCTTGAACTTGCTGAGGTGGAAATCCCACCCCCCTGCTCTAATGCCCATTAGGAACACGGCTGGTCACTGCACTTAAAAGTGACATCAACACAAGACACCGCAGATAGTCTCAACATCATGGTTTGTGTGGGCAGGAGGGGGAAAAGAGTACTTAAGGCAGGAAAAGAAAAGCACAGTATGACTTCATGATGAGTCAAGAATCAGGTGAAGCCAACAGTGTCCAATTATGTTCTCTGGGCATAGTTAACAAAGGTTCCTGCTTCAGTTAGAGAGCCATCTGGAAGAGCCCTATTATAGCAGATTATCATTCCTGTGAGTTTTTTTAAAAATAAAAGATTGTGGTCTTTTGTTCATGTTTATGGTCTCCATTTCCTTACAGACATTACAAGAAACAGCAATAAGGTGATCTTTCAAATACATCCAGACATCTCTTAGTCCAGCTTTGGTGAAGAAACAATTTCACTTGCGTATTATGGTGTTTTTTTTAAATGTTTATTTTTCCCAGTTAAGAAAAAAGAGAATTTGTGCCTTCTTGGAACAGAGGTAGCTCAGAACTTAACTGCAAGGTATGAGCCTTATTGGACTAGTCTAATGCAAATACATTGCAATTAGTTAATTAATTAATTTGCATATTCTTACAGTTCAAAAGCAAACACTAAAAGGCTTGGAATATTTATTAAAGACACGCATTTTGCGTCCCATCCCTAAATCCAAATAGAGTGGGGGAGGGGGAGTATATTTTAAAGAGAAAGGATGAGATGAATTACTTGAAGAGAGACAGAAATAGAAGAGAAAGCTGAGGGAGAGAAATATGAGAACAGGAAGTCTTTACGAGAAATTTATATGCAGGAGGGGGGAAAATGATGATCAGGAGGATGGTAAATGACAAGAAGCATTTTGGGGCCTCCTCCGAACTTCCTTTACACGGGTATTGTCTGTGTGCTGTTGTAAGAAGTCATGAATAGAAGCGTGAAAGGTTGTTTCTTTTTCCCTCTCTCAACTTGCTATTGAAACAAATCAGTTCAAGTCTCCTCTATAAATACAACTCATTTCCAATGGTTCCAGTTGGTGACTCCTTTTAGGGGGGCAAGAAAGAGAGCCACATTCCTTGCTCAATGAACCTGCAAAGAATCTTATCCAGCAATAGAATTAAAAGATTAAGGCTCAAGTCACTTGACCTAAGTCGTTAAATGCTCTTCTGAAAGACAGAAACTTTACATAAAGCCTTAGTCCCCAAACTACTTACTCAAGAATAATCTCACCGGATTTTCCAGGTAAGTGATTTACGGATTGCAACCATAGTAATCGAATCTGGCTTTTCTGCCTGTTCTACAAGGCAGGAGTAAGATGCTGTAGGCCACTTCATTCCTACATACACATACAGGTAGTCCTCGACTTACGACCACAGTTGACCCCAAAATTTATGTTGCTAAATTAAGACATTGGTTAAGTGAGTTTCCCCCAATTTTACGACCTTTCTTGCCGCAGTTGTTACGTGAACCCCTGCACTGGTTAAAGTTAGTAATGTTAGCTTGTTCAGTGAACCTGGCTTCCCCATTGACTTTGCTTGTCAGAAGGTTGCAAAAGGTGATCACGTGACCTCAGGACACTGCGTCCATCAGTGCAACCGTCGTAAATATGAAACAGTTGCCAAACATCTGAATTTTGATCACATGGCCATGGGGATGCTGCTATGGTCAAAAGTGTGCAAAACGATCGTAAGTCACTTTTTCCAATGCTGTTGTAACTTTGAACAGTTCCCAAACAAACAGTTGTACGTTGAGGACTACCTGTATACATACACACACACACACACACACATACACACACACACACTATTCTCTTTCGGGAAGGTTTGTTCACTGGTTCAGTAATTAGGATTCAATGCATGGAATTAAATTATTGCTTGTAATTTACAATCATGCGGAAACTATGATAAAGGATGGTTTTCCTGTTGAAATGTGTTTCCAAACCAGCTGGATTAGACTTAACCTCTGCCTTTTTCAGCTTCCTGTTTCCCACATGCCTTTAAAAGGAACTCTTAAACATTTATTTTTTTAAAGCTAAGAGAACTCCAAGGTTGCGGTTGTTGTTATTAAAAAAAAAAGGCTGGTGGCCATAATAACACTTTGCAGGAATGACTTTGTACTCTCTATACAATTGCTTTAGTTTATCAGTTCTGCGTAATAGTCTGTCTATCAATTTCACTGGTGATTCCCAAATCTTCCTAGAACAAGACAGAGAGAAAAAAACATTTCTTCACTGAATTTTTCATAATTGGAACAATCTTTATCATTATGATATTCCCTAATTTATTCGGTAGTAGGATATTTGTATACTTGAGTGAAAAATGTCCCAGCTTACATTTGGGGCATTTCCCATTAAAGTGGATTAATTAATGTAGGATTTATTTCAACCCTACCAGAATCTTTAGTTTGGCAGCTTTAGAAGACCAATCATCTCCTACTTGAATCTATTTGCAATAGGCCCTGCAGGCATTGCACAAGATTTGCTTTGTAATTGGTCTTTAAAGGTTGCTATTTTAAAGGAACCAAATGTTCCAGATTGCACATTACAACATGTCCGAAACATTTCCAAATACAAAAAAAAACAATAGAATTCTCTGATCATCAAACACAATAATGGGAAATACGATTTGAAGGAATAATGTATGATACCATTTACATTAATTTTTAAGCTTGGAAATGACCTGCCTTTTCTGGGTAGCTTTTGTTTTTCTAAACAAGTAGTTTAGTTGCTTGAAAACTAGGACAAGGTAGATATTTAATGATCTGCGGTTATTATTAGAAATGCTTATGTAATTTTTTAAAAAAATTAAAAATGCAATGCTCATTTTATCAATTAAGGTGGAAAACTGAGCAAAATAGGATTTAATTTTTTTTAGGGGAGAAAACCATCATTGGATTTTGCATTCATCACCCAATGTCTGGCTGATCATAGCTAGCCCTAAATAAAAGATTTGTGATTTCTTCATTTAAAGAATAGAGAATCTAAAAGAATTGTTTCCACTGGAAACAATTCCTTTGGATTCTCTATTCTTTAAACGAAGAAACGAAACAGGAATCTATTATCTCTGGCATTTTTAGATGAAGCATAAGACTGGGTTTTTACAATAGGCTTTATGAAATAGATAGGTGGATTTACATAACATAGGTAAATCCTATTAGCATTAATTAGAAGGGAAGCAATTATTCATCTAAATCCCAGCATCCCGGTGGGAAAAGAAGTTTGCGGAGGAATCCAGGAGCATGACAGTAAGGCTGAGGAATAACTCTCATTATCTCTCATTTGCATTTTAAATGTTCGTGCAGCTGACACTAATTTACACAGACATGTGCTTCAAGAAAAGACAAGTGATTTTGCTTGTACAGAAGGCTGGGTTCTAGCGAAAGCTACTTCATTTTATTTGTGTTTATGCAATGAGGCTGCTCCTGTGCTTACGTGCTATTTTTTCCTGCCTTTCTGAAGATTAGTAATAGAGAGTCTAATTCAAACAGCCTTAACTAAGCCAGTCGGGTTCATTAATGTGAATGCCAGCTAACCTCAAGTTCTCATGACTCCTTATTCACAGTGGGTGGCTTATGGTGTTTGCGGTCGTCTGGACTCAAAGCAGCCACCATTTCTGGCTAGCACTAACTGGAATTTGACAGAAACAACTACCGTGTTTTTCAGAGTATAAGACACACCAAGGTTTTGAAGAGGCAAATAAAAAAAATAGTTTTTGCACTCTGCAAATCTCCTCAAAACAGGCCATTTTTTGCAAAAATGGGCCCGTTTTTTTCCCTCCAAAAAAGGGGCATGAACAGCCTTTAGGAGGCTTGTAGAGTGTTCCTGGGGGTGGCAAAAATGAGCAACAACCCGCTCATTTTTTGTCAAAAAACAGGCATGGATAGCCTTTAGGAGGCTTATAGGGTTGCTCCTGGGGGCTGGGAGGGGGGCAAAATTGAACAAAAAATGGCACTGTTTGCTCATTTCTGCCCTCCCCACCCTCCAGGAGCACTCTGAAAGCCTCCTAAAAGCTATGCGTGGCCATTTTGGTGAAGGGGCGGGGTTTCAGGAGGCACAAAATGCTGTATTCAGTGTATAAGATGCACCTGGATTTTCAGCCTCTTTTTTGAGGGAAAAATATGGTAATACGGTTCCAGTTTTTGGTTAACGCTAACCAAAAAATGGGAGTTTCCCCAGATTTGTTCCCCATTTTCAGCATAAGAACACTATTGACAATGATTATGGAATTTTGAAGATGGCTTAGATCAGGAGTGTCAAACTCAAGGCCCAGCAGCTAGATATGGCCTGCAAGGTACTTAGATCTGGCCCATGGGACCACCCTGGAAATAGCAATGGACTGGCCCTCCCGTGCTCCATTTTCACTGGCAGAGAGTTGGAGGAAGCCGTCCCAGCCAAAAACAGAGCTCCTAAGGACCACATGTGCCCCCCCCCCGAGCTCCATTTTTGTTAGCAGAGGGTTGCAGGAGGCTATCACAGCCAAAAATGGAGCTCAGGAGTCTGTTTTCATTGGCAGTGTGCTAGTGCCTCCACAGCCCCCCCCCCCCGACACAAGTGACGTCATGCTGACTATGCCCACCCTGGCCACCTCCGAGGTCAAACAACCCTGATGCACCCATCAATAACAGATGAACAGAGTTGGAAGGGACCTTGCAGGTCATCTAGTCCAACCCCCTGGCCAAGCAGGAGACCCTACATCTGCCTCTACCTAGGATCGAACTCACAACCTCCTGCTTGTGAGGCAAGAGCTCCACCTCTAGGCCACAGCAGCAGAGTTTAACAGCCCTGGTTGAGATTCATCAGACATGATGAAGTTGCAGCTTAAGGCAGTTTAAGCTTGCTTCTACTGCTTGAGTGCAATTCTCCATGGATTCAGACAGAAAAGTTTTGACTTTCTTAAGTTTTCGGCAGGCAAACTGCACAGTACTATGAATTTATCTTCCAACATAAAAAAAGAAGAAAACACCATTGTGGTTTGGTGATTCGAATACCTGCAGTTGACAGCATTTATCCAAGATAAATCACTTTAGAATATGAATGGAAGCCTAAGAAAAATACAGGAGCAGCCAAAATCAAACTTATTGAATTCTGTCAGAGTTTAAGTTAAGCCAATACAATTTTTTCACAGGCAGCTTGTGCCCAGTTTCTTTTGTTTCACAAAAGGCAGCAATTTAGTTGTGGCCTAAATTGGAAAATTGGTGTGTGAGAGGAGGCTTCTTAACCCTTCCTTGGGATGACTTTTCTATCCTCTTTTCCCAAATTGCTGCATATAAAAGAAAAGCTGTACATTCCTGTTTATTTCTTTAGCGACAAACAATAAGCTTAGGAAAAATATTTAGAAAAGCTCTCATCTCCATCATATGTTGTTGTTATTCATTTAATATTTGACTGCATTTCCATTTAGAATTTTGATGCAGGATTGGATCAATGTAAGACAATAAGGCTTCAATTCTTTATGCACTTACTTAGGATTACAGTGAGATTTATTTCTGAGGAGACATATATCAGATTGAACAGTTAACTCATGGGGCTTTCTATACAGGCAGTCCTCCACTTACAAGCATTCGTTTAGTGACTGTTTGAAGTTACAATGGTGCTGAAAAAAGTGACTTATGATATTTTTCACACTTATGACCTGTCAGGGTTCCAAGTAACCCGGAAGACTCTGAGACTTGCGTTTCCTCCAAGTTCCATTTTATTAGAGATGTCATATTGGCACATCTGGGAAAACCCGAATCTGAAAGCTTCCAGATTTTCCCCCACTCAAAAGAAAGTTCAAGTCCCTGGCCAGCACCCACATGTCTTTCATATGGTCCAATCAGGCACCGTCCCAACTGGAGATGCAAGGTCCTTGACTCTCTGAGAAAGAATGTTATTTAGACTATATATCTCTCATTATCCATATAACTTCTCCTCCCACTTTCCCACAGCAGAAAATGTGGCAGGCCTGAAGGCCCAAAGCAAAAGATGGCTTCCAGGCCTGACATGACCATTACAGCATCCTCATGGTTACGTGATCAGAATTTGGACTCTTGGCAACTGGCATACAATATATTTATGACAGTCATGTGATCCCCTTTTGCAACCTTCTGACAAGCAAAATCAATGGGGAAGCCAGATTCCCTTAACAACCGTGTTACTAACTTAACTTAACAAGCCCCCCCCCCAATTCCGCGCCCGCCTTCCCCATGTGGCCTTAGGCTTTAATGTTGATTTTAATTATTTATGCTTTAATTGGACCTGTATAGATATATTCTTATGATTGTAAGCGGCCCAGAGTTACCCTATGGTAAGATGGGCAGCCAATCAATTTTATAAATAAATAAACTGCAGTGATTCACTTGACAACTGTGTCAAGCCAGGTCATCAAATGGGCAAAACTCACTTAACTGTCTCTCAGCAAGATAAATTTTGGGCTCAAATGTGGTCGTAAGTCCAGGACCACCTATATTCACACACAAATTATTACACGTGTTTTGCCTATTAATTGGGTGTTTAAATGTTAATGCGGCATTGCATGCGGCAGTGCAGATCAGTCATTTGGTGCTGTGGGTTTCAGCTCATGGTGGCTTGCTTCATTAATCTTTAAGCATCACTCTACGCATAGAGCCAAAGCACATGAGCATTGAATGCATGATCTTTGTTCTATTGAAGAGGCAAAGATTTACTGCAGCCTACTGTATAGATTTTGGGAGGGATACATGTAAGGACTTCTAATCAACCATAATGTACAGCAGTGTTCTTACAATTTCTTTCCCATTTCATATATACTCAGTCAAATATTAATTATGCATCCGTTCTGAAATTAAATAGCCAGGGAGTAGCCAACTGGGTGTTGCAACCATGATTAACACAGAATGCTGTTAGGTAGCTCAAGTGTTTCCTGATTATTCAGTCCATGCTTGTTTGAAACTCAAAATAGACCAAATCAAGCTCCTGGAGTTTGACTTAAAAAAACAAGGTCCTGAGTCAGCCAGAAATAAAAGTATAATTCAAGAAGGATTTCTGCAGCCACATCATGGTAAAAATATATATACAAGAATTACAGAGTGGTTTTACATTAAGTTCACTTGTCATTCATTTCTTAGGTCGTGGGTGTCAAACCCGCGGCCTCGTGTTGCCGTCACGTAACCTATCACGACATATCTTCCCTTTGCAGAGCTGAGATGGGGGTGGCCTGAGCGTGGCCTGACCGAACTGGAGTGAACTGGCAGAATACCACCTCTGCTCAGTCCCCTTGTTTTCATTTCACTTTCCTCTCCTGGTTGCCTACAACTGGTTTCACTGGGTCAATAGCAGGGAAATCATATGGAAACAGCACAACCTGGTCAGCAGTGAAACAGAAGATAGTTTTAATTCAAAACAGGTTGGGTTTTCTTTGAGTTGAACTACCCACATCCAGTTGGTCATATTGTGCAAACATGGTCACATTGTTAAAGGTAGGGAGGTTCTAAAGCCCTAACAGGTCACGTCTCTAAGGGAAAGAGCAGGTGGCAGAGAACATTTCAAGAAACCAAGTTCTCTATTACAGAAGTCACTGGCAAAGTGTTGGCAGCCCCAAATTAGGCAGGTACTTTGTGTAAGAATATAGTGCAGGGGTGTCAAACTCGCGATGACACATCGTCAAGTGACATATCGCAACTTTTTCCCCTTTTGCTAAAACACGGGTAGGGATGGCCAGTGCATGACTTATTCGGGCTATGGGCTGTAAGTTTGACACCCCTGATTTAGTGCAGGTGACATTACACACACACACACTGAAACCTAGCTAGTAGGGCGGTGTGGTGAGCATCCTCTGTTCTCTGAAATGTGTAATTGTGGGCTCTCAGAATCATTGGTGAGGGCTATAACTAAATTAAGCATATGGAAAAAAAGGATAGAATCTCTTGGGTTTTTCTACAATTATGCCTCCCTTGGATCACTTTTTGACCTTCTTATTTTCTCTTTTCTTCCTCCATACATGTTTATCATACAACAGTATTCCTTCCTTCCTTCCTTCCTTCTCCCTCCCTCCCTCCTTTCCTTCTTTCTTCCTTCCCTCCCTTCCAGTGGTGGGTTTCAAATTTTTTTAGAACCTCTTCTGTAGGTGTGGCCAGCTTTGTGGGAGCAGCTTGCTGGCCATGTGACCAGGTGGGAGTGGCTTGACAGCCATGTGACTGGGTGGGCGTGGCCAACCTGTAAAATGTGGAGAAACTCACTTAACAGTGCTCTTGCTTAGCAACCAAAATGTTGGCTCAGAAACTCTGGCATTTGAAGCACGCAAGTCATAAAGCTGTTAAGTTACAAGACCTTTGCACCCCTAACCCTTTAGGGAAAAAAACCCAGGGGTGTTCAAACCTGACAGCTTTAAGACTTGTGGACTTCAACTCCCAGAATTCCTCCTCTCGCTCTTCATCTTGATGATGTGCGGATGGGCAGGGGGAGGGAGCTGGAACCGGTTCTAAATGGCACTGTAGATTTGTGGAACCTCTTCTATAGAAGAGGTTAGAACTGGCAGGAACCCACCCCTGTTCCCTTCCTAGTTCTTCTGTTCCTCCATATGCCCATGGATCCTGATAGTCTACTTTACCTCTTTTGACATTCAAGGATGTCCTGATATTTGCTTGTGGAGCATCTATGCCAGAGATCTCACCATCCAGTTCTAATACCACTATTTATGCAAAACAAATAGTGAATTCTATACTTTTTTATCCTTGCCCTCACTCCTCTGTTAATAGGTCCTATATGAAATCGTCCCGCTGGATTCAGTTGAGATTCATGTAGCCCAGCGTTCTGTTTCCAAGAGGACCTACCCTGTTGCTTCCAGAAATTCACAAAGAGACCATCAAGGAGGCAGCCTCTCCCACCCACCCCCTTTTTTGATGGCTTGTTCCCAGCATCTGGTTCCTTGAGAAATGCTGTTGGAGGTTCCATTTAATTATCATGGTTAATAGCTGTCAATAAACCCATCTGCTCTGAATTCTTTTTGAAGCTAGACAAACTCATGAACATAACAAATAACTTATGTCACTACTGCCTCATTTCAGGTCTGTACAATTTGCAACCCAGGAAAGTGGAATCCAGTTTCATGGCTGTGTATTATTGCTTGGCAGGCTCTTTACTCACATGTATATGCACACATAGCCTGTATCCAAGTCACGAAGGAGAAGGCAAAGAGCCATGAAACAAAGCTAATAACTGGAAAATGTGCAGCAAACTGTGTAATGGGGTCACTTGTGAGGTTTAACTGGAATACAAAAATGGTGTTATTAGTGATATTATTCAAATGGTATTATTCAAAATGGTATTATTAAAAATGTCTGATTACAATTAGATATAGTACAATACTAGCTGGTTATGACTACCCGTGCTTGGTGATGAAAGTATGTGATTGGGCAATGCAAGAGAAATCTGGTTCACTCCAGTCCAATCCATTGGCTCAGTGGTGGTCGGTGATTGAAACACATAAGGGAATATCACTCCTGCCGCCTTGAGTCCAGAAGCAGTTTCATAGGTGGAAGACATAGACATTTTGGTGAGGTACCAATGTTTAGTACTGTAAGGAGCCCCAGATTGCTCCTGAGTGACGGAATGGAATGTCTGCCAGTTTGAACTGAGGTAACAGAATGTGAGGCAACTGGCAGTTGGAACAGAGTTCTTTTCAGGTGGGGAGGGGGAGTAGAACTCCTTAGCATCAGAGTGTGTTAATTACTGTATAAGTAATACTAATGATCTGATGGTCAGTTCAAAAAATCCTTTCTTAGCGAGCACCTAGAAATCAAGAGGAACATATGTGCCAAACTCAATTTGTAGGCGTTACGTTTCTGGAAATTTCGTGATGAGTGAATGGTACTTGGCTTTTATATATATATACATATATATAGATGTAAAGCATTCTAGGTATCTCCAGCAATGGTATATTCTACGGAATTCCAAAACATTCCATTGTTCCTCTGGCAACTTTTGTTCTAGTCTGGAGTTTTGTTGAATCATCACAAACCATTTCCAGGATACCACATTTAAAACATCATGAAAAATACCTGAAAAACCGCAAAATACTTTTTGTTCCTAAAGTTTTCTAGATTTCCTAGGAAAGTGGAAGACCATGCGAATGAGAAGATCAACATGGCCTGCAAGAAGAATTGATGTTTTTGGATTAGTTTCACATTCCCAAGCTTAGATATTTTTTTATCCACTCTGCAGATTTTTTTTTTCACATTCCCAAGCTTAGATATTTTTTTATCCACTCTGCAGATTTTTTTTAAATTAAATTTATACCCCGCCCTTCTCCTAAAAAAGGACCAAGCAACAAATATGTACATATGCATAGGGAGGTGTACAGGTGTATTGTAAAATGAGCTGTTGATACAGTTCTACAAAGGAATTATTGAGTCTGTACTTACATAACTGTCTGGTTTGGCAGCTGAACAGGACAGGTACAGACTTCAATGGATAGTTAGGACTGCAGAAAAACAATTGCAACCAGCTTGCCTTCCACTGATCAAAAAGTGCACCGGTCAAAAAGAGGGCTCAGAAAATATCTACAGAACCTTTCACATCCTGCACATAAATGGTTTCAACTCCCCTCCTCCCCCCATCCTTGGGACAGCACTATAGGGCATTGCATGCCAAAACAACTAGATACAAAGTCAGTTTTTCCCCTTGCTTTGCTGAACAACTAATTTCCACAGCACTGTCTCATGCCTAATGATATTTACCTATGTAGTAAGGCTGTATTACTATTATCCTCCTCATTTTTGCTATTATCTTCTCCTATTGGTATCTTATGCACTGGAATATTCTGTTCCGCTCTGCTCTGCTCTATTCATATTATGCTGATAATTTTCCTATGAAAAATAATATTAACAGACTCATCGGACACAAAAACTTTGGCCTATCTTATTTAAAGCACACCCATTATGACAGTAATCGTTTTTTTTTACATGTTTACATTTCTCCTCTCACTTCATTCCTTAGCACCTCCTTTGTAAGCAGCTGATTTTACACCACAGCAGAAATCTAAGTTTGACAACAGAGCTGCAGATGGTTCCCCAAAGCCTTGGACAAAACTACAAACCTTCTCCAAAAGCTGCAGCCAAAATGATAATGTTCAGTGTCACAATACATAAAATGATTGAACAAACAGAAATGAGCATATTCAATATTATTTTAGATAGGTTTCATTTCAGTTGAATGCAAACTTTTGCCTAAATTGTTTGACATTTAAAATAAATATCATTAGAGCAAAATTGGATCAAATTTAGTTTTTGTCTCTGTTTCATCCATTTTTCCAGTGTGGCTTTGCCTTGCCTTTCACCTAAGGAAAAAAAATGTACCGTAGCCTTCAGTACCAAAATATTGCATAACCCTGTCTAGGTTGTATATGAAAAGCAAAAATATACAAGTTTTGGCTCTTTTTCCTTCTTTGTCCATTGGTAATAATAAAATCTCACATCCAAACAGCTTTTGCCCGACAGGAGATACTGTATATTCACATACTGTATTTTTGGGACTATAAGATGCACTCCCCCCCTAAAAGTGGGTGAAAATTGGGGTGCGTCTTATACACCAAATGTAGCCAAAAATGCAAGGCACGGAGAAGGCAATGGTCTGTGGCAATTCTTGCAGCCTGCAATAGCTGATTGGGAATATTCCGGGAGGCCGATCCACCCACCAATCAGCTGCTCATGCTGAATCAGACTGCAATAGTGTGCTGAAACTGACCTGTCTGTTAGCTATTTGCTGCAACGACGGGTCAGAGTTTGCAGCAGCAATCACATTCAGAAAGCACACACAAATAATTGATTCAGCAGGATTCAATAAAGAACTTCTCTTTATATATAACATAACACATTAAGTAAATATACAATACCAAGAGCAGGTTTCCCAATGTGGTAGTTCAGCAGAGGAAAGAAGTTTCACTTTCAGTTTTAGTTTCAGATATCAGCACAGCATGCAGCTTTAGTACAGAACAAGCCACGGCCTGGCTCCTTGCTGTCTTCTTCCTTGTTGCTCACAAAGCAAATACTGTTAGTTTTCAAACAGCCCTCAACTCTCTCACACACTGACAGGATGCTAGCCAGATGAATACCATGGATGCTGTTAGACAGAGGCAGATTTCTTTTTGTTATTTTCCTCCCCCAAAACTAAGGTGCATCTTATACTCTGGTGTGTCTTATAGTAAAAAAAATACAGTA
This sequence comes from Rhabdophis nuchalis, assembly GCA_039707465.1. NCBI lineage: Eukaryota > Metazoa > Chordata > Lepidosauria > Squamata > Natricidae > Rhabdophis > Rhabdophis nuchalis. The sequence continues at coordinate 178,580,120 of CM077643.1, forward strand.
AATAGGTTCTGCAAATGTATATTAATCACCAACTCAATTGATGAATATTTCACAGTTATATTATATAGAATGCATTCGAAAATAACTTTATTGTGCTTAGAAATTTAAAAAAACGAAAAAGAAAACAACTCTAAAACTAAACAATGGAATAACTGCCCATGTTTTTTCGCCAACAAAAAAAAATGTGGGAATTAAATAGGACATTGTGTCTCTATGTTTGGGTGTAGTTCAAGCCATAGAGCTGATTTTGGAAGGAGAAAAGAAACAATTGTTTGACTTGTATTAATTAGTATTTTAAGTTAGTAAACAGTAAATTATATCCTATTAATGAAACCAGACTTCAATCTACAAGATTCATAACATCCTCTTCTCTATTGATGGTATTTGACAGAAATATACACACATACAGCTTTGGAAAGTTTTTCTATAATAAATTACAAAATATAACAAACAGCACTTACATAATTATTCACATGGCAATTACCTGATTTATCTGATTACAAGCAATAGAAGGAGCTGAACGATACATTTGAGATAAACCCATTTTTGAAATAAACCACAGCAGCGCAGTTCATAAAATCAGTACCGCAAAAATATACAGTCAAACAGAAGTCAGATTGCTAAAATAGTTGTTTTTAACATTGGCATCACCTATTTTACTTGCATTTCAGGCCTTAACCTGAAAGCACTGAGATTCTGCTTGCATTTGCTAAATCATGTGTTGTGAAAGTAAAGATGCCCTCAAACAGACATTTGATTTCTAGACACATCCATGCAGTCTCTGTCAATAATACTCTTTCTTTCTTTAAAGAACCTGAAATACTGACAATGGAGGAATGAAGGTGACAGGATTAACAGAGATGGCGAAATTGATTTGTCTGATTAGAGAAAAGACAATAACCACATTTATTCGTAACTGAAAAATTCCCTCTGGATCTTTTGCTGAAAAAAATTTAAAAAATGAAGTTGTGATTTATGGGTTTGATGATTAGAAAACATAGACTGTGAAAAGAAGATTATGTTGTAACATTACAGAAGGTAGAATGTACTGTGCCTGTAACTGCTGCTAAGAAGATTGGAAGCTGCAGCTTTATAACCCAATTTCTTTGCAGTTTCCCCCCACAGATTCATGCACGTCTATCTAATACCCTTTCTTCCTTTCTGCTAGTATTCAAAATGGACAATGATTATATGTGTGTGCGTGTCTCTGTGTGTGTATTATATGTGTATTTATGTATATATAAACTTTTAATATGTGCCAGTGCACTTACAGTAACAAAATGACAGCAAAGATTATCTCATCCGATCTTCCTTCTTTCTTTCTCAACCCCATTCCTCCTCACACCCTATTTTGTGTTGGCTTCCAGCCAAGGACTTACATCCGATCCTGTTTAGCTTTCTAAAATCAGCCTATTGAAATAAACTCCCAACTAAATTGCCAAATAATTTACCTGCCATCACTATCTTGCACCTGATTTCAATGTAAAAAGCCAGTCTGCAGTATTATTAAGTTTTGCTAAGCATCAAATGGTGAAACTCATATCTTAAATAGGTACATTAAAAGAGCTACGAATAGAGGGGAACATACAGGTCTTTGGAACCAGTGGATATTACAAGAAGAGGAGGTAGTGGTGGAGGAGAAAAGGGAAAGACAGGATAGGACAGGACAGGACAGAGGACAGGACAGGACAGGACAGGACAGAAAGGAAAGGAAAGGAAAGGAAAGGAAAGGAAAGGAAAGGAAAGGAAGAAGGAAGTTAACCAAAGCTAGCATCAGACATGGAGAGGGGGAGAAAAAAATAATTATATAAAAAATATTATATATTTAGAAAAAATATATCCGAATTGTAATGGGAGTCAGAATCCATATTAAGATGTGTGATCATCCTCCAGCTGTCAAAGATGCCCTCTTTCATGATTTATCTTTATGTGATCCTACGATGTCTTTCAAATTAATTGCATGGGTACATTTCTTCACTTACAAACATTGAGAAGTACTAACAATAGTGCTAGTCATGAGCCCAGCAACAACTTTTCCAGTAAACATTCATTACCATGCTCGCTGGGAGCCTCCATCCTTCACTTGATATCTGAGAAACAGCAAGGCCTACCTAAACCTTTTCAAAGATCCCTACCTTTTCCTTCCTAGCTTTTGTGCAAACGAAAACCGAAATCAGGATCTGTTCTTTTCCAATATGGTCTGGTACACAGTTTTCATTGCACAGAAATAAGACATGTTACAGTGTACTGTCACAGTATTATGCATCCCAGGAACAAAAGACTAAAACCTCATTTCACAAATGTCTGGAATTCCTGAGGTTTTCTGGGAGGAAGGGATTATTTTCCAGATGTCTCTTTTTTTTTTAGATGCTCCAGGTGTTCAGTCAAACCATCTAATCATTTCAGGAACAAAATAGCCTTCAGCTTTTTTTGAATCCATGTGCAGCCAAGGCTCATTAAATGAACGACTTGGCTACTTTTGATCATTACTAATGTTATATGATCAATATATTAATGTTCAAAAATCTGCATTTGATTCAACCAAATCCTGACTCTCAGACTGAAGTAGGAAAGTGGGAGAATATTTTTTTTTAAAAGCTCTTCCAAGGAAGTGAAATTCCATCTTTAAAGCATAAAAAAATCACAGAACCAAATGCTTTGGGTGAATGCAGAATTTTTTTTTTTTTTTAAATCATTGCTTTGTTTTCCTCTATGAAGAGGCTGCATAAGCTGAAGGTAGACTGAAGCAGCATTGAAGTCCTTGTGATATATAAATAAATATCTCAAATGAGAAGAGCAGAAAAAGTGACTCACGGGCTTATTTTCTAATCAAGAGCTCTCCAGACAAATCCTTTTGGGGAGGCCCACTGAATCGCCTGTAAGTTGTCTGCTGCATGTTATGCTTTCTGAGGATAATTTAGTCTTAGCTGGGCAAAAAGTAGTAGACATTTGGAGTCACTAAAAGAAAGGAGCTGTTTGTAGCTTCTGATCTTTTCCTATTCCTTTCCTTTCTAAACAGCTGATGTTCTTCAGGTGTGGTTAATAATTTAAATACATACATCTAAAGGTGGAGCTCAGGAGGTTGTGGGTTCAATCCTAGGTAGAGGGAGATTAGGATCTCCTGCTTGGGCTAGAGGTTAGACTAGATGACCTGCAAGGTCCCTTCCAACTCTGTTAATCTGTTATATTCTTAGTTTCCCAATCTTTGTTCTAAAAGCCGTCTTTTTCCATTTCAATGTTTAGTTAGAACACAAGTGTTACTAAGGTTCCTTCTCCTCTTCACCAATTCAGCCCATAAAGATAAGACTAGCTTTTCTAAACAAAAAAATAATCAAAGGGTTTTCTTTCTTTTTTGCATATGCCTCTAAGTTACTGATTAATGTCATGGTGATACTTCATTGCTCTGGCTCATCTTTGTTAATGTCGATCGGGGTAGTCAACCTTTTTATACCTACCGCCCACTTTTGTATCTCTGTTAATAGTAAAATTTTCTATCCGCCCACCGGTTCCACAGTAATGGTGATTGATAAAGTAGGGAAGTCAATTAAATTAAAAAAAAGGAAAGTGCTTCAGTATCGGACAAAACCACTACTGCCCACCATGAAAGCTGGAACGTCCACTAGTGGGCAGTAGGGACCAGGTTAACTACCACTGATTTAGATCACTTCATTTGTTTTGTGTACAGGTAAAGTGCACCATTGGGTGTATGCAGGGGTGGACTTCAAAGAGTTGAGCAATGGGTTCTCTGGCCGGTTGCTGGATGGGGGTGGCCATGGTGGGGTGGCCTAGACAGCCTCCTGCACCATGGCACGGGGGGAGGGTTCACCTTCCCCAGGCTCCGGAGGCTTTCCTAGAGACTCTGAGATGGCAAAAACTGCCTCCCCTTCCGGGAAGCCCATTTTCCCCCCTCCCCAAGCCTCCGCACAGGGTCTGCACTTACCGTGCATCCAAAATGGGCCGCGTGGAGACTCCAGGGAGGGGCAGGGAGGGCTGGGTGGGGCCAGCCAGGGGTGGGATTTCATGGTTCTCCGAACCAGCCATAACATTAACTACAGGTTCTCCCAAACCTGGGTGAACCCGTAGCAGTCCACCACTGGGTGTATGGCATGCAATAAGTGAACTACGTGCAAGCCTCCTCACTATCAAACTTCTGAAGATGATTTTTTTTTTTACTAAAAGTTTAGCTTGTGCCAAAATGTTTTGTTTTTGTATTTCTTGTGTTTTTATTTTTAAATGTTAACAATTTGTAAATTGCCCAGAATCAGGCGGCATATAAATCTCCTTCTCTTTAGAGTTTTCCAGTAATCAATAATATTAATCTGAAGAAACTTAATTGTCCCTCTTATATGAGACGCTTGGCAAAGTCTGAGATATTTTACGTTAACAATCACTTTCTTCTAGTCTGCCTTGGGTATTGCATTTGTTTCCGTATGTTCCTTTTAAATTGCTATTTATTGGTAATTACAGCTCTGGAATTAATCTTCTTCCTCTTTCAGTGCTTGAATTTTAATACTTAAAGTAAAAAAGGACAGAATCAGACTTGCAAGATGTTTTAAAATTATGGCCCATCTCAATAAAGGAGAATATTTGTAGCTCAGGGTTGAAATTGTTTGTAGCTCAGGGTTGTTTGGTTGCAGACATTTCATTACCCAAACTAGGTCACATCCTCAGACTAGCACTGATGATGTTACCTAGTTTAGGTAATGAAATGTCTGCAAAAAAAAAAAACACAACCAAGTTCAGAGACCCCATGTAGCCCATCTCATTGGTGCAGTGTGCAGGGGTGGGAGTCAGTCGGTTCAGACAGGAACCGGTAGCTCTGACAATCAGCTGGGGAGCGATTGCCCACCCGCCCCTGTGCTTTACTTACCTATATCCTCTCAGCTAATTCATGCAGCAGAGCAGATTGCCATTTCATTTCATTTCATTTATTCGACTTATTAACCGCCCCCTCTCCCCGAAGGGACTCGGGGCGATGCACAGGAAAATATAAAAATACAATACATCACAATAAATACATAAATACATTAAAACTATATTAAATTACACCCTGTGCTAAAAACTACCCCATTAAAATCCCTAAAGCCCAATTTAAAATTTCTCTACTAAACAACTGAGGCTGAAAACAGCAGGTTAGGCCAGGCTGGCCTGTTGGAAAAAGTAGGTTTTTAGTTGCTGGCGGAAGGAGCGGAGGTCTGGGATAGATCTAAGTTCGGGGGGAAGGTCGTTCCAGAGGGTCGGGCCCACCACAGAGAAGGCCCTTCCCCTGGGCGTCACCCGCTGGCATTGCCTAGTGGATGGCACCCAGAGAAGTCCCTCTCTGTGGGAGCGAATCGGCCGAAGGGATGTATGGGGTAGGATGCGATCTCGCAGATAACTAGGTCCCATGCCATGGAGCGCTTTGAAGATGGTGACCAGCACCTTGAAGCGCACCTGAAAGACCACAGGCAGCCAGTGCAGCTCGCGCAGGAGCGGTGTTACGTGGGAATACCTAGAGGTACCCAATATTGCCCGCGTGGCTGCATTCTGAACTAGCTGTAGTCTTCGGGTGCACCTCAAGGGAGCCCCATGTAGAGAGCGTTACAGTAGTCTAGACAGGATGTCACGAGGGCATGAGTGACTGTGCGAAGAGCGTCCCGGTCCAATAGGGGACGCAACTGGCGTACCAGGCGAACCTGGTAGAATGCCCCCCTGGCCACGGCTGTCACATGGTCTTCTAAAGACAGCCGGGTATCCAGGAGAACGCCCAAGTTGCGTGCCCGATCCACGGGGGCTAGATGTTCACCCCCTATGGCCAGTGATGGAATCAACTGTGTTACTCCCCAGAGGTAATGTGGTAAGTTTTGTTAAAACTGTACACGTGTGCGGAGCGAGGCACACGATCACCAAACCGGTTGTTAAACTGGCAGGATCCTGCCACTGGCAATGTGATTCCAATCTTCTTGGCAGTTGATTTCCTATTCTGACCTACATAGTAGGGTTGACATCAGGCTGCAAGTCTGATTGCGCTGTACCTCCCCTCCTACTTACACCCCCATTCTCGGGGCCAACTGACTCTAAGCAGCAGCAATAGGAGCAGGATATTGCTTCTTGATTCTGAATAACAGCCTGCCTTGGAGACCAGCAGGGAGACATCAAGTGCCAATTTGGCTGCAGAGCATCTGAAGAAGTTGGAAATAGCTAAAGCATGCAGGGCTCAGCAAAGAGAAGAATAGAGAAGGTCTTTGTTGCTCCTCAAGAGGCAAAGGCATTCCCACTAGTGATTATTTGCAACTGGGGGGAGGTCCCCTCTCTACTTTAGAGCCACCACTAGCAACCCATCCCTCATGGGCAAGAACTGCTACTCTTACTGCAAATTCTGTGCTTGATCTCTTTTCCTTTGAAACTGGGTTAGTTGATGGCCTAACCATAACCATAACCATGACCTGATGCCATTTCCAGCCACTGAGTTGGACTTTGGCTTCTGGCAACTCTTTATAGGCAAGTTTCAAGAGATTTGAGACTGTTCAGACTAAGTGATTCCATACATACCTTGCCTACCACTGCTTGTAATTGCACAAACTCAAGAAAACCCTTTTGCAGTTGAACTCTCATGTGTGTGTACATGTGTATGTGTATGTGTATGTGTCAGGGAGGCATTTACCTGAGTCACTTCCAAATATTATTTTATTTCCCAGAACTTAAAGGACGTTTGAGACCTCTTTACTTAGCTAACTGTCCTTGGGTACTTCAGTCAAAATGGACCTCCCTTACTCTCTACAGGCCAATACACTGCATGAAATCATTTCAGAGTTCAGTGAAAGTGCATATTGGGTAGATGAATAGAAAAATATAGAGAAGATTCTCCTTAAATGGTAGCTGTAAGTCTAATCCAGTGGTGAAATCTAATTGTTTTTGCCACTGGTTCTATGGGCGTGGCTTGGTGGGAAGTCATGTGACTGGGTGGGTGTGGCCAACCTTTTTTCACTTTCTAAAGTGTTTTTTTCCTACTGGTTCTGGGGAATAGGCAGGAAAAATTGCTTTAAAAAGTGGGGGGTGATAGATCCAATGATTGTGCGGCTCACAGCTAATCCGCACGATCCTGTGAAGCTTTTTTTTTTTTTTTTACTACCCGTTCGCCAAATCAAGGACAATCATCCCAATTGGTTTAGCTGAACCAGGAGGATTTCACCCCTGATCTAATCTCAAGTTTAAAAAATCAGGAAAATTCAGGGGGAAAGCAGTCAGGATATTGAGATAATATAATCCTAAATTGTGAACAAGTGCTGTGAGCAGCAATTTCCAATGGCAGTCCTGCTGAATGAGAAGCGTAAAACTCTGAACATAAAGCAGCTCTTCCCATTGCTTTAGGAGAGTGAAATGAAGTAAGTTAAAACACTCCCAAGTTGATTCACCTCCTGATGACTCTATCCATGCTCTTTTCTTGGCAGCCCTCCAGAAGTGGTTTGTTTTTGCTTTTTTCCAGAACGATTTTTGAACTCTCTTCTCTATCCTCTAGTTCTGGGATTCTTGGACAGTCCCCGTCCCAAGTACAAACTGGGGCCAACTCTGCTTAGCTTCAGCAGAGCCCTCCGTATCCACACCAGTCTTTATTAATGCCATTAACCAGCAAGGCAAACCTTACTTTAAAAACTGTATGTTTGTTCATGTTTCGTGTGTGTGAATGTATACACGCTATACAAATGTGCCTATACAAGGGTGGGCTGCTATGGTTTCACATGTGTTCGGGAGAACCTATAACTAATGTTATGGCTGGTTCAGAGAACCTCTAAATCCCACCCTTGGCTGGCCCTGCCCACGCACACCGTCCCCTCCCAGGAGTCTCCACGCGGGCCATTTTGGATATGAGGTAAGTGCAGGCCTTGTGCGGAGGCTCAGGGAGGAGAAAAAAATGGGCCTCTCAGAAGTTCAAGGGAACCAGAGGGCCTCCGGAGCCTGGGGGAAGCAGTTTTTACCCTCCCAGAGGCTCGAGGAAATAATAATAATAATAATAATAACTTTGAATTTATTAACCGCTCCCTCTCCCCACAGGGACCCGGGGCGGTGCACAGGAGGAACTAAAAACAATATAAACAATAGATACAAAAATATATACATTAAAACACAATTAAACAATGCTATCCCGTGCTAAAAAATTAAAACCCATTAAAATACATTTAAAATCTATAGACAGAGAGACTATCCAAGGCCGGCCAGTCGAAAGAAATGGGTCTTTAATTTCGTACGGAAGGAGCCTCCGGAGCCTGGGTAAGGCCAAAGCCTCCCCTGCTGTGCTGCAGGAGACCAACTAGGCTGATAAGTTCTGGTCTTAATGAGGGTCCAACACTGAGGTAGGCTAAAACAGAACTGATTTATTCAACAGAACAGGCAAGAATGAACTATATACGAAGTACATGCAGTAGACAGGGCCCTCCGTGCCTGACAGCTATTTGTATTTCAGCTGTCAGGCAGGAGACCAATCAGGGAGCCCTAGCAACTCAATTCAGCCAGTCGCATCTCAGCCAATCAGATGCAACTGCTGTTGCTGTCTGTCTGTAGCTGGGCGGAAGTCGAGGACCGCAACATAGGCCATGCCCACCATAGCCACACCCACCCAGCAATCGGGCAGAGAACCCATTGCTGACATCTTTGAAGCCCACCCCTTCGCATGTACACATTTATACCTACATACTCACACACATACACACATATATACTCTTATGAAATGTGGGTCCTCTAAGAAAAGAAAGGACTACCGTCATATTCCAAAGGAACCTCAAATCTCCTGACTGTGTGTGTATATACCGTATTTATCGGTGTATAACACGCACTTTCCCCCCCTGAAAATAGGGGGCAAATGATGTATGCGTGTTATACGCCGATATGCGTGTTATACGCCGATATAAGGTACATGGACCCGGGAACCGTGGACCCGGAAGTAAGTCCTCCACGTTCGCAAGGCGGCTGCGCTGTCTTCTTTTTCCCTCAGCGAAGCGCCGCGGCCGTCCGCTCTCTCTCTCTCTTTATCACTCTCTCTCTGGCGGGCAGGCAGGAAAGCAAGCAAGGCGGCTGGAGGAGGAGGAGGAGAAGGAGGAGGAGATGACGGCCCCGGAGGCACGGAGTTCTTCCCCGCGGCGGGCGCCTCCTTCTCCGCTGGCAGGTAGAGCAAGGTCGAGGGGCTTCCCCCCTTTCCCCACTTCCCAGCTGTTTTGCCGCCGCCGCCGCCGCCGGTTCCAGCAGCAGCAGCAGCAGGAGGAGGAGAAGGAGGAGGAGATGACGGCCCCGGAGGCACGGAGCTCTTCCCCGCGGCGGGCGCCTCCTTCTCCGCTGGCAGATAGAGCAAGGTCGAGGGGCTTCCCCCCTTTCCCCACTTCCCGGCTCTTTCCAAACCTCGGGAGCTTGCCGAGGGGCGGCGGCGGCGGCGAACAGCCAGGAAGTGGGGAAAGGGGGGAAGCCCCTCGACCTTGCTCTATCTGCCAGCGGAGAAGGAGGCGCCCGCCGCGGGGAAGAGCTCCGTGCCTCCGGGGCCGTCATCTCCTCCTCCTTCTCCTCCTCCTGCTGCTGCTGCTGCTGGAACCGGCGGCGGCGGCGAAACAGCCGGGAAGTGGGGAAAGGGGGGAAGCCCCTCGACCTTGCTCTATCTGCCAGCGGAGAAGGAGGCACCCACCGCGGGGAAGAGCTCCGTGCCTCCGGGGCCGTCATCTCCTCCTCCTTCTCCTCCTCCTCCTCCAGCCGCCTTGCTTGCTTTCCTGCCTGCCCGCCAGAGAGAGAGTGAGAAAGAGAGAGAGAGAGAGAGAGAGAGAGAGAGAGAGAGGGAGGGAGGGAGGGAGGGAGGGAGGGAGGAAGGAAGGGAATCAGAATCTGACAGACACAGAGAGAATGACAAAGAGAGACAGGAAGGGAGGGGATAGCGATTTCTGAGTAAACTTTTGTAAAAACAGAATATCCAAGTTTCTTTGTTAAAACAGTTGCTTTTACTGTTCTTTTACATTATTTACCTTATAAGTGGTAATAATATTAATAAAAAAAAGTTCTGAGCTACCCTTATTTTGCTTCAAAGTTCTTTATTTGAAATTTAATTTTTCCCCCTGAAATTTCCCTCTTAAAATGAAGGTGCGTGTTATACGCCTGTGTGTGTTATACGCCGATAAATACGGTACATTCACACACACTAAATATGAACAAACGTACCATTTTTAAAGTAAAATTGTAAATGCTACAATTTTACAGTAAAATGTGTAGATGTTGAAGAAACACAATCCACAGGACCCATATTGTATTGGACACTAAAAGTGAGATCATATAATTCTCCCTTTTTTTTAAAAAATGGGAATCTTCAAAACTAGGGATATTTGGAGGGGTTGCTGGCCATAGGGCATTGGCATCTACAACTCTTGTCTAAACCTCTGCTAAATAGGAATTGTAGCTGCCTCATCAGTATCCTATAGCATTTCACTTTCATATCAAACTCACTTTCATATCAAACATACAAACTGAACATTTCCTCTTTTCAAATTATGTCTTGTGCCAGAATGTGGGCCTCAAATCCTTTCCTTTCTGCTGCCTATTGCAACCGCATTTGATTGCCTAATGTATACAAATATGTTAGGACTTGTCTGGCCTGAGGCAAAAAATATTCTATGAATAAAATACATAATTATTTTTTCAAATAGTTTGTCGTGCTTTCTCTATTTATAATTCACTATTGGACTTGAAAATTTTGCTGCATGGTATTTTTTATTGGAAGATGCTTTTTCCCCCCAGTAGGACCAGAGGTGGGTTCCTACTGGTTTGGCCTGGTTCAGCCGAACCGGTAGTGATTGGGCAGCCTGGGTCGCTGGAACCGGCAGAACTTTTGCACAAACTGAACCATCAGTAATGCCGGGAGCAACCTACCTCTGAGTTGGATCTTGTTCTCTCCGGAGTTTCAGCCACCAAAATCTAGAATACTCATATTGCAATGAAACCCATGAATGAAATCTATTAACCCTACTTTAATACAGCTAGTTGTTTATATTTAGATTGCTAAACTTTGTTGTAATGTAATAGTGATGTTCTTTATTTAGTACAGGGGCGTCAAACTTGATTTCATTGAGGGCTGCATCAGGGTTGTGTTTGACCTTGAGGGCGGGGGGGGGGCAGCTTGACCTCATTCATTGAGACTCCATTTTAAGCCACAATGGTCTCCTGCAGCCCTCTGCCAGAGAAAACAGAACCCGGGGAGGCCATACACAGCCCTCCTGGGCTTTGTTTTCATATGTGATGGCTCCAACTTTCTATCAGTGAAAACGGAGCTCAAGGAGGCTCTGTGTGGCCTGCCTGGGCTCCATTTTTGGTTACGACGGCCTTCTGCAACCCTCTACCAGCAAAAATGGAGCTTGAGAGGGATGTGTGCAGCTCCATTTCTGCAGGCAGAGACACTGCGGTTCAGTACTTAACTGTTTCCAGGGCAGGCCTGTGGGCCAGATATAAGCACCCCTGCGGGCCAGATCCAGCCCCGGTCCTTGAGTTTGACACCCCTGATTTAGTAGAGCAAATTAGCAATCTCTTCTGGTTTTCCATTTCCCAGCCCTGGAAGTTGTGGTGAGACTGTCTGTACAACATTGTGCATCTGTCACTAAAATTGCTTCCTTTTGGACCATCATCCTGAACTTTGGGTAGGTTCTTTCATCTGATTAAACTTTTATTATTATTATTATTATTATTATTATTATTATTATTATTATTATTATTATTATTATTATTATTATTATTATTATTATTATTATTATTATTATTATTCATAAAACATGAAACTCAGCCAACTGAACATTTAAAAATGCATATTACAAATACTATTGACTGGTGCTAATTGTTGATACAGTTTGCTGCCAGCATCCTAGGTATCAACTAAGTATCTACGTAGAATATAACATGTGCCAAGTAGCGCCGTTTTTTGCAGTTCCGCTGGTGTTATTGCAGGAAGCTGCAATTTGCTGAGATATTATTATTGTTGTTGTTGTTGTTGTTATTATTATTATTATTATTATTTATTTAGTCTAACATTGGTCCTCCTACACCGTTCCTCTGGTTGAATATGTGGGGAGGTGTGTTGACCTGGAGGAAGGAAAGAAAGCGAGGAAAACTACGGCTAGAATTCGTGGAACTCACGATGACTTTAGTTAGAAATCAGGCCAAGACATTTGAGTACTTTTGCTCTTGGCTCACTTCCAAGAGAAACTATTTGAATGCCTAGTCGTCAGGTATTTGGTATTTACTTCGAAAGCACGTTTTTTGGGAAGCCTGCCGCTAACTTCAGAAGACACTGGGACATGGTAAACTTGCTTAAAGCATGCAACCTCAGCATGTTGTCCATGACCAAGGGCATGAAGTTGCAACTTAAACAAAGTGGTCAAGCAATTTGTAAGCTTATATTTTAAAATCTACAATTTTATACCTGAAAGCATTCTGAAATATACTTCAGGGAATATAATCATACATGAGATGAAACAGGAAGCACAGAAAGAAGGGAATCAATCCATTTCAATTTCTCATTTTTCTAACCTTACATTTGTTTCATCGCTGCCAGTGTGTAAATAAATCTCCCTTTACTATCCTGCAAATTTGTCCATAAGAAACTTTGTCTGCTATGAGGCCTTGCATTAGTCATTGTCAATAACATAGATATCCCCCCCCCCCATTATATGTAGTGTTGGGGAGAAACTGCACTGCAAAATTAAAAAAAAAACTCAAATATCAGGAGATTTAATTTCTTTCACCTGGTGTAATGATGAAATTGTTCTAAATTTGGATCCAAGTAAATTCAAGTAGAATTATACAGTAGAATTATAATAATTTCCGGAAACCCAACTATGTATAATTTAAAGAATAACCCATTAGAACTCATGGCTTAAAAAATCTGCAATAAACAATGTGTATGTGTGTTGTGTGTATGTATGTGTGTGTGTGAAAAAATAGCCCATGTATTCTGTAATGTCAGTCCTATACATATTGTTTATTGCAGATATATATCTATATAGCTCGCTCTATCTATCATCTATCTATCTATCTATCTATCTATCTATCTATCTATCTATCTATCTATCTATCTATCTATCTATCTCAATAGTGTATTGGATCTTGTAATTTGTTGTATTCCATTGAATGTCAAAGATATTTAGTTCAATTTTTAAGTATTTGTTTTCACAGCTCCCTTTTGTATTGGCAGGTTTAATGTTATTTTTTCTATTATACCCAGCTTTACTTTTACCATTATGTTCATTCTATAGAAAGAACGAAGTAATGTACCATTCAATCTCATACTTTCAATGCATTTTTTGACTCTTTCAGAAGGATTTTTGTTTGCTGTTCACATCTTTTTAATTACCTTTATTTTGCATTGCGGCTATATGTCCTTTTTCCTAAAGTCTTGTAACATTAGGGGTTGACTCAATGAACTAAAGAATGCAGAAGAAAGGGAGGTAAGAAAAGCTGTAAAACTAATTGGCGTCCAACTTGTCTTGGGCTGTGTTTAATTTTCTTGAGGGGAAAAGAGGTCAAGAATGGAATGAAGTCAATGAAAACTAGAAGAAGGCTCACAGGAAAAGTGAAAAGTGGAAATGGCCAGCATTAAAGGGCCAATAAATATCCTAGGGACAGGAAATGAACTTTAAACAAAGTATATTGCACTAGTTCTACCTCCATTTGGGAGTTATTAAAATGAATATTAAAAGAGGTACCTTAAATCACCAGATGTTCTTCACATTAAAGCTTTTTAGCATAGTTTTCATTTATTGGAAAACATCAGGAGTCCCAGATCGCCTAAGCTGCACAATTAGGAAATTAATAATTAAATGCAGTGCTCTCATTTATTTATATTTTCAAGATGGTTTCAATATTCTAGATGGGAGTCGTTTGCATCCTGTTCTGTTTCAGTGATCTTCAGTTCCTGAAGAAAACACTGCCGTGCCAGCAAAATGTTAATTTCCCATTATGTTTTGCAGAAGAATGTACTTCTGTCACCCAACAAGCCAGGTTCATTGTAGATGGACCACATGTTGTATTTGGTACCCCTCTGCTTCCTTTGTTTAGAGCATGATTCAGAATGGCCTAGTTTTGAGTGGCTCTTGCTCTGACAAGCAATTTATCATTAGGGATTTCTTCCAGATACTAAATTGTTCCATTTGGTGTCTGTAACTTTTTCAAACAGAAAGACTTGATTATGTGATGTGCTTAGAATTTTTTTAAATTCGCTTTCAATAATTGTGAGGTCCATTTTTAAAAAAAGGTAAAACTATCAGATGACCAATTTTCAAGGCTCATAAGTGCACTACAGAAAATTTTGTTCCTGGCTGACCCACTCATCAGAATCAAGAAGACTGAAAATTGTCCTAAAGGTGCTTATTGAAGAGGCCATTGGACTTGTTTTCTCCTGAAGATTTAAGTCTTCAAGTCCAGTTGCCTTTTGAATAAGCACCTTTGGGACAACCATGACCTGGACAATTGAGAATCTCCATAGACGAGTCTGAAATATTTTTCAAATCAAGCTATGGCAGCCAACCTCAATAGAACAAAGCCCAAGCCCTGACTATTTTCTAGTGTAACGATATGTGAGAAAGAGGCATGGTGACTCAGTGGCTCCAGTAGTTGGAGTCCTGGTACTGCATGTTGGGGTGAGCCCCCATCACTCATCTTGGCTTCTGGCCACCTAACAGTTCAAAAGCATGTTCTAGGCAAGTAGATAAATAGGTACCACTTTGGTGGAGAGATGAGTTGGTGCTCCGTGAGGGCAGTTAAATGCTTGCTGGCTCTGAACCTTCCTGGCTGTGCCCCCTGTTTGCAAGGTGGCTGGGGGGGGGGTTGCTTCAGGAACCCATCTTTCTTTCAGGTGTAAAGTTAGCTCACCCTCCTGTGGATCACCTTAGGAAGCAGACAAGTGTTTCCTACAACAGAGTTGGTATCTTGGCAGCAAAAGTACTACTCTGTCAATAGCACTGTGGCCTCTGGCTAATGTAACAATGCCATAAACTGATAATTATACATATGAGAAAAATCTTGGAAGGTAGGCGAAGAACTGCTGCCTAGCGACTTGTCAAATAAGAGAGGACATAGTCCGCAGCTGGATAGTGGGCAGAGGAAGAAACTCAAAGACCCCCTCTAGCTTCTCACGGTGTGGCAGGAGAATTGTATTTTAGACTTGCAAGATTGATGACAGCCTTCTTAGGTAGACTATCAGATGAGCTCATTCTAATTTATTGTAAGATACATTAGCAGAATCTTGCACATCTATTTTAAATTCAGGCTATAGACTGAAATTTGGCCTATCCATGTTGATCCTAGAAAATTTATTTCAACCTCTCTGCCTAGATCCAGAAAGGCTGAAACTATGTAGGTAAATGCAAGAGAATAGCAATAGCAATAGCAATAGCACTTAGACTTATCTACTGCTTCACAGCCCTCTCTAAGCGGTTTACAGAATCAGCGTATTGCCCCCAATAATTTGGGCCCTCGCTTTACCCACCTCGGAAGGATGGAAGGCTGAGTCAACCTTGAGCCTGGTGAGATTTGAACTGCCAAACTGTTGGCAGCAGCTGGCAGGCAGCAGAAGTAGCCTGCAGTACTGCACCCTAACCCAGTGGTGGGTTGCAATTTATTTTACTCGTGTGTGTGACGCTTCTGCACATGCACAGAAGCACCTGGGCGGATGGGCGGAGCCTCCCACCGCCACCACTACCTGTTCGGTCAATCCAGGCTGATCAGGCAGAAACCCACCTCTGCTCTAACCACTGCACCACTGCAGCCCTCTCATGCCTTCCTCACCCCACCCCAGGTCCCTAATCCTACTGTCCTAAAGCAGAATCCAAACTTAAAAGTAATAATTTGGAAAATAAAATGAATGATTTGTTTCCAGGTTTTTCATACAAATTATTTATGCATCCAGAAAAATAGGCAGAGATGGGTTGAAAGCCAGAAGGAGTCTGGTACCACTTTTTCCAGCTGACTTGTTGTTGTTTTTTAATTAAAGAATGCATAAAGCTTTCGACAGCTGCACCTAACTTCATCAGATTTATCCATTGAAGCTTGTTCCTTTTAATGCATTTCTTGAAGTGATCTATGCCTCCCAAAACATTATGCCTTTTAATAAAATCTGTCAATCCAAAAAAGGTGTTAACAGTCCTTTTTCTAGTAGGTTTTCACCACCAGAGACCAACACAGCTCTCTTCCTACAAGGCCTACATAAAGATGGGAGAAATTTGGTTTCTTTATTTCTTATTTTTTCATTAATAATTGCATCAGTCCATTATGAGGTTTTTTTCTAGTTTATATTCAAACATTTATATAATTATGAACACATTTCTCCAAACATGTTTTTGATTGCAATTTGTCTATGTACACACTGATTCGCTTACAGTTCTCTTATAGATTCTCTTATATTTAGGAAACTAGTTCTCTATCAAAAGATCTAAAAAGTCCTTCCCCCTGAGCCCCCCTCTTTTCCTTTGCCTTCAAGTCATATTTGATTTCACGTGACCACAAATCCCATGGAGTTTTCTAGCAGCATTTTCAGAAGTATCTTGCCACCGCATTCTTTCAAGGGCTGAGAAGGAATGACTGGTCTAAGGTCATCCAGCTGCTTGCATGCTTAAATTAGGACTTAAGCTCAGATCTTCCCACTCCTAGTCCTGCATTCAGCCAAATGAGACAAAATTGCCTGTCTTTGCCCAGACAAAGAGAACAAGCAGTCTTAATTCTGTCATTGGCTTTGCTCCCTTCTGGGATTCAACCTGAATAAATTATGATAATAAATCAACACTGATCAACCTTTGCTTTAGATCTGTCAAACTATAACTTCAGTCATCACTAGCTCCTCACCTTATCAGTGGGTCAAACACATCTGGAGAATACAAAGTTATGGATGACTGATACAGTCATTGTTACTCTTAAATCCTAGAATAGATAGGAGACAGAATTTCCTTTTAATTTTTCTTTTAAAGTCACATTAGGTCTTGTTTCTATTATTGTCTAGCTGCATCTATCTATCTATCTATCTATCTATCGATAGATCGATCTATCATCTATTTATCTACTTACCTATGTCTGTCTGTCTGTCTGTCTATCTATCTATCTATCTATCTAATCTATTTATAGATCTATCATCTATTTATCTACTTATCTATGTCTGTCTGTCTGTCTGTCTATCTCTAATTACCCCTCTCTCTCTCTCTCTCTCTCTCTCTCTCTCTCTCTCTCTCTCTCTCTCTCTATCTATCTATCTATCTATCTATCTATCTATCTATCTCTTTACCTATCTATCATGCATCTGTCATCTTCATTTATCTATTAATCTATCATCTGTATGTATATCTATCTATCTATCTATCTATCTATCTATCTATCTATCTATCTATCTATCTATCTATCTATCTATCTATCTATCTATCCTTTTTAAACCCCTGGTCTAAAAAAACAGAGACAGGCACAGCTAGAAATCTTTTTAAAGAATGCCTCATTAAAACTGAAGACTCTATCTAACTCTTGTTGAAGCTTAAAAAAAACTGGAAACAGAATAACTTGTTCCAGCCTTTTCCTAGAACAGCAGAAAATAAGGAATCAATGAACAAAAAAGTGAATGTCTCTTTGAGCTTTAAAAAAACAACACCAAAGGAAGTTCTCTCATGAAAACATAAAAATTGAACTGTTAAAAAGAATCTTGTTCTTTTAAACTGTACTTTTCACACTTTATTTTCTCAAGCGCATGGAACACTGACTGCAAGAACTTATCTCAAAAGTCAGCAGGGTGGCTGGAATGCAGTTTAACAAAACCTGGCCATCTTTCAGCAAGAGTGGGTGGATTTTCAGCACAGCAAATGTTTATGTACAATAAAGTATTTGCCATGGTGACAAAGTTTGATGAAACATCCCACTGGCCACAAATGGGAAAAACCCTTGCAGATTGCTCTGATTATTCATGCCCACAGCTTAGTCTGGTTGTGTTGTTTGTAAGTGCACGTGTCTGTGTGTGTTTGAGGGGAGGGGTACTTTTCTACATTTTCTTCCCCTCCCCCCCAAAAGAGTTTTCAAGCCACATAAAACAATTCACACACATGTCCTCCACTGAACTATCTCTGGCCTGATGTAGCATGTGTTTTGAATCTAAAGGTGTTCTCCAAGCCAGTTTTTGGCCTGGAAGTTTTTTTTTTTTTAAAGAATGATCCTTTATTCATTTTAAAACACACCTTCCCAGAGTTCTGAAAATCTGGTTTACATAAGTTGTTGTGGAATGAAACTCATGGCTGCGGCTTTTCACTGAAAGGAAACCTAGTGACAGACATGTCTAGAGGGCCTGACACTTTTGCTGAAACAAGGAAAGCAGGATTTTGCTCTTGTGATGCAAACTCGGCCCTTTTTGGGATATGTAGGCAACATCGCAACCGTCGTACAAAATCAGGTTTACGGCCAGTGCTACTTTTATCATTTGACACTCCCAAATGCCGTGTAATACACATGCCAATTGACAACAACATTAGTACAACTTCACATGGGCAGTGAACATACAGATCACTGTGGGGATTCAAATTTTTTTACTACCGATTCTATGGGTGTGGCTTGGTGAGCATAGCATAGCTTGATGGGTGTGGCAGGGGAAGGATACTGTAAAATCTCCATTCCCTCCCCACTCCAGGGGAAGGATACTGCAAAATCCCCATTCCCTCCCCACTCCAGGGGAAGGATACTGTAAAATCTCCATTCCCTCTGCACTCCAGGGGAAGGATACTGTAAAATCCCCATTCCCTCCCCACTCCAGGGGAAGGATACTGTAAAATCCCCATTCCTTCCCCCCACCACCACCACTCCAGGGAAAGGATACTGTAAAATCCCCATTCCCTCCTCACTCCAAGGGAAGGATACTGCAAAATCTCTATTCCCTCCCCACTCCAGGGGAAGGATACTGCAAAATCTCTATTCCCTCCCCACTCCAGGGGAAGGATACTGTAAAATCCCCATTCCTTCCCCCCCCACTCCAGGGAAAGGATACTGTAAAATCCCCATTCCCTCCCACTCCAAGGGAAGGATACTGCAAAATCTCTATTCCCTCCCCACTCCAGGGGAAGGATACTGCAAAATCTCTATTCCCTCCCCACTCCAGGGGAAGGATACTGTAAAATCCCCATTCCCTCCCCACTCCAGGGGAAGGATACTGTAAAATCCCCATTCCTTCCCCCCCCCCACCACTCCAGGGAAAGGATACTGTAAAATCCCCATTCCCTCCTCACTCCAAGGGAAGGATACTGCAAAATCTCTATTCCCTCCCCACTCCAGGGGAAGGATACTGCAAAATCTCTATTCCCTCCCCACTCCAGGGGAAGGATACTGTAAAATCCCCATTCCTTTCCCCCCCCCACTCCAGGGAAAGGATACTGTAAAATCCCCATTTCCTCCCCACTCCAAGGGAAGGATACTGTAAAATCCCCATTCCTTCCCCCCCCCACCACCACTCCAGGGAAAGGATAATGCAAAATCTCTATTCCCTCCCCACTCCAGGGGAAGGATACTGTAAAATCTCCATTCCCTCCGCACTCCAGGGGAAGGATACTGTAAAATCTCCATTCCCTCCCCACTCCAGGGGAAGGATACTGTAAAATCCCCATTCCCTCCCCACTCCAGGGGAAGGATACTGTAAAATCTCCATTCCCTCCCCACTCCAGGGGAAGGATACTGTAAAATCCCCATTCCCTCCCCCCCCCCAACTCCAGGGGAAGGATACTGTAAAATCTCCATTCCTTCCCCACTCCAGGGGAAGGATACTGTATAATCACCATTCCCTCCCAATCTGCTGGGACTCGGGAGGAAGAAAATAGAGGCTAGTCAGAGGTGGTATTTACCTGAACTACTCAAAATTTCCGCTACCAGTTCTCCAGAATATGACCTGGATACGACCTCTGATACAGATGATAAACAATAGTGACACTGCATCAGACTGGACTCCATGCAGGTTAGATTCACAGGTTTCGGGAAGCTTGGTAGTTTGCCTGATTCGATTAACTGGTTGACCGAGTGGATTTGTAGACTTCCCCATTCCAATGACTTTAGATTTTTAATGTAAGGTATCATGTTAAGTAGCCTAAACCTGATTTGAAAACCAGGATTTTAGAAGTAATAAAATGAACCCCAGGATCAGCCTGAAGTCTATGGCAACCCAGTGGCAGCTCTTAAGTGAAGGTTCAGCTTTCCACTCTCCTGCATGGGAAAACTATGAATACCCACATAGCTGTAGCTTTTATGCTCTTTATTTATTTATTTTATATTGAAAAAGTTTTATTGAGTTTACATTTTTTGTGGGGTAGGGTAAGGGATACATAGAAATTTTGAGAGTGGTCACGTCAAAGTCGTCGCCTCCTCCGGTACCTCAAGTTACATTATTAAAAAGAAAGAAAAGAAACATTTCACATAACACTACAAGCTGGGAGCAAGTACATATTCCTAAATTTTTCAGTTATATACTGTCAGTCAATTACAAAAATCCAGATTACAAATATCATACAATATTACTCAAAAAAAAACCAGGACAAAGTTATTTTTTAGATCTAAGTCTCTTGGCAATTGTATCTTCCACCTTCTCCCCCGGGCCCCCAGCGGGCGGGGCCATGGCTCCCCCTGCCCCCCCTGGATCTTCTCCCAGGACAGAGGAATGTTTTTTAAGAAAGGCTTCCGCCTCAACAACTGTTTTAATCTTCACTCTACCTCCTTCCCAGAACACCAGCATCCCTTCGGGTATCACCCACTTGAACCAGATCCCATGCTCAAACAATGTTTTAGACAAGAAGGAAAATTTCCTTCTGGCTTCTCTAATCTTTCTTGGAATCTGCTTCAAGATGGTAACCTCCTTTTGTTGGTAAATCATAGGACTCCCTCTTTGCACCTTCAAGATTTCCTCTCTGGTTGACCTTCTAACAAATTTTACATGTATCTCTCTGGGTACTTCATTCATCCTGGCATATGCAGAATTTATTCTGTAGACTAGGTCAATGTCCCCTCTGATCTCATCTTTTGGTTTATGTAAATAGTCTGCAATAATTGTACTCATAAGATCAGGGAGACATTCACCATCCATCTCAGAAACATTCTGAAATCTCAAAAAGTATGTCATCCTTTCCATATCTATCCTAGTCACATGCCCATTTATTTCCACAACCTCATTAGAAACATTTTTAATCTGTCCCTTAGCCCCCTCCAGCCCCCCTTTCAATTCTTCATTCTTCTGTGTATTCTCAAGCACTTGTTTTCGAGTGTCCAGTAATTCCTTTTTAAAATTGACATTTTCTGCCCTCTGGGCCTTAATTTCTAATACCAAATTTTGTATAACAGATTCAAGGGCAGTCATTCTTTGTTCAAGGCTTGCCAGCGTTGCTTCTTGTGCCATGTTTAGCTATTAAAATCCGTGCCAGTAAAATGGCGTTTTTAGGGTGGGGCTGGTGAGGCAGATCAGGAGTCCAAAGTTCTCAAAGTTGTAGAGCTGCAGAATTCAGAAACCAGTAGAGAAACACTTTTCCAACTCCATAGGTATAATAACGAAGGTAATCCAGAAAGGAAAACACAAATCCAAAAGAGAAAAATTCTTCATCAATAATTAGAGGAAGTCCAAATCACAAAGAGACACTGGTAATTTTCCATAGGTCATAGTCAGTCGGGGACAAAGAGAAGCCATTTTCCGCCCAAACTCAGAGCCCGAGGGAGAAAGCGGTTAAAAAGCAAAAAAGAAACTGTTTCAGCCAGACCTAGAGACATAATTGCAAACAAGCCGCAAAATACTTTCCCTTGTTAGAGACCATCCGGATTGAAAGTTTCCGATTCCTCGCAACGAGGCATTTCCAAGTGCCGCTTTTAGTCCAAGGGGGGGTTTTTGGGAACAAACACCCCCCTCCTGTCCCTTTCAGCCCGGCTGACAGTACAAAAAAAAAAGTTTTAATAGCTCACTCTCCGCTCGCAGCTGAGGTCCCGAAAAGCCTCCCGACTTTTCCGATCGTCTCTCTGCATAGAATTAAATGGTGCCGCCAACCTTTGGCGAAGGAAAAGCCCCCCGCAGCATGTCCTCTTCCGCCTAAGCCGAGGATCGGGGTCGCTTTCCCCACTGCCGTGGGGGGGGGCTTCCCCATCGAGCCGGCTTTACGGGAGAAACCCCAAACAAGGGGCTTCTCGCCCCCGTGGGGGGGCAGGAAAAGAAACAAAGCGGCGAGCGAACCCTAAGTTCGCCCGTCGCCGCCGGAGCCGGAACCGGAAGTCCTATGCTCTTTATTTATGACATGGAATTTGCAGGCCAGTGAGATAGAAGTTAAATATTAGAAGTTAAATATGGATGGACAGCAAATTTCACATATTATAACTTGGGAGACAAAACATGTAGCATTACTCTCTCTTGCCCTAGGAAGCAGACAAAAGCAAACTACTTTCAGAAAAAACTTGCCCCCCCCCCAAAATTCAGGAACTAGTCCAGACAGTCACAGATGTCAAGAATGACATGAAAACATACACACACACGCACACACACACCCTATCTATGGTAAATGTCTGATAGGCAGTCTGAGCATTTTTTTTTTACAAATGGAAAGGTTAATAAAAATGAATAATGATTTCCTGTATGTGGTAGAGCTGGTTTTTAGGAGAGCAGTCTGAGAATTGTCTTTTCCATAAAAGACAAGTACAATTACCTCAGACAGCCAGGTAAAACACCTCACAAACTATTACGCAACTGCTAAAGATGAGGGATTGGATAACAGTGGTCTGAAGCATCTCGCAAAATCCCTCCCTCCCTCCCTCCCTCAGCTCTATGGTTGGATGTCCAATGTAAAGGATTGAGTTGAAAGCTACCCTGAGTTGAATAGAGGCTAACCAATCACCAAATCCAGTCTCTTTCTTTCTTTCTTTCTTTCTTTCTTTCTTTCTTTCTTTCTTTCTTTCTTTCTTTCCCACTGTGGTATTTTGCACAAGTTGCAAAAGGATTTTTTTGGTATTTATTTATTTATTTATTTATTTGGCAGGGCTGCCAAATAGTGCTGCCATTTATACTACATACACTGTATTGCCAAAAGTATTCGCTCACCCATCCGAATAATCAGAATGAGGTGTTCCAATCACTTCCATGGCCACAGGTGTATAAAATCAAGTACCTAGGCATGCAGACTGTTCGTACAAACATTTGTGAAAGAATGGGCCGCTCTCAGGAGCTCAGCGTGGAACTGTGATAGTAGGCCACCTGTGCGACAAATCCAGTCGTGAAATTTCCTCGCTTCTAAATATTCTACAGTCAACTGTCAGCTGTATTATAAGAACGTGGAAGGCCACGTAAACTGACGGAGCGGGATCTGCGGATGCTGAGGCGCATAGTGCGAAGAGGTCGCCAACATTCTGCAGAGTCAATCACTACAGACCTCCAAACTTCATGTGACCTTCACATTAGCTCAAGAACAGTGCGCAGTGGACCGACGTCATATTGAACCCTATGGATTAGGAATGGGATGTCACTTCCTGTCAGTTCATATGCGAGTAAAGGCAGGTGAGCTAATACTTTTGGCAATATAGTAGGAGGTCTGAAGTTGTGAGGTGACTGATTTTGAAGCAGAGGTTAGTGCAAGGAGAATTGGCATCCGAACCGGATTAGTTAGAGAAGTCCATTCTCTCTCTTGCCTGAATTACTATCTGTCACAAATTACGCCAATCCCACTTGGAATTTGAACATCATGTGACTATGGTGCACAAATTTAGGGTGAACATAGTGCTGCAGCCTATTCAATGATGATTAAAACGAGTCATCAAAGAGTATTTCTAGATCAGTTTTCCCTCCAGGAAAAAAAATCAAAATGAGGGACAAAATAATAATAATTATGGTTGGTCCCATACTCAGCCATACGTTTTGACTAGATTTGGCATTTTATCCCTTTAACAAGTCATTCCCAAAGAACTGGGATAGGCAGATGTTGTTTGATGGAGTTAAAGGTGTCTTCAATAGGATGGACGCTGTTCCAAGCAACACTGCCTTTTGCAATTGACTATAGCAGGGGTCTCCAACCTTTGCAACTTTAAGTCTGAAGGACTTCAGCTCCAAGCTTTGCTGGCTGGAGAAGTCTGGGAGCTGAAGTCCTTCAGACTTAAAGTTGCAAAGGTTGGAGACCCCTGGACTATAGATTTCTGTCTGTGCCGATGGTATTTAAGTAGTGCTCCATATGCTTTGGAATTGCACCCAAGGCAGCTATTACCATTGGTACTACATTTGTTTTCTTTTGCCACCTCATACTACTAATACAGTGGTACCTCGCTTCACGAACGCCTCTCTTCATGACCAATTCGGAGCACGACCAGAAATTTTCCAAAAAATGTGCTCCGCTGCACGAACTCCGCCTCGCTGCACGAACTCCGCGTGGCGGCCGGTCCATTGAGGGCGCAGGCGAATTGTGAGTTCGCACTGTGCCTTTTCCGGGCTGCACCCTGCCGCGGTTGTTGTGAGTGAGGGGGACGGGTGTGTGTGTGGAAGCGAAGGCGGGGGGGGAGGAGCTGCCTTCCCGGCCGGGCTCCACACCCGGGCTCCGCAGCTTTCGCCCGTCTCTTTCCGGGCTCGGCGCTCCTGCTTCTCAGGACGCTTCCCAAAGCCAGCAGCCCCGCGGCCAGCCACACCATTTCTCCGTCTTATTCATTGGTCGCCTCTCGGGGTCCGGACCCGCCGCCGCCGCCGCGCTCCCTGCCGTTCCACCCTCACCAGCCCGCCGGCGGGGGTGCGGCGGCGGCGGCGGTGGGTCCGGACCCCGAGAGGCGACCGATGAATAAGACGGAGAAACGGAGTGGCTGGCCGCGGGGCTGCTGGCTTTGGGAAGCGTCCCGACAAGCAGAAGCGCCGAGTCCGGAAAGAGATGGGCGAAAGCTTCCCCCCTGCCTTCGCTTCCACACACACACCGCGCGAGGCTGCCAGCATGACTTTCGCCCGTCTGTTTCCGGGCTCGGCGCTTCTGCGAAGGCAGGGGGGAAGGAGCTGCCTTCCCGGCCAGGCTCCGCAACCGGGCTCCACAGCTTTCGCCCATCTCTTTCCAGGCTCAGCGCTTCTGCGAAGGCAGGGGGGAAGGAGCTGCCTTCCCGGCCGGGCTCCGCAACCGGGCTCCACAGCTTTCGCCCGTCTCTTTCCGGGCTCGGCGCTTCTGCGAAGGCAGGGGGGAAGGAGTCAAACTTTTCTCCAAGGCACCTGGGGGCAGGACAAGGAGCAATGGGTGGAAACTAACCAAGGAGAGAAGCAACTTAGAACTAAGGAGAAATTTCCTAACAGTAAGAACAATTAACCTCTGGAACAGCTTGCCTCCAGCAGTTGTGAATGCCCCAACCCTGGAAGTCTTTAAAAAGATGTTAGACAGCCATTTGTCTGAAATGGTATAAGATTCCTGCCCATGCAGGGGGTTGGACTAGAAGACCTATAAGGTCCCTTCCAACTCTGCTATTGTATTGTATTGTATTAACACTTCTATTGCTAAAAGGAGCTGCCTTCCCGGCCGGGCTCCGCAGCCGGGCTCCGCAGCTTTCGCCCGTCTCTTTCCGGGCTCGGCGCTTCTGCTTCTCGGGACGCTTCCCAAAGCCAGCAGCCCCGCGGCCAGCCACTCCATTTCTCCGTCTTATTCATCGGTCGCCTCTCGGGGTCCGGACCCGCCGCCGCCGCCGCGCCCCCGCCGGTTTCAAGAATCACGACCAAAAAACAAGGTCAGAACAGATTAACCGGATTTACATTGAACCCTATGGGAAATTGTGCCTCGCTTCAAGACCAATTCGGATCGCGACCAGAGCCATTTCACCAATTAAGTTCGTGAAGCGAGGTACCACTGTACTGGCAATCTTTATATTTTATGATTTTCTCCAGGTTTTTCTCTTCTATTCTGCTGCCTGCCTCCAGGTCCTCAATGTCCATTAATGATATGTTTTTGTCTTTATCATCAACAATTATTAAACCTGAGGTACTGTGTAGCAGATACTTGTCTGTGTGAATTCTAAACTCCCGGAGCACTTTGACTTCTTCATTTTCTATTATTTTGCCTATTTTGTGGTCCTACCAGTTCTTGCTTGCAAGCAGATGGTATTCCTTGTAAATATTCCGATGCACCACTATTGGTATTTTGTCATGGTATTGTTCGCTAGCTAGTCTGTATGGTCTTATTTCAGTAGCTAACTAGATTGACCACTGTTTCTTCAGCTTCTTTGCAGGAGTGGCATTTGCTGTCTTCTAAGCCTGGTTTTGTAGGCCTTGATTCTTTGGCCTTGGCTTTGTGCAATCAGAATTAGAACCTCTGTCTCTTTCTGTAACTTTCTTGCTCTTAGCCATTGTCAGGTCTTGTTGTTACCAGATTTGCCTGCTACTTTTTTCCTAGTCATGTAATATTTTGTCTTGTCGTGTCTCTTTTCTACTCTTTATTTGGTCTTTCTTGTTGGTCAGCTTAGTCTCTGCGGTATTCAGTAAGCCTTTATGGTAGACTAATGCATCTTTGGTGCATCTTCTTCTGTCTTTCAGGTATCCTTTCAATACTCTTTTTTTCTTCTTCTTCAATTGTCTGATGTACTTGCAACATTCCATGTCCACTTATTTTCTTTGGTAAATAGATTCTGTCAATGTTGCTTGCATGGATAAAGGGCATAGTTCATTGTATGGTCTTACTATTTGGGGCTTTTAGTTCTGTTTGAGTCCAGTCTACTATTGCAGTTATGTATCTAATGACTTGAATTGTCCAGGTGTTAATTGCCTTGATAGTATTTCCTCCACTGAATTTGGTCTTTTAAGGTCTTCATGATAACCTTCTAATCTTCTTCTTGATTTCAGTGTGCCTAATGTCAGCTTGAAGGATGCCCAGATATTTGTGGTGATCTTCATCCAGATTCTGGATGTTATTTTTATAGGGCACCTTGATACCTTCCATTTTCACTATTTTCCCCTTGTGGATAGTGAGGGCGATACAATTTGTCCAGTGCAGTTATTATTGCAACTTTGGCCAGGAATAGATGTCATGAAACTTTGCTTTCTGAAATAGAATTCTTCTGTTCATGATGGCAAAGTATTGTAGTGGCAAATATTACATCCTCCCTGAATTTGTCTTTGTGAACGTAAATTTTTACCCAGCCTTTGATTAGATTTAGAAGCAAACTGAACTGCCCATCTTTTCACACAGCTCCATATTTTGTGATGCAGTTCGAGTTGTGGGTTATACCTTGAACTGCATAAAATAGCTAGAAGCTTTGGCCTAGGAGATAAATAAGATTCCCCCCTCCCCCCATCAAACCCTGTTCGGTTCATAAGATCCATGACAAAGGTGTCTCTTCCAGAGGAAATCCCACTGGGAACATTGTGGTTAAAACTCATTCACCATAGAACGATCCTCTGGCTTCCCACTGTGCCTTTGGACCACAGCAATTAAGAAATAAATAAATATGGCTCAAATATTGTGTTTACAAGATTCTCCTTGTTCCTGTGTCAGTTCTTTACCTGGATATCTTACTGTGATCATCCTGAACAAAGATTATATAGAGGTTCAATTTTATTGTTCAGTTTTACAATAATCTTAACTTTGGGGAGTTTGGAAATGCTATAAAGAAATTCACCTGTCATGATGGATCAGATGATATTTAGGATCCTGTGACATTTATTAACTATCTCTTAAGTGTACAGTATGATTTTAATTCAGCTACAGGTAGTCCATTTTTTTAGTGACTATTCAAATGGTCACATTTATGACCATTGCAGCATCCCCATGATCATGTGATTAAAATTCAGACACTTGGAAAGTGACTCATATTTATGATGGAAACAGTGTCCTAGTAATCACCTTTTGAAACCTTCTCACCAGATTCACTTAAACATCATTTAAACTAACTTAATAACAGTGACAAGAAAGATCATAAAATGGGCCAAAACTCACAAGTGTCTTGCTTCAATTGAAATTTTGGGCTCAGTTGCGGTCTTTAGTTGAAGACTTCCTGTAAACCTTTCTATACCATAGCAGGAGACAGCACCTGGTTGATATTAGGTGAACTCAAAAAAAGTAAGCAGAATTACTTCTTGGTTAGATGATAATTAGGAAATACCAAAATCAGAGGTTATGATGATTATGTTTTACAAAACATAAGTAATTGAGACTAAACTTCATTAGTTGTTGGACAACCCCAATAGCTTCTAAAGGCAACTGGAATTGCTAGTTTTCCAATTTCAATAGGTTAATCTCAGAATAGCTGACCTGTTAAAATTACAGACGTTCAAGTAACCGGGCATGATATAAAGACCTATGTAGTAGGATGTGAGTCACAAACTCAACTTCAATATCTGACCAGACACAGAGGTGGTCTTTTTAGTTTATTACTGTGTACTTGTACATGTTATTTATTTATTTTGTCATAGCAATCCTCACATGACGATGGTGGATTGACTCTTTATAGTTACGATTGTTTCTTTGCTATGGTAAGTTGGTCCTGCTGTGTGAACATTTATATTCTGATCTTTGACTGTTTAACAATTAATCAATTCCAGGCTATAGACTAAACCGGGGACAGTTAAAAAAATAAATAACTCAATCCCAAAAGAAGCCAGTCGCAAATCACTCCCACATTGTTGTTAAGAAAACAACATAGATGGAATCCTGTAGGCACCATGCATAGAGGAAGTCTTTACCTTTAAACCTATGTGCTTATGATGAGGTTATACCTTCTGTGCTTCCAATCAGAACAATGAAAAAAGGTCTTCCTCCTTTCGGGATTGAAAAAATGAGGACCCAGATGGATGGGGGCAATATGCTGACTCTGTAAACTGCTTAGAGAGGGCTTTAAGGCACCATGAAGCAGCAAATAAGTCTAAGTGCTATTGCTATTTGTTTGTTTGTTTGAATTTATAAGTCACCAAATTCCACTGGACTCCAGTGATGTAAATTCTCCCCCGATTACAAGCTCACACTATACACATTCCACACGACATATGGTCATATGGTTCTTATGTGAAACCAAACTGCTAATTTGTTTCAGGGAGAGGCAGCCTACAATATTATCTTGGCTTTCAAGAATGCAAGCTGAGATATACCTCAATTTAGTCTTTAAAGCCTTTCTTTAAAAAAAAAAAAGACAAAGAAAAGGGGGCCGTGTTTCTAGCCAGGGGAGAGATACAGTTCTGAATTTAGTTAACATTGACCAAATTAGATGTATTGTTTACTTAGATTCATTGCAAGTGGCTAAGTTTAGAAACCTGCTGCCAGAATGCATTTTTACTGAAAACAAATGTATAATTTGCCGCTAAATCGCTTATAATGGGAATTCTTCAGGAATGGTGCTAAAAGTGGCAAATTAAGGCTAACTTAACCAAGGTTCTTTGAAAAGGAGAAATGGCAGGTGACTAAATGGTGTGGAATAGCAATAAAAGAACAAAAACAAATCTCATCTGATCAGGAAGTAAAGAAAACCAAAGCAGAATTATTTTTTATAAAGATAGTATCTTTCAAAAATAAAGTCTTGTGGACCAACTCCCATAATTCCCCAGCCAGCCATGCAGGTTGGGGAATTCTGGGAGTTGAAGTCCACAGTTACAGTTGCCAAGTTTGGAGACCCCTGTCTTATATTATAGTTCCAGATGTGTTGAATTCCATAGTTCAGTGAAGTTCAGAAGAGAGTCCATTACAGCAGTGTTTCTCAACCTTTGTCCACTTGAAGATGTCTGGACTTCAACTCCCAGAATTCCCCAGACAGTGGACAAAGGTTGAGAAACACTGCATTACAGCACCATCAACAGCAGAAACTTTGAAAATCGCAGATGGCTTGAAGATTATTTAGGAACTGTGCTGAACCTGATGCCCCTAAAACCTTGGTTGTGCCAAGAGGCATCTGTTAAATTGAGAGATTTCATCAGAATGATAAAATGTGCAATGTGATGCCTTGCAAACTCCACCCCTTTATGTGTACAGTGGGTGCCAAATGCATATACAAAAGAAATAGAGCTGTGGTGCATAGTTCAAATTTTTGCCCTCTTGCCTTTCTAGGCTAAATCTTGCATGTATAATTATAATATGTTTTGTTCCTTTTCTACCATTGGGGGGGGGGGGGAAACCATTTATATTCTGAATTCAGTGGTTAAAATGTGGTAAAATTAATTGTCATGTAGATCTGTGCTTTTAAGCTTTATTTTGTTAGACAAGAATTAGGAGAAAAATATTAAAGGCCACCTAAAGATTTTTAAAACACAAAACCAAAATGTTCTAGGGAATTAATCATAATCCTCTGAACAGTGTAGCTGAAACTGAAATAAAAGCCAGTAAAATGCAGTGGGGTGTAATACAACAATTTAGAAATTTCTTTTGCCTTACATTTTTCTTGCCAGTGCTTCACAAAAAGAAAAACTTCCTTCTGATGTCTTTAAAGTTACTGGCTCTTTAAATTTAGTCGCAGCCACGAAAATTATCTGCCTACAGTGGCGGGCAAGTGGCATAGGCAGTCTTCCATCAGGCTGCTGAAATTTGATGCCAAGTGGCTGGCTTTATTTTTGTTTTAATAGGCTAGAAATAGCAAAAATAGATTTCAGAAGGCAAGCAGCATCTTTCCCATCATTAACCAATCCTCTCAAAGTCTTGAAACAATGCTACCAAAATTCAGCCACATCGTTTTAAAAACATTTCTGGAAATCTTTAAAGGATGGAAGTAGGAGCAGTTTGCCTCCAAGAATGTTTTCACCCCCGTTTCCAATCTTAACTCCCCCATCACCAATAAATAAATAAATAAATAAAAAGATCCGGAAAAACTTCACCCCAGTCTTCCCCACAATCTCTCCTTAAACCTTCCTGTGGGTTAAGAGGAAAGGCCAGCAGCAAGGGAAGGGAAAATAAAGAGAATCTTCCACTTTGGTGGCGATTAGGCAAAGAGAACATGTAGATGGGGACAGAAAGAGAATACGGAGTGATTCCCTGGTTATGCATTGTATGAAGGGTTACATTTAGCCAGGCAAGCAGCAGAAAAGAATCCTGCTGCCTTCCAAGTTGGCTGATAGTTATTCCTATTATTATCAAGGCATCCATCTTATATCTCCGTGGTGTGTTGCCCCTTCCATCCCTTTGCTCCTTTTCATTACATACCCCTACCCCCACCTTTACGGGTAAGAGCCTTGGTGGCGCAGTGGTTAGAATGCAGTATTGCAGGCTACTTCTGTTGACTGCCAGCTGCCAGTAGTTCAATTCTCACTGGCTCAAGGTTGCCTCTTCCTTCCTTCCGAGGTCGGTAAAAGGAGGACCCAGATTGTTGGGGGCAATATGCTGACTCAGTAAACTGCTTAGAGAGGGTTGTATAGCACCGTGAAGCGGTACATAAGTCTAAGTGCTATTGCTATAGCTACTGTAATTATTTGGGAAGAAAACGGTGTCTTCCAATTTGCTTAAGAAAGTATAAAAGTAAAGTTAAAGGCGTCCCTGTAGATTTTACTCCACTAGTCTTTGCCCATCAAATGGGCCGGTGCTCATCTCCGTTTCACAGTCATTAGCCAGTGCTGAATGAAGACATTTCTGCAGTCATGTGGCCAGCATGACATCCCAGAGGACTGTTGCCTATCCACTGAAGTGGTACCTATTTATCTACTCATATTTGCATGTTTCAAACACGGGCTGCCAGCTTTCCAACTGACAAGCCCAGCGTCTTAACTGCTGAGGTATTGCATCACCAATGTAGGACGGTATCTTACAACAGAACTCAACATACAATTCTCCAAAGTTTTGTGCAAAATATTAACACTTAGGGATTTTTTTTAGGCTGCAGTCCTAAGCACACATAAGCGTAGAAGCTCAATTGGATGCAAAGGACTTATTTCTGGAAGAGGTTTAATACTGTGAAGAAGTGAGCAATGCTTTATATTCATAGGCATTTCTACACACAGTCAAATGTGGAATCCTTTCAGAACCTAAAAGAGTTCTGCTTTTAATTTATTGGCTATGGCAAGAAAATTTATTCATTTCGATTGTGGTGCATTTAATGAATACTTTAACCACAATTTTACATTATTCATATAATCTATATATCTGAGAATGTTGCAGTTTGAAGAACTTATTTCCATCTAAATTGACCAAGCGAGGGAGGGAGAGAGGGAGGGAGGAAGGAAGGGGGGAGGGAAGGAAAGAAGGAAGGAAGGAAGGAAGGAAGACATTTAGATGTCTGCAATTTTATTTTTTCCTAAATACATTAACAGTTGTAAATTAAGTATTCATTACCCTAGAATTCCAATCTTAGCATTTTGCTCTAACAAACAACAGATCTAAGGAAAATGTGATCTTTATCTGGGTGAGAGAGATAAAGCTGAGATTTAAGAGTACAGAGATCCAGCAAACATGATTGCTGCACACACAATTTAAAGAGGGACTTTTCAACATGTGAAACCAGCCCTGTTCTTTGGAAGGTCCCGTGGCTCTTTTTGAAAGCTCTCCCAATATATTCCATAAAAACAAGCCCTTTCATATACCATAAAACAAACACTCAAGAAAATCACATGATTTAAAAGGCGTTTGAAAAATGTCATTGAACATCCCAGCAGCATAGATA
This sequence comes from Rhabdophis nuchalis, assembly GCA_039707465.1. NCBI lineage: Eukaryota > Metazoa > Chordata > Lepidosauria > Squamata > Natricidae > Rhabdophis > Rhabdophis nuchalis. The sequence continues at coordinate 178,612,643 of CM077643.1, forward strand.
TTGTATTGATATTTACAATATGCTGTTACATGCCCCTGAGAGCCAGCTTGGTGTAGGCACAACGCATCAAGCTAGAAACTGGGAGACTGAATTCTTGTCTCAGACTGAGCACAAAGCTAGCTGGGTGACCTTGGACCAGTCATTCTCTCTCAGCCTTAGGAAGCAAGCAATGGCAAACCACTTCTCAAAAGCTTGCCAAGAAACCTGCAGGGATTTCTTCAGGTGGTCAGAGAACTGAGAATCAAACCCAATTGGATGGAAGAAAAAAAAATGATAGGAAGGATAGGAAATAGGAGTAGGAAGAAACAAAGAAACTTTATGAACAAAGAGGAAGATGGTGGTGAGAGTTGAGAGTGGTATGGGACTTGGGTTTAGGGTAGAGCTAACCTTTTTGTGGTTGCGTGCAGAAAGCGCATGTGCTTGCACACATAATGCAATGCACGTGCAGCACCACCACCCTGCATCCCACCCACCTGAGCATGCGCACACAACCCCCTTGCACCCCGTTTTGGGCCTAGTAGGCCTTCCTGCGGCCTCCTGGGACCAAAAATGGGCTGCGGGAGGGGGGGCATGCCATACCCCTGCCCACTCCCATGCATGACCACATGACCCCCACCCCCACGCATGTGCACATGACCCCCCGCCCCCATGCATGCACACATCACCCCCCCGTCCCGCGTGCATGGGCGCACAACCCGAAAATCAGCTGGCTGGCAGGAGGCACTCATGCATGTGGGGTGGAGCTGACCTGGGGCGATGGCTCATGTGCCTGCAGAGACAGCTCCATGTGCCACCTGTGGCACGCATGCCATAGGGTCGCCATCACTATAGGACTATAGACTCCTGTATTCTTACTCAATATAATGACTGTGTACAAAGCCAGATATAATACATGTAGTCCTTGACTTACTATTATTCATTTAGTGACTGTTTGAAGTTGCAATGGTACTGAAAAAGTAATTTATCACCATTTTTCACACTTACGACCATTGCAGCCTCCCCATGGTTACATGATCAAAGTTCAGATGCCTGACAACTAGCATTTATTTATGATGGTTGTAGTGTCCCAGGGTCATCTGATCACATTTGTAACCTTCTGTCAAGCAAAGTCAATGGGGAAGCCAGATTCACTCAACAACCATGTTACTAACTTAACAACTGCTTGATATCATTTAACAACACTGGCAAAAAATGTCAGAAAATAGGGCAAAACTCTCTGAGCGACTGTCATGGTTAGCAACGGAAATGTTGATTTCGATTGTGGTTGTAAGTCAATACCTAAATTTGGTCGGTAGCACCACCATGGTTGCCTTATCAAATTACCGCATAACCTTCAGCATTGACCCAAGATTGTGGGTGCCTGCAGCAGTTCGAATTTCTTCCTTCCGCGTTATTCAATTGAGCAGTCATATAATTTATTTATTTAACAAGATTGTCCTGCCAAAACCAGGTAAAACTTCTCCTTGGCCTTGGCTTCTACCTGATTCTTGAGTGGGAGAAAGTCTTTTTTCTTTGGCAGAAAAAGACCCTTTCCAAATTAAGTACAGGGCCACTTTTATTGGCTTGCTAAAGCTATTTGAGACCCATCTAGATGTCAGTGATATACGGTGGTGGGATTCAGCCAGTTCGCACCTATTCGGGAGAACCGGTTGTTAACTTTCTAAGCAGTTCGGAGAACCGGTTGTTGGAAGAAATTCTATTTTGTTTTTTCCCACTTTACAAGGATAATCCTGTAAGGAAGGCAGGAAGGAAACATTCTGGTGTTGTTTCTAGCCTAATCTTTCTTGCCCTGCTTACAAAAACTGCCTCTCCGGTTAACCCTTATTACATTGTAACAGCTAAGGCGAAGTGCCCATCCACGTGAGTGACATTGAGTTGGCCACACCCACCCAGTCACATGACCACCAAGTCACGCCTATCCGGCTGGTCATTAGAGCAGAGAACCGGTTGTTAAATTATTGGAATCACACCTCTGGATGTACCCCAGATTAACCTTCTCATCTGTGATCACAAATAAGGGACCCCTTCTTGCAGGTTGACCATATTGAGAGCAGCAGCTGAGAACCAGGATATCTGAAGGTCCAGAGACCTCAGGGAATAAGATTGAATGCCAGGGCTGTGGTATATAAACATTGGCACTGCAATCCACAACATGTCTTAAGACCTTGTTGTCGCCACTCCCTAGCAACTACTGCTAGCATCTACACCTGACTATATTTATTTAAAGGATTTACTCAGAGTGGTGCTTTGTCCTTTTGGGTTGGACAGTGAAGTGAAATCCTTTTCCTGCGATAACCGTCACATTAGTTTCTGGAACGGCTCCAAGGGTTTCTCTTTGTGCCCCAAGGTACCAAAACAGGTGGACGAACCTTCTAACTGGAAAATATCCAATGCCTGATGCCAAGGCAGGGGCTCCTAATAGCTCTGCCTCCCAGAAACAAATGTAGGTATCAAGAGTTCAACTTCAGAATGCATCATGAGGAAACATTTCGTCTATGAAGTGCGCTAACCTGTGTTTGCTTTTGCTGATTCTGTGACCTGTTTTACTCCTTTTTATTTGATCACGAATTATTTTGCATCACTCCCACCCTTGATCATTCAGTATTCTGAATCATTATATGCATTAAAGACATAAATGCATTCTTAACAAGAAAAAAATATATACCCATTCATGGCTCAGTTGTACACTTAGTCAGATACTTTTTCGCTGATGATTTAATGTTCTTCCCTGCTTTCATTTTACATATGAATGAACAATGACATTTCACCAAGGGAGGGTGCAGAATTGCAATCCGCTGCATTCCTGGATGTTGAACCTGAAGAATCACAACTGAACCATGCAAATATTTAATCAGTCCCAGAAAACTATTGCAGAAATGCATCTCGAATTGAAATTCCTATTTAATTGTGGATATCGATTGAGCACCAGTCGGGAAACCAAGATGGATACAATCATCCAGTGTCTTTTAGACTGGTGCAGTCTAAAATTTAAAATACGGGAGCACATAGACACTCCCACATAACACCAATCCTGCGCGAGCTGCACTGGCTTCCTGTGGTCTTTCGGGTGCGCTTCAAGGTTCTGACGACCATCTTTAAAGCGCTCCATTGCTCAGGGCCTAGTTATATGCGAGACCGCCTCCTGCCCCATACATCCCTCAGACCAATACGCTCCCACAGAGAGGGCCTCCTCAGGGTGCCGTCGGCTGGACAATGCCCACTGGCGACACCCAGGGGAAGAGCCTTCTCTGTGGCGGGCCCAGCCCTTTGGAACGACTTACCCCCTGAACTTCGCACCATCTCCGACCTCCGCCTCTTCCGCAAGTGTCTTAAGACACATCTGTTCCATCTAGCCGGCCTAGCGTAACCTCCATTACTGACTTTTAGATAGTTTTATATTTGGGGATTTTAATTTGGTTTTTAGCGCAGGATTTTATTGGAATAAGTTTTTTAAAATTTTATATGTTTTTGTATGTATTTTAGTATTCCTGTGCGCTGCCCTGGGTCCGTTTGGAGAAGGGCGGGGTATAAATTTAATAAAATAAAAATAAATAAATAAATAAATAAATAAAAAATTCTGATGCATCAATACAATTTTGGTCTGCACTTCAGGTGAGAAAAGCATTTCTTGGTGACACAGTTTAAAAAGAAACATCAGTGACAGACAAATGTAATATATAATGAAGCAGCTACAGTATACAGTAAATTAAAAGCTGATGTTTCTCTCCAAAACTATATATGAAACTATATATGAAATAAAATATTTGCTTTAGGGGATCATTTAAGCTACTGTGTCCATTACTACCCTTCCTCCAAGCATATAAGACCATTCAAGAATATATATTGTGTACATAAAAGGGGGAGACACTGTCCCAATCACATAATCATGAGCCATCGTGGTGCAGTGGTTAGAATGCAATATTGCAAACTGACTCTGTCCACTGTCAGAAGTTCGATCCTGGCTGTCTCAAGGTTGACTCAACCTTCCACCCTTCCCGCCAAGGTGGGTAAAATGAGGACGCAGATTGTTGGGGGCAATATGCTGATTCTGTAAACCGCTTAGAGAGGTCTGTAAAGCACTGGGAAGTGGAATGTAAGTCTAAGTGCTATCACTATTGTTATAATTAGCCGTGATGTAAAGCTACTTAATGGGATCCATCCAATCAGTCAGGCTTAGGCCAGGATGGGCTACTCTTCCATGTAAGTGATATCTGTAGAGTAGCAAGCAGTTGGATCTAGGAAGGACCCTAATGGCAGATAAGGGAAAGCAAGTTTTTTATTTATTTATTTATTAGATTTATATCCCGCCCTTCTCCAAAAGGACCCAGGGCGGCGCACAGGAATTTAAAATACATACAAAATCGTAATACAAAAATTTAAAAACCTATTAAATGCCTGTCCTGCGCTAAAAACCAATTAAAATCCCCGAAATAAAACTATCTAGACTAGTCCCAGCGGAGGTTATGTTAGGCCGGCTTGATGAAAGAGGTGTGTTTTTAAACACTGGCGGAAGAGGCGGAGGTCGGTGATGGTACGGAGTCCTGGGGGTAGGTCGTTCCACAGGGGAGGGCCCACCACATAGAATGCCCTTCCCCTGGGTGTCGCCAGTCGGCATTGTCTGGCCGATGGCACCCTGAGAAGGCCCTCTCTGTGGGAGCGTATCGGTCTAAGGGATGTATGTGTTGACATGATCAATCTGGTTAGGTTCCTAAGAACCTATGGAAAAAGCAGGGTAGATGCCAACAACCTGCGCCTGCATTTAGGGCCCCGTATGACAGAGCTCCTAACCTCAGTGCCTCAAAGACCTCCGTGGAGCTATCACTGTTGTAATTTTCAGGATGAAGAACTTGGAGGTGGTAGAACATTTTTTTAAAAAAACTGGAACCACTTAGCAACCACCTCCAAGACTGAAGTGGAGTTCCTGTTGCCCCAACTCAATCACAGGCAGAGACACTCAAGGGGAATCTTGGAGGAAAGGCTCTAACTGAGACCACAAAAGGAGAGTAACAGAGAAAAGTGAGGGTTGAGCTGGGAATCATAAATATTGAGTTGGGGGGGAGGGCGGAGGAGGTCAGGCAATTCTCAGGAGCAAAGATTATCTGGCAGGTGAGAGAGACGCTTCTTCCACACATTCCCCCCCCCCAAACAACAGAATGAAATGCTTCAGCAATTACCTTTCTCTTCCAATCCGTGTTAAGCTGCTTTTGTTTGATTCCCGACCCATAGTTGAGATATTTTTAAGCAGTCCTTAGCCGTTCCAATTTTAGAGTGGTGTTTTCTCTTTTTCCAGATACAATTTTCATGGACATGGTTATGATTTGTCACACTGCTTCAAAGATGTGGTTGCTAATATAATCAAGATTTGAAACTGCCCAGCATTTATTGTTGGCCAGCTTAGGCTACTGCAGGCATGGCCTTCCCCTAGAGCAGGGGTCCCGAACCCCCAGACTGAGGCCCACTACGGGGCCGGGGCCCATTCAGAACTGGGCCAAACAAGTGGCAGGCGTGTGCACATGCATGTGCCGCTCCACTCATGAAAGCAGCATGCATGCATGTTTGCTGTTCCATTAGTGCTAGAACTGTGTATGCATTGCCCACCACTCCCACAAATGGAGCTATTCATGTGAGTGCAAGCATGCCTGCCACTCACATGGAACTGTCTCTCCCCCCCCCCCCCACACACACACACTGGATTGTGCCACAAAGCCAGAAAGGTTGTGGATCACTGCTCTATAGTCCCTGGGCACTTTCCTCTAGGCTCGTTTTGACTACAGTTATAAGAGAGATCTGACTTCAATTTAAGGCCACACTTGGAATACGGCATTCAGTTTTGGTCGCCACAATGTAGAATAGATGCGGAGACTCTGGAAAGAGTGCAGAGAAGAACAACAAAGAGGATTAGGGGACTGGAGACTAAAACATGAAGAACGGTTGCAGGAACTGGGTATGTCTAGTTTAATGAAAAGAAGGATTAGGGGAGATGTGATAGCAGTGTTCCAATATCTCAGGGGTTGCCACAAAGAAGAGGGAGTCAAGCTGTTCACCAAGGCACCTGAGGATAGAACAAGAAGCAATGGGTGGAAACTAATCAAGGAGAGAAGCAACTTAGAACAGAGAAGAAATTTCCTGACAGTTAGAACAATTAGTCAGTGGAACAGCTTGCCTCCAGAAGTTGTGAATGCCCCAACACTGCAAGTCTTTAAGAGGAGGTTGGGGTTTCCTTCCAACTCTGCTATTGTATATTGTATAGATACCTGCCCACATAATGCATGACTTGCAAATCTTACTCTTACGTGGTCTCCTTATGTACAAGGGTTTAGCTCTCTTTTAAAAGATCACTAGTCCAATGCTACACAGTATGTCAATTTAAACCAGAAAAGAGCCCTTGTTTCTACTGGGGATATGGCTCAGGGTTGAAATCCTCCCGGTTTGGCCTGGTTCAGCTGAACCAGTAGGGCCGATTGTCATTGGTTCTGTGAACCGGTAGTAAAAAAAAAGTTTCTGAGGATTGCGCGGCTCAGCTGTGAGTTGCACGATCGTCGGAAGCTTTTTCCCAGCTTATTCAAGCATCTTTTTTCCTGCCAGTTCAGGCAAATAGGCAGTTGAAAAAATGCTTTTAAAAGCTTGGGTGGGGGAAGCTCACAGCTGATCCGCGGATCATAGGAAGCTCCTCCCCATCCCCAATTTTTAAAGTATTTTTTTCCTGCCTATTTGTCCGAACCGGCAGGGAAAATATGCTGTAAAAAGTGGGGGTGGGATGACCACGCCCACCCAGTCACATGACCACCAGCCCCCAAGCCACATCCACAGAACCAGTGGCAAAAAAAAATTAGATTTCACCACCGATATGAATGGTGCTATCTCTATTATCACTGTTTGCATTACAAGTTTCCACTGCTTCAATTGACAGGGGTTCTTTTCTTGACAGGATTTTTAATTCCTATTTTTCTGTCATGGAAGAAGGGTGCAATGGCCACCTTGATCAGTCAATGTTCCTGGCATCAGCCTCACGTAACTGCACTTCCTGCAATGAATTCTCCAATTCTTCATGATTGTTTGTTCCATTGTAGGGGAAGTTGGTTGTTTTATTTTAAGCCTGTTGGCAACATTAAGGGCCATACTGATGACTGCAGTTAATGCATTTCATTAATTGATTGATTGATTGTGTGCCAGCAAGACTTTTTTGACTCGTAGTTATCACAGGTCTATGACAACTCGCCACGGCCAACTCGTTGTGGGACAAGAGTTACACTAATATCAAAGAAATAGTGGAATAGAATAATTAAAGAAAGATTGCCAAAAAAGGGACAAATGAAACATGAATGGAAATAATTAAAATTATTTTAAACAATTAAATTGAACTGACCCGGGGCAAGTTGGCCATGTCGAGTTGTGAGTTGGCTGTGGCAAATTGTCTGCAGCAAATTGTCCCATTCCAGGTTATTGCCATTGCATGTTCTCCTGGGTAGTCAGCCACAAAATCAGAATTAAATTCCGTGACTACGTGCCACCAGCATCACTATTCCCTTCCAGCACTAGTCAAGAATGGAACGTGATTACTATTGTCTGCACCTGAAATGTTCCTTTCTTCTCCCAGGTATTTATATGTTTATATTTATTTATCACATTTCTATACCACCCATGTGACTCTGGGCAGTTTACAAATAAATTACAAATATTTAGTCTGAATATCTAAATTGTTTTAATTGGGTTTTTAAGGGGTTTAGTTTTTAGGATTTTAGGTTTTTTAGCGCAGGGATAAATTGTTTAATCTGATTTTATATATTTATGATGTATCTATGTTTGTACGTTTTTAATTCCCCTGTGCACTGCCCGAGTCCCTTCGGGGAGAGGGAGCGGTCTACAAATTAAATTAAATTTATTATTATTATTATTATTATTATTATTATTATTATTATTATTATTATTATTATTATTATTATTATTATTATTATTATTAAATATATATATGAAATCCATAGTTAAAAGCCAAGTTAAAAACAGAATTCAGACAGAGTTAAAAAGAGCAATCAAAAAGTTAAAAAAGCAGAGGGGGAAACCTTCAGCCCACCAACCATCCCCCAGGGTTGCTTACACTCTTCAACCCTTTAAATCTGACAACTCCCAATTTGAGACAAAATTGGTCACGTGTTGCCTCCTTGTGGTCCACAAAATGCCATACAGGATATACAGTGTGTAAAAACAGTGAAATCTTCCCACACTATTCAAGAAGATTGATGAGACTCATATAAAACCTTCTGCCCAAGAGCATGATATAATGTGGCCTTGGTGTTTCTCTCTTGGGTTCTTAGTGTTCTCTCACTTTGATTGTTGTTGCTGTTTTTCATTACAAGGCTAGGTAATATTGTATGAATGGATGGGAGAGTGATATTTGCTGGTCATTTACATATAGCCGCTTGCCCCTCCAATCATGGCGGAGATGCAGTTTCTTCCTTGATGGTTCCTTGATGAGGATATTGTTTCTTCCCTGTTTGTTTGTTTGTCTGGTGCTGTTCCCTGCTTATCTAGACCTTGGCTGCTAGGAAGGATGTATTTTCCCTCCAGGACTTTTGGTTGTGTATTTTACTGGTTTGCTTTGTTGACAGTTGATTCAGATTTCCAGGAATGGCAGAGAACTTTTTGATTTGGCTTGATTTGCAATTTCAACAGCTCCCAGCTGAAATTGTTTATGTACTGAGAGATGATGGATTTTTCTCCCCATGGCTTCTGACTGCCAGTTGATATTTGTACTGTAGATGCATCCTTTCAATCTTTTACCTATCTGCACTATGTGGTGGCTGTTACAGCCCTTACACTGTACAGGTAGTCCTTGATATAGGAGCACAATTGAACCCAAAATTCCTGTTGCTAAGTGAAACATTTGTTAAGTGAATTTGCCTCCATTTCACAACCGTATTACCATTGTGAAGTGAATCACTGTAGTTTTTAAATTAGTCAAACTGTTGTTAAGTGAATCTGGCTTCCCCATTGACTTTGCTGGTCAGAAGGTAGCAAAAGTGACCTCAGGACACTACAGTTGTCATCAATATGAGTCGAGTGTCTGAATTTTGATCCCACAATCATGAGGATGCAGCTATGCTAGAATAAATAACGTACCAAGAGAAGTACATATTAAGTTTCTAAGAAGGTCCACGAGGGATGAGATTCTGAGAGTGCAATGGGGGGGGGCTCTGAAATATCAAGATAATGACATTACCATTCTGAAGCAAATCCCCCAAAAAGTTAGAGAGATAAGAAGGAAGTATTCCTTTTTAGAAAAAAAATTGTTTAAAAAAGGGATTTGGTTCAAATGGCTAATGCCTGAAGGAATGTTGGTTTTCTGGGAAGGGGGCAGAGTCAGAGTTAAAACGGTAGAAGAGGCTGAGGCCTTTCTTAAGAAACATTCCCTACTCCTGGAAGACAAAGAAGAGGGAACGGAAGGGGCGGGAAAGAGAAAGAAGAAACAATAGCAAAGAGACTTAGATCTCAGAAATGAATAGATATTGAAAATATTACTATAACCTGTGAAAAGGGATGGCAGGAAAAACAAATGATTGAATGTATGCATGTTAAAATATGATATATGTATCTTTTGCCAATTATTTTCTTTTTTTTAATATTGAATTTCTATGAAGTATTGGAGGTGACCAACATCCTCCACATGGAAGCCATTAAAATGTTTATCTATTATCCTATATTGCCCCTTTTCCCAAATATACTGTAAAACCCAATAAAATTGTTTTAAAACAAAAAAAAATCATGAGGATGCAGCAACGGTCCTTAAGTGTAAAAACTGATCGTAAGTTACTTTTTTCAGTGCTGTTGTAATTTGAACGGCCACTAAATGAACTGTTGTAAGTCAAGGACCTCCTGTACTCTACAGTCAAATGCAACATACATTTGTAAGAATTGCAACAACCATCATGCGTGGTAGACAGTTGATTGCCCTACACAGGATGTACCTTGGAGAGAAGTTATAACTAATTTTACAACCAGGCAAATGTGGGTTAAATTACGAGAAGATTGTGACCGGGTCTTTGGAAGGATAGCCTTATGTGAGGCAAAAGCAGACAGAAGATTAGGAGAAAACCACAGTCATGTGCTGCATTCCAATTGGAACTCAAGATCATTTCATAACTGGAGGAGGGATGCCAATGTTTGCTGGTATGCCATACCAATCGCCAGTGTTTTAATTATAAGGAAGTTGCACACTGGGAAAAAAAAAGTTGAAAGAATGAGGAAGTCTGGAATAAAAATAAAGAAGAAAAAGAACTGTAGGAGCATCGCCTCCCCCGTCCCAGCAATGCAACAAGCTCTATTTGAAAAGTCATAAAAGCAGCAAAATGCTTCCCAAACAAGCAGATAATCAAGGATGGGTGGGGAATGAAATAAAATTACCCAGATAAAGGAACACACAAATGGCAGCTTATTACTCCGAGGATGCACTTCAGTTAGCTTTAATTGTTTCCAGAAATAGATGACTCATGATGATATTTCTTGAAACTAGCCACAACTATTTGTACATATAATTATGCTACATTTTTATTCTTTTTGACTTGAAAGTATATTGTCTAGCTGAAGCTAATTTTTCCATATAAAAGAATGTGAGTCTCATTAACCTCAAAAAGAACTGAAGGCCTGTTCATAACTATTCACAACTACGCTGAGGGTGATGCTGTCTCTCTTTCTCTCTCTTTTTTCCTTGTAGAAAGGGGAGGAGAAGGAGGAGAGGAGAAGGGGAAAGGGGAGGGGGAGGGGATGGGAGAAGGGGAAAGGGAAGGAAAGGGAAGGAAAGGAGGGGAGGACAAGGACAAGGACAGGACAAGGACAGGACAGGACGGGAAAGGACGGGAAGGGAAGGGAAGGAAAAGAAAAGAAAAGAAAAGAAAAGAAGGGAAGGGACGGGACGGGAAGGGAAGGGAAGGGAAGGGAGGGGAGGGGAGGGGAGGGGAAGGACAGGGCAGAACAGGACAGGACAGGACAGGACAGGAAGGGACGGGAGAGGGAAGGGAAGGAAAGGGAAGGAAAGGAAAGGAAAGGAAAGGAAAGGAAGATATAAAAAGGGAAGAGAAGGGAAGGACAGGACAGGAAAGGAACGGAAGGAGAGGGAGAGGGAGAGGGAAGAGAAGGGACAGGACGGGAAAGGAAGGAAAGGAAAGGAAAGGAAAGGAAAGGAAAGGAAAGGAAAGGAAAGGAAGATATAAAAAGGGAAAGGAAGGAACCTTCCTTTTCATACTATTTGCTTCCACTATCTTTTTATACTCTCTTTAGGTCAATGGTTTTGGAAGTAAGATTGATATGATCAGAGAGAGAGAAACAGTCACTACCAGTAGTTCCTGAGACAAAGTTATGATAGAAATAGATGAGATAATGTTGTAAACATTTATATAGTTACTATTACAAAAACTATATTTGAGCTTAAAGAAGAGTGGAGACTGTTAGAAGGGTTGGCCATATGTCAATCCGTTTGTATTATACAAGCCAATTTTCCCTTCTTAATTCTCTATGGATTTTGCACCAGATTCCATCCCTACAGCCAGAGTGTTATCTGTTGACCTATTTTTTTCCTCATGCGATGCTTACTAGCCAAGTGAAAATAGGATTCATGCAAATTTCTTCCTTGGAGGAATAATAATAGTAGATCACATAGACTGCCTTTCTTTTTTTTTTCTACTTGTCTCCTGAGAGGTTTATCTGAGTTCTTCCCACAGGAATTTAGGATAATGTACCTCCTACTGACCTATAAATCACATGCAGACAGTTGGTTGAGCAGGCTTTCCTCTGGTCCCTACACTGTCCATCTTAACTCTGGAGCTGGTGACTAATCCTGCCCTAACCCGTTATTGTTAGAGAAGATTTCTCTGCTGCACCAGGGGTGGGTTCCTGCCAGTTCTAACCTCTTCTATAGAAGAGGTTCCACAAATCTACAGTGCCATTTAGAATCGGTTCCAGCTCCCTCCCCCCGCCTGTCTACACATCATCAAGATGAAGAGCAAGAGGAGGAATTCTTGGAGTTGAAGTCCACAAGTCTTAAAGCTGTCAAGTTTGAACACCCCTGAGGTTTTTTTTCCTAAAGGGTTAGGGGTGCAAGGGTCTTGTAACTTGACAGCTTTAAGACTTGCGTGTTTCAAATGCCAGAGTTTCTGACCCAACATTTTGGTTGCTAAGCAAGAGCATTGTTAAGTGAGTTTCACCACATTTTACAAGTTGGCCCTGCCCACCCAGTCACATGACTACCAAGCCACTCCTACCTGGTCACATGGCTGGCAAGCCACTCCCACAAAGCAGGCCACACCTACAGAAGAGGGTCTAAAAAAATTTGAAACCCACCACTGGCTGGCACCATCACTACCCCATGTGACCTGGGACTGGAGGCTGAGGAGGGAAGTGAGGTTGATTAGAAAAGGAGCTGCCGATATTCGTGGACTGGGGATTTCTCCTCATTTATGGGGAAACTGTACCCATCCCTGGGATCCTGTCATGGAATGTTGTAGTCCAAATTCCCAGGAGGGGGGAGATGCATTCCAGAGGACTAAGAGACATCTCAGTCCAGATATTTTGTGTGAGAGGAAAAAGGAGGGGAAGACCGCCTTTCCCTAATAGATCTCAGAGTAAATGCTTGATGCAGATAGTAGAGGGCTTCAGTTTGGCAAGATTGACATCAGGCCCAAGAACCAAGGAAGACACAAAGCAAATGTCTTTCTTGTTCCATATCTTTAGAACAGGGGTCTCCAACCTTTGCAACTTTAAGTCTGAAGGACTTCAGCTCCCAGAATTCTCCAGCCAGCAAAGCTGGCTGGAGCATTCTGGGAGCTGAAGTCCTTCAGACTTAAAGTTGCAAAGGTTGGAGACCCCTGCTTTAGAACATGGTTGTTAGAAAAAATAAAAGTAAAATCTCTATCAAAAGAAGCTCACCTCTTGGTAATTTCATGCAGTTTTTTCTGGCACCATCTCAGAGGTGGTTTGCCATTGCATTCTTCCAGGCGCTATTTTCACTTCCCAATCTGTACTATAACCACAAGTTGGATGGTCTTCGATCCAAATTCTAGTCAAGTCAGATTCCCACTTAGTTTTTGAGGTCAGAGAAGGTTAAAAATAAATCAAAGCAATAGTCTGAAATCGCCTATCCCTAGGATATAAATATAGCTCACCAGAAGGGCAATTCTGAGCATTATTCCCCATTATCCAGGGGGTGCTGGGAGTTGTAAATCAACAATATTTGAGGCATCACAAGCTCTCTTCCCCCATTTTTGTTTGAACAACTGAATCTTGTGATGTGAACAGCCTGTCTATAAGAACAACTGTACCAGATGTGTCAAGGAAATGAGCCAGTCCTCCAGAGGATCACAAAGAAGTAAGTAAACTTGCCAAAATATGTGGCCGGCTGTTTCTAGCCATCTCTATGATCCCACAAGAATCTGGTTCTCATTCAAGGAATGTCTGCATGGGCGTAACTTTCTTTGCAGCAAACCCCTCTAGCTTAATATTACCAAGACATTAAAAGCACCTTTTAAACACATAGCATGAACAAAATCTAAGGTGGCAATGGGGCAAATATATCATATTTGACATGTGAAAAAAAATGTGATAGTTGAGCATTCGGCTCATGACCTTTATTTATATTATTTAATACACTTAGATTTCTAGTATTATTGGGTGGCATACTGCAAAAATTATAAAACAGTAATACCAAAAGCAATTAGCCAATCCATACAACTGGGTATGTTTGGGGGCAATGCAACCCCTTCCAGTACCAAACATGGCATAGTCCCTGAGCCAGAGGACCTACCAAGCCCAGAGCCTCTCCATCTGGCCAGGATCCAGCTGAAGATGGTTGTTCTCTATCCAGGCCCACACAGCCCCCAAGCAGAGAGAAAGGACATTAGCAGCATAACTTAAGTTGCCAGAGGCATTACTGCATTCAGTTTTGGTTGCCACGATGTAGAAAAGATGTGGTGACTCTAGAAAGAGTGCAGAGAAGAGCAACAAAGATGATTAGGGGACTGGAGGCTAAAACAAATGAAGAATGGCTGCAGGAACTGGGTATGTCTAGTTTAATGAAAAGAAGGACTAGGGGAGACATGATAGCAGTCTTCCGATATCTCAGGGGCTGCCACAAGGAAGAGGGAGTCAAGCTATTCTCCAAGGCACCTGAGGGTAGAACAAGAAGCGATGGGTGGAAACTAATCAAGGAGAGAAGCAACTTAGAACTGAGGAGAAATTTCCTGACAGTTAGAACAATTAACCAGTGGAACAACTTGCCTCCGGAAGTTGTGAATGCCCCAACACTGGAAGTCTTTAAGAAGATGTTGGATAGCCATTTGTCTGAAACGGTAGAGAGTTTCCTGCCTAGGCAGGGGGTTGGACTAAAAGACCTTCAAGGTCCCTTCCAACTCTGCTATTGTATTGTATCCACAAAATAATCCACACAAGAGGCAACTTACAAAGATATAATTGGGTATCCTCAACTGACGGTACCTCACCCCATTGGGCAACTGATGATCTCACCCAATGGCTTCATGTACAGGTAATCCTCCACTTACGGCCCCAACTGAGCCCAAAATGTATGTTGCTAAGTGAAAAAATTGATAAGTGAGTTTCACTCCATGTTACAACTTTTCTTATCACATTTGTTAAGTGGAATGCAGTTGTTAAGTCAATCTGGTTTTTCCATTGACTTTGTTTGTCAGAAGATTGCACATGATTCCAGGACACTGCCACTCTCATAAATGTGAGTCAATTGTCAAGCATCTGCATGTAAATGACATGACCGTGAGGATGCTGCAGTGGTCGTAAGTGTGAAAAATGATCATGTTCTTTTTTTTCAATGCTGTTGTAACTTTGAACCCTCACTAGACTGTTGTAAGTTGAGGACTATCTATAGATGCTATCAAGGAGAAAGAACACTCAACCCTATGGAATCCCATAGGTACGGACTGAGGATGGGGGCAAGAATCATAACCAACAGGTATTAGCAATAGCACTTAGACTTATATACCACTTCATAGAGCTTTTACAGCCCTCTCTAAGCAGTTTACAGAGTCAGCCTGTTGCCCCCAACAATCTGGCTCATTTACCCACCTCGGAAGGATGGAAGGCTGAGTCAACCTCGAGTCTGGTGAGATTCAATCTGCCAAACTGTTGGCAGCCAGCAGTCAGCAGGATTAGCCTGCAGTACTACATTCTAACCACTGAGCCACCATGGTTCAAAGACTGATTAATCGTAGACAAAGGAAGTAAACCAGGACAATATAATGCTGCCCAACTCTAATCTTTGGACCCAATCCAGGAGGATGTCTTGGTAAATGGTATCAAAATCCATGGGGGAATCAAGCAGAGCAAACATGGATCCACAATCCTCATCTTGCCTATGCCTGAGATCATCCAAATGTGCAAATGATGCCATTTATATCCCACAGCTGGGCCTCAATCCTGACTGAAAGGGACCCAGATATAATAAAGCAGATCCTCTGACTTCTCAGAAGAACTTAACCCTGGTAATATATATTTAGAGTTTGTCTATTTTTCCAACGTGAGAACTGCGTTCTGAGCTATCTTTTGAAATGTCATTGTTGTTCAACAATAAGAAATCTGAGAACTCATTGCATGTTGGCCAAGTCTTCTGTTAAATAAGCAATAGAAGGTCATAAACCTCCTACAGAGCATGGCAAGTTACTGATGTAGCCCCTGGTGTCAGAAGAAACAGGCAAATAACAATTAAGACCAAGTGGTCAATATTACCAAGATCCAAAATCCTAAACTCCAGGCTTCTGGTGGCTGCTTCATACCGCTGTTCAGGTTGGCTCCCTGCCTACAATTAGCCTGGAGCTTCTTGCACAGCTATTTGGGATAGTATCTGGGACAGTGGGTGAGCGTGCAGTTTATTACCGAGTCGGGCAGTGGTTTCACACAATTAGTTGGTCAATAGGAGGGAATTTCATGTGGCCACCATGAATCCACTGGTTGTCTGAGTCAACTGCAATTGAAGGGCAGCTTCAGAGATTTACTCGTGCAAATAATCTGGCTCAGCCTTGAGAAATTGCTTTTGGGTTTTAGATGAAGTGCAGTAATTACTTAGCCCAGCAGGAGCCAAGGTCCATCCATAAGGGCACATTGACTGCAGCAGCATATAAAGCTCTTATGTATTGAAAGGTCCCATTTCTCTTCTGGCTCCAAAATTCCCTAACTTTTTCTTCCTTAGACAAAGTGTCTGCACGTCCAATCTCAGTTCAAGCTGAGTGCACTTCAAAGCCGAATGGGCACCAAGGCTGGTCGAAATGCTTATTAGTCATGGTTCATTCATGTGAGTTGTCCAGCTAGCAGATCCAGGAGCCCTGGGGCATGCAAAGATGAAACACTACTCAATTTGTGATTTATTGTAAAACCATTTGAAGCATTTTGAACCACCAATCTGCATGTAGTACAACATAAATCCATCACCCTACGTACACTGGTACATTTCTTAAAAACACCAAACTCATTCTTGTAACATGATAATAATTTTGGATGATGTCATGTTTTATTCTGCTTTGAGAGTTGAATGCAGCTTTGACCATTTAGTATCTCCCTTGTTGACTGGAAAGCTGTTATCTTTTCAACAAACCCCCATTCATATTTAATGAGGAAGAATCATGGTAACAACCACATTTTCTCAACAGGAAAATGATCTTGAATTTAAGATACTAAAATCCCTCTCTCAAAAGAGAGGGGGGGGGAGGGAGGGAGGAAGAGAGGGAGGGTCAGGGATCTGACACGATCCTTCCATTTTAAAGATTAATAACTTGTAGGATTTAGTACTACTATGGTAGGGGGGAAATATCCACCCCAAAACAAAGAAGGTTTTTAAACAATACTTATCAAGCAGTTTCTGGGAATATTCATTGTCTGTCTGTCTATCTGTCTGTGTAGAAATAACCTTTGAGTAGCATGCTAGGAAATGTACTTTCAGAAGGAGATTAAAAATAAAGATATGGACAGAGCCAGAATAAAAGGAATTTTTAATTTAAAATTAAATTCAAATTGACATTGAACAGAGAAGCTTTTTATCATTATTTCCCAAGTATTTAATAATTTTCCCCATCTGCTACCTAAAAAATAGCAATTTAGTGGTCCTGTGAGAAAACTGTGAGGATATCAGAGATTTCAATGGCATATGGTCCCCCCCAGCACCACACACAGAGCATCTCTGGCCTACAATATGAAGGCCTTACAATCTCAATCTCTGCTTTACCCTGTTCCTTATCAGCTTCATTACTCTGGACCTTTCCTGGTAGTTTTGCTTTGCTGAAAAGAAAGGTGGAGGAAAGATTGAGAACATAACAGAAGAAAACAGGAGACGATAGAAGGAGAGCAGATCATCTCAAAAAAAGGAGATAAAATAATGAATCCAAAGCTGGAACACCTGGGTGAAGGAACATACTTCCATCTGGAATGGAAAATGGGAAGGAGTCAGTACAAAGAAAAGTAGGCATAATTCCAGCAAGGCAGGAAAAGGCATTTGAACGGACTACTCCGGAAGGACAATATAAGCTATACTTGTACAAATGATATGGAAAATCCAGATGTGGTGTGGTGCTGGGACAGAAGAGAAATATTGTGGTTGGAAGAGGAAAGGCAGGGCAGTGAAGGCTGCAATCCTCTTGTCACTTAATTTTGAGAGCTTGCCACTGATTGAAGTTAAAACACAAACAGGATTGGGCATATAAATCAGCCTGCAGAGATGTTGGAACTGTAGCTACACTCTTCCCAGTCAGCCCTTGGTCAGGTTATCTGGGAATTCTGGGAAGGATAATTGTATTTGGATGGGGCCAGCTTGGCAAATGGTGTATTCGTTTAGAACTTATCTCACTGACGATGGCCTGCCAGAAATTACAAACAATGATACCGCTTTACAATATTTCTGTTGTGCCTGGGCTTCGGATGTCTCTGTTTGAGAGTGCTTGTGCATGCAGTGTTTGTGCTCCACATTGCTTTTTGGCAGCTGATTTAATTCTTAGTGGCAGTGCAAGGAGACCTGCTCCAGAGCCAGTTCTTTGACTGGATACCATTGAAACGCTGCAAAGGCTAGGGACAGATCATTGTTCTACTGACAGGAATGCTTCTCTCATCTCTTTTCCCAGCTCCTGAATTTCAGCTGACCCAGAAGTTCCTAAAAAAAGACTGGCAAAATTACCCTGCATTTTGCCCTTAGCAGTGGGGGGGGGGGGGAACTGGCAAGATGCTATCAGGTTCTTCCTTCTCCCAGGTAGGGCACGAACTGCAGATAGAGAAGAGCCAGAAAGATGACAAGAGGCAAAACCGTGTGATGAACAATGAAGGAAACTAGGTATGTTCAGTCTGGCAAAGGGAAGAACTAGGGGTGATATGATAGCAATCTTCCAGTATTTGAAGGCTGTCACAGAGAAGAACAGGCTGACCCAGGGGTGGGATTCAGCTGGTTCAGTCCGGTTTGGGCGAACCGATAGCTCTGATGATCAGCTAGGGAACAAACCTGTTTGCTCTGACAATCAGGTGGGGCCACCTGCCCACCCCTGCGCTTTACTTACCTATATCCTCTCAGCTGATTTGCCCAGCAGAGTGGATTGCTGTGCCTCAGCTATGTTACTCCCCAGAAGTAACGTGGAAGGTAGGTTTCCTTAAAACTGTGCAAGCACACGGAGCACGCACACAAGCGCAAAGCATGCAATCACCAAAACAGTTGATAAACCATCAGGATCCCATCACTAGGCCGCCTTATTCTTCCATGCACCCAAAGGCAGGACAAGAAGCACTGGATGGAAAATAATTAAGGAAAGAACCAACTTAGAAGTAAAGAAAAATTTCCTAATAGTGAGAATAATTAATCAGTGAAACAGATTGTTTTCAGAAGATGTGGGTCCTCCACAAGGTTTTCAAGAAGAGACTGGGCAGCTATTAGTCTGGAATAGTACAGGGTCTCCTGCTTGAGCAGAGGATTAGAGTAGAAGACCTCCAAAGTCCCTTCAACCCTATGTTTTATGTTCAAATCTCCAAGTCTGCTTGTTCCGATTGTTTCTTTCTCTCTAAATAGAGGGAGAGCTAAGAAACATTTTGGTAACGCAGGAGATGGAGTGAGGAAGGGATTCCTGCTCCTTGTTTTCCCCAGCCTTACAAGGTCTGAAGTTAATCAGAGTTCAACTTCAAATTGCTTCAGAGCAATCAAAGCCTGGGATCTATCTTGGTTTAGAAGAGCCCTAATTTCCACTGCGCAATCATTGGTTGATTAAAACTCAGAGGACTCAAGTGATACGACTGTTTCGTATTTCAAGAAGTGACCAGGAGGTGTTAAGTAAGAAACTGAAGGAGGAGTTGAGAGGCCCTGACGTCTTTCTTTTAATAACTCCAACCTAAGCTGTGTTTATCCACTTCAGCTCACACAGTCCTCTTGCTGGAAGGTTAAACTGGCTGGCTTGGGTTTGTTCCAATGGAGCCAGCACACTTATGTACATTCCTTATTGCAAACACATTTTTTTTTCTCTCCATGAAATATCCGTAAGTATGCAGAGGCCGTCTCCTTGCCAAAGGTTTCTGGCATTTGCATGCAGCTTAGAATCCAAACCTAAAAACATTTTCTGTGAGAAAAGATTTACAGAATATTGTAAACAGGATAATTATGCAATAGTAAAAATGTTAAGTATAAGGTTGCTGGAGATTAGGTTGAATGTGCCATCTTCAACTCTCTCTTCTGAGTCAGGGAATTGAGATGCTTGTGAATCTGGAATAAATGTGGTTTCCTGTTGGGAGGGGGGAAAACTTTTTCAAATACCCGAGTATAAGAGGCACCTTTTTTCCTCTAAAAAGAGGCTGAAAATCTGGGTGTGTCTTATACATCGAATACCGCATATATATTTTTTTGCCTCCTGGAACCCTGCCCCCTTCACCAAACTGGCTGTGCCTAGTCTTATGGAGGCTTCCAGAGAGCTCCTGGGGGCTGGGTTGGGCAGCAATTAGCCTCAAACGGGCCGTTTCCCCCTCCCCCAGCAGCACTCTATAAACCTCCATAGGGCTATGCATGCAATTTATTTGACACGAAAATGGCCCATTTTCGCGATATATGGGGCGGGGGTTTTGCTCATTTTTGACCCCAGCCCCACCCCCCAGGAGCACTCTGCAAACCCCCCAAGGCTAGTTATGCTTTTTATTTGGAAAAAAAAACGGCCCCATTTTCACGGAGAAATGGGCTGTTTTGGAGAGGTTTGAGTGCAAAGGCTCCCCCCCCCACCTTTTGGAAGGCTCTTTAACTGTTTCTGTGCCAGCAGAAACAAAGTCTTAAGGTTTGTCAGCGATTTCCTTCTGCAAGACATGGATAAATTCCCCTGGAAACATCAACCTACCTACCTAATCTCTCTCCCTCCCTCCCTACTGTATTTCTCTCTCTCTCTATTTCTCTCTCTCTATCCTTCTACCTACCTACCTACACACACACTTTCTCTCTCCCTTTCTACCTACTGTATTTCTCTCTCTCTCTCTCTCTCTCATCCTTCTACCTACCTACACACACACTCTCTCTCTCCCTACCTACCTACACACACTCTTTCTCTCTTTCTATTTTTCTCTCTATCCTTCTACCTACCTACCTACCTACACACACACATTCTCCCTCTCCCCCTACATGCCTACTGTATTTCTCTCTCTCCCCCTTTACCTACCTACCTACCTACACAGATACTCTCTCTCCCTACCTACCTACTGTATTCCTCTCTATTTCTTTCTCTATATATCCCTTTACCTACCTACCTACTCTCTCTCTCCCTACCTACCTACTATATTTCTCTTTCTTTCTCTCCCTCTCTCTCCCTCTACCTACCTACCTACCTACTTTTTTTTGTAATTTGCCTCTTCAAAACCTTGGTGCGTCTTATACTCCAGTGCGTCTTATACTCCAAAAAATACAGAAATACGGTTTCTGAGCATGAGAAGAACAGAAAATGGAAGAGGAGTCAAACATACAGGAAATAAATTAATAATCATTGTCACTTGTTCAGAAGAAGCTGAAACTGCTGATGGGTGTCCTTTTTTTCTCAGTATATAGATCAATTAAAGCAGCAAAATCCAGATCTGCGCTACAGTGGCAAAGAAATCGTGGCCAGAACTTGGTTTCAAGCCTAGGAACAATTAATGATGAAGTTGATTAGACATATTTGGCTGTTAATAGGTAAGGAATTAAAAAAAATGTTTTCTCATCAGAAAGTGACACTTTGGAGCAATTAAAAAAAAACCCACAGTAGGAAACCTCTTTCTTTGGAGAAAAATTGAGTGGAAAAAAATTCTCGCTTGATAATGACATTTTCAAAACTTTTTAAAGTTTATAAAAGGAGGACATTTTACCAAAACTGTGGAATGCCATTTCGTAGAGTTAAATCCTCGGTTGTATTCCTGATTTGCTCCAGCTGTCTTACCTGATTCTGAACCTTCAGTGTTTTTCAACGTATGAGAGAAGGTGCTCTACAAAGGCCAAACCAACTATTCAATATTGCGAATAACTTAAAATGTTTGCAAAAATAAAATTGGATAAATGTCTACAGAGATTTTCAGTCATCCAGGTCATGCTTGTCTCCAAGGTGCTTTTTTAAAGGCAACTGGACTTGGTGTTTCTTTGAAAATGTTTTGCTTCTCATCCAAGAAGCTTCTTCAGTTCGGGACTGAGTGGGGAAGGATAGAAGGATTTATATTCCTTGTAGTAATCTGGTCATTTACACTCTTTCTGAGACTCATTGAGGCCATTTGGGGGTTTATCTGTGCCCTCAGTTGACCTGAATAGTCCTTTCAACAGTTCCAAGAAGGTTCCACATCCCTTTGACATTATTCAGGTGACCCTGAGGGCATAGATCAATGGTGGTATTCAGCCGGTTCTCTCAGGTTCGGGTAAGCCGGTAGCGGTGGCTGTGGGAGGCTCCACCCACCCATCCTGATGTAGTGCGCGACCTTCTGCACATGCGCAGAAGGTGGCGCATGTGAGCGAAGTGATAGGGAACCGATAGGGAACTTGAGCGAATCTCACCCCTGGCACAGATAAACCTCCAAGTGGCCTCAAGGAGTCTCAGAATGAGTGCTAATGACCAGATGACTGCAAGGAGGATAAATCCTTCCATCCATTCAGTCAGAACTGAAGAAGCTGCTTGGATGAGAAATAAAACGTCTTCAAGGAAAAACAAAGCTCCGTTGCCTTTTGAAAAAGCACCTTTGGGATAAAATTGGATAATTTACAAAACACAGGAGTACAGGGAAGCATCCTCACCCCAAGCTCACCCCAAGCTCATGTTCTCTTCAGCCTTTACATCTCCCAGCAGACAGGATTTTGCCTTGGCTGGATGAAACTCTGTCTTTCTATTTTCCCACCCTCTGCCCTCTGTCTAGCAAAGCCTCTCCCCTTCCTCCTCCTCCTCCTCCTCCTCTATTCCCTTTCTCTCCCCCTCCCTTTCTCTTTCCCCTCCCTCCCTCCCTCCCTCCCTCTCTTCGTAATATAGGCATGTTGCTGCTTTGTTTCTACAGTTTCCCTGAGCCAATGGAGGGAGATAATAAAAGAATGACTTGTTCTCTGTTGTTTTGATTCTTGTGGCATCAGAGCAATGATGCTCCAATAAGGGGGGGGGGAATAAGAGTGTGCTACAGCATGAGAAGGGGAGTGAAAGCATCCCTATGTGCAACATCTGGAAAAGGGAAGGAAAGGAGTGGAGACTAGTCAGGAGGAGCAAATCACTCAGGAAATATCTGGCACTGGCTGGCTGCTCTCAGCACAGGAGACAGACAGAGAGAGTTGCCTTCCCTGCCAAGATGGGAACAGCAAGAAGCAGCTAGAGAGCACCAGGTCCTGCAGTGGCCATCATCCAGGCTGTGCATTATCCTAGCATATGCAGTCCAGACTGGAATTTTTGGACATTAGGTTAAGAAACATCTGGGAGCAGAGTGAGGAAGAAGCAGCTTCGATTGCACTGCAGAATTGACCTTTTAATATAAAAAGAAGGTTAAAACATTGTGTGTGTGTGTGTTTTGAGGGGGTTTAATGGAGCATTTCAGTATTTATTGTTTTAAAAAGAGTGGTTTGTCATCCTTCATATGCTGGAGAAGCAATAAAATTGAAGGATCGTTGGTAGTTGCTTAGTGTTTGGATATTATTGCAATGGAGGACAAGGTACTTGGAGGAGGTTAAAATATAAATGTGCTGTGAAATTATATCCCTGTAAATAAGAATAGAATGGAATAGAGTAGAATAGAATAGAACAGAACCGAACAGAATAGAATAGACCTTGGAGGTCTTCTAGTCCAGCCCCCACTCAAGCAGGAGAACCTATACTATTTCAGGCAAACGACTACCTAGTCTCTTCTTAAAAACCTCTAGTGTTGGAGTGCCCACAATTTCTGAAGTCAAGCTGTTCCACTGGTTAATTGTTCTCACTGTTAAGAATTTTCTCCTTAATTCCCTGTTGCTTCTCTCCTTGATTAGTTTCCATTCATTGTTTCTTGTTCTTCCGTCTGGTGCTTTGGAGAATAGTTTGACTCCCTCTTCTTTGTGGCAGCCCCTCAAATACTGAATACTGCTATCGTGTCACTCCTAATTCTTCTTTTCTTTAGACTGGCTAGACCCAAAACCTGCAGCTGTTCTTCATATACAGTAGTTTAGACTCCAGGCCTTTGATCAACTTAGTTGCTCTTCTCTGAACTTTTTCCAAAGTGTCAACATCATATATTGTGTCTGGAATATGTAAAAAAAAAGAGATGATTTTTGTACTTTTGGATAGATTTCTGTGTATCATATTCTAAAGGTTGTTAGCTTAACAAAATGTTTCAACCCTTTTATAATTGTCTTTATAAACAAATGGAAAAATCAGACAATATGATTCTATATCATTAAGATTCAATTGGTGTTTAAACATTGAGTTGTACTAATTTTTATAAAGATATAACTATTTTACCTGTATTGTAGAAAAGTAGAACATTTTTACTAGATTCCCCCCCTTTTTTTCCAATTCCCCCCCTTTTTGCTTTCCTTTTATGTTAATTGTTTTATTTAGATTTATTATATTTTGCTTGAATGGTATTCATAACTTGGGGTTTGTTTTTTTTAATTTTTTGTGTGTTGTTTTAACAAGATTGATGAAATTATTTTATCTTTATGAAAAAGAGGATAGACACAAATTCGCTTTTTTGTTCTTGTTTTCTGCCATCTTTATTTTTTATTTTTTATTTTAATCACATTTATATCCCGCCCTTCTCCACAAGGACCCAGGGCGGCGCACAGGAATTTAAAAACATACAAAACAATAAATACGAAATTTAAAAACATATTAAATTATAATCCTATGCTAAAACCAATTTTAAAATCCCCAATTTAAAACTATCTAAAAATAGTCCCCACGGGAGGTTAGGCTAGGCTGGCTTGCTGAAAGAGATGTGTCTTTAGACACTGGCGGAAGAGGCGGAGGTCAGTGATGGTACGCAATTCAGGGGGTAGGTCGTTCCAAAGGGCAGGGCCCGCCACAGAGAAGGCTCTTCGTCTGGGTGTTGCCAGGCGGCATTGTCCGGCCGACGGCACCCTGAGAAGGCCCTCTCTGTGGGAGCGGATCGGCCGAAGGGATGTATGGGGCAGGAGGCGGTCTCGCATATAACTAGGCCCCAAGCCATGGAGCGCTTTAAAGATGGTCATCAGAACCTTGAAGCGCACCCGAAAGGCCACAGGAAGCCAGTGCAGCTCGCGCAGGATCGGTATTATGTGGGAGCATCTAGCGGCTCCCATAATCACCCACGTGGCTGCATTCTGCATTCTAACTGTAGCTTTCGAGTGCACCTCAAGGGAAGCCCCATCTATAGAGTGCTTGGATTTTTGCAAGCCAAATCCGGTAGCTTTAATTTGAGGAAGAGGAGTAGCTAAATGGCTTCCAATCATCTCTCACGTGAACTACTATTACATTTAGTTTGGACACTTTGAAAACGTTTCCTAGGCCTACCGCCCGTTTCAGATTTCTATTTGTTTACATTTAAAAGACTTATTTTAAAAAGACCCATTTTAAAAGACACAGTTCTGGGTGTCTCACACAACAGCAATAAAACCAAAACCCAATCAAAACAAAAACCTGGAGCCACAAACCTTCTCTCCAATGCCATCAACACCCGCATTTCTGCATCCCAACTTCATCCTATCCTAACTATTTATGGCCTTTATTTATTCATTTGTGCTATAAAGATGCATCCTACGTAGATGAGCTTCTATAGAAGATGATGACTAGGCTGGTGTGGTCAAACATGTCATAAGTCATGAGTCCCTGTGTGCCCGCAAGAGATCTAAGTCCAGCTCACCTTGAGTGCCTTCTTATTCCTGCTCATTTCCCTTGATCATTAATAGCTTAGATTTTTGTAGAGAGCTTAAGCTTGCAATAAATCTTTATACACATTTGGAGTGCCTGAAGCTACTGATTTCCCTGGCACTTGACAGCTGCTTTTCTATAGAAGGGAATTCTTCAGGGGTGAAAAAAGTATGAAAAGGAGTTGGTTGACTAATTAAAATTCAATGCCACCTTCCCTTCTCTTCGCCCAGGTGTTCACATCCCTTCCTTGCCATCTTGTGTCCTCAATTTTATCTGTTGCTATTTTTATTTGCTGGTGTTTTTAAAAAATAATTTCTGATTTAAAAGTTTTTCAATGTTTTAATGTTGTAATCCACCCAGAATCATTGGATATGAGATGGGAGACAAATAAATTTTATAAATAAATAAATACAAAGTGGTTCAGTTAGGTGTATATTTATTGTTTAAGTAGGTTGGCTCTCATCAAAAAAATAGATATGTAAACAAGGAGCTGTCCAACTAAACCTTTTGAGAATGGACAGAAATGGAAAGAGAAAGAATGTTTTCCCAGAGTAGCCCATGTCCACTACTTTACAACCAAGATGTAAAATATGTAAATGAACCATTAGAAAGTACACTTTCTAATTACCCTCTGTGACATGAAGTATCACTTAATTTAGTAGGGGTTGGCATTATATTTCCTGCTTTAATAGGGAAAAGGCATTAGAGAAGGAGATATATATGTATATATATGCTGGTCTTGTTGTATTCGGGTCTTTTCCCGTGTAAGTTTGAGATTGTCTTTGCAATGTTTCGGCGAGGTCTCACTCGCCATCTTCAGGCTGGCATCTGTGGCTTCGCAGCTGCCGTCTTTCTATAAATCTTGGTAGGGGGTGGAGTGCTGGCTTTGTTGCTGTGAGTGGGTTGATTGGCTGTGTAGTTGTATCATGATTGGTAGATTGGTGCTGATTGGTGCTATCTGTGTGTTCATTGTTCTTTTGTATTGTAATGGCCTGCGTGGTGGGTGGGGCTTGTCTGTTGGCCAGTGCTGGTTTCCAGATGTCTGGTAGGTGGGAGGTATCATCACGTTTGTTCATGTTGTGGGGGGTATTTCTCTATTTCGATGGCTTCCCTGATTATTCTCTTGTTGAGCTGTTCAGTTTGGGGGATTAATTTGGTTCCTTCAAAATCAATTTCATGTCCTGTAGCTTTAAAGTGCTGGTAGAGGGATGAAGTTGTAAGTTGTTTTCTTACTGCGTTCTTATGTTCTGTGATGCATGCATTTATTCTCCTACTAGTTTCTCCTATGTAAGTTGCAGGGCAGATTTTTGCATGGTATTTCGTAGACGCCTTGGTTTTCTAGCTGGATCTGGTCTTTGGGGTTTCTTAGGATGTTGGCTATTTTTTGACCAGTGTTGAAGGCTGCCTTGATATTGTGCTTGTGGAGAATTTTGCTAATTATATCTGTGGTGCCTTTGATGTAAGGGAGGAGGGCAATGCCGATGTCTTTTTCTGTGTCTCGGTTCTTGGGGTGTGTATGTATGTATGTATGTATGTATGTATGTATGTATGTATGTATGTATGTATGTATAATAAAGGATAACACAAAAAATAATAATATAGAGCAGGGCTGTCAAATGCAGTGCATGATGCATCACGGGCCAGATGCATCATGCACTGGCGACACCCAGTTTAGGGAAGGGGCAAAAGTCCTGATGACGCGATTATACCCACACATACTTCTAAATTGGTAATTCCATTGTGTTATGCATAAAAAATTGCAGAGATTAACAGAAAGAACAACTGGCGAAGTGAAAGGGATAGAACGGAAGAGAGCTGATGCTGAAGAGAAGCAGGAAAAAAATCTGTACTGACTTCTCAAGTCAAACCTATTAACTGCCAAGAAGAATTCAAAAGGCAGCCTTCAATACAAACAATTCCAAAAGATCAAAATGAGAGGAACTCTCGCAAAGGACTGTTTTGCACCCATTATTTCTTGTTAGGCAAAATACCTTTTGTCTCGATGGTTACTTTGTACAGCCCAGTGATCTAAGGTAAACCCTAGGTGCGTGTTGCTGGCAAATTGGCTACCTCCCTCTCTGGAATGTTGGCCCTCTTGAACTGCTCCCTAAGCTTCTGAAAAAGTTATATCGGATTCCAGCCATGCATAAAAAGAAAAAGATGAATACCAATTATCTGGTGTCAGTTTGCTCAGAGAATGTCTATGGACGAGCTGCATTATAGGATTTCTGGCTCTTACCATTTGGGTACTAAATTGCATGCCTGATTATATAACCATCTATAATTCCTGCTAAAAATTAGCCATAATAGCATATATATTTTCTCCAAAATAAATTAAATTTGTAAAGTCTACTGGGACTGTCTTAGTGCACAGAGGCAGCACAAAGCAGTATGTTATTTTTATTCTCAGCATTACTGATTGGAGATGTTATATATCTGAGTTTTTCCAGTTAGCAGTTGGCACTTCCTGTCAAGAAGCAACGAGTGGGAAGGGATCTAGCAAGGCCATTATCCTTGAGATAACTGCAGCAAACAGAGGATGTGATAACGTCTTTTGCTAAGTTCTGAACTGGACTCATTTCCTGTTCAGTTCATTTCCTATCTGGGTTGGATTGGATTGGGGTATAAAAGTCTTCCTTCTGTTGTGCAATCTGAAAAGGACTGTTTCGGATAGATTTCTCACAGACAGAAACCCCGTCTTTTCCCCCAATAAATTATTCTGTAAGGAGGCCAGTTATTAAGGGCCAATAGATTTTTGTGGATCTATCTGAGGTTGTTGTTTTTTTTAACTAGAATTGGAAGGCTACAACTGGAGCCAGAGGCGAAATATCTCAAGCTGA
This sequence comes from Rhabdophis nuchalis, assembly GCA_039707465.1. NCBI lineage: Eukaryota > Metazoa > Chordata > Lepidosauria > Squamata > Natricidae > Rhabdophis > Rhabdophis nuchalis. Next base: position 178,640,802 of record CM077643.1, read on the forward strand.
AGCTGGCACATCATTACATCTGTGGTTCAGGAACAGAACCAAGCTGATTAGTCCTTTCCCACAGAATCCTATTTGTGCATTTCACTGCAGGGGTGGCCAACCTTGGAAGTATTGGATGTTGAAACCTAGCCTACTCAAATTTTGGAGGGTGGCAAGAGACCTTCAGGCACCACATTTGGACCCCTAGAATGTGAGGGACAATTTTTTTTAACCTTACGATGTGATTTTTTTTCAGTGGAAATAGGAATGGAAAGATTCTAAGATGCAAACATCCCCACCCCACCTGTAACATTCCGAGGTCTCCCCAAATGTCCCAAAGTGGATTGGATAGCCAACTTAGAGTAAGAGTAGTTCTTCCTGCTATCAGTAGGAAGGAGGAGAAGGGGGAGAGGAACTGCAAGTGGCTTAGTCTCAGCCCTCCCAGATGAACCAGGCAGGAAACAAGATGAGCTAATTCTACTTTATTGTAAAGCTCAAATTCTTATGAGTCTGAAAGTACAAATCTCCTACAGTCACTTTTAACAGCCTGATCCATTCTCGGGGGTCCTTCCTAACTTTCTTTCACCATTAAGCCACTGGGGTCTCCTCCCTCTCTTTTCTGATTGTTCCCTTGGCAACATCTCTTCTCCTCATCCCTCAAGGTCATTCCCACATACCATTGCACTTAAATAGTGTGCCCACTTTACATTATCCCCAGAAATTCCTGTGGGATAGGATATAGTGTGAGAAAGTGTGATTGATCCACAGACAGGCTGAGGGCAGACTAGCACTTGGATCTCTCTAGTATCAGCCCAGCACCTTTATCATATGAGATGTTATTTGCATGTTGAATGTGGTTTGAGGGTTTTGGGTAGCCCACCGAAATTTTCCAGCAATTTAATTAGCCATGCTGTACCACAGGAAAGGGCTATTTACTGTGAAACATTTTAAATGCATTCAGTTCCTTTGCCTTTCAAATGAAGCAACTATGAAACTTCCCCTTTCCTTATTTCCCTGCCGAAATCAACTTTACAGAGTTTATTTAAGGAGAAGCCTGATGTGTAACTGTACATTAACCCATTAACAACTGAGCTTAAAATCATGGTTTACTCTGTGGTTACCCCAAAGTAGCAATCATACAAAACCGTTTCCATCAAAGAAACCACTCACCATTTGTCATGCCCCAGCATATAACTTTTGATATATACTGTTGTTGCTCTCTAGCCCCATCTAGTGCTCGGAGGGACAAATACCACTTATATAGTTTGGAAGCTGACCGAAGCCACTTACCTATCAGCCTGCACTTTCCAAACAAGTGCAGGCTGGGAAGCCAGACTCCATTTTCCTTTAGCATTTGGAAGAGGCAGAAACACAAAAAAGAATCCATCTTAATCTGTGGCATTGAGGGTTTTGGTCATCCAATAACAAGCCCACATCCCACACACAGAGGATAACTAGTGAGATTTAGTATGTTTGTATTTATTAATTATTATGTTCAGCAGCAATTCAATACTGCCTATCTTGTATTTGGTTCTCATTGAATGTATTCCGATTTTTAACCGGTTTCACCCTATCCTGTTCTTTCAATAAAGCATCCAGATCTACGTACATGGTCTGTTTTATGGGAGGATAGGTGGGTTTACCTGCATGTCGAGCTGCACACAGGCTAATGTGTAGTGAGGAAAAACACCATTGGTTTGGTTACACTGCTTGGGCACAAAGAAAGCATGGAAGCCACGTCCATGGATCACATTTATGCTGTTCTCTGTTTCTGTAAAGATTAGGAGCAGAGTTTAGGAGGAACCAAAATCCTTTGCTTTTCTATTGCAAATCAATTAAGATATCTTCTTAATCTTCTCCTTAAACCTAATTAAAAATGAAATATTCCAAAGTTAATATTTTAGTAGCCTAACAAAAACAATGTATATTACTGATGAATAATAAACAAATGATTAGATTATATTAGCTTTATTTGTTTTGAAAAAGTTTTATTGGTTTTTACAAAAAAAATATTTTTTTAAAAAAGGAAAAAGGTATAAGGTAATACAAAGATATTTTGAGAACATCTATGTCGGAGGTGTCGGTCCCCTCCGAGGCTTCTTACAAAAAAAAAAAGATAAATACAAATCATTTTTCATTTCCCTACAAAGTGGAAAGAGATACAAATATATCAGTTTATATTCATGCAATCAATCATTAATTCTGTAAACATCCAAATAGCGGTTACACTATATAGAAAAAAGTCATTTGTGAGATCTAAGTCTTTTAGCAATTGTATCTTCCTCTCCCTGACCTCCAGTGGGCGGAACCGTGGCCCCCTCCGCTCCCCCATTTTCATCCTCCAGGATTGGGGAATGTTTTTTAAGAAAGGCTTCCGCCTCTGCAATTGTTTTAATTCTTACTCTCCCCCCCCCTCCCAGAACACCAACATTCCCTATGGCATCAACCACTTGAACCACACCCCCTTTTTATATAATCTTTTTGATAAGAAGGAATATTTCCTCCTTATTTCTCAATTATATTAGCTTTATTGATCAGCCTATAGGCTATATCAAAATACAAGGTTCAAACATGTATTACCAATAAAATCCTATAAAAACCATTTAAAATAAGAATAGGGTAAAATGCAATAATTATGGGACAAAATACAATAATGCAATACATACCTATGCAAAATACAATAAAATAACATAAAACTATATTTCTGTATCACTCCTACAATGTACCCCAAAATAAACAAATGAATAAATAAAAGTATTCATATTTTAACCCTGTTGAAATCCATTGGAAATATCTAATAAAAACAAGCTTTTTCCTTCTCATTTCATTACTACTAATTTAATTATGATTAGGCCCAAATGCTGCCATACAAAAAGACCATTTGGGATTTTTTTTTAAAAATGTGGAAATGACTGAATGAAAAAGTGACTCTACCACAACAAGGCATCCATAAACATATATCTAGATATGATACTATCTCCCATATTTTGCTGTGATTGTTGGTTCTAGATAATAGCTCAAAGGATGAGTTTGTTGATAGCTTTTTTTTGGTTCTCCAAATACCTCCCTAGCTAGCAGGTGTTATTCCTATCTCCATTCAAATTAAAAGACCCAGCCTTGAAAACTCTGGATGTGTGCTGAATCGCAGTACCTTTGATTGTCAGCTGCAAAGCCATCTATGTTGCCCTATGGATTTGACAAGAAATGATCCACATCCATCTTCTGTATCTAATGCTTTCAAGAGACTGTCTACTTTCACTGCCTATATTGGGAATAGAAAAACAAAAGGGGGTGGGGAGAGAGGGAGGGAAGGAGGGAAAGAGAGAGAGAGGGAGGAAAAGAACGGGAGAGGGAGGGAGGGAAGGAGGGAAAGAGAGAGAGAGGGAGGAAAAGAACGGGAGAGGGAGGGAGGGAAGGAGGGAAAGAGAGAGAGGGGGAGGAAAAGAACGGGAGAGGGAGGGAGGGAAGGAGGGAAAGAGAGAGAGAGGGAGGAAAAGAACGGGAGAGGGAGGGAGGGAAGGAGGGAAAGAGAGAGAGAGGGTGGAAAAGAACGGGAGAGGGAGGGAGGGAAGGAGGGAAAGAGAGAGGGAGAGGGAGAGAGAGAAAGAAAGAGAGAGAGAGATTTTTTAAAAAATCTGTTTTCTGAAGATTAAGCCATTGTTATTAAACATAATTGATAGCTTATCCATACTGCCCACTTGCCCTGTTGGCAGAACAAGCTAGCAGCCATTTTTTGGGGGGAAAAGGAACTGATAATAGCATTCAGTGCTCACCCCCCTCACACACACACACACACACACACACACACACTCCTTGCATTTTCTCCCTGTGGTTTTAAAGTACTCTTGTCAGCTCAAGGGCTCCTGTCTATTTCAGCCAGTGTGCTTTATAGGCTAACCTCAGGAGTTTATTTGCTACCTTATCCAGTCAGGGACACCCCCTCAACTAAATCAGACGTTACTACGGTCTCTGATGTCTTCTTTTACCAGAAACGCTATAATAGCACAATGGTTATAATGCTTGCCTTATAAATACAAGGTTACTGGCTTATACTGTAAACCTGGCAGTAAAAGTTTATTGTTTTTTATTACTATTTTTTGTCCCCTAAGCTACTACTTTCTCCAGACATCTTTTTTCAAATAAATCTAGCGGTGTGTTGCTTCGTTGTTTTGCCTGTTAGACCAAAGGCCTATTTAGCTTTCTGTTCCCTCAGTGGAACAGTGGACAATAGGGTGCTCCTGCTCCTATTCTCCAGAAACTTGTCTGTCAAAACATATTGCTACTGAACCTGGAGTAGGTTTATTGTAGCACATAACCCTACTCATAGTATAGAAGCCAAATTTACTGTTTTCCTGACTGCTACCTTGAATGCAGTCTATTTTCACTGTCCTTGCACTACCAAGGCATTCTTAAGAAATCAACAGCAGATGCAAACAGATCCAAAAATGATACTATACCAGTGGTGGGATTCAAATAATTTAACAACCGGTTCTGTGCCTTAATGACCAGCTGGGTGGGCATGGCTTGGTAGTCATGTGACAGAGTGGGTGTGGCCAACTCAAGGTCATTCAGGTCGATGGGTGCTTTGCCTTAGCTGTTACAATGTAATAAGGGTTAACCGGAGGCAGTTTCTGTAAGGAGAGCAATAAAGATTAGGCTAGAAACAACACCAGAATGTTTCCTTCCTGCCTTCCTTACAGGATTAGCTCTGTAAAGTGGGAAAAAACAAAAGGAGATTTCTTCCAACAACCGGTTCTCCAAACTGCTTAGAAAGTTACCAACCGGTTCTCCCAAATAGGTGCGAACTGGCTGCATCCCATCACTGTCCTATACTTACATGTTTCGCCCAAATGCAGTGCATTTGAAAACAGCTCTAAAATTTACCTTCTATTATACCCCCCCGGTGAGCTTTCCTGAAGCCTCCGGAGGGTGAAAAATGGCCTGAAAAGAAGGCCAAAGTCAGCTGGCCAGCGCATGCATGCACACTGGCTAGCTGACAGGGCAACGTCTTGCATGCCCTGACAAATGGCTCCACAGGGCTAGGGAATCCTTGGACCTCAAGATTTCAGTGGGCTAAACCAGGGGCAGGATTCTACTGATTCGGACCTGTTCGGTAGCTCTGACGATCAGCTGGGAGAGCACTGATTTGCTCTGGCGATCAGGTAGGCCTGCCCGCCTGCCCCTGCGCTAGTCTGTCCTATATTTCCTTTGTTTGAAGCTCAGCTGATAGGCACGGCAGAGCGGATTGCCATCCCTCAGCTGTTTTACTCGCTGGGGCTGCAGTAGAAGGTAATTTTTAGAGCTGTTTTGAAACAAACTCCACGTGCTCAGTGAACTGGTTGTTACATCAGTTGAATCCCACCCCTGGCTATAACTCCCCACGCTATAGGTCAGCTTGGTTGGAACTGTCAGGAGTTGTAGTTCAGCAACCTCTGGAAAAATCTCACAAACTGGATTCTTGCAGGATCAAAACTTTGGAGAGACGATTCCACAGGATCCCCTCTAGAGCTGCACTACTCCAGGTTGTAGATGGTGTAAGGAGGGGCCAAAAAGTGGAAAAGCATATAGGAACATCAGGGCTTGTTCTCTCTCTTCCTTTCACTTAACTATTCTATTACACAAGGAGTAACACCTGAGAATCCACGTTGTTGTATATTCTCTATTACATTTTTTTAAAAAACACCAAATACTTGATAAATGCTTCATAAAATGCTTCATTAATATGATCTTTACATGTCTCTTTCCTCTTTCTTTTAGTTCTTCTTGGTTTAGAGACAAAACTCTAAAAGCTTTCTTTTATTCCATGCCCATTTTTTATTACAAGAAATTCTTGGAGTTTTTCAGGCTTCCTGTGGGAAGACAGAATCGTGCCAAATTCAATATTCTTTTCCAGATTTTTGTTCTCATGTCTAGTCTATTCCAACACTACAGTTCTACACTTAACTGCATCTCTTTTGTCCTTAGGCCTTGAGGAAATGAATCCTAAGCATCAACCATCCCCTAAGAAATGAACCTGTTTTATTTAAAAGGTGTGGGATTTCAAAACAGTTTTGAAACAAAACTGTTCAAAACAGCACTTTTCATAACATTTGAAGGTGTCTGGTGACAGCATATAGTAACAAAACATTTTTTCTGCAGATTAAAACCAGGTAATATGGGCTTTGAAAAAGAAATAATTCAGCAAAATTCTCATAAAAATAGAACAGGACAGAACCAACACTAACATTTTTACCTCATATCATATTGAGTGGGGAAAGCCATGTTCTTGTCTTTCCCTGGAACCAAGGAGTTGCAGAGCTATGACATGAATGTGTATATATTTATGTGTGTTTGTGTATGGCAATATTTGACTTCCAGAATATAAGAAGGGAACATTCTTCTTGCCATTATGTCTTGGCAGGTGTAGTGTTCAGACACTCCCATTTTTTGATGTCATTTTTTCAGTGTTTCCTCCCAGAAGACAGGGCTCCAGGTCTGGGCCATTTTAGGATCTGCCTCACTCTTGGTTTCAAGGTAATGGTTGGGTTTCCGAAAGATGCCCTAATTGATTCATGAACCTTGAGCCAAGTTTCAAAAGAAAACCAGTCATTTTTTAGGAGCACCATTTCGGCAATACCTATTGCAGTCAGCAATAAGCCTCATTTGAATTACAGCTGAACTTTACCCCTGTTCCTTCCCTCTCCTCAGTCTGTGTCATAAATCACATTCTCCAATGAGGTGTGCCCCACACAAACCTGTTGTAGTAATCTGAGATCTGACTCTAGCTGAAGATATATGTGGATTGCTCTCTCCCCTCCACTTTCCTCACCATGGCAACTTTATGAGTTGGCAGTAACTCTAAGTCGGGGTCCCTACCCCGGGTCCATGGACCGGCACTGTCCACAGCCTGCCAGCAACTGGTCCTCACAAATAAGCAAAGCCCCATTTGTGGGATGCCGGCAGCATGCGAAACACCCCACCCCCTCCAGTCCACAGGAAAATCTCTCTCCGTGGAACTGGTCTCTGGTGCCCAAAAGGCTGGGAGCCGCTGCCCTAAGTGACATTCCTATTGTTGAAAAATTACAGTGGGTAAGTTCCAGTTTAGTGTGTGCTGAGCACATTCCCCACTGATCTTTATAGCCACATCAGAGCACACATATAACATTCAATTCAGCTAGCAAAAAATAGTTTGATTTTTTTTTAAATTATCAGCAAACCAACCAACAACAACATTTAAAAATGGGACAAAAGGCAAGCAAAATCAGGAAAGGAGACATGGATCGTGTTATTTATCTATCCAAATCTATCAAAAGGCACATAAATGTCCAGACTCAATGGAAACAATACAATTGGTAATTAGCACAGAGAGCCCCAAGGGAGAGTCCTTGGCTTATTTCAGGCTTAACTCTTTTATGTACACAAAAGCACCAGAACAGAGATGGATAATGAGATAACAGGTGACTCCCTCCTTCATTTGACACCACAAAGGAAACAATTTGGTGGAAGAGGATGAGATATCCATTAAAACAGAGTGAGGTTGGTAATAGCAATAGCACTTAGACTTGTATACTGCTTTTCACCTAATCCAGGAAGTGAAAGTTAGTGATTCGTGCTGTGGAAGGTAACCATCTCAATATGCAGGACCCACCCCATGATTTACAATATTACCCAATCAGACTCCATAGATATTCTTCTCCAACATATAAAGTAACTGACAAGTCCTGAACTGCCCCCACGCCCCCAGTACCAATAAGTATTAAATTTTCTGCAACTACCTTTGAAGAAAATAGGACTTCTACTTGTCGCTTATTAGTAATTTGTTCCAAGAATCAACATGGCTCGAGAAAACAGGAAAGATGTTCTCTAAGTGTTCTAAGTGTGCTGTCAGTATGGTTGGACAATTTATAGGGTCATGATCATTGTTCCATTAGCAAGTGTTTGTTCTGCTTTTGTGGTTTTCCTCTCTCAGCCTGTCCACTTAAGGACATACTAGTCAATTTGTTAGGTCAAGGGGGGCAGAATATAATGCAAAAGTGAGCGATTCTGGAACCTAATCATGGTTGAACACTCATACTGTTTGTGCCAAGAGACTCATCATGTATGTTCAGTAACTGGTAATGATGGATAAAATTATTCTAATTAAAATTACTTTGTTGATTTGCAGCCCATGTCAACAGGTTATGCAGGTTATTCCTTAGAGATGGCAGCAATTTAGTATAATAACAAAAGAAATTATTCAATATTGGGCTTCAGGGTTTGCAGAAGTGATTGGCCCTATTTTCTATTGGTTCTAGGAGAAGTGAAAGGAGACCATCCCTAAAGATTAGCATGATTGTTAGGATATTGATTTTTATGCTGGGTTGACAATACATATAAGCCAGTATTCTTAAAGAGTATATGTAGCTTTAAGAACTATATTGAATTCTGATTGGCTGTGCTTCTCAGCTCTACCATCAAAGGAAGCTCAGAAATGCAGTTCATTCCCTTTTTGATTCCTTTTGATTCATGTGCTTACTGTTTGCCGTTGAGGAGCTGAAGCTGAAGACTGAAGAAAGAAGAAGTATTTGTTTTGCATCACTGTAAGATAACTCTGTGCTTTGGTGAAGGACTGTTATTGTTTGAGAAGTTAGTATCACTGGTCGGAAGAAGTATTTTAGTTGCTACAAAATAAAGACTATTTATTTTCTTACTATCAGTGTTTTAGAGTTTGTGTTTGGTTAAAGCAACAGAGCTCTTTACTGTCCTGTGTATTACACTATTCCGCATTTATTTTCAAACGGGGATGTTTGTTACTCCTAACACTGGTTACGGGACCAGAATTGTAACACTGGTTCTGAACCCAGAGTTGCTAACAATGATCTCAAAGAAGAAGCAAACATGGTACTTGATGGAAGGCTGATGGTCTGTGATGTGGTGGGGGCTGAGAGGTTCTGCTTGATACTATTATTAAAATGATGTGTTTGCCCCTCCCCACCTTGTTTTGCTCTCGGACACCATTTTCGGCTCTCTGTTACTTTTGAACTGTGACAATGGGTCCTAAAAAACCTCCAACGGGAAAGCCTGCATCTGCCCCTTTGTCTGCACCAGCATCGGCCGATTCTAGCCCAGCTATGCAACAAAGGAAATTAGCTTCCTTTTTGCAGAGAGAGGCAGCGGCAGAGACTTCGCAAGAATCACCTACGACTCAAATGTTACAAGAAATATTGAAAAGCATAAATGACTTGCGTAAGGAGCTGTTGGGCTCTAGAGCAGATATTAAAATTGTTCAACAGAGTACAACAGATAACAGAGAAAAGATTGTTTCACTGGAGAAAAGAGCGGATGAGGTGGGAAGGGAAGTTAAGGAATTACAGAAAAAAACCCTTGAGTTTCAAAATTATATTTCTAAAATGGAATTTGAAAGGATGTCTCTTTTTTTTTAGGTGTCAAAATATTCCGGAAGTACAGAACAAAAATATTAAAGAAATTATGAGTGAGATGTTAGCAGAATATATTGAGAGAGACAAAGATCAAATATGGTGGGACATAGATTTGGTATATAGAATTAACTCAGCATATGCCAGAACTCATAATCTTCCAAGAGAGGTCCATGTGAAATTTTTCAAGAAGTCCACGAGGGAAGAGGTGTTGAGAGCACAGAGGGATGTGCCGCTGAGATATCATGATAAAGAAGTCACCATTCTGAAGCAAATACCAAAAAAATAAGAGAATTGAGAAAGAAATATTCTTTCTTATCTAGAAAATTATATAATAAAGGAGTTTGGTTCAAATGGTTGATGCCAGAAGGCATGTTGGTCTTCTGGGAGGGAGACAGAATTAATCTTAAAACACAAGCCGAGGCGAAAGCCTTTTTGAATAAACACATTTCCCTCCTAGATGACACAGATAGCAGGGGCGGAGAAAAAACAGAAGGAGCCATGCCTCCACCGGGGGACAGTGGGGAGGAAACGATACTGACAAGGCTCAGATCGCAAAAATGAGTTTAATGGAGTTAATACTATAGTTTTTGTTACAGAGGGCAAAGTAAGATGGGATTGAACATGTGTTTGATACAATGTGAAAACTTGTTTCTGCTTTTTTTTCTACAGTTTGTTTTTTCTTTCTTTTAAAATAATAGAATATGAGGTGGGGGGGGGGCACCACTGCTGGCATGAAGCCACCAAATTTTTTAATGCACCATTTCCCATTTTCCTTTGTACACCATTAAAAAACCAATAAAATTCTTTGAAACAAAAAAAAAATGATGTGTTTGCCACTTGATCCAGTGGCAGAGCTGCCTCAGCAATGTGAGAGAATTCTAGAACAGAATTCTCCAGTGGGACAATGTCAGCAGGAAGGACTCGTGGCATTCAGAAGGCAGGGTGAGAATGGGGACTTTCTTGGTCAAATAGCAGCAAAGCTTTCCATTTCTGGGTTTTAATGAAGCGTGGTCCTCTGAAATCACATCTCGAATGGCACAACATACACAGTATGCTAACTTGATTTGCTTCATCTTAGCTTTCCTTCCCCTTTGAAGTAGCTTGGTAGGTCAGAAGACCTGGCCTTTTTGGTTACTTTTTATGGTTCAATGTTTTGGGTGAATCCCGAAAATGGATTAATTCAATAATCAGGTCAAGCATGTTATGTGAATTCCACTAGTGGGATTTAGGTACATGGGCAATAGAGTAGTTTTCATTTTTGCACCAGTGGCCAGCAACTCACCTATTCATGGTATTCAAGATGGCCAGAGTATCATCCAAATCAGGATAAAATAAGTAATAAATGAAGCCAGTTTGATGCAATGGTGAAGCTAGGGCTGTCAAACTCAAAGCCCATGGGCCAGCTGCATCATCCGCTGGCCATGCCCACACCTAGTTTAGTGAAGGTGGAAAAATCACGATACATCACATGGCGCCACTGTGACGACATGAGTTTGACACCCCTGGGTTAAGGCATTAGGCCAGAATCCAGGAAACAGTGACTCTTAGTCCTGGCTTAGGCACAAAACCAGCTAATTGACCTTGAGCCAGTTATTTTCTCTCAGTCCTAGGAAGAAGACAATACCAAACCAGTCCTGAAATCTTGCCAAGGAAATTGCAAGGACTTGTCCAGGCAATTACCAGGAATCAAAAACTGACTCAAAGGGACAAAACAATAATAAATTTTAGTTATGAAGATTGTTTCATGGGCTAATCTCAGGGTAGATACTTTTTTTGAAAAATTATGACTGTTGTCTAATGTTACCAACAACATTAAATTGGTCTTAGGGACTACACAAACCCCAGGAGGCAACTTCCACCATGATATCCCCTGTGGATAAGTCCTGTGCTTAATTCTCCCAGAGTTTTCCCAATCAGCAAATGGGTGGTATATAGTTTAAATAAACAAATAAATCTTATTCGGTGGTAAATGAGAGCGGGAGGCTCTCCTACAGCATTGTAGACTTACTTTTCAGAGTGGGATCCTTTAGCATTTTCCCCCCGTTCAGATTTCTAGGGAAGGCCAAAGGCCAGACAGATGGCACACTTACAGCATCTCACTGGCTTCGTGCCTGCAGTCTAACGCAATTAAACACATTTTTGACAATGAATACTGTCAGGAGACGGAGGGGAAGAAGAATATAATCACACAGTACCAATACACAACAGCCAGCAGATATTTTTGCACAAAAGTTCTGAGCAGCAGCTATTTATACAAGCAATGAGGATTTGGAATTTCAGCAGCTGTGCCATCAATGCCCTTTAAGGGGATGTGACCGTTCATAAAACAGCCCAATTGCTGATTTTTGTGTGTGGCATGAAACTGGGAGTTGTAGTATAATGATGGGATGTTTTGGATGGATGGCTGTGTGTATAAGTGTTTACACATACCATTGGTGGGTTGCAGGCGGTATGCCCCGGTACAGGCACACCGGAGCCTGCCTGGAATACCGGATACCGGAGGGCACACCTGCCCGCCTTCGCTTCTTACCGTCCTTTTACGGCTTCAGTGCTTCCACGCATGTGCAAAGCGTGTACAGCGCCTGCGTGATGCTCCACTGAGCAGCTGGAGCATCGTGGAGGCTTGCAGAAACACCAAGATGCATGCGCGCACTGCCTGCGTCCACATGGATGCCCCCCGGCCCGTTCCAACCGTACTGGTTGGAACGGAATCCAGAACCCACCACTGACACATACATGCATACATTAACACATTAAGGTGTTAATTATCATCTTTAAAGCGCTCCATGGCTCGGGACCTAGCTATCTGCAGGATCGGATCCTGCCCCATACATCCTCACGGCCGATTCGCTCCCACAGAGCGGGGCTTCTCCGGGTGCCGTCCACTAGACTGTGTCAGCGGGCGACACCCAGGGGAAGGGCTCTCTCTGTGGCGGGCCCGGCCCTCTGGAACGACCTTCCCCCCGATATTAGGACGACCACGGACCTCCGCTCCTTCCGTCTCAAATTGAAAACCTACTTTTTCCGTCTGGCCGGCTTGGGATAGCCTCCTTGTCCTGGGGTTTTAGGGTAATTTTAATTATTTGTAGTGTTAAGGGGTTTTAGGGACAGTTTTTAGTTTTTATAGATGTTTTTAGCGCAGGATTTGTTTAATTGTGATTTTAAATTATGTATTCTGTTTGTGTTTATTGTTTTTTAATTTTCCTGTGCCCCGCCTCGAGTCCCTTTGGGGAGAGAGAGCGGGCTACAAATAAAATTTATTATTATTATTATTATTATTATTATTATTATTATTATTATACATACATACATACTAACCTTATCTATAGAAATAGAGTAGTTAGCCATTCAAAGTCAATAGTGACTGGGATAAAATAATATATTAATAAAATAATTTGAGAGAACAAGATGCAGCATGTACACTCTGCCTAAGCCTGTCCATTTTGTCATATTCTTGTATTTTCCAGAAAGATTGAAAGTTAATTCATAGCTTCAGCTGCATATGAAATTCATTCTGTAATTGATTGATTGATTATACACCATCAAATCGATGTCAGCTTTTAGCAATCACATAGTTTTTCCTCTCTGGCACTCATTCCTAAACCTGGTCTTTCAGAACTTACATTAGTGTACCAAACACTTAAACGAATCCATCAAACTTGCTGCTGGTCGTTTTTTATTTTATTTCCTTCCACCTTTCCCAACATTAGAGCCTTCTCCAAATAACTTGTTCCCCATGTTCTAATCCTAACTGTGGCATGATGATGATGATGATGATGATGATGATGATGATGATGATGATGATGATGATGATGATGATGATTCTGTGGTTAATCTTTGGTGAGATTCACAGCCTTTGGGGCTGGTTGGTAGCTCAACAGCTCGAGGCCTAACCAAGGACCTAGGAACTGTTAAGGTAACGTCGGAGGATATAAGCTGTTCCAAGTAGGGTGGTTTTTTGTAGAGTTAGAATGCTCAGGTCCGGCAAACCTAGAACCTCCACATAGCGAGGCAGTCCCCTAAGGCAGGGGTCCCCAACCCCCGGTCCGCGGACCGGTGCCGGTCCGCGGCTTCATAAGAACTGGGCCGCAGGGCCGGAGAGGAGGAGGAGGGAGCAGCCCCCTGGGCAGAGGATGGCCGAGAGCGCCTTCAACAGCTCCTTCCGACGGGGTGACGGCGCACTTTCCGGGGCTTCCCGGAGGGGCCAGCATGTCAGTGAGGAGGTTACGGCTGCCTCATCCCGGGCGGGCGGGCGGAGGACCCGAGCTGCGGCTACCTTAAGCACCATCCGGGCGCGCACGCCCACCTCTCTTCCAGCCGCGTGTGACGCCCGGATGGCCTCGGCGACACTTAAGGTAGCAGCAGCTCGGGTCATCCGTCCGCTTGCTCGCCCGTTGCGGGATAACCTTCCCTCTGCTGCTTGGGGGGGGGAGGGAGGGAGAGAATGACAGACACACAGAGCGACAGACTTAGAAAGGCAGAAATAGAGAGAGAGAGGGAGAGAGGTAATCACACACACACACAGAGAGTGACAGAGGTGGGTGGAGGGAGGAGAGCGACAGATACAGAGAGAGAGAGAGAGAGAGAAATAGAAAAAGATGAACGGTGGGAGGGAGGGAGTGAAGGAAAGAAGGGGGAGGGAGGAGGAAGGGAGGGGTGAAAGAAAGAAGGAAGGAAGGAAGGAAGGAGAGGGAGGGAAGGAAGGAAGGAAAGGGATGGAGGGTAGGAGGGAGGGAAGGAAGGAAGGAAAGGGATGGAGGGTAGGAGGGAGGGAAGGAAGGAAAGAAAGGGATGGAGGGTAGGAGGGAGGGAAGGAAGGGAGGGAGGAAGGGGGAGGGAGGGAGGGAGGCAATGGAAGGAAGGAAGGAAGGAAGGAAAGGAAATAATCTATTTTCCTATTTCCTTCCACCTCAAGCTACCTTTTAGGTTAACCAGGTTAAAGATCTATTTAAAGATCCCCCCCTGCATGCGCATGCGCCGCCTGTTCCCCCTCCCCTCCTCCTCCTCTAGGCCAGCCGGTCCGCAGAATTTTTTTAAAAATGAAACCGGTCCCTGGGGCAAAAAAGGTTGGGGACCCCTGCCCTAAGGTATTGATCCAAGGGCTCCTATCACAATCGGGACAACACACGCCTTTCTCTTCCACAGTCGCTCAACGTCAATTTGCAAGTCCCGGTATTTTGTGATTTTTTCTTGCTGCTTATTTTCAATTCGTGCATCACCAGGTATTGCAATGTATTATTATTGTTGTTGTTGTTGTTGTTGTTGTTGTTGTTATGTTAAGTTATATTATGTTATATTATTATTATTATTATTATTATTATTATTATTATTATTATTATTATTATTATCGCTACATTGGAGAGATTAAGACTCTTTACATCTACAAGGTTTTTTCCTGTATTCATTGGGTCCCCTTTAAATAAAAACAATGCAAATTTGTTTTTTTAAAAACCAAATTCAAATTTTTGAATCATAGAGCAAACGGATCTTCAGAATATGGATTTCAGAAAGTTTATAATGGATTAAAGGTCCAGATTGATTTGGAATAGTAGTCTTGATTTAATTAGAAAAAAAAAATTTCTCACAAAAAATGGCGTTTGGCTTTGTTTGTTTTTTATGAAAAGGGGCCCTTGAAGGCTACGCACTAGAGGGAGCTAGAAGATAAAAAGAAGAATGGAGCAGAATTTTTATATCAGAAATTGTGCAATTTTTTTGGCCAATATTTTGTAAAAATAGACTTCTTAATAAAAAGGACAAAGCATGTTATAATGAAGTTACAAATCAAGAACAAACTGTAATGGATAATTCTGAAACTATTTTGAATGTTTATCATGATGTTTATCATGAACCATGATAAAAAATAATAGTGAGATGGACAGCATATAAATATAATAAATAAATAAATATAAATAAAATTATAAACAAAGATATGGAGAAAGATATGGACATACAAATGGAATTGATGATGATTTCTTCCTAAAGAAGACATGCAATTTTGGGATCAAAATAATTTTGCTAAGGTCTTGACTGATTTCTCTGGTGGGAGAAACAAAAGGACAAAATGTTGTTTGCTAGATATATAAGAGAAATATGTTAAATGGTTTTTTCAGGGAGGGAAAAAGAGACTCTTTCTATCAAAAGAGACAAATAGAAAACTAGTTCTAGGGCTCTTTCCAAAGTGATTTAAAGTGAGATCCTTAAAAATTCAAGGAAAATTTATAAAATCAGTTTATTCAACCAGGGCTAAAAGAGTAAAATAGTTGTAAATGTTTTCCCTAACTTTTGCTGGCAATGACGTTTGCTGAAGTTTACGGATTTGTGTGGGGTTTTTTTTTAATCTAAGAAATGAACTATAGGGGAAGAGACACTTGATTATATTTAGGTGACAAAGTTAAAATTGTTTTTCATTTGCTGGGATGAAAGTAAAGTTGCTTTTTTCTGTTCTTTTTTCCTTTCCTTTTCATACTTTTTTCTTTTTGTACCATTCTGTTGCATTTCTTGTAGTTTGTATTCACTTTTATTTTATTTATAATTCTTAATAAGATTATTTGGGGGGGAAACCCGCAATGAGTTGTTCTGAGATTCCCATTTTTCTAAGCACATTCTATAGGTTGATATGATTGATTGATGTAGTCCAAGGTGTTTCCATAATCAATGAAACACATACTGATTTCTTCTGAATCTTCTTTGTCTTTTGCAAATATCAAGTGTACATAAACAATAATATAATATTTTGTTAATTAATTTTTCAATAGAAAAATATTTATATAGAACAATTTGGTGTTTATACATTATTGGCACCAATAATTTTATGTCATCTTCTACAGCAACAACATAAACCTAAGACTAAAAATCAGGCTTGTCAGATGCTTCATCTTTTTTATCCTGCTCTATGGAGTAGAGAATTGGTCTGTGACAGAAAGCCACTTGAGGAGACTAGGAGCATTTGAAATGTGGATTTACAGATGGCTGTTACATATAAGTTGGGTTGACAAAATCAGAAATGAGGAGGTGATAAGGTGTCTAGGAAAACAAAGGGAAATAATCAAATCCATTAAAAAGTGAAAGTTAGAACATTTTGGACAAGTGATGTGACACCCGGAAAAATACGCCATCCTTCACTTAAACCTCCAGGGAAAGATTGAAAGCAAACAAGGTCCAGGAAGAGGAAGAACATCATGGCTTCAAAACCTAAGGGGCTGGTTTGGACAAAGCACTGGTGGGTTTCTCGCGAGAGCCGGTTGGTGAAATTTAGAGAACCGGTGAGAGGGGGTTCCACCGGCGTACCTGGAAGTAAATCTGGCCCGCTGCTGCCAGTGACCCAACGGGAAGGAAAGGAAAGGAAAGGAAAGGAAAGGAAAGGAAAGGAAGGAAGGAAGGAAGGAAGGAAGGAAGGAAAGAAAGAAAGAAAGAAAGAAAGAAAGAAAGAAAGAAAGAAAGAAAGAAAGAAAGAAAGAAAGAAAGAAAGAAAGAAAGAAAGAAAGAAAGAAAGAAAGAAAGAAAATTTATCATCACAATTGAGTCCCAAATTTTGGTTGCTAAGCAAGAGCGTTGTTAAATGAGTTTCACCACATTTTAAAAGGTGGCCATTCCCACCCTGTCACATGACTACCAAGCCACGCCCACAAAATAGGACACACCTACAGAGTAGGTTCTAAAAAATTTGAAACCCACCACTGGTACAAAGCCACACTTTTTCATGTGGCTGTTGACAAAAATAGGATTGCCAACGTCCGATGACGGATATGGTACAAGAAGAAGAAAAAGAAGGCTCCCTAACTCAATTTAAGTGACTCTGTGCAGTTTACAGAATATTCAACAAAACTTAATACCATAATATTGATAAGAGTTGAGCATTGTTATCTTGAATAAGGCCCCTTACTGTTGTATCGTCAGCATACATCACAATATGGTTACTGATAAACAATAGTGAAATCATAAGAATATAAAATGGTAATCCATCATCCAATCATGATACTAACCATCACAACCCAAGGGTCCACATATTGTTATATGAACAATAACATGAACAGAGAAGATTGCCTCCATGGGAAATGCTGTGTCGGGAGAAAGAAAAGACTTCAAACTGGATCAACTAAAGACAGGTTTAAATTATTTCAGTAGCAAGCTAGAAAAAAAAAGATGGAGGTGATATCACTGTTTTAAAAAATGGTTTGAATTTATATCCAAATACAGTGCAAAGCTTATTTCTCCCTATAAAGCAGATCTGGGCATTTATCCGAGCCACATCAACCCCTTTGGCTGTCCCTGTGCAGCCACATGAGGTCAATCAGAAATTAGATCAAATCAAATGTAATGCACACAATACAAGTGCATTGCTTTATTTTGAAGGTGGCTATTAAATTTTTTTTACTTATGTGCATGTGTGAGTGCCTGCGCACCTTCACAACCCTGTTGGTTCAGCCCAGTTTCTCTTATGGCCTCTTGGGAAATTTAATTGCCTACCCCTATATAAAGAGAATGATTTTGTTGCATAGAAATAAACTTCTGAAGTTTAGGGTATTGCTTGGATCTCTCCATTTTTAGTTTAACATCTTCAACCACTACACCACACCAGTTCTCACTGATAAATAAAAATAAGTAAACAATGATGCCAATTTTCTCTTTTGAAAACAATAATAATAATGAAGTAGCTTAGCATACTAATATGCATTCCCTGAGTTTCCTGCTGTCAAAACACTCCTCATAGTGCATTAGAGTTCTATTAACTGTTGTTTGATTTTTTTTTAAAGGATTTCTTCATATCTGAAAATATTTGAACTACCATTCAATTACGCTTGGTTTGCCCTAAGCTGGCTTTGTCCTTTGGGTGTGGACTGGTTTCTAGGGTGTGGATTGCTTAAGGAAGAATCAAATGTCTTGACTGGAAGGATGACTTTGGCATGGCATGTGTTTCTTTGTTCCTCCCCAAATTCTCTGTGAATTGACAGCAGCCAGTGAGGGGATGTTTAGAAACATCTAGCTTTATCACAGAGGATTGATCAGGGTTTACCATTAACCCAATCAAAAGGTTAAAAAAATCAGGCTTGCTGCATGACAGTCAGTGAAGGGCTCAAAGTGGAAAGGCTCCTGTGCCTTCTACGTATGAGTAGGGAATCTGTAAGCCAACTATAAGCATGCTGTCAATCCTGAGGTGACCCTGGTTGAGATCATCTTGGAGGCTTCAGGGTTGCCAAACAACAGAGGGAGGGGGAAATAGTTAGACGGGGTTAGATAGCCAAAACAATAAAGTTTTCCTGTGGGAACCAAGGACATTCTCACAGCTGGCTGACCAGAAGAGGAACAAAGTAACCAAGCAACCAGCCAGCAACTGGATTGGACAATGTGACCAGTGACTTTGGGGGAAAGAGGAAACTTTTACTTTTAGTTAGGTGAAAGCCGTGTGAACTTTACCAATTGTGCCAATAACTGTTACGTTTCCAATAAATTGTCCTTTGAGGAACTTGCCTACCCCAGAGTTCTCCTTTCTGTGGGTGCATTATTTGGAACGCTGACATATCCTCCAGATTGCATGAGAATCATGCCAGCACCAACGGTCCCAAAGCAGGGTTCACTGGAGAAGGAGGTAGCATCTCTGGCTTTGAAAATAAAAACTGTATACTTCCAGCTGTACAGGCCCTACCCCACATGCATCTAACAATGGCACACACATGTCCTGGTTGGAGAGGCGCAGAGATCACGGAGAAAATATGCAAAAACAATTGCAAAAATAAAAGCATGCTCAGGAAACAATGAAAGTATTAGAAACTCAGACTAGCTCAATGGGGTAGGAGGAAAGGGAGTGAGGTCAGGTTTTCAAGATTCTGTTACTAGAGCCTAGAGCAGTGGTAGTCAACCTGGTCCCTACCGCCCACTAGTGGGCGTTCCAGCTTGCATGGTGGGCGGTAGGGGTTTTGCCTGATACTGAAGCACTTTCCTTTTTTAAAATTTAATTGACTTCCCTACTTTATCAATCACCATTACTGTGGAACCGGTGGGCGGTGAGAAAATTTTATTGCTAACAGAGATACAAAAGTGGGTGGTAGGTATGAAAAGATTGACTACCCCTGGCCTAGAGCAAGGCTCTCCAAACGCTGATGATACTCAGCTGTACATATCCACCCCAGACCACCCCAACGATGCCGTTGAGGTGATGTCCCGGTGTTTGGAAGCCGTACGGATCTGGATGGGTAGTAACAAACTCAAACTCAACCCGTCCAAGACTGAGTGGCTGTGGTTTCCGGCACCCCGGTTCAGCCAGATTACTCCAACTCTGGCCATTGGGGGCGAAACACCGGCCCCCGTGGAGAGGGCGCGCAATTTGGGTGTCCTCCTGGATTCCCGGCTGTCCATGAAAGACCACGTGGCGGCCGTGGCCAGGGGGGCGTTTCATCAGGTTTGCCTGATGCGCCAATTGCGCCCCTTACTGGACCGGGCTGCCCTTCGCACAGTCACTCAGGCCCTCGTGACATCCCGACTCGACTACTGTAATGCTCTCTACATGGGGCTTCCCTTGAGGTGCACTCGAAAGCTACAGTTAGTGCAGAATGCAGCCGCGCGGGTGATTACGGGAGCTTCTAGATGCTCCCATATAACACCGATCCTGCGCGAGCTGCACTGGCTTCCTGTGGTTTTTCGGGTGCGATTCAAGATTTTGACGACCATCTTCAAAGCACTCCATGGCTCGGGACCTAGTTACATGCGAGACCGTCTCCTGCCCCATAGATCCCTCAGACCGATACGCTCCCACAGAGAGGGCCTTCTCAGGGTGCCGTCGGTCGGACAATGCCGACTGGCGACACCCAGGGGAAGGGCCTTCTCTGTGGCAGGCCCTGCCCTGTGGAATGACCTACCCCCTGAACTCCGTACCATTACTGACCTCCGCCTCTTCCGCCAGTGTTTAAAAACACATTTGTTTCATCAAGCCGGCCTTACATAGCCTCCACTGTTGACTAGTATAGATAGTTTTAAAAGGGGGGTTTTAATTGGTTTTAGCACAGGGTTTCATATTTAATAGATTTTTAAATTTTTGTATTTTGGTATTTTTGTATTATTGTATATTATTTTAATTTTCCTGTGCGCCGCCCTGGGTCCGTTTGGAGAAGGGCGGGATATAAATTGAATAAATAAATAAATAAATAAACCTGGCAACTTTAAGACTTGGGGATTTCAACACCCAGAATTCTAGGAGTTAAAAGTCCACAAATTTGGAGAGCTTTGGCCCAGAGCAATAGACTAGTATTTCAAACAAACCTGGAGAATCTGTTTCCTGACTCAGAGAGTTGACACCTACCCACATGGTTTTTCTACTGGTGTCTCTTCCTTGCTTCAACACCATCCAAGGCAGGCTCAAGATACATAAAGCCTTGGGCCTTGGCCTTTGAGAAGTCAGGTGACTGCAGTTAGTAGAAGCAGGATTGGTGGTGAGGCCAGTCAATGTCAGCCATTATTGTTTTCCATCTCCTCAAGGATGGGTGGGCAGCACTTAAAAAGGAAATACTTTTGATCTGTGACCACATGAGCAGGCATGATAGATGCCAGTTCCAGTTCTGATTTCCTAGTATTTCTTCTCTTTCCCCATCCTAAATCTTCATCTCTTATTGACTTATCCAAAAAGGTCATGTACTGTAGGTATTTCTTGACGTACGATCGTTCATTTAGCAACCGTTGAAGTTACAATGGTGTTGAAAGATGTGACTTACAGCCACTCACACATCCCCACAATCACATGATCAAAATTGGGATGCTTGGCAGTTGGCATGTATTTATAACGGTTGCAGTATCTGGGAGTCACATGACAGCCATTTGCGACTTTGGCGAGTCAATGGTGTTTCGCAATATTTTACTTAACAACCACTACAAAAAACAGTTGTAAAATTGGGCAGGACTCAGTTAACAACTGCCTCACTAGTGATGGAAGTTCCAATCCCAACCGTGGTCATACGTCAAGGACTATTTGTGTATCTTTGGCTTTTGAAATGCAAGAAGAGCAATTCTAGAATGACAATACAACTTCCAGAGAGCTGCTGTATGAGCCCAGTGTCAGCCTTTGTCTCGCTTGAGTTGGGCTGTGTAGAGCAGGTGGGCCTGGGGCAAGGAGTGGAGCTTGAGGGGGAAAAAGCAATGAACAATCTAATTTCCCTCTTGGTCAAACCTTTGAAAGGAAGCAAATGTGGAATGAATTAAAAAGTGGAGGAAATGGAAATAAAATAACGGGTCTTTTCAGGTCTGTAGAAATTCTCAGTCATCCAGGTCATGGTTGTCCCAAATGTGCTTTTTCAAAAGGCAACTGGACCAATTGGTCAGAACTCAAAAAAGCTTCTTGGGTGAGAAGCAAAACGTCTTCAAGGAAAAAAAGTCCAGTTGCCTTTTGAAAAAGCACCTATGGGGCTCTTGCTCAGGTGTTTTGAAGTTTGTTCCTAAAATTTCATCTCTTAAAGAGAAAAGATATTTTTAGAAAGGTAATTTTAAAGATACTGTTAACATTTCATTTCATTAATTTAGTATCCATTTCCTCTCCACTCACTTTTAAGAATTTAATACAACCGGGACTCTTCTCGGTTAGCCCTTGACATGCCAATCGAAGACTGATGTGACCTGCAGCCCAGCTGATCTGTGCACTTCATCTCGGACTAAGCATCTTTTTTCTTGGATTTGGAACAGATCTGGGAAGGCATATCTGGGAAGGCCCCTCTGAAGAGAAATGATACGATAATATTGCTGTATTTACTACTGCAATATCCTTTGGTGACAATTCTGCATCACCTTGTTACCTTGATGTGATAGCAAGTAGTCTCCATTAGTAGCAAAATGTTTAAATCAGACCTGGCCAAAAAGAACCACATTGGGGCATCACAAAATTTCAGGGACACTTGATTTCAATGAAAAGGACTAAACGGTCCTTTCAAAATATTTCTAATTGAAAAGTCAAGTTCACCTGCTTTGTAATTTTCTTTTGAAGGTGTTCTGTGTTCTGTAATGACTCTGTTTCATATGTTCTCAAATTGCCGTTTGATGAAAAGTGTCTTGGAAGATAATCGCAATTCACATGAATGAATTTCTTATGGGAAGAGACAATGTTAGGGCTAGGCATGTTTGAAACAAGATTTGTGAAAGTGCTTCGGACCTTATACCAGCACTGAATCTCTATGCTTTTCTCTTAAATAACCTGACTTCTTTCTGTCTGCTGTACACCCAAGAAGTCTGAAGGACTATTCCCAAATTTCTGTTGAAACACAGACAGTGGTGGGATCTATAAGCAACTCTGACTAAAACACTCAAAGGAGAGAGAGTTTACCATGTAATTATGCACCCAAATCACAGCAGATTTAAAGAATTACTGGCAGAATTAAGCCTCTTTCTATATTCATCCAGATGCATTCTATTGTGTACCTGTCTCTGCTCCCTGACTTCAGCATGTGACTTGGTTCGTGCAGAAAAGTAAATAACTTAACACATGCATGGCGTTTCCTTTGTGATAAGCAACAGGTTAGGCTCTTCAGTGTGGATCAAGATTATGACAAGAGATAGAGAGGCTAATTCAGCCATTTCTCCAAAAGCGATTTACAACATCACCCAGTTATTAATCAGATGATAGAAAGATTGCCCTAATATCTGTTATATTGACATGACTGTGGTTGAATAATTCTAAAAGAAAAATGCGGAAAAACGACCAGTCAAAATCTAATCTTTTGTCTTTGTAAACAAAATAATGTTGCTATTGATCTAGACGGGCACTGTAGAAGGAGGGGCATCTGTGGGGAAGGGTCAGAAGTCAAAATGACAGCAATGATTATGCAAGCTAAGCTTTGCCCTGCTTCAATGGCGTTGCTGACATCTTGATTTTTCTGACCTCTTCATCTCTCCAAGCATGAATGCCAATGGATTAACGTCTACTTCTTTCTTACATATCCACTCCAATTTGTGATCAAGGTATAGTGCTAACCTGCCATTTCTATTCATGTATTCATGCAATGAGTATTACATTATATTGTGCCTTCCATTTAGTCTGAAATCCAGGTGAGTGGACAAGTTTTTGCAGCTTTCTTGGCAAGGTTTTTATGGAAGTGGTTGGGCATTGCTTGCTTCCTAGGGTTGAATGGTTATCTAGCTAGATTTGTGTCTAAGACAGGATTAGAACTCATGGTCTCTTAGTTTCTAGCTTGGTGCCTTAAAACTACTAAAGCAAGCTGGCTGTGTGTGTGTGTGTGTGTGTGTGTGTACAATTGCTGCTATAAAAAGGTCTCCTTGAAGTATGAAACCATGCTTACTTTGTCAGTATACTTAGGTAAATATAATAACTCTAACTCTGATATATGATCTGTGTAACGACCAACATGTTAATAAGTTATGGATTGTCATTGATACCTAGAAACATAAATATACCTATAAAGATATAACAATGCAAACCAGCACTGCAGTACTGAAATTCAGAAGGGTATGGCATTGGATGACTTAGCAAGAGTTTTGTTCATTTGGAATTCGAGTCTATGCTAAGATTTTCCTCATCCCACATTCCAGTCCATCAAACATGGGAGATTTTCTGTGTTAGAGTTTAAAGAAAATATTTCGGGTCCAAGCAGTAGTGAAATTCAGCAGGTTCTGACAGGTTCTGGAGAACTGGTAGCAGAAAATTTGAGTAGTTCGAAGAACTGGTAAATACCATCTCTGGCTGGTCCCAAAATTGGGTGGAAATGGAGACTTTTCAATATCCTTCTCCCAGAAGTAGGGAGGGAATGGGGATTTTGCAGTATCCTTCCCCTGCCATGAGCACCAAGCCACGCCCACAGAACCGGCAATAAAAAAATTTGAATTTCACCAGTGGGTCCAAGACATTACAACATTCCTAGTTGAATGCAATGTGAAGCAATGAATGCAATGTAAAGCAATGTGCTTTACATGGGGGGGGGTGCCCTTGAAGGCCATTTGGACATTATAACTGGCCCAGAATGCAGCAGGATGCTTAGTATTAAGGGCCCATAGGTTCACCCATGTTAAACCTTTATTGAGCAAGCTGCATTGGCTCTCAGTTTTCTTCCAGGTACAATACGCTTGTAAAGCCCTGCATGGCAGGGGTCCCCAACCTTTGCAACTTTAAGTCTGAAGGACTTCAGCTCCCAGACTTCTCCAGCCAGCTTTGCTGGGAGCTGAAGTCCTTCAGGCTTAAAGTTGCAAAGGTTGGGGACCCCTGCTGTATGGCATAGGACTTGGTTACAGGTAGTCCTTGACTGACAACAATTCTTTTAGTGACCGTTCAAAGTTACAACAGCAGTGAAAACTGTGACTTATGACTGTTTTTCAACTTACCACCTTTCCTGCATCTCCGTGATCATGTGATCAAAATTCAGATGCTTAGCAACTGGTTCATATTTATGGCCGTTGCTGTGCCCTAAGGTCACGTGATCCCCTTTTTGTGGCCTTCTGACCATCAAAGCCAATGGGAAAGCCAGGCTCACTTAACAACTACAAATTTATCAACTGCAGTGATTCACTTAACAAGCGTGGCAGGAAAAGTCGTAAAATGGAGCAAAACTCCCTAAGCAAATTTTTCACTTAACAACGTAACATTTGGCTTCAATTGTGGTCATCCTTTGAGGACTACGTGCTTTTGTGGGACTGCCTCTCCCTAAGAAAATCTACCTGTCCCACTAAATCAGATAGAGTGGATGCGCGCCATGTCCCTTCCCCTGAAATCACGTAGGGGGGCGGACCTTGGAAGCTGCCTGCGCCTTATGGAATGTTCTTCTCCCGTGATTCAGCAGACTTCCGCATCTTTACCCTTTGGGAAGGCTATCAAGACCTGGATTTTACTAAGGAGCAGGCATAGGATTGCATAGATAGAAAGCATGGGAGGAGAGTCTCTGGAGCGTGCTACAGTAAGCCGCAGTGAGCTGTGGTTAGAGTACAGTACTGCAGGCTACTTCTGTTGACTGCTGGCTACCTGCAATTTGGCAGTTCAAATCCCACCAGGCTCAAGGTTGACTCAGCCTTCCATCCTTCCGAGGTGGGTAAAATGAGGACCCGGATTGTTGGGGGCAAAATGCTGACTCTGTAAACCGTTTAGAGAGGGCTGTAAAGCATTGCAAAGTGGTGTCATAAATCTAAATTATATAGTGCTATTGCTACAGGGCACCCCAAGAGGACATTAAAGATGCAGGATTTTTGTTGTATTGTTTTTACTGTTTTACCATTATTTTATGCGTATCAGTTTTAATTGTTATTTTGAGAACCTCAGAGTTGCTTCAGATGCATGACCCTATAAATCTTTTACATGAATAAATTTGAGGCTACAGGTAATCCTCGACGTAGGACCAAATTGAGCTCAGCATTTATGTTGCTAAGTGAGAAATTATGCTAAGTGAGTTTTGTCCCATTTTACGACCTTTCTTGCCACGTTTGTTAAGTGAATCACCAAAGTTGTTAAATTAGTAGCACAGTTGTTAAGTGAATCTGGCTTCCCCACTGACTTTGCTGGTGAGGAGGTCGCACAAGAGAGTCACATGTCCCTGGGGCACTGTAACTATCACAAGTAGGAACCAGCTATGCTGGTTCAAAAACCGGTTCAAAGCATCCTACTGTAGATCAGGTGACAATGGGGACGTTGCAAAGGTCATAAATGTGAAAAAATGGTCATGTCACTTTTTTCAGTGTCATTGTAACTTCAAATGGTCATTAAAGGAACGGTTATAAGTCAAGTTGTTTTATTAGGGTTTGATAATGGTATTTTAGAGCAGGTCCACTGTTTAATTTGGTTTTAGAACTTTTAGCATATTTATTGGATTATTGGATGTTTTATTGTGGTTTTTTATTATCGCCTGTTCACCGCCCTGAGTCCCGCAAGTGAGATAGGGCGGTATATAAATGTAATTAAGTAAATAAATAAAATAAATAAGGACTCCCTGTATTTAGTCCAGCTTATCTAAATGTGCAGCCAGCTACAATCTCCTTGATTCGTGGGTGCTTTCAAACATGTCTGAGTTTTGGCAGTGTACGACCCCGTTGTGAAGCAGTCTTCTTTTGTGGTGTTTGTGGTGTTGGTCTCAGCCGAAGCAAGGGAGTACAGAGGAATGTAAAGAATAAACATGACAAAACGCTCTAATTTTTGGAACTTGCAGCGAATCTTTGGCTTGCATTCTCGCAGAAGATTTAGGGCCGTTTGTATGAAGCATCAAGCTGTTCTAAAAAAAAGAAAAAGAAGAGAGGCAGGGAGGGAAGCATGTTAGAGGTTTCTTCAGTTGCAAAGGGAATGAAGGTACATGGAAAAAGAATCTGGATTTCACAATTTAACTGTTTACAATTAGCAACCCAAAGAACCCGATCAAGTTTTCTCTGCTATATTAAACACCACTGCCATCTGCAGGGCAGGATAGGAATCCCTCTGCAGAGGGTCATTTAGAGAAAACATATTGAAGAGAACTCATTTCAATAGAATCAGATGGTTGAAAATTCGACAGCCGAAAGAAACAGATTTTCCCCAATGTTTTCAATGCTAAAGAAATCAATAGACACAGCTTTTCCATGGTGTATGCATATTTTTTTTTTAAAAATATTTGGAGATGGAAAAATTGGAAAATTAAATATCTCATATTACAGTGCCAAATGATGGGGGTAATAGACACAAACATATTGTTCATAAAAAAAAATAAGCTGCGTCGAAAGCGTGTGAGTGTATGTTCAGGGAGGAAGTTTGAATTGATTCATTTAGCTGAAAATCGCTACAACAGATGGCATGGTTAACAACTAGCATGTTAGCCATCTCAGGAGCTTACAGCAAAGTAAACAAATGCAAGAAAAACATATCACTTTATTCCCCAAAAGGTATATATGGTTTTTTTTTAATTTGGTGGGAAATTTTTATATATATTATATGTATATACGGACTATGTTTGCTTTCGTAGATTTTCACGGGTGTAGGTATGCTGGTATTGCCATCCTCGGGTGTTTTCCCGTGTATATAGCATGGAATTGTTATTGCAACGTTTCGGCAAGATCTCACTTGCCATCCTCAGGCTTCGGTATTACCAAAGCCTGAGGATGGCAAGTGAGATCTTGCTGAAACTTTGCAATAACAATTCCATGCTACATACACGGAAAGACACCCGAGGATGGCAATACCAGCATTATGTTTCTATACATACAAAGACATGCACACGTGCCACAATTTCAGGTAGTCCTCAACTTACAACAGTTCGTTTAGTGACCGTTCAAAATTACAATGGCACTTACAAAAAGGTGACATGATTGTTTTTCACACTTCATCATCAAAATTCGGATGCTTGGCAACTCGCATGTATTTATGACGCTGGCAGCATCCCGAAGTCATGGGATCCCCTTTTGCAACCTTCTGACAAAAAAAGTCAACGGGGAAGCCAGATTCACTTAACAACCATGTTATTAGCTCATCCGCTGCAGTGATTCACTTAACAAGTATGGCAAGTTAATAATGTAACTTGAGGTACCGGAGGAGCCGACGACTTTGACGTGACCACTCTCAAAATTTCTATGTATCCCTTACCCTACCCCACAAAAAATGTAAACTCAATAAAACTTTTTCAATATAAAAACAAGTATGGCAAGAAAGGTCGTAAAATGTGGCAAAACTCACTCAACTGTCTCACTTAGCAACCAAAACTTTGGGCTCAATTGTGGTACTAAATTGAGGGTTACCGTACTTTCCTAAAAATACGGCCTACCCCAAAAGTAAGTCCTAGCTTGATTTTTACATGTGTGCCCAATATAAGCCCTACCTCCCCAAATAAGCCCTAATTAAGACCTCACCCACCCCAGTGTTCATGGGTAAAAATTAAGCTAGGGTGGGGATGGGGGGGTGGAGCTGCCCTGCTACATACCTTCAGAGAGTTGCAACCAGGCCACACACACCCCGACACCTGCATTGTGGGCCCATTTCTTCTGCAGCCAGCAAAGCTTTCCTGAGGCCTCTGCAGCCGATAACAGAGGCTTCTGGATCAATCTGGAGCTTTGTTATGGGCTGCAGAGGCCTTCAGGAAAGCCTGGCTGGCCACAGAAGAAGCTCCTAAAGCAAAAAGGAAGCCAGACGCGAAGTGTAGCGAGTCAGTGAATGACATTCCCCTCCCCCCCCCCAAATAAGGCCTGGTGCCTTTTTTGGTGGCCAAAAATATATATTACAAGACCCGCTCTTATTTCCGGGGAAACTGGAAAGAGTGCAGAGAAGAGCAACCAAGATGATTAGGGGACTGGAGGCTAAAACATATGAAGAACGGTTGCAGGAGCTGGGTATGTCTAGTTTGATGAAGAGAAGGACCAGGGGGAGACATGATAGCAGTGTTCCGATATCTCAGAGGGTGCCACAAAGAAGAGGGAGCCAAACTATTCTCCAAGGCACCTGGGGGCAGGACAAGAAGCAATGGGTGGAAACTAATCAAGGAGAGAAGCAACTTAGAACTAAGGAGAAATTTCCTGACAGTTAGAACAATTAACCTCTGGAACAGCTTGCCTCCAGAAGTTGTGAATGCCCCAACCCTGGAAGTCTTTAAGAAGATGTTAGATAGCCATTTGTCTGAAATGGTATAAGGTTCCTGCCCACGCAGGGGGTTGGACTAGAAGACCTACAAGGTCCCTTCCAACTCTGCTATTGTATTGTATATTGTATTGTATTGAAACACGAGTACCTGTATTTAGATTTCTCTTATCTCAGTAGAATGTTGAGGTCTGATATAACAAGGTTGTGCAACGTAGCTCTCACTCCTTTATTTATTCATGTGTGATGTTTATACAACTTCTCAATCCAGCTGGACTCTAGTTGGTTTATAGCACGTTAAGTCCAGGCATTTTACAGTACATCATATACTCTCCTTCGTTACAGTATTGTAATACCGTGTTTCCCCAAAAATAAGACAGGGGGTCTTATTTTCTTGTGATACCCCCCCCCTGAAATAAGCGCTTGACCTTATTTTCGGGGAGGTCTTATTATTTTTGAGGTGCAGGAGACGGAGAGCATGGCCACCTCATGGCTGCTGCTGTGTTGCAATATTTTCAAGGGGAGGGCTTATTTCAGCACATGCGCTCAAAAGCCTGATTGGGCTTATTATCTGGGGAGGTCTTATTTTCAGGGAAACGGGGTATAATTCATCCCTTTTTGAATTTTTCACTTTTATCTCCAGAATCTGTTGTCTGAGCAGCTACGCGCCATCAACCAGAGAGCATGAGATGTCATTTCTCCCACAAGCATTGCTGGAGACGCCCCTCCCTTGTTTCGTTCGTTCCTTCATGGTTCTGATGCCAAATGATTAAACCCAAAACTGTTTCAGGGAAAAGGAAAAATGACACCCAGCTGTACATATCTACCCCAAACCACCCCAACGATGCCGTAGCGGTGATGTGCCAGTGCCTGGAAGCCGTGCGGATCTGGATGGGAAGTAGCGGACTCAGGCTCAACCCGACCAAGACCGAGTGGCTGTGGTTTCCGGCTGCCCGATTCAACCAGCTCTCTCCAACGCTGGCCATAGGGGGCGAACATCTTGCCCCTGTGGATGGGGCGCGCAATTTGGGTGTCCTCCTGGATACCCGGCTGTCTATGGAAGAGCAAGTGACAGCCGTGGCCAGGAGGGCGTTTTACCAGGTTCGCCTGGTTCGCCAATTGCGCCCCCTATTGGATCGGGACGCCCTTCGCACAGTCACTCATGCCCTCGTGACATCCCGACTGGACTATTGTAACTCTCTCTACATGGGGCTTCCCTTGAGGTGCACCCGGAGGCTTCAGTTAGTTCAGAATGCAGCCGCGCGAGCAATTATGGGGACCACTAGGTTCACCCACGTTACACCGCTCTTGCGCGAGCTGCACTGGCTGCCTGTCGTCTTCCGGGTGCGCTTCAAGGTGCTAATTATCATCTTCAAGGCGCTCCATGGCTCGGGACCTAGCTATCTGCGGGATCGGATCCTGCCCCATACATCCTCACGGCCGATTCGCTCCCACAGAGAGGGACTTCTCCGGGTGCCGTCCACTAGACTTTGTCAGCGGGCGACGCCCAGGGGAAGGGCTCTCTCTGTGGCGGGCCCGGCCCTCTGGAACGACCTTCCCCCCGATATCAGAACGACCACTGACCTCCGCTCCTTCCGTACGAAATTGAAGACCCATTTCTTTCGACTGGCCGGCCTTGGATAGTCTCTCTGTCTATAGATTTCAAATGTATTTTAATGGGTTTTTAATTATTTTTAGCACGGGATAATATTGTTTAATTGTGTTTTAAAGTATGTATTTTTGTATTTATTGTTTATATTGTTTTTTAGTTCCTCCTGTGCACCGTCCCGGGTCCCTGTGGGGAGAGGGAGCGGTTAATAAATTCGAATTTATTATTATTATTATTATTTAAAAAAATGCTACCATTCTCGCTCCGTGATATTCATTAGCCCAAGAGCCCCCACTGACAAGCATTTGCATTTATTTAATGGGATTTAATTGTTGTTCCCCTCCTGTAATTGTGTCGGTCGTACATTTGTATTGGTGATTTGTCAGTAATGCTCGGAGGCAGCATCAGTGTCAAAACTTTCCAAGCGGAAAACAAATGGAAGGTTACGATAATTATCACCCGTGCAGAATGGCAAGGAGGACGGCATACTGAAAGGCAGGACTCGCTGACCTCACCATCCCTGCCTTGCCAAGCTTTCACTTCCACATGGGCTGCGCTCCAAGCGTGTGCAGGCCTTCCAGTTTAATTTAAACCTTCAGAAGTGTTCTTCCAGAAATTAGAATTTAAATCCTTTACCTCAGGCTGTCCCCACATTAGTGTCAATTGCTGGGATGGAAGAAATTGCCTCGAGGCTAGATCGATGTTTTCTCTTGCACTGTCACAATGGGAGGCTGATTAATTTGGAAATGATAAATAAAGGGAACAGCCCAATCACACTAAGTTAAGCTTTTAATCTTGGGGGGTGGTCCAGGAGAAAGAAATGAGAAAATAAATTGTTCTGAGTATTTTATTTTTTTCTCCCCCAACAAATTCCGGGCTTTACTTTCTGCTACTGTCTCTGTTAAACTCAGTGATATTTCCTGGGGATTAAACAGGCCCATTTGCTAAGAAACTCGGAAAATAGCATTTGCTCCTTCAGGACTTCTAATCAGTTCTACCCAGAGGTGGGTTCCTACCTATTCAGTCTCATCCAGCCGAATAGGTAGTAACTCCGGCGGACACGTGACCATACCATTTCTATGATCAGCGGCGCCATCTTGATTTTCTGTTCTGTATATGCCCAGAACAATCTTCATTTAAAAATGTAATTTTTATTCATTTTTTTAATGTTGCATCCATGCACAGATCATTTTAAATGAAAATGCACATGCGCGTGGAGCACATTTTTGTACTACAGAATCGGTAGTAATGGCGGCCAGAACCCACCCCTGGTTCTACCATCATGAGGAAAGGGAAGCAAAGGAAATTTTAAGCAAACTGCTTGTTTCTCTTGATTTCTCGGGCAGAGAAATCTTTAGAAGCCCACCTTTGTACCTTGAAAGACTTCATAGCATGGGATCAGTTTTATTTGCAGGGCCACCTCTCCCCAATGGTGACTACCCATCCCACTGGGTCCAGGAGAACCATGCTATGGATCTCATCTATTTGAGTGTCACCTGGTCGGTTGGACCCAGGAAGGGGCCCTTTTCTATCATGGCATCTGCTCTTGGGGACATTGTCTCTCTCACAGGAGATATGATTAGACCCAATCGTGGTGGCCTTTCATACAGCTTTGAAGACCCGGTTATATCACCAGGCATGGAAAATGTAGCAAAGCCATAAGATTACAATGGTGGTTTTTTAACATGACTAACATTTACCTATTTAGTGGAAAGTTATTACTATTTTATATTTTAAACTGCTCTTTGCCTCCCAGAATCATGACATTGAGATGGTAGCCACATACAGTACATTTAAAGATGTGTGTGTTTGTGTGTGAGAGAGAGACAGGAGGGAGGGAGAGAATGTTGCCTAGAGTTCCTTGAGGCATCCAATACACTCTTAACTAATTTATAGACCTTCTGACAAACTGAAAATTAGTGAATGAATGAATGAATCGCTGCATTTAGAAATCTGAAATCAGGACAGTGAAGTTTAAGAGGGAGACAAATAAAAGAAGGCTTCAAAGGAAGAAGAATGCATATAACATAAGACTGTTTTGAAGAAAAGTGCATTGTTTCATCAATTCACAGACAAACACTGTTTCCCCACGACATGAAATATGCTCCTGGGGACCACTACAACGAGACTAGCCAGCTGAGATGGAAGAAGGGCCAAAAGACCTGCCAGTCTACTCATTCATTGTCTCCTCTCTACTTCCTCCCCTTTACCTACTTCCAGAAGCAGTGGCTGAGTTGCTACTCACATTTAAGCAAACTACCTAAATGTACATATACATACATCTTTAAACATATCAGCCAGACACTCAAAATTCTAAGTTGCTCTTGAAAGTTGAGTCCCTCAGCAGCAGCAATGAAGAGACTAAGTTAGGGAATGAGTTGGGTGATCAATCAGCAATTGTGGTCTTCCTTTCTTCTGACTTGATTTCTACTTGAGGCCAGAGGAAATGCCACTACTTAGAGCTCCTTCTGTCGCGATGTTTGTGTCGCAATCTGGTTGGTTTGGTTCCTTCACTAGTATGAGGAAAAAAGAAAGAAAAGTGGAACTGAAGTGAAAGCCAATCTAATTTGTAAATTCATCAGGGAATTTAAGAGTTGTACTTCTAAGCCCCATTGGTTGTCAGGAATGCCACAATAGCAAAAGGTCTTGTGAAAGAAGCATCAAATACATGCCTTTAGCTGCAGAGAAATAAAGAGAACAAACCTGAAAATTAAAATTCGTGGTCTCTTCCCCCAAAGATGGCAAATAGGAGCGCAACACTATTAATAATTGTTTCAAAAGTCATCCGGTTGAGTAATACACTTCTGATTTATTCAAGCAAACACAGAACATCTGAAGAGAATACTGTACCGAAGTGCTACCAGATAAAGAGTGCCAAAATCCATATCAACATAAATAAAGTAAAAAGGGAGTGAAATATTCAACTCTTGGCTGCCATCTGTCTGAAGTGGTGTAGGGTTTTCTGCTTAATCAGAGGGTTGGACTAAAAGACTTCCAAGGTCCCTTCCAACTCTGCTATTCTATTCTATTCTATTCTATTCTATTCTATCCTATCCTATTCTATTTCTATTCTATTCAGTAGTCATCTGGATTGTTGTCACGCAGGTCTGGAAGCCATAGAAGTACACCTTCAAATATTTTCTACTGCTGTACAATAAATTTGAATTTAAGCAGTCCACACAATTTGGAATTTAAATATAAACTATAAACCATTAACAGCAAGATCACAACCGCCTCTCCAAACTTCTTATTTTTTCCTTAGAGTTAGTTTTATTATTTAGACAAGGACATAGACAGCTTAGCTATTTCAGCCAGGCAATAAATAAAGCTGCTAATGATTTCTGTGGCAATACAAGACTGCGACAGTCTTTTATGACCTTTCCCTTCCATAGCAACATGCCAAACATGTGAACTTCAGCATTCCCTTTTGACTCAGAATTTTACAGGAAGGCAAACTGCCTGCACCCCATCTCTATTCTTTGGAAATAATTTGTGCTGTGTTTTTATAGCATACAAAAATGCCACCGTGAACCATATATTCCTCCTTTCTGTCTGTGTGCAAAGATTCTAATGTTATGCAAGACCTTTTCCTTCCCATACTTACAACTGTGAGAGTGTGCTGATTCAACAGTTTCTGCAAGCATTTTTCTTCCCCCTCCTAGAAACTGCACAGGAAGCATAATTGCCTTCTGGGCCAGCATTTAATTGAAATCAGATGGTACAGATTTTACCATAATCTGATCTTATCAGTTAAAGGCTGCCCCCTAGTGTACATTGTTATCCCTGCACAAACAGCCTCCAGACTACAATCATTTCTGAGTTTCCTTCAGATTTTTATTTTTATTTTTAGCCAAAATCTGAGCCCATTTATCACGCTGCTCCTGCTTCAGGATTTGTTTATGCTCTGTTTCACAATTGTGCTGTTACATTTTCTCAAAATAGACCTTTTTGAGACAAGGCACTTTTTGTCTTTGGTGGGTTTTTTTTTTAAATTCTTATCCTTATTATAGGTAGATTATAGAGCTTTGTTTCTTTCTTTCACACCTTAATATTTAATTTGTTAAGGCTTCCTGTTGGAAAGAAAACATTTTCACTGCTGTGTTATCCCTTTTTTTATTTTTTCACCTGATTTTTTACAAAATCTTCAGCAAAACATCAACGCTCAGGAAAACAATATTCACTGCTATTTCACTGTATAGAGGACCAGATGTGAGGGTACTACAGGACTTTATCTCCAGATAAAGGGTGCAAAAAAATCCACATCACCATTAGACTGCAGTAAATATTCAACTCTTGGCTGAATCTTCCGGGTTTCTATCACCCAGATTTGGCAAGTGTAGAAGAGGTGTGCCTTTAAATATTGATTATCTCCATTTAGTGACAAACTCCTGACCTTGTCAGTGAAAAAGTACACTATATTGCCAAAAGTATTTGCTCACCCATCCAAATAATCAATCAGGTGTTCCAATCACTTCCATGGCCACAGGTGTATAAAATCAAGTACCTAGGCATGCAGACTGTTTGTACAAACATTTGTGAAAGAATGGGCCGCTCTCAGGAGCTCAGCGTGGAACTGTGATAGGATGCCACCTGTGCAACAAATCCAGTCGTGAAATTTCCTCGCTCCTAAATATTCCACAGTCAACTGTTAGCTGTATTATAAGAACGTGGAAGTGTTTGGGAACGACAGCAACTCAGCCACGAAGTGGTAGGCCACGTAAATGGAGGGAGCGGGGTCTGCGGATGCTGAGGCGCATAGTGCGAAGAGGTCGCCAACATCCTGCAGAGTCAATCGCTACAGACCTCCAAACTTCATGTGGCCTTCAGATTAGCTCAAGAACAGTGCGCAGTGGACCGACGTCATATTGAACCCTATGGATTAGGAATGGGATGTCACTGTCAGTTCATATGCGAGTATAGGCAGGTGAGGGAATACTTTTGGCAATATAGTGTGTGTATACTCCCCGATATGGGAGGGTGTTGTGACACAATGGGAGGCACCCTTCTGCGGTGGTTCTCGTCCTACCTCTCTGGTCGGTCGCAATATGTGTTGGCAGGGGGGGCAGAGGTCGGCTTCGAGGCCCCTCATATGTGGGGTTCCTCAGGGGTCGGTCCTCTCGCCACTACTGTTCAACACATATATGAAGCCGCTGGGTGAGATCATCCGTGGTTTTGGGGTGGGATATCATCTGTACGCTGATGATACTCAGCTGTACATATCTACCCCAGACCACCCCGACGATGCCGTCGAGGTTATGTCCCGGTGTTTGGAGGCCGTACGGATCTGGATGGGTAGTAACAAACTCAAGCTCAACCCGTCCAAGACTGAGTGGCTGTGGCTTCCGGCACCCCGGTTCAGCCAGATTATTCCAACTCTGGCCATTGGGGGCGAAACACCGGCCCCCCGTGGAGAGGGCGCGCAATTTGGGTGTCCTCCTGGACTCCCGGCTGTCTATGGAGGACCATGTGGCGGCCGTGGCCAGGGGGGCGTTTCATCAGGTACGCCTGATGCGCCAATTGTGCCCCTTACTGGACCGGGATGCCTTACGCACAGTCACTCGTCACCTCTCGACTCGACTAGTGTAATGCTCTCTACATGGGGCTTCCCTTGAGGTGCACTCGAAAGCTGCAGTTAGTCCAGAATGCAGCCGCACAGGTGATTATGGGAGCGGCTAGACACTCCTACATAACACCAATCCTGCGCGAGCTGCACTGGCTTCCTGTGGTCTTTCGGGTGCGCTTCAAGGTTCTGACGACCATCTTTAAAGCGCTCCATGGCTCGGGGCCTAGTTATATGCGAGACTGCCTCCTGCCCCATACATCCCTCAGACCGATACGCTCCCATAGAGAGGGCCTCCTCAGGGTGCCGTCGGCCGGACAGTGCCAACTGGCGACACCCAGGGGAAGAGCCTTCTCTGTGGCAGGCCCAGCCCTTTGAAACGACTTACCCCCTGAACTTCGCACCATCTCCGACCTCCGCCTCTTCCGCGAGTGTCTAAAGACACATTTGTTCCATCTAGCCGGCCTAGCGTAACCTCCATTACTGACTTTTAGATAGTTTTAAATTTGGGGATTTTAATTTGGTTTTAGCGCAGGATTTTATTGAAGAAGTTTTTAAAAATTTTATATGGTTTTGTATGTATTTTTAATATTCCTGTGCGCCGCCCTGAGTCCGTTGGAGAAGGGCGGGGTATAAATTTAATAAATAAATAAATAAATAAAACAATGCATACTTATTCCCCTGGCTTAGCTGATAAAGGAGGAAAGCCTGTGGCTTAGTGGCTAATACAACTGCCTGACATGTAATACTGCCCAGGTTCAAAGCCCAGTAAGGGTATGGCTATCTGATGAGAGCTAAATGGCTTAGAATAGATCTATACTAGTCTAATACTTTTGGCAATATAGTGTATCATCTCCAACTAAGTTGTCTTTTCTC
Source organism: Rhabdophis nuchalis (assembly GCA_039707465.1). NCBI lineage: Eukaryota > Metazoa > Chordata > Lepidosauria > Squamata > Natricidae > Rhabdophis > Rhabdophis nuchalis. The sequence continues at coordinate 178,677,722 of CM077643.1, forward strand.
TGTTCTTTAGTAACCTAGCAAAGAAATTGTGGTTTACTAAATAATAATAATAATCCCACCCCACCCCCCAAAATGTTATACTGTACTTCCTCCTTGTAATAGGATAACCAAGGTATAAAATTCAGTCGAGCTGTCCAGCTAAAGCTGTGATGGCAAACCTATGGCACATCCTAGCCTAGCTCCACCATATATGCATGTGTGCCTCCCACCGACCAGCTGTCTTTGGGTCTCTGCCATGCAGAGGGGGACGGGGCGCATGCACATATGCACAGGGGCAGGAGGCATGCGTGGTGGGTGCTTGCATTGCATTATGGGTGCGGGGGCTCGCGCTGTCACACACACATGCACACTTTAGGCATACAATGACAAAAAGGTTAGCCGTCACTGAGCTAAAAGCAAGCAGAAATCTCGTTAAGGCCGCAACAATATAGGAAGAAGTTGGAGGCAGATAGTCATTTTAATGATAATGGAAAGGAAACCAATTAATATTGCAGAGGAGAAGCCAATGGTAAGCCACTCCTGTGTTGTTGCAAAAAAATAAATAGAAAATAGAAAGAAAATATAAAATGATTGGCAATATAGTGCCAAATGACAAGTCCCTGAAGTCGGATGGCACTCAGCATGCTTACTGATGAAGAGCTGAGGATCTTTCAAAGTATTAATGGTTTATGACACGGCTAGATAAAAGCCTTTGGGATGTCTAGTTGCCAATGTTGCCATACAGGAGAGAAAAAAACCAAAGCGACAAAGACAGAATTAGAGCTGGAAAATGGAATATAAGAAGCATCAACATGGGGAAAATTCAACACGATGAAAAATGAAATGAAACTACTGCAAACTGACTTCTTGGGCATCAGCAAATTGAGATAGAGTGGGATTGGACACGTTCAGTCAGAAGGTCACACTGTTGATTACTCAGAACATTAAAAACAAAGAAGAGACACTTGTGGCTTTTACAGTTAATTAGCAATATCAATTAGACTGTGGGAGCATCTCCTTAATATCACAGTAGTTCGAGTTTATGCTACAAAGAAGAAGAAGGGGACGGCAGAGAATGAGGTGGCTGGATGGAGTCACTGAAGCAGTCAGCATGAGCTTAAATGGACTGCGGAGGACGGGAAGGCCTGGAGGAATGTTGTCCATCAGGTTGTGATTGGTCAGACATGACTTTGCAACTTACAACAACAACATGCTATAACCACGGATGTGGAAGAAGAGGTTGATGAGTTTGATCATGGGTGTCAAACTCACAGCCCACAGGCCAGATGCGTTATGCGTTGGCCATGCCCACTTCCGATTTAGCGAAGTGTTGAAAAGTCGTGATACGTCATGTGATGAAAACATGACATCATGAGTTTGACACCCCTGAGTTAGATGAAGTCAGATCAGCCCTCCAATCATTACCAGATCAAAAGGCTACAGACACTGATAAAATGTGGCGAGGACTATGACAAGCGTTAGCTAATCAAGCCAGGCCAACAAGTCTGAAGAGTGACACAGTGGCCAACAGATTATTAGACGAGATTAATTTAAATGCCAAAAACAATTATAAAAGGTGTCATGGAGTGTGCTGAGTATTGTACCATACCTCTAATTTCACAAACTAGCAAATCTGCAAGTCATCTAACACAGATTAGACCTCTAGGTGTAGAAATGGATGTTCAAGCATTTAGAGAAGACCGAGGAACATAAGACATTATTTCTGATGCACTTTAGTTAACTGAGAAAACCAAAGAATGCCAAAAAAAGTCAGTATTTGCTTCATTGACTATAGAAAGGGTCTCCGTTGATTCACTCATATCACATTGTGGAATGTGCTTAGAAAATTGGGAATCCCAGAACATCTCGTTATCCTCATTAGGAACCTCTCTAAGGAAGTCACAGTACAGAAAGCCCATGACTTATGATCACAACGGAGCCCCGAATTTGGGTTGCTAAGTGAGAATTTTGTTAAGTGAGATTTTGCCCCATTTTACAACTTTTCTTGCCACAGTTGTTAAGTGAATCATGCAGTTGTTAAAGGGGCAACCCGGTTGTTCAGTGAATCTGGCTTCCCCTTTGACTTTGCTGGTCAGAAGGTGGCAAAAGGGGATCATGTGACCCTGGGACACTGCGACCGTCATAAATATGAACCAGTTGTCAAACATCGAGGTGCTGTCCCGGTGTCTGGAGGCCGTACGGGGCTGGATGGGTAGCAACAAACTCAGGCTCAACCCGTCCAAGACTGAGTGGCTGTGGTTTCCAGCACCCCGGTACAGCCAGATTAGTCCAACACTGGCCATTGGGGGCGTTCAACTAGCCCCCAAGAGGGCGCGCAACTTGAGTGTCCTCCTGGATTCCTGACTGACCATGGAGGAACATGTGTCGGCCGTGGCCAGGGGGGCGTTTTATCAGGTACGCTTGATACGTTGCGCCCCTTACTGGACCGGGGAGCTCTGCGCACAGTCACTCAGGCATTGGTGACATCTCGGCTGGACTACTGCAACACTCTCTACATGGGGCTCCCCTTGAGGTGCACTCGAAGGTTGCAGTTGGTCCAGAATGCGGCCGCGCGGGTAATTATGGGTGCCGCAAGGCAATACCACATAACACCTCTCCTGCGCGAGCTGCACTGGCTACCTGTGGCCTTTTGGGTGCGCTTCAAGGTGCTGACGACCATCTTCAAAGCGCTCCATGGCTCAGGACCTAGCTATATCCGCGACCGCCTCTTGCCCCATACATCCCTTCGACCGATCCGCTCCCACAGAGAGGGCCTTCTCAGGGTACCGTCGGCCGGGCAATGCTGGTTGGCGGTGCCCAGGGGAAGAGCCTTCTCTGTGGCGGGGCCTGACCTCTGGAACGACCTTCCCCCTGATCTACGCACCATCGTGGACCTCCACCTTTTCCACCAACGTCTTAAAACCTATTTATTCCAACAAGCCGGCCTAGCATAACCCCGTTTCTGACTTTTATAGGGATAATTTTTAAATTTTAGAGCTTTATTAATTTTAGCACAGGGAATATTTAATTAGTTTTTTAATAATTTTGGATTTTTGGATTTTTGTATGATTTTAACGATGCCTGTGCGCCGCCCTGGGTCCTTTTTTAGGAGAAGTTCGGGGTATAAATTTAATAAAATAAATAAAATAAATAAAATAAATAAAATAAATAAAATAAATCCGAATGTAAATCACGTGACCATGGGGATGCTATGGCCATAAGTGTGAAAAGGGATCATAAGTAGCTTTTTTCAGTGCTGTTGTAATTTTGAACAGTCACTAAATGAACTGTTGTAAGTCAAAGACTACCTGTACGGAGAGAACATGTTGAAACCGCTGGCTCCAGATTGACAAAGGAGTGAGACAAGGCTGCATGGTTTTCCCATCATCTATTTATCCTAAATTTTGAATATTTATTAAGAGATCCTAGACTGGAAGCACTATGGCGGAAGAAACATTACTATGCTGATGATACTACTCTGATAGTAACTGCTGGCTCTAATAAGAAAAGTGAAGGAGCACAGTGAAAAAAATAGGAGTAAAATCAAACATAAAGATGATCAAATGAAGGGCAACAGGTAGAAAAAACCAGCCTTAGAACTGTTAAATGAACAAACAGACAAGAAATACAGAAAGGACTAGCACTTAAATGAGATAACTTGTTTCAAAGTTCTCTTTTTATTTCAAAGAATGCCTCACACTTTATAGATATTCTCAAAACTGCTAATAAATAAATATATATTACAGTGGTTGGTTCCGGATTCTGTCGCAACCGATACACTGCGACCGGGCCAGACGTCCACCTTGGGCACACACATACTGTGCATGCATGCGCACGCGACTGGCCTGCGATGCCCCAGCTGCTCAACAAGGTTGCGCAAGCGCCGGACACTGTGCGTGCATGCACAATTGGCCTGTTTCCCTCAAAAAGAGGTAAGGAATGTGGGCAGGAGGTGGGCCCACAGAAACACCGTTCTGGTACGGTGGTTTCTGCTTCAGCGGCCACCGGTATGCCTGTACTGGGCCATACCACCTGGAACCCACCACTGATATATTAGGTTTTAATAGGATTGTTCCTGTCTGCTCCCTTAATTGTGGTTAGTGCAAATGGCTGCTCTCAACATGAATCACTTGCAAGGTAGATTGTATCTTTCTGTTTCCTTAAACTTACATATGCATTTGTATACTGGTAAGCCAAAATGCCAAACAATTTAGAATGAATAAATGTAGAAGTGGTAATGTTTTCACACCAAACGTGTCTATGAAGACATGTATTCTCCTTCTTTTTTTTTTTTATATTGAAAATGTTTTATTGGTTTTACATTTTTTCTATAGGGTAGGGTAAGGGATACAAAGAAATTTTGAGAGCATTCACGTCAGAGTCGTCGGCCTTTCCGAGACCTCAAAATATACACACAAAAAAAAACAAACACAAAAAAAAACATTTTTCATAACACTACAAGGTAAAAGCAAGTACATATACCTAAATTCTCAGTTCCATGCTGTCAGACATTTACACTAAATCCAGAAAATATTATGCAAAATTGTTCAGGAAAATCAAGGCAAAGTTATTTTTTCGATCTAAGTCTCTTGGCTATTGTATCTTCTTTTTCTCCTCCCTGGCCCCCAGCGGGCGGGGCCGTGGCCCCCTCCGTCCCCCCTGGATCTTCCCCCAGGGCAGAGGAATGTTTTTTAAGAAAGGCTTCTGCCTCAGCAACTGTTTTAATCCTCACTCTTCCTCCTTCCCAGAACACCAGCATCCCTTCGGGTGTCACCCACTTGAACCAAATCCCATGATCAAATAAAATTTTAGACAAGAAGGAAAATTTCCTCCTTGCTTCTCGAATCTTTCTAGGAATCTGCTTCAAGATAGTGACCGTTTTTTGTTGGTAAATTAAGGGGTTCCCTCTCTGCGCCTTCAAGATTTCCTCTCTGGTTGACCTTCTAACAAATTTCACATGTATCTCTCTAGGCACTTCATTTATCCTGGCATATGCTGAGTTAATTCTATAGGCTAGATCAATGTCCCCCCTGATCTCATCTTTAGGTTTTTGTAAATAGTCTGCTAAAATTGTGCTCATAAGATCAGGGAGGCATTCACCAGGTTGCTCAAAAACATTCTGAAATCTCAAAAAATATGTCATTCTTTCCATATCAATCCTAGACACATGCCCACTTGTTTCCTCAACCTCTTTAGTAACATTTTTAATCTCTCCCTTAACCCCCACCAGCCCCCCTTCCAATTCTTCAGTCTTCTGTGTGATTTCCAGCGTTTGGTTCCGTGTGTCCAATAGCTCCTTCTTGAAAATGATGTTTTCTGCCCTCTGGGCCTGAATTTCTTGAACCAAAGTTTGTATAACAGTTTCAAGAGAAGCCATCCGTTGTTCTAAACTTGTCAGTGCTGTTTCTTGAGCCATCTTAACTGTTAGAGTCAGTGCCACCAAGATGGCGTTTTCAGGGTGGGGCTGGTGAGACTAACCGGGAGCCAAAAGTTCAGATCAAGGTTGAAACGTTGTAAAATTCAGGAACCAAGAGAGAGACAATTTTCCAACTCAATAGTTATAATAGCGAAGGTAATCCAGAAAGGAACCACAAATCCAACAAGAAAAAATTCTTCATTAATATCCAGAGAGAGTCCCAATTGTAAAGAGACGCTGGGAATTTCCCATAGTTAAAATAGTCAGGCAGGGACAAAGAAAAGCCACTTTCCACCGCCCATCTCAGAGCCCAGAGGAGAGAGTAGAAAAATAAATTTTTTTAACCAGCCAGACCTAGACACAATGTTGCAAGTAGCCGCATACCACTTTCCCTTGTTAGAGACAGTCCGGATTTAAGATTTCCGCTTTCTCTTCCAGAGAAGCCATTTCCAAGTGCCGCTTAAGTCCGAGGGTTTTTTTTTGAAAACAAACACCCCCCTCCCAGTCCGTTCAGCCTGGCTGGCAGCAGAAAAAAAAAGTTTTTTTAAAAACTCACTCTCCCCTCGCAGCTGAAGCCTCGGGAGACCTTCCGACTGAGCCGATCAACCCTCTTCATTGTTGTAAATGGCGCCGTCTTCCTTAGGCGAAGGGAGAACCCCCCGCAGCATGTTCTCCCTCACCTAAGCCGCGCCGGGGGCCACTTCCTCCACCGCCGTGGGGGGGGGGCGCCCCCCGACGAGCCGGCTTTACGGGAGACCCTCAAACAAGAGGAGTCTCGCCCCCGTGGGGGGGCAGAAAGAGAAACAAAGCGGCGAGCGAGCGCTAGGCTCGCCCGTCGCCGCAGGAGCCGGAACCGGAAACCTATTCTCCTTCTTCATAGTCATTAAAAGTATTCATTTATTCTTATGATGTACCCAGAGAGATACATATTAAATTCATAAGAAGATCAACGAGGGACGAGATACTGAGAGCGCAAAGAGGGGGGCCTTTGATATATCAGCAAAATGAGGTAGCCATATTGAAGCAGATCCCTAAAAAAATACGAGATATAAGAAGGAAATATTCCTTCCTATCGAAAAAATTACATAAAAAGGGGGTGTGGTTCAAGTGGTTGATGCCCGAAGGGATGCTGGTATTCTGGGAGGGAGGAAGAGTTAGAATGAAAACAGTGGAAGAGGCGGAGAATTTTCTTTAAAAACATTCCTCAATTTTGGATGATGACGATATGGGAACGGGAGGGGCCATGGCTCCGCCTACTGGTGGTGTGGAGGAGAAAGAAACAATAGCAAAGAGGCTCAGATCACAAAAATAACTTTTTTTTGTCTTTTTTTATGTATGGTAATTCCTGTATGGATGTTAATAGAAACAAAGTAATTGAATGTATGAAATTTTACTTTTGATTATGAAACTTATGATTTAAAATGTATGTACCCCTTCCTATTTTTATTATTTCCTAATGGAACTTATTCAAGAAGACTCGGAGGCGGTCACCAACCCTGATGTGGAAGCTCTAAAAAATTGTCAATATACCTTATCTACCCCTTTCCTTTTTTTAAATGTTAAAACTAATAAAAATTATTTTTTTTAAAAAAGTATTCATTTATTCTTCAACCACAAAGACTAAATCAAGAAAATATACAATAAAACAATGAGAGTCAATAAAAAAAAATTTTAAGTTTAGGTTGGAATATCTTCATTTGCAGGATTCATTTGCTTCTGGCTACGTTTGTTACTGTGAAGTATCAAAAACTAAAATACGTTTTTCTTAAAATTGATTTTCCTTTTGCGGGGTGTATTTTTATTTCAGTTCTTTGTTTAACTTCCTTTTTTTAATTTGGGGGGGGGGGGTTAGTTTTACTTGAAAATGCTGCTATTAAACTGAAAATTCCTTACCTCCCTTCCAATCATAGAAAAGAGTGAATCTCACTAAAAAGGGAGTTTTATAAGGCCTTCTCACTAGCTGAGTACATGGCTGGAGCCTGTAGGCAAAACCAAGTGAAAACATAATGGATGGGATATCTTTACTGGAAAAAGTTACGTCTCCAGCTATGTTCTTATACCCAGATGACAAGGTCTCAGTTCATTCCATGGGCAGGTTCTGAGAGACAATGACTGGCCCTACGGCACCCAGTTAAATTTAGGTCCAGCTGGCTTTTATTTAATTTTTGTATGAGTTTCTCTTCTAGATTTTCTCTTCTTTTATTCTTATACTTCAGCTAGGAAAGAAAGGAAAACATAAAAAAAGAAGTTGTCTAACAATGTCTTTAGTGGAAAAATATAATCAAAAGGAAAGAAATGATTGATTGCTTTTCCGGCAGTTGTTGGTATTCTTAGGAAACCATTTCAAGAGTCATCATTGGAAGGCTCCTTCCTTCCCTCTTTCTTTCTTTCTTTCTTTCTTTCTTTCTTTCTTTCTTTCTTTCTTTCCTCCTTCCTTCCTTCTTTCTTTTCTTCTGCTTTCAGTTATACATTACCACTGGAAAGACCATTGCTTTAACTATTCTGATCTCTGTTGCCATAGAAATAATGCATGCTTTACTGTCTTAATGAGCTAATTCTTCTTTATTTGCAGCTAACAAAGTAGTGCAGCCTGCATAATTCAATGCTCCAGGTCATGTATCATCTTTTTCAATCTTTCATTGCTGTAACATAAAATGACGCAAATTTGGGACAATTTGCATCCTTGTGTCACTCTTCATTCTGTTCCAACTTGCTCCGTTTCTCCAAATTTAGTGCTTATAGTAGATTCTTGTTCATTGTAAAGAGTTGTATGATGAATAATCTAGCACATCAATTCACATTAATGTATTGCACATTCTGGCATGATCTAGGCAATAATAGTCTTGCTGTATAGGTAATCCTCGACTTACAACAGTTCATTTAGTGGTCATTCAAAGTTGCAATGGCACTGAAAAGTGACTTGTAGCTATTTTTCACACTTACAACCATTGCAGCATGGTCACATGATCAAAACTCAGATGCTTGGTAAGTGGCTCACATTTATGACAGTTGCATGTCCCAGGGTCATGTTATCATCCTTTGCAACCTTCTAACAAGCAAAGTCAACGGAGAAACCAGATTCATTTAACAACTGTGTTATTAAACAACTGTAGTGATTCACTTAACAAATGTGGCAAGTAATGTCATAAAATGGGTCAAAAGCTCGCTTAATGAATTTCTCACTTAGCAACATAAATTTTGGGCCCAATTCTAAGTCAAGAACTATCTGTAGTCTGTAAAGCAAAAGGAAAACTTACCTTCTCTTGTATTTGATTTCTCCCTTTGTTGTTGTTGTTGTTAGTTGTGAAGTCGTGTCTGATCCGTCGTAACCCCAAGGACAACGTTCCTCCAGGCCTTCCTGTCCTCTACCATCCTCTGGAGTCCATTTAAGCTCATGCCTACTGCTTCAGTGACTCCATCCAGCCACCTCATTCTCCTTCTTTTGCCCTCAATCTTTCCCAGCATTAGCCTCTTCTCCAATGAGTCCTTCCTTCTCATTGGGTGCTTTCTCCCTTACCTGCACCTATTTTACACTAGCTATCTGACCTCATGTTCCCTTCTGTGGGATGATTTCATTCTTCTTCTTCTTGCTTAAAGTTCTTAGGATATAAGCTGTTCCAAGTAGGGTGGTTTTTTGTAGAGTCAGAATGTTCAAGTCAGGTAATGCAGGAGGTATTGTTCCAATGTTCATACATTGCACATTCTCTTATAGCAGAACTATTGAAAGTCTACTTGGTGTGGCGGTTGGGGTGCTACACTTGGAACATGAAGACTGGGAGTTCCAATCTTCCCTTAGGCAGGAAAGTCATCTCTCAGCACTATCCTCCTCAGAGTTTTTCTGGGGGAGATAGGAGATAACTGCCTTGAGTTGTACAAAATAAAGGCAGGATATAAATGCAATAATAATAATAATAATAACAACAACAACAACAACAACCATTGCAATACCTGGTGATGCATGAATAGAAGATAAACAGCAAGAAAAAATTACAAAGTACTGGGACTTGCAAATTGAAGTTGAGCAACTGTGGAAAAATAAATTATGTGTTGTCCCGATTGTAACTGGAGCCCTTGGAGCAATACTTAAAGGGCTACTTCACTATTTGGAAATTCTAAATTTACCGGACTTGAACATTCTGACTCTACAAAAAAACCACTCTACTTGGAACAGCTTATATCCTCCAATGTTACTTTAACAGTTCCTAGGTCCTTGGTTAGGACTCGAGCTGTTGAGCTACCAACCAGCCCCAAAGGCTGTGAATCTCACCAAAGATTAACCACAGAACAACAACAACAACAATAATAAAATTGATCATATTTGTTGATATAGAACTATAAGCACAAACTGCCTCTTGCCATGCAGCTTTAATTAATGAGTATTTCATTTGTATCCGGTGCTTTCCTATGTAACTGGTTTGTTGTCTGACCCACTTTCTAATCAACACAGGAATATATTCTCTCTCTACAAATAATCTCATTTTAAGTCTTCAAGTCTTCCGAACAGCCTTTCCTTCTTCTTTAGATTTTTTCTACAACGATTCTTGAGTGTTCGACTTTAGCTGCAAATTTCCCTATGATTCTTTCTTGAGTTCTGGACTGCAAGAAAGGCATAAAATGACCAAATGCAATTTTCCAACATCAGACCAGAATAAGGCAAGGAAAGATATCTTGATCAAGGGGAAAAATAAGAGGAAAGTGGTGGTGGGGGAGGAGATGCTTTTAAGAAGATCTGATTTTTTTTTCCATAACAATCAGGATGTTTTGACAATCTTATGTTAATACCGGCAATAAATATGGGGGAAGGGGGAGAAGGAAACACATTTCCAAAGCTCTTTGGAAAAGTCAAAAATTGCTTCTACTGTGAGTCTATAATGTCATGAGTGAGGAGGCAAAGTTTGGGAAATCTACATTTTTCAAAACTATGTCAAATATTTTTGGAGCATGTATTCCATTCTACTTATGTTTCTTAACTTAAAATGGAAAGAAACCACAATGACAAGTTCCGATCTCTTAAATGGCAACGGTTTCTAGTTTTCCACCTATATACTGAATGTGTTATTTTTTTCCCTGAGCTGAAATGTTTTCCACTCTACTTTGAGTTAGTAGAAAATATTCCTGTACGTATCTTGCTAGCTACATTATGGACGCCTGCCTGCCAGATCATAATCCTGAAATCCTGGAGCTAGTCACTGCCTTGATAAAAGCAAGATGTTCTTGGACTTTCTTCCTCTCTAAAACTCCCTCCCTCCTTCCATCATCATAGAGGAAATGGAAGAGTGATCAGATTTTTCATTGTCCACCAGATTCAAGTGGTGGTTTCAGTGATCTAAAAATACTTTGACGACAGCTGTTATATCTTGCTTTACAGCATATATGAATCTAGTGTGTAAGTAGCATATTCAGATGAAAAACATATGTCCATAGTTAATAGTATACAAAAAGAGCACTATGTATATCACTGAAAAAAACGAATAACATAAGTTTCCACTATTGGCTTAAATTAATACTTTGCAACCATTTCCTCTTAAAAGGTGTGAACTCTGAGGGAGGGGGAATACTGCTGGGAATGGTGCCCTCTCTAATCTTAAAATGTGCGAGAATCTAAACAGTTTATTTATATGCAGCATCTTGTATTGATTGCATTATGCTACCTACGGTGTGACTCAGGATCATTCAGATACTATTCCAAGGATTCAGGAGTTTGTAGCAACGGAAGCACCCAAAGACAGGGCTCACACGCTGGGAATGTTGCACAATTACAGAATTCACTTCTTAGGAGCCTAGCCGAACGAGACATTCCCCAGGTTAAACATTTGTAGGAGTTGGAAGGCCCAAAGGAGTTTCTAAGACTACAATAACAGAGGCTAGGCGTGGACGGAAGGAAGGTTGACGTGTAAATATTCAACAATGGCACTGAAGACGTTGCCTAGTTGATTAATGAAATGCCAGGAGGAAAACAACTAAGCTCGGCACCAAGGATTCCAGTTATTCAACTTCCAGAGTCTCAGCATTGGGATTTCTGCATAAATCGTGCAATAAGGCAAAACCATAGTAAGATGAGCATCAATGATCAACAACCATGATGTCCATTTCTCCCTGCATTTTAATTATAACTAGATAATTTTATAATATTACCACTCTGTTATCAAATATTAATTAATAATGGGTCGTATGAACATAGTAACAATCACACCTATTATTTCATAGTGACATATTATTAGTATGCCTAGAACAATATTACAGACAATGTGTAACCTGTTACAATTCCATTTTTACCCACCTGCTACTTCCCAGTTCCCTCCTCTACTATAAACTTCCTGAGCATTGCTTCAGAAAATTATTTTGCCATCTGCTCTGTGCTGCCTGGTATTTGATATCCTGTTAGGGTTTCCTGAACCATCTTTTGCAGCCCAGTCCTATTTGCACGCACCAAATTGAGCCAAAAGACAATTAGGCAGCAGACGGTGTGTGAGTCCCAGAGCCTTCCCACTGAGCAGGGAAGGCCACTCTGAAGTCTTCCAGGTAGCAAATGGGGCTGTGTGTGGTCCTCTCAATCCCAGCAGATGCAACTCTTCCATCTTGTGAATTAGCAATTAAAACAAAAGATTTCTGTGGTGGTACAGTCAAATATGGTGACTTTCTGGAGATTAAATCTTTCCAAGATCAAAAGATTCTTTGACAACGTGATAATACTTCTCTTTGCTTTTTTTTTTTTTTTTTGCTAAGGAATGGCTGTCAGTTTATATATAAAACCCAGACAAAAACCAACAGCCATTCCTTAGCATTCCTTTTCAACCAGAGATATTGCCATTTATAATTACAACTGTTCCTTTCTAACTGTTTGTAATCACAAACCAACGTTCTGGTTTATTTTATTATATTACACATGGTATTAAAATCCTAAGTATTTCAACACAAAATCTGATATGGGATTATCTGAATTGAACAGTGGGAGACTTAATCTGTATCTTATTTACCGTTTGGGTGGCTGATCACTCACAGCCTGGATGGCACCACAAAACAGATTATTAAAAAGGTCATAAAATAAAGAATGAGACGTCTTCAAAATAGATTTTAAAAACCAGATAATTGTCCTTGATAATTTAATAAGAACAGAATGCAGCGTTATTGGTTTCCATTGGCGTTGTTATGTCTCCCAATAAACTACAGCATATGCTATTTAAAGTAGAATATAATAAGCTGCCTTGTACTAAGATGGATTATTATTTCAGACAACTCAGGTAGTGGCTCGCCAAAATTCAACAGAGAGAGGCACTCCAATTTCTCCCCTCAGTATCAGCCCTATGAAGCATTTGGAGGGGGAGGGAAGAGAGAGAGAGAGAGAGAGAGAGAGAGAGAGAGAGAGAGAGAGAGAGAGAGAGAGAGAGAGAGAGAGAGAGAGAGAGAGAGAGAGAGACCATTTCTGCTCTGAGAAACCGTCACTTAACTACCTCAGAATTTTAATTTCCCAATTAAATGGTCACTCAGTATCAAATTTTCTTTTGTGGGACTGTTTTGGAAACCATCCATGCACAGATTCTGGGAGAGTTAATAATAATAATAATAATAATAATAATAATAATAATAATAATAATAATAATAATAATAATAATAATAATAATAATAATAATAATAATAATAATAATAATAATAATAATAAATTTTTATTTATAGCCCGCGCTCTCTCCCCAGAGGGACTCGAGGCGGGGCACAGGAGAATTAAAAAACAATAAACACAGAGTACAAAATTTAAAATCACAATTAAACATATCCTGCGCTAAAAACATCTATAAAAACTAAAAACTGTCCCTAAAATCCCTTAACACCATAACTAATTAAAATTACCCTAGGCCAGCCAAACGGAAGAAATGAGTTTTTAAAAGCTGTTGGAAGCAGCAAAGGTCAGTGGTCGTTCTGATTTCAGGGGGAAGGTCGTTCCAGAGGGTCGGGCCCGCCACAGAGAAGGCCCTTCCCCTGGACGTCACCCGCTGGCACAGCCTAGTGGACGGCACCCAGAGAAGTCCCTCTCTGTGGGAGCAAATCGGTCGCAGGGATGTATGAGGCAGAATATGGTGCTATGTCTGCACGGGTTTTTTGTTTTTAGGGGATTTTGCAGGTACAGATCTTAACTTCAGCTCTTCTCACCAATCAATTACTTTGGCATAGGCAAAGTTATCTTGTCATCAGCTTAATTTGACTTTGCCAGCTGCAAAGGATTCTTGAGACATTTCATAGAGTGGATATGATGTCTGCTAATGATTTTTCCAACAACTTAGTTGACATTGTTTTTATTAAGTCTATTCAACTTTACACAGTTCAATAGTCTTTTAAATAATGCCATAGAAAGCACCTCAGGTTCATAATGGCTGAGAAGGAATTATGATTTTATCCTGGGTTTATATTTCTTTTTTTCTTTCAGAATAACAGAGTTGGAAGAGACTTTGTAGGTCATCTACTGTAATCTTGCTAAGTCTTCAGGTAGTTTATTTGATTTTGACTGGCATTTGGGGTGGGGGGGAATATAGCCATTGTGGTTTCTAAAATGTACTTATATTTACATTGTGTATGGATGATAAGTATAATTTATTTAAAAAAATAATTTTTAAGCAAACCATAAAATATTAAACCATAAATAAACCTAGGTGCAATCTATATACTACCAATATTTATTTATATTTCTTTTATAGTTAGTTAGTTAGTTAGTTAAAATTTATATGGTTAGCGATCTCTACACAAAATGACTCTGGGCGGCATGCGACAAAATAAAACAACAAATATATAAAAACAATAATACTGTATAAAAAGTCACAATTACAATTACCAAGCACAGGAGAGAGCAATACTAACCAAAACGATATGGCCATCTGAGAATATCCTGGTCCCCTCTAAATCCTGACTAATGGGATCCAGATAGTCTTCAAGTCTTCAAAGGTCTTCTGAGGCTACTGCACAACCACTTTTTTAATCATCTTCCCCACAGGTGGTATTCAGTCGGTTTGGATCAGTTCCCCTGAACCGGTAGCGGAAATCGTGGGTGGAGCCTATGTCATTCTATTTAGGGACGTTTTTTGAGGAAAGTGCAGGCGCGTGCGTGCACATTTGCGAACCAGTAGGGAAGGTAAGTGAAAGCCACCCCTGATCTTCCCCCCTCCCAAAAAGGAAAGTTAGATACTGAGCAAATATTGTCCAGCAATGACTTCTTGCTGAGAGAGTGAGCAGAGCCTGCTTAAGAAGTAAAGGAACAACTCAAAGAAGTATTAAGACCCCACTTGCCCAACACCCACCAGGCTGCTTTAACAAGCCAGAAGGACCATGCCTCTAAAGAACAGGTGGCCATCCTAAGGACCCGATATTCTGTCCCTTGTGCTATATCAAGCACATTGAGTTATAATTTTGGCCAACTTTTCATTCTCAGAAGAGCCAGGAGTTTTCTATTATGGGAGGAAATTGACAAAGCAGAAGTGAATGTGTTTGCATCCCTTCTTAACTCCTTTATTTTAAAAGGTGTCATCTGATAAAACCAATTCACACCCAGTGGGAAAAGTTAGTTAAAAAAAAAAAAAAGACTTCTACTGAAGTTTCAAGTACTATTTAGAGTACATCATATAGGAAGAGTCTTCAATAACACAGTTCTGGGAGCCAGTTCTGAAGGATCTCGCATTGGTAACAAAAATGAAAATATTTTGACAAGATGCTCCAGGATAGACATCGCCAATAGCTGCCTCAACGCAGTTTCTTAATCCACTAATTCCTCCATTAACATTCAGTAGTAGTTGATATTTTTCCAACAGCATCTCTTCCTCTACCACCCCCAGCCCCCGCCTCCTCCACTAAATTCTGAAAACTGAGATCAGATCCTAGTAGTCACATTTTGTGACAGTTTCACAATCTAAATGATCATTTTATTTTCCATTCTTCCCCCCCACCCCCTGGCCCAAGCTTGCTTTCTTTTGCCATATGTTCTTAGCCTACAGGAATATCTTTCGCCTTTTTGAACTGAGATGCTCCCAATCTCCCTTTTCTACATTCTATTTTGCAGCATCTACCAGAAATCTGATTGCTGTAGTCATTTAACTATTTTTGTGGCAATCCCGCCTCGGAAGAATGGCTCGGTCCAAGTTTTCCACTTCTGCTCCTTTAATCCGTCTGAAATCCTTGGGTTTCCTGTATCCCTCCTTCTGTGGCAATTTGAATAATAAACCATGTTGGAAAGCAGTGATGTTGCTAAGACTTAGCATTTGGGGTGGCAGATGGGGTGATATGCACAATGTTTGTGGAGGTGGAGGGTACGGTCCCTATCACTCCAAACCCACTCTGTGTATTTTTAGCATTAAAATAATCAAGAAGCAATGTGCTAGATCTGAGAGCAACGTTCTATCTAGAAATTATTTCTCCCTACCCCTAGAAATAATAATATTGAGAAACACAGCGCCTGCGAATTTCTTGATTATGAAACCTAGTTGTTATTGTGGTAATAGTAGGCTGTGGTAAGAATATTGGCCCATTGAGTGAAGTGTAATTTGGTATTCCACTCTCCTCGGGTTTATCTGGGGCACAGAAAGCAGCAATCCCACTTCTATCCCACCCTGTTCTTGGCAGTATCATCATAGCAAATTAAATAACTCACCATTTTCCTTCCTTGGAAGATTCCACAAGTCTTATGTCTTGAGGAGATTTGCCTAATGCCAGGGCCAGCCCCACACTGAGAATTGGAATGACTTAACATCACGTCAAAGCAAAATCATGAAATTCTACGCAGTTGTGTGTGTGTGTGTGCGTGCGCGCGCGCACACACACAAACATACATATCTAAGAGCAGAGAAGGCTGTCTATCACCTACTTCATCCAACCCTACTGGATACTCAGTTTGTCAAGATCACCATTCAAAGGGCATTTCCACTGCAGCAATCTGTTTGAAAGCAACTTCAGTTCCCACAATATCAGTGGTGTGAGAGGGATGGATTTGTTTCCAAGTGAGGGCAGTTGAGACAGCTGCAAAGCTAGAGAACTTTCTTAGAGAGGTACCACAAGCTCCCTTTGCCATTGGAAGGACCCCTGGCCTCGTTTTGTCTGTTCCTCATTCCTCAATCTCAAATCATACAAGAGCTGCATTCAGTGGAGGTCTTGACAGCTCCGCTCAAAAATTGTATCTAACGGGGGGGGGGGGGGGTTTGTCAGTTCTTCTCTCCCATTTCACATGGGCAAAAATAAAGCCAATCATGGATCTCCTTCAAACCCTATTGAGGATGGAGGGATGAAAACAGTGATAATGTGGATGTGTGTCCCAAGTAAGAGATCTTAATAAGTCTCAGCTCACCTTCTGGTGACTTCATGAACATGCAGATTTCCTGGCAGTGATGTAGAAGTGGTGTGTTGGTGCTTCTTTCTTGAGTGTATTTTGGATTTCCATATTATAGTCCTGCTGTTTCCTGGTGGTATCCCATTCAGGTATTAATCCAACCTTCCTTGGGTGCAGGGAAAATAGGGAAAGTGCATTTTGGGTAGGGTGATACAGGAAGAAAGTGGTGGTGTTTTCTCTTTATTTTGCAATGCTGTTTTGTCCAAAGGATCACTAGGGCAGTTTTCAGTCCCACAGTTTAGAAGCTGGATCAAATTCAAAATGTGGCTATGCCTCCACAAAGACATCACAAATGCCTAACAACAATTCAGCAAGATTTGGAGCAAGTTCTAATTTCTCAAACATAAGAAACCAAAGTCCAGGATGACACTAACCAACAGAAAGCACAGGCTGTTTTGTTTTATTTTTTATTGATTTTTGTTGTTCCCTCAGTTTCATACTCAAATTCAATCTATCAGTTGCGGAATTGTTTATTTAGGAAGCCTCAGTGGTAACTATTTAGTACATTTTGTTCTGTCGAAGTTAAAATATTTTCATTCAAAATAAAGACTATTTTTAAAAGATATGATTCATTTTGGATGTTGTATTGCTGCCCAGCATAATTACTGCTTTTTTTTCTCTCTCTCCATTTCTTTTTTGCTCTTTACACTGCAATAAAGAATTTAATGTGCTTAATAAACCTGAGGGAATTTTTGGATGGAAAGGCAGAGTGTAGCCCAAATAAGTAAAGGCAGAGATATTAAGAAAGAATACTCTGGGACCACACAGATCAAGAAATGTACTACAAGTAGTCCTCGACTTACAATAGTTCATTTAGTGACTATTCGAAGTTACAATGGCGTTGCAAAAAGTGACTTATGATCATTTTTCACACTGATGACCGTTGCAGCCGCCCCGTGGTCACCTGATCATAATTCTGATGCTTGGCAACTGACTCATATTTATCATCATTGCAGTGCCCAAAGGTCATAAGATCCCCTTTTACGTCCTTCCAACGGGCAAAGTCAATGGGAAAGCTGGATTCATTTAACAACCGTGTCACTAATTGAACAACTGCGCTTAACAATTGTGGCAAGGAAGGTCATAAAATGGGGCAAAATTCCCTTAACAAATGTCCCACTTAGCAACAAAAATGTTGGGTTCTATTGTGGTCATAAGTCAAGGACTACCCATACCCACACATAAGGTTTTTTTTAAATAAAATATATCTTTATTAATATTTGCCATATAAAACCACACAGTCAACAAATATAGGGTAAGGGTAACTGGAAAGACATACATAAACATACCGGGGAAATGTCTAGTCTCCTAGATTGAGAATTGAGTTTATCCCAGTCTAACCTATCAGTTATTATTTACAATTATACAAAGATTTTTTCTCTCTCTCAAATTTACTATCCTCTTGTCTTATTTATTCCTCACATTGATTTCTTAGATAGTCTATCTACAGTAGTTGGTTCCTTGGTATCCATTACTCTCCTGTTGTAGCATGCATACCATTTTTTCCAGCATTTGAAAAAGGTTGAGTCTTGTCTATCTTTTAAAATATATGTTAGATAATCTGATTCTGCACAGTTGAAAATTTTGGCTGTAATTAGGTGCTCTGGTGGTAGGTTAGTGTCTTTCCAATGTTGCGCAATAGCCATCTTGGTCGCTGTTATTATGTGCAAGAAGAGGTACCAATCTTGATTTTGGATTTCACTTGGTTTGATGCCTAGCAGATACAGGTCGGGTTTGAGAGGAAAATTCATGCCTGTTATTTCCAAAAGCCAAATTTGTATTTTTTTCCAGAGTTGGGTGATTATTGGACAAGTCCACCATTGGTGAAAGAATGTACCCCTGGCCGTCTTACATTTCCAACATCTATCTGACGAGTTTGGGAACATATTTGCAATTCGAGCAGGTGCTAGATACCACCTGTATAACATTTTATATAAATTTTCCTTAAATGAGGAGGCCAGGGTCATTTTCATAGTTTTACCCCAAATTGTTTGCCATTCTTCTAATTTAATATTCCTCCCTATATTCCTCCCCCAGGCAATCACGGCATCTTTGATTATCTCTTCTCCAACATGTCTCTGCAGTAGCAAATTGTAGGCCTTAGAGATAAACTTTGTTGGTGTACCCCAAAGAATTTTATCAATATCTTGATTTGTCATGTATATTCCAAATTCTTGTTTGTCTTTGTTAAATTTAAATTTTGTCTGGGCATATGACCACCAGTCCACCTTCCAGACTCTGGATTGTAAATCACCCTGTGTCCTAACGTTACCAGTTTCATCCATCAGGTCCCCATAGACACATAAGTTTTTGTCGATCACAATCTCCCATCAGATGAATGGAATACGGTACATTACCGAAAAAGGAACATTGGCTACACACAAAACTAATGGAAGTGGGGAGAAAGGAATGAAGCAGGTAATTCTATTCTATTGCTCAAGCCATGATCATTTTTGTTGTCTTGAAAGTGCCATAAGAATCTTTCATTCTTCTTCTGGATGCTTAAACAAACGCATAAAATAATCTCATCGGGCTGTTGGAAAAGGACCCAATTTCTTCAGCTCAATCTATTCTGATTTATGTGTACCAAGCCAGTCTAATCTTACTTCGATGTGCAGTATTTTTTTTTTAAATTGGGGAGTTATATTTCACGGTCCCAAGAAATGAGACCGTGGGTTCTGTTGCTTATATTTCTCCTTCACTCAATTTAAAAGCATAAGATCAGGGTGTGCTAAGAACTGAGTAGTTGTATGTTCACCTTCCTTTGGCTAGGAGGATATGATGTGTTACCTTTTCAATGTTTTGTGCTTGGCAGTGGGAATTTGCTAAGAAAGTTACAATAAAATAGGTCTCTGTTCTTTCATTGTTAGAGAACAGGATTTGCATTAAAACTATTAACTTCTTAAAGTAATGTGTAAAATAAAATCCCTATTGCACTAAAAGAAGAACACAAAGCTGGAAACACAGACAAAGTACACACACACACACACACACAATATAGAAACAGATTTGTTTTGACAACCTATTATGCTACAAAAAACATTATGAATGTAAGCTGCAGCTCAGCGCATCAGCTTTGAGACTGCAAATCCCTCAGACCATAGTTAAGAATATTTATTGCAAGCCATGAAAAGCTGAACAAAACCCAGTTGGTTCTTAGCAGCTCAACATAGCAATTTACTTCTGAAAAAAACCCCTAAAATAACACTCTAAACTTTTTTCACAAAACCAAATGAATATTTTTTTTTGCATATACTGTTAAGTGACCACACTTTATTTTGCAATGAGAGACCAGAGCTGGCAGTAAAATTTTGGCAGCTCCTGATATGAAACTGAACAAACAGTTTCTTAAGTGATGCTTGGAAGACAAATCTGGAAAAGATTCAGATCTATTTAAATGGCTGCTTACTTGCTGTCATTTCGGGAATCGTTAAATATATTTTATTTTTATGATAATTCTGAGGGTGGAAAACACACAAAAAACAATAAAACTGCATTATATAAGTCTAGTAATAACTAGGATCTCATTCCATTTCATTGTCATTTTTAATTTACATTTTGATCATTCAAATATTAAAATTGCTCTGTGTTTTTTTGGAACTGCTGAACTGCATATCATATTGGCAAATATATATGTTCCTAAGTGAGGTAGATAAGCAACTACAACTCATTTTTGTGATAGCATTGATCCAAGGCAAAAGCCATGCCACAGAGTAGCCATCATGAAAACATTTCAATCATTGCGAGATGAAACTATAGACTACATTTGAATCAGTGCTCCAAACTAGGGTTCTAACAAAAAATCATGGGAACAGTTTTGTATATCTCTTTTCGTATAAGCATCATGTGTGGATTAACAAATTCCTGTGTGCATAAGTGCGAGGAAAGGTAGAGAGACTGTTCTATTTTCAGTATGGTTTGGGGTGTTGTTACACTGAGGAAGACTCGCTAAAGGCATCAATGAAAACCACAAATGGGGAAAGCTCTAGGAGACGTCCTGTGGATGGTAACAGCCCAATTCTTTGTATGTTTACCCAAGATTGTGCCCTACATTCTGAATTGGTTCCTCATAAAATGTGTTCAGAATTGTACTTTTAATCTGATGTCAATCCCAAAAGTCTTCTATGGCCTTCAGCAATGGAGCCGTCTTTCTGTGTCACTAGAAGACATGATGGGCCATATTTGAAAAGGCTTCCTTGGGTATATCTACACTGTATATCCATCTCAGCTTTCAGATGACAGCCTCTTCACCACTCTCCATTGAGCAAGACCTCGAAAGTGATATCACACGTCAGCGGACAGACGGTCACTCTGTACGCCTTTTGTCCTTCACGGCTTGCCATCTAAGCCCAGCATCCTGAGCCAAATATCTCCACGATGGTACCTTTCTAGGCCGTAATGCCTGAATTCTACTTCGCCAGCCTCAGGTGAGGTGCGTCGTCATCCCCCCCCAAAAAATGGGAACAAAGATTGATGGAAGGTTTCCATTGTCTTCTAAAATGTGTTGTCTCTTGGCAAAGTCAAGACAAAAGGAGAGGCGAATTCTTTCTATAATGCAGCAACAGCTTCTCATTCAGCATGAGGTCTTCCTAGACAAGGAGGTTTTCATTTTGCTGGCATTTGGTCATGCGAGCCAAAGCAGCCAACTGGCTCCAGCTTCAGTATTTTGACACATCCATGAAATTTATCTTTACAATAGATTCAGTATTTTTGGTGGTGTAAAAAAAAAGAAGGAAAAATTAGCCCTTGACATTTTTTTAAAAAGGGGTTTTGTTTTTTTTCCTCTTCTTCAAAATTTCTAGTTCTCGTGGCCGTAAGGAAATCTTGGCAATGAAGATGCAATTTGTGCCCCAAAGGCCTTAGCGACAAGCCGGCAAGCTAAAGCATCTCCAAAATCTTTTTTTTTTAAATATATAAATCATTTTGTAACTAGCGTTTGAATTTGGGGGTGCGAGTTGTGAATATTTAGGGTTAGTGATGCAAGATTTCTTCATCCGAACAGATTTAAAGGGGAGGTATATTAAAAATTTGGATTGAAAGGAATTTCTCCGAAAGCGAGTTGAAGAAAAGGGGGGTCATGTCCCAAACCTTGGGCAGAAGCCAGCCCTGAAAGGAGGAGAGGTTCAAATTCAAATCCCGCTCTCCGTGATGAAACTCATTGAATGACATAAGCTAATCACTTGCTATCCCAGACAACCTATCGCAAAGAGTTCTTGTGAAGTGGGAAGAACAGATACTCAGAAGCAATCCTTTACTACATAGATGGAGGGAAATAGTAAAATAACAACAGTAACATTTTTAACAACTGACTATATGGTAAATTGCATTGTTTGATTGATTATGTGCTATCAAGTTGCTGTTGAGCGTAAGCCATCACAATAACTACCTCGTATTTTGGGGGAAATTTAAGTTACAAAACACTTTGAAGTCTTGGTTACAATGCTAAATCCAAATTTGGTTCTACAGATATGTCAACTCAAAAGTTCAAATATAGGATGAAGAACTCATAATCAATTTCTATACTATTTGCAAAATGCCTCTCAATATTCAAGGTTTTTCTACTAGTTCCTGCTTTACGTCTCACAGTGTTTTTGTCTTTTTTTATCTAACAAAATCAGGCTGAAAATTAAACACTTCTTTTCCCCCCTCAACTTCTTGAATTACAGGTCTGGCCATTCTTGGCAGAAGACAATTTTGTTTGGTGACCTGTGTGCAACAGGATCTCCTTAAGTTCATATTTTCTTATAGTGACCACCGGTGCCTTTGGCTCTACATAATATCCAGCAGATGCAGGAAAATCTACAAACTGGGGAATCTGGTCTTGTAAATTGCACCAAGAGAAGACCCAAGGGAACTCTAACCACATGCAACTGAGCTTCTGGCTTTGCTTTGGTTTCATTACAGTGGCTCGTGCAGTTTGCTTACTTTGGGCTTAGCAGGTTGTGTGAACCCTGCCACTGTGCTTGCCAATCATAAGCTTTAACTGAGCCTCTTGTATGAATCCAGCCAACATTTAGAAAGCTGTTGAAAACCTGATGATTGAAGCAGACATTTAGGAATAGGGGATGTGTGAATGACATACCCAGAAGGTATAGGGTGTTAGTATTATGAATTAATTGGAAAGGGTGTAAATTTTGCATACAGGTAGGTCACTATTAATGTGAGTTTGAATAGTGTGATATTCAATTTAGTGCAATTTTTAAATTGATACCAAGCCACATTTAATATGACCCAAAATTTAGTTAATGCGAGGCTAGTGCAGGCACCATTGAAGCTATTGCATATGTCATTGCCATTGAGGTTTTAGATGCTAATTGTCATGTGTGCAAAGTAGGGGAAAGGAAGAATCTGTTCGAGGAAAGTTCAAAAAGGAAGAGGGAAAAATATAGCAGAAAGCCGGAAATAGCAGGTAGGCTTTGGATAAGGGTTTATCCTTCAGGCTGTCCTTTATTCATTTGATTGATTGATTTTAAATATCTATGAGATCTAGCTAGAAGAGAAGAGAAGAGCAACGAAGATGATTAAGGGACTGGAGGCTAAAACATATAAAGAACGGTTGCTGGAACTGGATATGTCTAGTTTGATGAAAAGAAGGACTAGGGGAGACATGATAGCAGTGTTCCAATATCTCAGGGGTTGCCACAAAGAAGAGGGAGTCAAACTATTCTCTAAAGCACCTGAGGGTACAACAAGAAGCAATGGGTGGAAACGAATCAACGACAGAAGCAACTTAGAACTGAGGAGGAATTAGAACAATTAATCAGTGGAACAACTTGCCTCCAGAAGTTGTGAATGCTCCAACACTGGAAGTTTGTAAGTAGATATTGGATAACCATTTGTCTGAAGTGGTGTAGGGTTTCCTGCCTAGGCAGAGGGTTGGATTAGAAGACCTCCAAGGTCCCTTCCAACTCTGCTATTCTGAATAACAAGGCAGAACATAATCCACTGGAAAGCAATAAAAAACACTAAACCCATGTAAAAATAACTGAAGGATGATATATTTGTATTCTTACCACCCCTTCCTGCTTTACATGTCATTTCTGAGCAGTCTGCAAGGGCAGACCTTGGTAGGGTAGCTTTAGGAATAATATTTAGAATATTTTTATTTTTATTTTGCTTTCTATAACTGCCCCGACTGTGTAAACTTATAAATTTAAGTTATAACTATATTCTGATAATCTTTTACTCTTCTATTTCATTAATAAGGATATAACAATCCATATTTACATATTTTTTTTAATTGCCTATGTCCATAGAGCTGGAACCAATTACCCTGTGCTCTACAGAAATACCACACAGAATAGTGAGAATTTGAATAATTCTACCGTTTTGTGGGGTTCATTATTATCTGTAAACAAGACCTGCTTGGGCATTCTACTGTTGTTTTCTGTTATGTGTTTCACCACACGTGTAAGCCATTTAGTTTCCAACAAACAATAACATACCATGATTTAGGGGTGTCCCCATTCTTGGAGCCTCCTGCACTGTGATGTTCATCCATCATGTTCGAAGAGAACCTTGACATCTAACAGGTTGTGGGCTGTCCTCGATGTGTCCGCAGGTGGCTGATAAGGCCTATATGGGCATGAAATGTTCTGCCACATGTCGAGCAGACACATGTGGGCACCATTGTTGCAGCATTTGCAGCTCTGGCTTTGCGGAGTGCTCACTTCTCTTGTACTTTGATTGTTCTTCTGTCCTCAGATGTCTGGCAGCCTTGGTGGATCAACATGCGCCATGTCGAACGATCTTGTGCCAGGGTTTCCCAGGAGGTGGTGTCAATTTCCAGAGACTTGAAGGAGGCTTTCAACATGTCTTTGATTGTAACCCAATGGGGAAGTCAATGGCTCCCAAGGGAGGATAAAAACCTGTTGCCTATCCAAGTTACCACTTGGCGTTTTTAATTCAGAGATTTGGAAGGCAGTGGACACAAGGCAAAAAGTCTTCGCTCCTCAAAGGAAAGCCAAGGGCAAGAAATATACTGTACCTATAGATACAGGCTCCTGCTGCAGCAACTCTCTACAGGTTGTTCTATTTTGGCTTCCTCCAACGAGTTGTCTTTTCTTGCTGAATCAGAGACACGATGGTTGTCCTACACATGATCGCAGTCACAGTTTCTGCCTTCCTGTCCTCACTTTTCACTTGCTGTCCTCAAGTTTCTCTGGTGAGGTTCCGAGTGTCAGATTATGTTCCTTGCAAAGATTGTAGCTTGCAAGAAGGGAACAATAAGATGTGATTGTAGCTGTTTGCTTCCATGTTGCAGCCTGCAAATTGGTTGTTTATAAATGTTCAAGCTATTATTAATTTCTTTCAGAATTATGCCGAGTCAGTGGTGTCACAATAAGATAATAGATAAAATGGTTAACTGTGAAACATTTACAATCCAGGAAAATGCCTGAGTGAATTGGCATGGTTCTGCTTGGTGACAAAAAACCCCCACCAAGGTTATTACCACAAAGGCATTTCTTAGCCAAGGCAGGCTAGATGTCTTCCATTCAGGCACTAGCTGGATTTGAACTATTTAACTTCGGAGAGAAGAATGAATTATTAGCCTATTAGTACAATTTTCACATGTATTCAGAAGCAGGTGCTGAAAGAGGCAGAGAAGGAATGTTAGCCTTTTATTAATCCTGATTAAGACAAGACTGTAAAGTAGACAAAGCCATAGGTATAGGAATAATAAGGAGTTTGCTTGACATCTGGAGGGGCCTGCAGAATGGATATCTGATGGCACTAGGAGAAAGAACAAGGGAGGTTCTTACAAACATCAAAAGAAGCCACAAGGTCTATGGCAGGGGTTGGCAACCTTAAACACTCAAAGAGCCACAAAGGTCCTAACCGGAAGCTCCCTGTTCGATTCTGGAGCCAACCAGAAGTCTGGTTCCCCCACCAGAGTCTCCTTCTAGTGCAATGTCCTTTTTCCTCTGCTGACTGGAAGTCCAGTTCCCCCACCATAGAGTCCTAGTTCAGTGTCCTTTTTTCCTTTTCCCGACCGGCGACAGGGAGCCACAGCAGAGGGATGAAAGAGCCACATGCGGCTCCAGAGCTGCGGGTTGCCGACCACTGGTCTATGGTAAGGGGGACAATAGGGGATTTACAGATTCAAATATTCAAACCAAAGTTTGTTAGACTCCAAACACATGCTAGCATTCAGTTAAGATTGTCCAAGTTTTCCTTTTGAATCTATGAGTGACTATTCTGACTTGTGAGACCTACCAACTCAAGCACAGATTTGAGCCTCATGTGTTTCTGGCTTTTATTTACTGAGGCAGATCATAAACAGTTGTCAAATGAAAAATGCTCTTGCATGAGATCTGCTCTCCAGAACCAGCTATCCTTGACCTCAAATGCTGTTCCACATCAGTCATCAAGCAGAGTGACAAGTAAACGTCAAAAGCAAAAGCAAAAAAGTTCAGCCTTGTCTTTCAGCTATATTGGACTTCATTCCTCATAATCCCTTGCTGGCATGACTGTCTGCAAAAAGACAAAGGGAGCAAGTAGTAAAGCAGGTGTCACGACATCGTGGTGCAAACTCTGCCCCTTTTCTATTTGCATAAAAAAAAGAAACTGCACGGATTTTACTCCGCTAGTTGTTTACTTTATTTATTTATTTATTTATTTTTATTTAGTTTGTCACTCATGTACAAGATAACAGGAATAAGAATAAACATGAATAAAACACAGGAAATGGGTGCAAATAAATGGGACAGTAGGACAGGGGCGTTAGGCATGCTGTTGCGCAACCATACGAGATGAGTTGAAGTGCTCACCTCCGTTTCTTTAA
Organism: Rhabdophis nuchalis; assembly: GCA_039707465.1. Taxonomy (NCBI): domain Eukaryota; kingdom Metazoa; phylum Chordata; class Lepidosauria; order Squamata; family Natricidae; genus Rhabdophis; species Rhabdophis nuchalis. Next base: position 178,704,260 of record CM077643.1, read on the forward strand.
GCCACTGAGCCAGCATTGTCCTAAGAGGTTTCCGCAGTCATGTCACCAGCATGGTGGAGCAGTGGTTAGAATGCAGTCCTGCAGGCTACTTCTGTTGACTACTGGCTACCTGCAGTTCAGCAGTTCAATTCTCACCAGCTCAAGGTTGACTCAGACTTCCATCATTCCGAGGTTGGTAAAATGAGGATCCAGATTGTTGGGGGCAATAGGCTGACTCTGTAAACTGCTTAGAGAGGGCTGTAAAGGGCTGTGAAGCGATGTATACGTCTAACTCATGGGTGTCAAACTTGATCGCGTCATGTGATGTATTTTGCCTTTGCAGAGCCATAGTAAGCATGACCTGCGCATGACGCATCTGGCCCATTAGCTGTAGTTTGACACCTCTGGTCTAAGTGCTATTGTTATTGCTATGAAATCACTCTGCAGCACAAAGCATATGAATTTACATGTTTTCAAACTGTAATTGGGCAGGAGCTGAGGCAATTGACAGGAACTCACACAGCAGTGGGACTCAAACCGCCAGAGTATAGACCTTCTCTGCATCTCTTTGTATTTGCATATATCATGTCATAATTCAAATGATAGACAGCAGAGACCATGGGTCATGATGTCATGACACACTTTTGTTATTGGGTGTCATTGTAACCCATGCTAACTAGCTAACTTGTCTGGCATACCTGGAGAGCACAAGATTGAGGAAGACTAGATTAAGTATTTTGCATCCATAAAAACATACAGAATTTAGACAACTCCTATACTACTTTCTGCAGTATTCTAAGGCAAGATGGGGCGCGCAATTTGGGTGTCCTCCTGGATACCCGGCTGTCAATGGAAGATCAGGTGACAGCCGTGGCCAGGAGGGCGTTTTACCAGGTTCGCCTGGTACGCCAATTGCGCCCCCTATTGGATCGGGACGCCCTTCGCACAGTCACTCATGCCCTCGTGACGTCCCGACTGGACTAGTGCAACTCTCTCTACATGGGGCTTCCCTTGAGGTGCACCCGGAGACTTCAGCTAGTCCAGAATGCAGCCGCGCGAGCAATTATGGGTACCACAAGGTACACCCATGTAACACCGCTCTTGCGCGAGCTGCACTGGCTGCCTCTCGTCTTCCGGGTGCGCTTCAAGGTATTAATTATCATCTTTAAAGCGCTCCATGGCTCGGGACCTAGCTACTTGCGGGATCGGATCCTGCCTCATACATCCTCACGACCGATTCGCTCCCACAGAGAGGGACTTCTCCGGGTGCCGTCCACTAGACTTTGTCAGCGGGCGACGCCCAGGGGAAGGGCTCTCTCTGTGGCGGGCCCAGCCCTCTGGAACGACCTCCCCCCCGATATTAGGACCACCACGGACCTCCGCTCCTTCCGTCTTAAATTGAAAACACACTTTTTCTGCCTTGCCGGCCTGGGATAGCTACTCCTCTGTCTTTAGGGTTTATTGGGGATTTCTAGTTAGATAGTTTTAACGGGTATTTTAGCACAGGTCACTTAATTTAATGTATTTTTAATGACATATGTATATAGTTATTGTTCTTATTCCTCCTGTGCACCGCCCCGAGTCCCTGTGGGGAGAGGGTGCAGTTTATAAGAAATAAATTATTATTATTATTATTATTATTATTATTATTAAGATGGAGGGCCTGGATTTTGGATTTTTCTAGAACTTTGTAGGCATTTGGATGGATATTAAAATGACTTTTGATATGTCTGCAAAAAATTATCACTTTGGTCCAGTCGTAGGCAACCTGGTCCCTACCGCCCACTAGTGGGCGTTCCAGATTTCATGGTGGGCGGTAGGGGTTTTGTCCAATACTGAAGCACTTTCCTTTTTTAAATTTAATTGACTTCCCTACTTTATAAATCACCATTACTGTGGAACCGGTGGGCGGTTAGAAAATTTTACTACTAACAGAGATACAAAAGTGGGCGGGAGGTATAAAAAGGTTGACTACCCCTGCTTTAGTCCATACTTGAAAAATGCAAGGGCAATGGGGAGGAAGAACTGAATGACTGTGAGGTTGACGTCTAATGATGAACAATAGCTTGTTAAAAAAAAAAAACCTCTCCAATGCCAGTGCTTTCAGGAATTTGAATCATAGATAATAATTTTTTCTTTCTGAGTTTTTTCTCATCCAAATATTTAAAAGGTTTGGGTGGAACAAATACAGAAAGCAACTGCTTATGGCTAACATCCCAATTCTCTATCTTTTCAGTACAAGAATTTATTTTTCCAACCATTTTTAATGTCAGCTCCTCAATTCTTTTCGAAAAATCTATTTAAATCCATTTATCCATATGTGAATTTTTCCTGTAAAATAGCTTTGTCCAATCTAGATTTCAGATCTCCAAATTCTCAATAACAACCATGCTGGCTGAGGAATGTTAGAAGATACGGTCTATGTATCAGGAGGATTATTTTAGTCTGCAGATATTTGTTGTGGAACTTGTTTACTGTTGCTGAAATAGGAGGTTTGCGCCTATTTCTTGGATCTTCTTATTTCTTATTTATATTTGCCACAATATCTTGGCTGGACTTTTTTAATTTTATAGGCAAGTCATTAACTTAAATGAAGTTCTGTGTCCCCTTTTCCATTAATCCAGACTAGGACAGCAGGTCTAATGGAGAATAAAGTACGTCCTTATGAAAAACATGGAGCAGAGGTTTTATAAGGTTATAAGTTTAAAGCCCACTATCTTGGCTATATGTTGGCTCTGAGTAACCAACCTTCAACTTGGTAGAGTTCATCCTTTCTAGGTAGTCTATCATCCAATCCCTACTTCAGCAGCAAAATGATGCTATTTTTGACATGGCCAAATGTGGAGGTAGACCTGGCTTAGGTACAGACAATATATACGGTACATAAATGATCCTCATAGTTTATGTGAGGGAAAGTGAACGTGAAACTTTCCGAAATATCTCTCCAAGTTTTGTACATAGTTTGTCTTTCTTCCTTGATAATATACTTCCTATTCCTGATGTACTTCCGTTTTCATTTACGGTACTTAACACTTTCCATTTCCAAATCAGTCTATTGAACAACCCAGAAGTATACAAATAACATTTCATTCACTGCATAAAGAATCATAGGAAGGAAATATAAGTCTCTCACATCTCACTTTGCATCCCAAAATCACATTTACATCTTGCATCCTGTTCTTCATTTCTGTTTGTTTGTTTATTTGGCATATATCTCACACAAGTATGACTCTGGGTAATGTCCAACAATCATCAAGAAGCTCCTGTATAATATGTAGTTTTCATAGGTGCTTTCCATTGAATAATAGAGAGGATGCGCAATCCTTTTTAATTTATTATTCTAACTTTGGAATAGTTCTGCTTGTGCAAGCATCCTTGCAACAAACTGTTTAAGCTTTATCCCTTAGATACAAGCTTTCTCCCTACAGAAGGACCAGCTGTATCAATAATCTGTCAACCTTCCTACTATGAAAGTTAGCGGCATTTTTAAAGCCTCTGAAGCAAACCAGTGGGATACCTAATTCTCAGAATTTTGGCAACTTCTGAAAATAGTCTACTATTTCTCAAAATTCCAGCTAATTCTGTGAAACTTTTACAACCACAAGCGACTTTTCCATGATGGTCTGTAGGATTATTACCAGCAGGAAGCTGAAGATGTTTGAATCTTGCATCAGATTTGACAAGTTGAGTCAGATTGCTTTTGAATCAATGCACGTTGAGTCAGACTGTTTTCCAAATTGCTGTTTGTACCATATCCTAATAAATAGTTGAGGAAGCAATCTTCCAACAAAATTTGGGATAGAATTTAAATATGTCATTTCCTCCTGCAGACAACTGAAAAAGCAGAGTTTGAAATCTGCCTTCAAAAGTACCAGTTAAAATCTAACAGAGGTTAATTATGAACAAAAACAGTACCAACTTTTTTATTTTATATTTGCTAAATAGATTAAATAAGACCCATCTTAAATGGAGAAAATAATATAGAGAAAATAATATAGATTATATAAAATAGATTTAAATTTTTTTAAATAAGTATGTCTACTTGTCTACATATGTATATAGATTTATTTTTCTTCCTAACATTTGCAGCAAGTACAAGGTTTTGCTTTTTTTTTTTAAATCATCTACCTATATACATAGAAGTGTCTGTGAAAATGTGTATATGCGATGGGGGAGGCATTGTCAATCAAAATTGGCTAGCTGGAGCTGGGGTGAAAGGCATTGATGTCAAAATAATTATCTTTCAATTGCAATTGTGATAGCACAGAATTTTGCCATTTTTCTAATGATTATACAGTCCAAGAAAGGAGATGGATTCCATGCATTTGTTCAGGGTTAGCTCAACATGCATACAAAACGGTCTCAACCTTTGTATTCAAATCCATCCAAATTCAAATCCATGCATAAGTGTTCTTCAAAAGGGATGTTGTGCAGTCTCCGCTCCTATTATCTTTAAATGGTGAATTTCACCAGGAACAATGTCCTTCTAGGTGGGGCAGAGAAAGCATTGTGGAGATATTAGGGGCATCAATAAAAGCAATATAATAGGTTTGACTCTAACATTTATTGGGCTGACTCAAATGTTCTTTGTCTTGTTAAAATTTTAGTTTTTTTAAAAAATACCAATTATTCAAACTAAATTAAGTATATGTGCCACTGTGTATTAAATGAACATATGGTTAATGTTTGAATAGTCAGGGAATGTAGAATATTTGCCATTCAAATTCTCATAGGGTAATTTTTAAGTGACTAATCTGGAATTAGAATCGAATGCAACTAAATTGAAGGGTGGGGGGGAACCTTGGTATTAAATTTGCCAAACTCCAGAAGGTAAATTCAAGTTAAGTAACCAAGAGGAAAATATTTGTTCTGCAGTGACATGATGGTCATTATGATGATAAAGCACAGAAACGCTTTAAAATAGATTTCTCTTATCTGACTCTCTGTGGTCAAAATCCTGGTTTGATGCAAGTCCCGTATGAATGTCCCATTTCAGTTGCCAACTGAGAGAAATTCTGGAAGAGCTATGATGGAAGCATCCGTAAAAAAAGGCAACAGCACTTTACAAAACAGTTCATTTAGGAAACTGTCACATGACCCTTTTCCTTGACTTTAAGCTAGCAATAAAACTGGCTGAGCTAAACCAGCCCTAATGAGGGAGAGAAAGAGAAAGCAGCAGCTTCTTTACTTCCCTCCATCTAATTATAAATATCATTGTCAAGTGACTCTAGGATCAGTTGAATCCTAATTGACCTCCAGCACTCTACAGTGAAAAGATAGTCAGAACTGCCAAACTAAATATAAGAAAGATAAATAAACTGTAATTAGCAACTTAACTCCTAGTTCTCCAATGCGGATTATTTTTTCCCAAGCGTAACTTGCAATTATGACGTCTCGTTTGAAAGTTAATTTTTCAGGCAGATTGCATAAACACGTTTTTCCTGCTTCTATAAAATGAGCTGCCAAGCACAGGTTGTCATTCACACCTAAGCTATAGAATTGGGAAAGCTAGGGCAGGTGGGAGCCATTCTTTAGCATGTCAGCTCTCCCAGGTAAACCAGACAGGACAGAAGAAAATTTGAAAGTACAAATTTCTTACCCGCCACTTTTAGCTGCCTGATCAATGAGGGTGGGTCTTTCCCGAGTTTCTTTTTATATGGCACAAAAGCACCCGCCTCTCTTGTCTGATTGTTTTCTAGGAAGCATCGCGCCTGTTCTTTCCTCAAGGCCCCTCGTGCATCCCATTCCATCAGTGACTTCTTCAGGATCACAAATTTACCTAACACTCCCATTAGTTCCTTTGAGATGTTTGGACAAAGGGGGGGCGGGGGGATTAAAACATGCACTGAATGATGTTCCCTGCAATCTTGGTTATTCTTTTTTATATTTCCATTTAAAATTGTATTTCCATTTAAAACTCACTTTAAAAAAGAAAGCTATCTAAATTAAGCAACTCCTGCAACGTTTTGGAAGTTTACTGTCCCCTTGTCATTAGAAACCCCTTGCCCAACCTTTGTGGAGCCACATGCCCTGCAGATATGTTGTGTTAAAAGAGCCATTGTTCCGTCCTACTTGTGACTACTGAGAAGAAAATCCCTTTAATAATAATAATAATAATATTTAATTTTGTATACCGCGTCCTCTCCCCAAGGGGACTCGGAGCGGTGCACAGGGAAATTAAAACATATAAAAATATATACAAACAATAAATACAATAAATAAAAGCAGATTAAATTGATCGTCCCTGCGCTAAAAACCCCATTAAAACTAAATTCCCTAAACACCCCAGAGGTAGAGACTAACCTCTTACCGCCTTTTTTTTTTTTTTAAAGGCGGTAAGAGGTTTCATTCTAAAAGTATCCTTGTAGGCAGTACAGAGGGAGATTTATGCTTGTGTAAGCAAGCAAAGGATTACTATAGAATAACTGTGTGTGTACTGTTTGCCACACGTACCATGGCACATTGGAAGTACATGCTATTTTTCACTTAATGCACCTGATCATTGGACTGTCTGTACTTTTATTTAATTGTATAATATTGTGTAATCCTGATATTGGAAATCTGGGTTATGTTATGTTTCTTCTTGGGCCCCCACCTTCTCACCTTATTTAATAATGCTGTGCAAATTTGTAGATGCATTTAATTTTATGACGGAGTGAAGAATTATATACATTTGAATATGGGGTGTGCGTGTTGGACATCATCTTAACCAGTTCAAATGAGAAAATCTCTGCAGTATTTATAAGGAAAAATAGTTAATCTGACAGTGATTAAAAGGTTTAGTGAGAGGCAAAATATCATAATTCTATGCAGCTGAACTGATCAATGATATCAGCTACATTTATGTAATGTAGTTCTTCACAGACTAGGAAATCCTCAAAGTCCCAGATGGGTAAAATAAAAGAGACCTTGTTTGATTTTAAAAGAAGACTCTGGCTTCTTATGAAAGAAAACATAGATATCACTTTTCTTACTACCACTTTAAAAATGTATCTATAGCTCTCACATGAATTCCCAAACAAGTTCAGATTGTATGGTGGGAATTTTTCTTGATTTAATTATGTACAAGACAGATAAAATCCTTTTCCCTACTTAGTTTTTAAATATAAAGTCCAAAAGAAACATCACCTGAATCCCATCTGAGTGCAAATTGTTTTTCCTGGTATTGGCTAAAGTGAATACAGTATTGAGTGCATGTCAGGCTGAAAAAATAATACAAACATGAAATCAAGCCACACTGCTTCGGAGAGAAGATGCATATAAAATTGGCTAATATTTGTCATTCCATTGTTCCAAATACACTTTCTCGGTGAGCCATGTGTAACTCAGATTGGCACCCCAGCTTTTCATTACTAAAGAAGACTTTTCTTTTCTGTAACCTCAAACAGAAGGATTAGATCCTTGCCTTAGAAAGGAGGAATCAAAGAATCACCGAAAGATCAAAAGAAAATATTTATGGGCCGGTGAGATTATTTCTTTTATTTTTTATTTTATTTTATTTTTGCTGTTAGACACTGTGATGTTTTAAGCATATATACCTAGTGCTTTCTTACACATGCTGAGTAACCAGGCTAATTAAAAAGCCCATACAGCTCTTGTTAAAATCTGTTCAAATTTTTGGAGCACCTGTTATAACAGAATGCCCACAGACGTGATAGTTTGGAGCCGAGACACCTGCTACCTTATGTCTCACAGTATGTTCAGTTTTAGACTGATAGCTGGGAGGGGGGGGACTCACTTTTTGACATTTAACAATCTCCTGAAATGATAAGAAATTAATAAGAAAACTTGATGCATTTAACTCTTCTGTGATCACTTCCCTTGATTACACCTCTGCTCCTGTGAAAGGAGCACAAAAGATTTGGGGGTAACATTTACATGAGAATAGGAACATGGTTGTGGCATAGTTTATAGACGGCAGGAATCTCCATAACACCTTTGCTTTGCTGGGTAGTAGACACAGTGCAGATGGTTTATTTTACCTAAAGGAGAAATGTCTGTCATTTTCAGACTAAAATTTTCCTATCCTGAATTTTTAAACTATTCCATCTACTCACAAAATTTGTATTGAAACAAATGCACTAAACTGTTGTCATGTTAAGTGGTTTATGTCACCACTTACTTATCCTTAGGCAGTTTATAGTGGAACACCATGTTGTGGTTTCTTTCTTCACCCAACCTCAAACAATGAGTTTCCACATCCTGTAATATCAGGACCAAATGGAGGTAAGATTATGCAAAATGATATTGTAAATGGTTGCTCCAAAGTATCCCCTGTTGTGAATAAATCTTATTCCCTTGTAAACATACCTTAAATTACAAAGTTTAGACTGGATAAATTTACCAGCAAACCTCCACACAAAAGGCAGAAGTAATGAACATGAGAGAACACGGAGTTTTCTCTAATATGCTTATGCCAGAGTTATGAAAATGAAATTTGATCTGATGATCCAAACTATTGCTTCTCATTCCTTTCGACAAAAGCATCAACAATTCAAGTAGCTTTTGAAGGTCGGTTTAGAGAACTAGAGATTGCTGGGATTTGATAGGAAAAAGTGAATTCCCCAAATGGACTAGAATTTATGATAAGAAGTCGTCGTTGCCTTAGGAATATAACAGCTCACTTCCAGTATTTGTAGCTTCATGTAGTATGAATTCATTCTGCAAAACAGTGAATCTGAGATGTGCTCCTGTTGTCAGCAAATATTCATTCAGAACCAGCTTGGAGAAAATTCATCTCTGATTTCCACTTGCTGGTGAACAAATGGCAATTGCTGTTCCAGTGAAATCTTGGAATGATTTGCAATGAACCAAATTTATTAGGATTTGCATAATTTGTGAAGGTGTGACGGCATACATTTTGATTCACTGGACTTTGAAATAACAGACCTCTTCACATGTTAGTTCTTTAATATGAAGTTAATATTGCATATTAATGAATGGCCCTGGAGGCTATTGGTTATCATTAGAATCAAAGTCACCATGTCACTGAGTACCAGACACTGGTATTCCTTCATGTTTTGCTTTCAGTTTTCTAATTGCTTTTGAGTGACCACCCTGGAGTACAATGTCGGACTATCTAGATCACGGGTGTCAAACTGGATTTCATTGAGGGTCACATCAGGGTTGTGTTTGACCTTGGGGGGCCAGGACAGGCGTGGCAAGTTTGATATCACTTGTGTCGAAGGCGCCTGTGGTGACCCAAGCGCTCTGCCAGAGAAAACAGGCCCCTAAGGTCCTTTTTTGGCTGCAACAGCCTCCTGCAACCCTCTGTGTGCGTCCCTCTGGAGCTCCCTTTCCACTGGCAGAGGCACCACAGGCCAGATCTAAGCATCCCGTGGGCCAGATCCAGCCCTTGGGCCTTGAGTTTAACATTCCTGATCTAAATCTTCATACTGACCCAACTAGGCCCTTTTTGTGTTTCAAGTAACTGCTCAGGATGCCTTTCAGTCTAATTACTCTATATGATATTTGGCCCTCTCATTTCCTTTTATTGCGTCAGATACATATCCCATATATTCAAAACATTAACCAGAAATCAAAGGGGTTATCCTAAGCAGTCCTGCTGTTTGGGATTCTAGAATTTGCTTCATGGCTAGAAATCCTTTAATTTGTCTAAGAAATTATATTTGAAGTTGAGGGAGTTCCACAGATAGTTGGATATAGCATAATGGAGGGTCTTCCGACCAAAACCAGGGAGGGGGATCAGAAATCATCCCAAGTATTTGGATGTGTATTAAAGTCATTCTTTGGAACCTGTTTACATTCTCTAAGTTGACCGCCACAGGTAAGTTCAAAGGTATATTAGCTTTCTTCTTGTCTGTATAATTTGTTCGGTATGTTAAAAGAAGCCTACTATGAAAGGTCCTTAGTGCTCTATGAGCTCAATTGTTTTCTTGCAGATCTTTCATTACTCAAGCTAAATAGCATCATCCGTATTAATCACCTACTATGCAAGGACAGTGCTAATGTCCAAATAAAACTGAACAGCTTGAAGAAGATTTGAAAGGGAAAAAAAGCAATTTGGGGGTTTTTTGGTCATGTTGGAAGCACCTGACCTTTGACTAGGATTGCTAATCACGTAAACCGAGAAACTGCATTCAGGCTTAGCATGATGTATGCATGCAAGCATGGTATATCACCTCCTTTTTCCTTCTTTTTGAGCTCTTGAAAACAGTATGGTTTAGGGCAGGGGTCCCCAACCCCCGGTCCGTGGACTGGTGCCGGTCCGTGGCTTGATAGGAACCGGGCCGCAGTGAGCGGCGCAACTCTTAGAAAGGGCCGGAGAGGAGGAGGAGGGAGGAGGGGGCAGCCCCCTGGGCAGAATGAGCACCAGGGGCAGCAGAGCGCAGGCACCGCTGCTCGCGCCATTGGAGCCCCGAGAGGGGCAAGTGAGCCGACTCACACACACACACACCCGTGCATGCATCCGCCGCCTGCTCCCCCTTCCCCCGCTCCCCTCTACGCCGGCTGAGCCATGGCCACCGGTCCGCGGAATTTTTTTAACATGAACCGGTCCCTGATGCCAAAAAGGTTGGGGACCCCTGGTTTAGGGACTAAATGCAATCAGAAGGGATACAAGACCACAATTCCAAAGATTAAGTGTTAGTGAACACCTTATCCCTTTCTGATCAAGCTTCATGTTCCAGATCAGTTTCATTGGTGTTGCCAGATGTGCTGGGACTTTTATTCATATGGATGGAAATTCTTTGAGTAGTAATCAAAACACACCTAAGAGGAAAAGTTGGAAGGAGAGTTTAAGTCACTTTTAAAAGAGCATGTGAGAATGTTGATAATACACTTTTAAGGAATTACCCTTGAAAGCAATCTTGTTTCCCAGGCAATTTATCTAAGAGATTATGGAATAGATGTTTCTATCTTTAGTATCTGAGTGGTAAGCTGTAAATAGTGCTCTGAGGAGGAGGCTTGGAATCAAACATCAAGGACAAAAAGTGTTGGAGTGGCCTTTTGGAAACCGGGATTCAGAGCTCTGATAAGCCAGGTTGCCAAACTGATTGAAGGGAGGATAACTAGTGTACATTCCCCCACACTGCTGCCGCTGTTGTGTTTTAGACTACAAAAACTGCAGGACAACTGAAAACTGGAAATGTTGATGTTTTCAGTGCAGCTCATCATCACTGGAAGTGCCTAAAGTTTAAACTGGAAAACTTAATTGGTTTCACATATAAAAAGGTGTTGCAAGTTCCAGGAAGTGTTAGTGGTGGGAATAGAGCTAGACAGGACTTTGGTAGTAATCTGCTTTTGAGGCAAATCTCAACAAGCAAGCAGGTGATAAGCCTTTGTTAATGCCATTGGGACAAAATGCTGCAGCTACAGATTACTGTTGATAAACAGATTTTGGAATTAATTAGTTGTGCATAATTATCCCAAGTCTCAAATCTCACTCACCGAATACAAATTTTATGCATTTGTTAGTGCATCCCATAGCTACTCACAGAAATTGTTTCTTCTCAGCCGAGGCGACATTTCAAGTGGAAACTTGCACATTTTCATGTTCGAACCATTTGACTCCACCCCTTTCGCATCCAGGTAGGGCGGATGATAGTTTAGCAATACAGAATGTGCTTTCCGTGCAGAAGATACCAGACAGCAGAGCCAGCATCCTCAAATTGAATTGACAGTCTGGACTCTGGACTGGAGGATTCCTGGAGGATTCTGCAGAGACCAGGTATGGGAACTCTGTGACCTCATGGCCCCCAGGTCTGTGGATTTTGGTGCAATGCTATATGCCTTCCTGATGTAGCAACAGTAGGGAGATTCAAATTTTTTTACTACCAGTTCTGTGGGCGTGGCTTGGTGGGTGTGGCAGGGGAAGGATACTGTAAAATCTCCATTCCCTCCCCACTCCAAAGGAAGGATACTGAAAAATCCCCATTTCCTTCCAATCCGCTGGGACTCAGGAGGCAGAGAATAGATGAGGGCAGGGCCAGTCAGAGGTGGTATTTACCGGTTCTCCAAATTACTCAAAATTTCCGCTACCAGTTCTCCAGAACTGGTAGAACCTGCTAAATACCACCTCTGTGTAGCAATCGCTGGTGATTTTTTTTTTTTGAAAAGCCTAGTTTTGAAAAAGCAAAATCACAGAGATTATTCAGTTCAGTCCCTGGCATTTTTTTTCTTCTGTACCCACAGACTCTTTTGCCCCTGGGCCTTGCAAAGAGTAGAACTTTTCAAGAAATATGTTGCTTCTTAAAAACAAACAAGCAAACTACGGGCCACTAAATTCCCCTAGAAACTCTGCACTCAGTTGTAGCTGCAACATATGTTTGATTGTTTCACCTAATTACATGCCACCTTGGCATGGCAGAAAAGGACAGGAAATCAGAAGTGGGAAAAAACTAATTTAATTTCAGAATACCCGTATATCTGTTTTCAGGAAAGCCCAAGCAACTGGTCCAGAGGTGGGTTGCTCCCAGTTCAGTCGAACCATTAGTGGTGGTGGCAAGAGGCTCCACCCACCTGCCCATATGCTTCTGCAGATGCACAGAAACATTGCACGCGAGCACGAGCGAACAGGTAGTAAACTGGTTAGCAACCCATCGGTGTTATATGCTTTTTGTGCGTCCGCGCACACGCATGGCACGTACAGCGCCTGCGCAACACTCCACTGAGTAACTGGAGCACCACGGAGGTTTGCGGAAGCCTCGCTGACTGGTAGGATGCATGCGTGCATCACGCGCGTACATGTGGGTGATGCCGGGCCGTTCCAACCATACTGGTTGGAATGGAATGTGGAACCCACCACTGGTGTGTGTGTACATACATGCAAAGATTCCTAGCAACTCCCTGAACTACAGTATTTGCAGAAGTTTTCTTGGCAAGGCTTTGTAAGTGGTTCGCAATTGCCTCCTGTGTAGTGTTGAGAGAAAGTGATTGGCCCAAGGTCACCCAGGTAGCTTTGTGGCCAAAGCAGGACAAGAACTCACCATTTCCCAGTTTTTAGCCTGGTGACTTAAGCACTATACCACACTGGCTCTTCAAATCTTATATCTCCCGCTTATAATACAAGTAATCCTCATTGTATGGCCATAATTGGGACCAGACCTTCCACCACTAAGCAATGTGGTCATTCATTAAATCATGCTTGGTTTTTGGTTGGTTGCCAAGAACCTGAAATTCGATCTCATGATTATAGCATGCTGTAACAATCATAAGTGCAAGAGCAGTTTGTGAGACACTTTTCTAGTGCCATTGTAATTTTGAACAATCTTAAATGAACAGACATAAGTTCAGGACTACCTATATAAACTACATATACATATTTTCACATATTAAATGATACTGCTCTTCTGCTTAGCAGGGCTAACTCCCTGGGTTGTTTCTGACAAAAAATGTTTTTTCTTGGGCCAAGTCAATAAATTAAACATTGGAAATTCTGGAGCTTTCCTTAACCCAGTTGTGCACTTTGGGGGAAGAATGTATAGCAGAGGCAATCAAGCAGCAACTCAAAGACCTGTTGCCCCTACCTAAAGGGGCATTTCTGTGTCAGATACAGCACATCTTTCTCCTTCTGTATTTTACAAAGGCACAATTGAAAGCATTTTAACAAACTGCATCACTGTTTGGTTTGGTGGTAACAGTGTCCCAGATAGAAAGTCCATACAGAGAGTGGTAAAGACAGCTGAGAAGATTATAGGAAGCTTACTTCCCATTATTCAGGATACTGCTTAAAAGTGCTATGTGCTTAGAGCTCAAAGCATTGCTAGAGAATCCACACACCCACTTCACGGTATGCAACCAAATTTCATTTTAATGTATGCTGATTAGTGTACATTTAAAGTGACAATAAAGTTATTTTAAGCCTAAAGGCAACATATTTCTAAGTAGTCTTTGTACCCCTTATAGACAAGCCACATATCCATATCAAACTATTGTTACTGAACTGACGAAGGCCTTAATTTTGGCCCAGTTCAATGCGCTTCCATCAGCAATTTTATTGAGACAGCCATTTAAATCCAGACTTTGTCCATGTACTGAAGGAAACACCAAAATCACAGACATTTTTTATTACATTGTCCATTTTTCAGTGACACTTATCATGAATTGTTAAACTCACACCTAATAAAATATGGCCACTCTATTCATTTTTATTTAAAAGTTTTATTTTCACATTCAAATGGTTCAATTTCTTTAATGGTGGCCCAGTTTTGTCATATAATATGCAAGATGTGCAGCAATTTGATTGATCTGTTTACCTAATTGGTAATCCATGGCAGTTTTATGTATGTAAGGGACTCATGACTAACTTCAATACGGATTATTATTCTTCTAAACTTTATACTAACCCATAACGGCATTGCCCAGGTATTTATTTATCGGAGGAAAATGTCTGGACCAAACGTAATTTCTAATGTTGAATTTTCCCCCTTATCAGAGGGAGCCCCCTTGTGGCGTACTGTGAAGCCATTACCATGGCAACTCCACTGTGCTGTACAGTAGAATCCATTTTACGGCAGTATAGTAGAAGCCATTTAAAGGCACAATAGGCTGCATCTTAACAGAACACACACCCCGAGTGGTATTACGGGTATTTTACCTACACAGCATTTTTCTCCAGAGAGTAACTTATATGTGAATCAAGTTTGGTTAAAATTCCTCGAGGCATTCCAGAGTTATGCTGGAACACACACACACACACACACACGCAGAGAGAGTACATTTTTTATATCTCCTACTAAGAACTTCTCTGATTAATTTCCACCATTCTGAGTGGCCAAATGAAGCCCCTGGAAGTGAACACTTCTTTTTTCTTTTTTTGAAGAATAGTTTTTTATTTTTCCCATTTCAAAATCATTCATTGATATACATTCTTATAAATGCTATTTAACATTTATCTATTCATCATTAATATCTATACACATTCTTACATATATACTGTATAATACAGTTTGGATCGCTTTCTTGCCACCCCTTGTCTCCATCTTATTTTGCAACAGCCTTACTTCTACCTTCTCAAGCTCCCTTCTCTGCCTTCTTATTTCCTCCTCTCATTTCTCCTCTCTTCTCCCTTTTTCCCCTCTTTCCTCTCTCCTTCTCTCCTCTCTTCTTTTTTATCCTCTCTCCTACTCTTAATTCCCCACCCTTACTTTCTCTACTTTACCCTTTCTTCCTTTCCCTCCTCGTCTCTCCTCTTTCCGTTGTTGCCTTTGCTTATTTATTTTCTCTGATGGGTTCTGGGGATGGCGTTTCAACGATCCAAACTTAATATATATTTTTCCCTTAAAATAAATTTCTATTGAACAATAATTCACATAAACATTGAGCAAAGACTGAGGAGTTTAATGCCTCCTCCAATTTTAGTCTAATTCATCCCAAGCTGATAGATCTTATACACATCTTACAGTTGTCTTATAAATCCCTAGTTCTCAATATTTCTCCTACGCTTCTAATAATAGCAGAGTTTATATAGAGAAAAAGATTCAAAAACAATTATTGTAATAATTATTTCTATTAACTAAATCTTAACCACTACTCCCATTAAAATCTGGCACTCTGTTTCCCAGCCATAGGTACCAGAAATCCCAATTTTTATTAAAAAGTGATTCATTTTTCCCTTTAAGAATATATGTCATCCTGTCTGCTTCTGCACATCGTGGGATCTTATCCAGGTTCGTTGGGATTTCCTTTGACTTCCAATATTGCGTGTATGTCATACGTGCCGCTGTTGTGATGTGTATTAATAAGTACCATGCATCTTTAGGTACTTCTCTTGGCTTTATCCCCAACAGAAATATAACTGGGTCCAATTGAAAATCAAATCCTGTGATTTCTGACAACCAATTTTTGATAGTAGTCCAGTACCTTTTAACCTTCGGGCAGGTCCATCACTGGTGAAAGAAGGTGCCCCTGGCAGAGTCACACTTCCAACATTTGTCAGATGTAGCAGGAAACATTTTGGAAATCCTTGCTGGGGCCAGGTACCACCTATAAATCATTTTGTAAATGTTTTCTTTAAATGCTGTCGCTAATGTGAGTTTAGTATTTTTGGTCCAAATTTGTTCCCATTCCATTGGTTCTATCATTCGGCCAATGTTCTTCCCCCAAGCAATCATAGTACCTTTTACATGGTCCCCTTCCGTCTTACAGAGAAAAAAAAAATTGTAAACTTTAGGAATAAATGTACTATCCTCACCCCAAATGATCTTATCTAGTTCCTGTGGTGATATATCTATTCCAAATTCCTGCTTATCCTTATTGAATCTTGAACTCATCTGTAAATATAATCACCACTCTAATTCAATTCCCTCAGTGCATAACTCCTCCCTAGACTTTAGGTTCCCCCGAACATCTAAAACAGGGGTCTCCAACCTTTGCAACTTTAAGTCTGAAGGACTTCAGCTCCCAGAATTCTCCAGCCAGCAAAACTGGGAGCTGAAGTCCTTCAGACTTAAAGTTGCAAAGGTTGGAGACCCCTGATCTAAAAGATCTTTGTATCTCAAATTCCTATTTGGGATATGGAGTGTCGAATACGTTACCGCTTCTAAGGGGGCGATAACAGAACACACACCCCGAGTGGTGTTAGGGGTATTTTACCTCCACAGCATTTTTCTCCAGAGAGTAACATATGTGAATCATCTTATTGACCTCCATGCTTCCTCAAAATTCTACTTTCTAACAGGAACTTAACAAAAGTGAAGTTATACAATTTTTCAATGATATGTAAATGTGCCTAATAATAAAACAAATGTATAAAACAGTTCAGGAAGAACACTGACAGGAAATGAGTGCATCATTTCTAACTGGAATTGTTGTCTTCTTCCACTGAGTGTGCGGCTTTGAAACATGAAACAATGAGGGAGAATGTGAAATACTAGTTACATAAGTCAAATTAACCCCATAGTGACCAATGGGATGATATATATATCATAGCTAGTTTGCCCTCATGTCTAAAAATTGCTGTTTTCACTTGACATATACGGTGCCTTTGTTTCTACTTTTCAGAATGTATTTTTATCCTTAATTAAATACCATGAGGTGTCATTTTACAACTATTAGCTTCAATGGGCCTCTAGAGAATTCTTGGACTCAATGATGAATTCTCCAAGCCAAAAATTAGAATTGGAATTTTAATTTCTGAACAGATCTCTTTGCTATGATTTCAAGTCAAAAGAGAAGAGTGTTAACTGTGCCAGTCAAAGGTTTCTTCTACCACGTAGTGGAGCAAAAGACGGGTCTTTAAATCTTTTACAAAAGCTGGTTGTATTATTCACAGTGAAATGAGTTTCATTTCTCATCTACAGTAGCTCTTCCCCCACTTCTAAAAAAACCTACCTTATTAAGTATTTCTAGATGATTGACAAATAATGCATACAATATTATTAAAATTTTAATATTTTTTTAAGATGTATACAACCGCACAGGATACAGTTAAGACTATGCTACAGTAATCCCTCGTTTTCCGCGGCTTCGTTTTCCGCGGCTTCAGTGCTTCGCGGATTTGTAAAAAATACAGGAAAAAATGCATTGGTAGGAGGCAAGCGCCCCCTAGTGGTTGCTTTAAACATGTCCACCAATTCAAGTTTCCTAGCAAATCCTACTTTGTGGATTTCCGGTTTTCGCGGACGGGTGCGGTCCCGATTAGCCGCGAAAAATGAGGGATTACTGTATAAGCAAGGTGTCTCAAAATTGTTCACAACACCCACAGATATTGGGTTCCAATAATATCTTGGTCTCCAATTCTTTCATAATGTTGTTGTTGTTAGTCGCGAAGTCATATCTGACTCATCACGACCCCATAAATGTTCCTCCCGGCCTTCCGTCCTCTACCAACCCCCGGAGTCCATTTAAGCTCATGCCAACTACTTCAGTGACTCCATCCAGCCACCAAATTCTCTGTCATCCCCTTCTTCTTTTGCCCTCAATCTTTCATAATAATATTCATCAAATTAAAAGGTGTAATATAAAGTCATCATATAGAAACATTCACTTTCTCCAATCCATCACCTAGTTTTTGTTTTGCTGAGAACTTTCAAACCAGTATTATTTTATGTACCTTATTTTAATATCATAAGGGCATTGCAAATGTACAGCTACTTCTGAGCTTATTGCCCATGCAAAATGAGTTTTGGTTCATAGCAAAGACTTCTGTATTAATTTTGTCATCCACTACTGCCTCAGATATGACACGTGGTGGATCAGTGGCTACGATGCGGAGCTTATCGACCAGAAGGTTGGCAGTTCAGCAGTTTGAACTGCCAGCGCCGCGTAACAGGGTGAGTACCCATTAATTGTCCCAGCTTCTGCCAAGCTAGCAGTTCAAAAGCACGTAAAAAATGCAAATAGAAAAATAGGAACCACTTTGGTGGGAATGTAACAGTGTTCCATGCGCCTTAGGCATTTAGTCATTTTTGTAGACACAGCCATGCCTTGAAGTATGAATAGAGTTACTGTATGTTCATGAGATCTAGCAATTTTCCACCTGCTAATATTTTAAAACTCATTTACAAGTGTAGAGACAGTTAATGATATTTGTCAAGCTTCTTGGATAAACAGATAGTTATTGAGAAAAAAAAACCCTGCTTTGATTACTATTTCTAGCAACAAAACTTATCAGCGTTAGAATGAAGGCTGGCTTAATTAAGCATTAAGTTAAAGAAGTAGCTGCTTCAATCCTTATGGAGGAAAATTACCAGTTTACTTACAATATCAATTCCTCTCTTTTTAAATGAACTCTTAAGGTATTCAGAAGTGTTATCCATATTAATCTTTCAAGATCAGTTGGTATTTGACTGGGGGGGAGGGGAAATCCTTCATCCGCTCTCTTGTGAACATCCAGATGTTGGCCAAATATGCCTAAGCAGACGAGCAGTGAAATGGACTTGTTAGGTCCATTTTCGAGTAGTTTTGCTTGCCATTCTATTCCACTAATGTCCTCCAAAATGCTATTTCGGCAAGGGCGTTGTTATCTTGGACACAAGCTATATACTAAAAGCAAACGCTTAAAGTAATTCTACTGTATGTGCTTGTGCCAGGTAGAAAGCAATCTAAGGGGGTTCAGACAAATAGGATGACTTTCCCACTCTTGGCAGCCTTCAAAGTGTGGGAATTCCAGGTCTCAAAGCTGTTGTCCCATAGCTTTTTGCAATATGCTTCTGATATGGGTGATATGCAAGGAGAGATCTTTGGAACAAGATCTAGATGTCATTTAAGTACACCACCATGTAATATTTCATTGATGAATCTAGAAAAAAAACCCAGCTTCATGGTTGACCAGACCAAAAGGCGTCACTGTGTATAGGTAGTCTCTCTTCTCTCTTCAGTAACTGAATCAGGCTTCCCCATTGACTTTGCTTGTCAGAGGGTCACAAAAGATCATATTGCAACCATCATAAATACATGCCAGTTGCCAAGCGTCCTAGTTTTGATCACATGATTATGGGAATGCTGTAATGGTTGTGGGTGTGAAAACAATTATAAGTCACTTTTTTCAGCGCTGTTGTAACATTAAGTGGTTGTTAGGATAATCATCCTGATGTTGGGTTGACAATATATATAAGCCAGGATTCTTAAAGAGTATATGTAACTTTAAGGACTATGTGGAATCTGATTGGCTGTGCTTCCCAGCTCAACCATAAAAGGCAGATAGAAACACAGTTCATTCCCTTTTGCTTTCTTTTGCTTCCTGATTGCCACTGAGGAAGAAGCTGAATATGAAGACGGAAGAAGTATCATTGTTTTGAATTACTGTAAGAAAACTGTGGTTTTGGTGAAGGACTGTTTATTGTTAGAGGAGTTAGTATCACTGTTTGGAAGAAGTAGTTTAGTTCATTTCCCTCAATTAATAGCAATAGCAATAGCACTTAAACTAATATACCACTTCACAGTGCTTTACAGCTGTCTCTAAGTGGTTACATAGTCAGCATATTGCCCCCAATAATCTGGATCTTCATTTTACTGACCTTGGAAGGATGGAAAGCTGGGTCAATCTTGAGCCGGTAGGAACTGAACTACCAAACTGCAGGCAGCTGGCAATCAGCAGAAGTAGTCTGTAGTACTGCATTCTAACCACTGTGACACGACTGCTCATGGTGTTGTCACCTAGCTGGAACTTCCTTCAGCAAACCTAACACAAACATTCATTGTGGTGCCATCAATGGGAAACTCCATCAGTTTGTCCACCATAAACTTTTCACGTTGAACTGTGGATGTCCTGAATTGATGTTAGTTGCTTCCAAACTTCTTCAGCAAGCTGGAAAGGAATATAAGAGCATTGGTTGAGCCTCAAGTTGTTTAAATGCCACTGCCACTTAAATTTGTTTCCTAGAATTAGAAGGGATGAATTTAAACTAGACATTGAAGCAGAGTTCTATGTTTCCATCAAAATGAATCCTGTCTCCAAGCATAGTAGCACATTTGACACACATCTGAGAACTGCAAAAATACAATGCAAGCATTCAGATTGAGCCACCCGCCACGGCAATCTGGCTGTGACATCTGTTGTCCCATTGATGACTATCCTTGATTTGGTTAATCTGGCTGGCTAGACAGCTATGTAGGAGTGTTCAGATAGCAGTGCATGTTCTTTGGTCAAGTATATAATGCATTTTGGAGATCAGTTCTGTTTTCTGTGCTATTTACCAGCAATCTATGGGGTTTGTGGATAGAGACTGTTCCAGAATTAGGAGTGCATTACCATCAATAGGCATGTGATAGGCATCTTGTTTTCATGAGCTAGCAATTATCTGGATGGCATCTTCAACCATTTGCCTCCAGAAGGTAATGTGTTAAATGAATGTTCATGTGTAGTCTTTAAAGTTTTGGTATCTAAATAGCCAGAAAGGTGAACTGAAAACGTCAGATCTGAACATGGTTCGTACTTCAGTTGCATTCAGATTGGATTACTACCTTGCTTTCTAGGTTGAGCTACATTTGAAAAGTTAGAGTTGTCTGTTCTATTGATCTAGACTGCAACAGCAAATATGTTAATGTTGTACTTGCCTTTGGGGATGATGATTTTAGATCTATTCTGAATTAGTACTATTGATTTTTCAATTCTGTGCCCAACTCAAAGTGATCACTTTATAAATAATAATAATATTTAATTTTGTATACCGCATCCCCTCCCCAAGGGGACTCAGAGCGGTGCACAGGGAAATTAAAACATATAAAATATACACAAACAATAAATACAATAGATAAAAGCAGATTAAATTGATCGTCCCTGTGCTAAAAAACCCCATTAAAACTAAATTCCCTAAACACCCCAGAGGTAGAGACTAACCAAGGCCGGCCAAGCAGAAAAAGTGTGTTTTCAGTTTTTGACGGAAGGAGCGGAGGTCCGTAGTTGTTCTAATGTCGGGGGGGAGGTCGTTCCAGAGAGCTGGGCCCACCACAGAGAAGGCCCTTCCCCTGGGCGTCGCCCGCTGACACAGTCTAGTGGACGGCACCCGGAGAAGTCCCTCTCTGTGGGAGCGGATCGGTCGTGAGGATGTATGGGGCAGGATCCGATCCTGCAGATAGCTAGGTCCCGAGCCATGGAGCGTTTTGAAGATGACAACCAACACCTTGAAGTGCACCCGAAAGACGACAGGCAGCCAGGCAGCCAGTGCAGCTCACGCAAGAGCGGTGTTATATGGGCGTACCTTGCGGTCCCCATTATTGCTCGCGCGGCTGCATTCTGGACCAGCTGAAGTCTTCGGGTGCACCTCAAGGGGAGCCCCATGTAGAGAGAGTTACAATAGTCCAGTCGGGACTTTGAAAATGTCAATTGGCTTTGATATCTGCAATCAGAAAGAACATTGGTCTACCTAAATCCCAAAGGTGCTTTTTCAAAAGGCAACTGGACTTTCAGTGTTTTCCTTGAAGGCGCTTCACTTCTTCACTCTGAAGAAACTACTGGATGAGAAGGGAAATGCCTTCAAGGAAAAGCAACTGGATTGTCCTTGTTTTTCCTTGAAGGCATTTCCCTTCTCATCCAGTTGCCTTTTGAAAGAACACCTTTGGAATAACCATGACCTAGATGACTGAGAATCTCCATAGATATTTGACCTACCTAAGGTGAGTTGTTTTTTCTGCTTTTTGTGTCTCTCTCAAATATGAAACAATTCTACAAATAAAGGTGTTGTGGGCTCAACCAGATTATGGGTGTTTTCTCCATGAGTTCCATTTTGATTTCGCACCTTGTCCTCTTTTTTCCATCAATTAAGTAAAACATCCTGTTCTAACAAACATTCGTTCCTGATGGATAAATTATTTTTAAGATAGATTGCCATTTGCAATTCTTTAATCAGCTGAGCCTGTTTCCACACTTATGCCCTTATTTTACATTTTTGTACTTATGACAGTTTTTTTTTAATTATTGTGAGCCATCAAGAACAATGTGGATGATTATTTTTTTTAAAGAATGATTGGGAAAGAATAGCTTTTTGTTTTGTTCTAAAAGGAGAAAAATGCAGTGATGTTACAAAGTTCCTATGCTCATAGGAAAAGGACTGTCTGCAAGGTATGGTCAAACAAGTCAAGATGTCAGCCATAACACTGTGATCAAAACTCCACCCATTTTTATGTCTATCACAGCACACCTAAAACACAGGCCAAGTTTCGGTCACACTATGGTAACCACCATCTGGATATTTTCACCATTCTTTTCACCCTTTTACAGAGTTCTTGCCATTCCCTCAGTTCTATATTGTTTACCGGCAATGCCTAGAATTTCAGTACAATATATTCACCTCTCTGATCTATAGTCCATCTTCAGATCTCAATAGAAGGGAGGGAGGGAGGGAGGGAGGGAGGGAGGGAGGAAGGAAGGAAGGAAGGAAGGAAGGAAGGAAGGAAGGAAGGAAGGAAGGAAGGATCCTCATGTTGGCTTTTTCAAATCAAATGGTGGTGGAAGAAACCACAATGTGATGAAAAGCTGAAAAGATGGCAAAACTTTCCATCACTTTGTAAACTCCAAAATCACTCCATGAGACATTTCAGACAAGAGACTGAGAAATGGAATAGAGGAGAGCCTGCAAAATATTGCAGAGGATATAAATTTTTAGAAAACTGGAAATAGATTAGGCATACAATCAGAGGTGGTATTCAGCCAATTCGGACCAGTTCGCGCAAACCGGTAGGGGAGATCACAGGTGGGCCCGCCCACTTGCCCCAGCTCTATGCCATCCTATTTACCCACGTTTTTGAGGCCAGGTGCATGTGCAGAATGCGCATGCATGAGCAAAACACATGTGCAGAAGGCTGGGCGTGAAAAACGCTGGCACACGTAAAGCGAGCATATGCATGGTGAACCAGTGGTAAAAATAAATGAAACCCACCACTGCATACAATATTACCCAGTGTGCATTCCTACTGACTTGCTATTCACATCTATATAAATTAAAATTTAAAATAGTTTGTGCAAAATCGCTAATCTCAGAAAGTACTGCACCAATCGGCACCAAATTTTCACACAATGTTGCTAAGAAAGGGAGTAACAATCATATGTACATTTTGTGTGGCTGGCACACGTGTGTCATGTGCAAGCAGCACAAACGTAAAAGGTACACACTTCTCAGGTTTTCACCTCCCTGTAGCTCCTCCCACCCGGCTGCTTCTTATGATGCATTATGCACACACCCCTCACATTTCCAACGGTTGTTTCCTCAGCAACTGAATAAGCATCCAACGTTCCCTCACACATGGCACACTCCCATGTGGCCCAGGCAGGCCTAATAGGCCCAAAACAAGATGCAGGGGTGAGAGAGGGGGAGAAATACAGTAGATAGGTAGGTAGGTAGGTAGGTAGGTAGGTAGGTAGGTAGGTAGAGGGATAGAGAGAGAGAGGGAGAAATACAGTAGGTAGGTAGGTAGGTTGGGGGTTATATGGTGGTTGTGTGTACATGTTTGTGTGTGCAGGTGTAGATCTACACACAGATTGGTTGGCCATTTAACCAGACTGGGCCACAGCAACGCGTGGCCGGGAACGACTAGTTATGTTATATATTTCCCACCTTTATTATTTTTACAAATAAACAAGGTAGCAAACATATCCCACATACCTTTCCCCTCCTTTTCCTCACAACAATAACTGTGAGCTGGGTTGGGCTGAGAGACAGTGACTTGCCCAGCTGGCTTTCATAGCTAAGGTAGGATTTGAACTCATGATCTCCAGTTTTCTAGGCTGGTGGCTTAATCACTAGACCAAACGGGTATAAAATCAAGATCCTATGCTAATGTGACCTGTACTAGGATCTTCTCTCTGTCTCTTTTTCCTTTTTATTTGTACGGGAGGCATCCTGTAAATAGGACTCTAGATTAAATTTATATCAGGAGACTGGATGACTCTATTTATTTATTCATTCATTCATTCATTTATGTTTCTTAAAATGTACAACTCTCTGTTCCTGTTCTAAACACCTTGCCAAGAACTGTCCAATGAAATCCAAGCTTCTGCTAAAAATCCTCACGATCAAATGAAGCAAAACAATTCATAGCTCTATATTGGCAGCAGTCTAGGGGATAAAAAAAGAGAGAAGGAAACACGTATTATATTGAAAACCAATAAGTACAAATCTATATGCTTTCCCAAGGAATGCAAACATGTGGCTTGGCTGACTTCTTTTCAGAAAGCAATTCCCATAGCTCTGTGCCTGCAAACACTCTTCTTTGAAGCCATGTAAAATCTCCCTGCACACAAAAGAGGGCATCCAGTACAAGTATTTTCCTGCCGGTCGTAAAGAGGAAGAAAAACGTTACATAGAATGCTCCCATCATCTGATTTGTAAAATCAGAGAATTGGAAGGAATTTCAAGAGCAAGCCTCATCCAAGTCCCTATGCTGGCAAGATTTCTTACACTTGAATAACCTCTGACAGATACTTAACACATCTCCTCCAGAGCAGATCTCACAACTATTTGTTCTATTGTTTAAAAATGTTTGACACTTTCACATTTTCCCTTCTGCACAATTTATACGCTAGACCTTTCTCTAGTTGGTTTTTACTTCCTTTGTTCTGGCTACGAGTCAGATAAAGTTTTATGGATGTCACACAAACAAAGTGTAGAAGGGAGACCACTGGTCTTATTCTGGTCCTTTGTCCAGGTGTCAACCATATGGTCATCCATTCTTCAATCCCACTGGTAGTTTGCTACCACTTCCATATTCCTAAAGATCTGGGATTGCAAGTTTTCTTTTGGCCGCTTAATTGATCTTCCAGCAGCAAGATTCAGTAAAAGTCAGTAGTGATTAAACAGGCAGTTTACGTTGCTATAGTTTTACTTTACCCACTTTTTAAGGTTTACTTTACCCTTCTTTCCAATTATTCTTCTGCAATACATTGCCTTCTTCTAGTTGTTAAGTGAGCCTATCATCTAGCCCGGACTGTAATTTTCATTTCATTCAAAACCAGACTTTTTGATTCCCTGATTCCCTTTCATCTCTATATATAAAAGCGAAAACCACTCATGTTGGATCACAAAATTTCCAGAACCATAAAGCCTACAAACTTGAAATTTGGCGCGTATGTTCCTTTTGGCTTCTAGGTGCTCGCTTAGAAAGGATTTTTCGAAATGACCATCAGATCATTAGTATTTCTTATATTATTATTAACACGGTTTGATGCTAAGAAGTTAGTCCCCCTCCCAACCTGAAAATAACTGTTCCAACTGCCACTTGGGCATGGCCAGCGCATGACTCATCCAGCTGGCTGGCTGGGAGTTTGGAGAGGAGCCTGAGAGAGAGAAGGGGATAGGATAGGAGACGTTTCTGTGGGGCCAGCCTGAGGGAGAGAAGGGGATAGGATAGGATAGGATAGGATAGGATAGGATAGGATAGGATAGGATAGGATAGGATAGGATAGGATAGGATAGGATAGGATAGGATAGGATTCGGTGGGGCAAGCCTGAGGGAGAGAAGGGGAGAGGAGAGGCTGATCGTAACTACTCAGTAATTTTCAAGCTGTAAGTGTCAATTTAGTTTAGTTTAGTTTAGTTTATTTATATTTTTATACCACCCTACTCCTGAAGGACTCAGGGCAGTGTACAGCCAAAATAAAACACAGATATACAAAAGTTAAAACAATTTAAAAACATATTAAATATTTTGGCCCATAATAAGTTAAAAACCAAAGAAACCCAATTAACATTAATAAATAATAATAAATTTATCAAGCCCAATCACATATATTCATAGTGGAGCATAGTGGGTATTTAGCTAGTAAGGAATATTTGGAACTCTTTTCCATTCTACTACACTGCTTCTTCCTCCAGCCAAGCCGATACTACCGTAAGAGCTCATCTCATGGCCTTTTCCACCTTTACTCAAGAGGAAACGATCCTAGAATAAAAGCTCTAGCCATCCCTCAGCAATGAAATCAGTCAATATTGTTGCCCTCATACAATTGGATACAGGTTATTTTCAGGATACAGGTAGCACCCAACTTACAATGCCACTGGGAAAAAATGGCACATGACTGTCACAAGGCATGCTACAGATAGTTCTTGACTTATGATCACAACTGAGTCCAGACTTTCCACTGCTAAAACAAGGAAGTTAAGTGGGTTTTGCTCCATTTTAGGACCTTTCTTGCCATAGTTGTTAAGTGAATCAGTGTGGTTGTTATGGCACTAACATGGTTGTTAAGTAAATCTGGATTCCTCATGGACTTTGCTCGCCAGAAGGCCACAAAAGATGGTCACATGATCCTGGGACACTGTAACCATCATAAATAAATGCCAGTTGCAAAGCTTCCCATTTTTGATCATGTGACGATGGAGATGATCCTAAGTGAGAAAAACAGTCACTTTTTTTCGGTGTTGTAATTTCAAATGGTCACTAAACGAATGGTTGCAAGTCGAGGGCTACCTATATAGAACAGCTTTCTCCTAAATTGGTTAGTTTCTTGCCTGGTTAAGGAGCAAACAGCTATTAGGTTTATTTTTGTATAATAGTGGGAATATCTGTTTGAAGACTTGTATTCAGTCTTCAGTAAAGAATAGGACAGGGATGAAAATCTATATAAATAAAAATGTAAAATAGTTTGTACAAAGCAGCTAATCTCAAAAACTACTGCACCAATTTACCTCAAATTTTGACACAATGTTCCCAAGGACTTCCGATAATAGAACACATACTCATTTTGTGCCTAGCACATGTGTGTCATGTGCAAGGTATACAAATGTAAAATGTACCCACTGATCAGATTTTCACCTCCCTGTAGCCCCGCCCATCCAACAGTCATTTCCTCAGCAACGTATGGAGGCCTCTTAGGGCCAAAAAGGCACTGTGATAGCAAACTCCCAGATGGCCCATAGAGAGAGAGAGAGAGAGAGGGAGAAATACAGTTTAGTAAAAGAGGGACTAGGGGAGACTTGATAGCAGCCTTCCAATATCTCAGGGGTTGCCACAAAGAAGAGGAAGTCAAGCTATTCTCCAAAGCACCAGAGGGCAGAACAAGAAGCAATGTGTGGAAATTAATCAAGGAGAGAAGCAACTTAGAACTGAGGAGAAATTTCCTGACAGTTAGAACAATTAACCAGTGGAACAGCTTGCCTCCAGAAATTGTGAATGCTCCAACACTGCAAGTCTTCAAGAAGATGTTGGATAGCCATTTGTCTATCAGGGAGACTAGATGACCTCCAAGGTCCCTTCCAACTCTGCTATTATATTATTGTATTACAGTAAGTAGGTAGGTAGGGGGATAGATAGGGAGAAACACAGTAGGTAGATAGGTAGGTAGGTAGGGTGATAGATAGATAGAAATGCGGTAGGTAGGTAGGTAGGTAGGTAGGTAGGTAGGTAGGTAGGTGGGGGATAGATAGAGAGGGAGAAATACGGTAGGTAGGTAGATAGGGGGATAGATAGAGAGGGTGAATTACAGTAGGTAGGTAGGTAGATAGAGGGAGAAAGGAAGAAATACAGTAGGTAGGTTAGGTAGGTAGGTAGGTAGGTAGGTAGGTAGGTAGGTAGGTAGGGGGATAGATAGATAGGGAGAAACACAGTAGGTAGGTAGGTAGGGGGATAGATAGATAGATAGATAGATAGATAGATAGATAGATAGATAGATAGATAGATAGATAGATAGATAGATAGATAGATAGATAGATAGATAGAAATAAAGTAGGTAGGTAGGTAGGTAGGTAGGTAGGTAGGTAGATAGAGGGAGAAAGGAAGAAATATAGTAGGTAGGTAGGTAGAGGGATAGATAGAGAGGGAGAAATACAGTAAGTAGGTAGGTAAGTAGGGAGGCAGGTAGAGGGATAGATAGAGAGGGAGAAATACAGTAGGTAGGTAGGTAGGTAGATAGAGGGAGAAAGGAAGAAATACAGTAGGTAGGTAAGTAGAGGGATAGACAGAGAGGGACAAATACAGTAGTAGGTAGGTAGGTAGGTAGGTAGGTAGGTAGGTAGGTAGGTAGGTAGGTAGGTAGATAGATAGATAGATAGATAGATAGATAGATAGATAGATAGATAGATAGATAGATAGATAGATAGAAATACAGTAGGTAGGTAGGTAAAGGAATAGAGAGAGAGGGAGAAATACAGTAGGTAGGTAGGTAGAGGGATAGAGAGGGAGAAATACAATAGGTAGGTAGGTAGATAGAGGGAGAAAGGAAGAAATATAGTAGGTAGGTAGAGGGATAGATAGAGAGGGAGAAATACAGTGGGTAGGTAGGTTGGGGATTATACAGTGCTTGTGTGTATGTGTGCAGGTGTAGATCTACACACAGATTGGTTGGCCATTTAACCAAACTGGGCCACAGCAACGCGTGGCCGGGTATAGCTAGTCATATAATAAAAAGTGGAATTCTAGGCTTGATTTTTAAGGGGAAAAGACTCCTCTGCATGAAAGGTGTTACTGTAACCTTGATTAATGATATGTGGAGACAGGAAGGAGAGGCTTTACTCAAGCCTCCGGGAGGGCGAAAACAGCCTCCCCCGGGCTCCGGAAGCTAGAAATGGGCGTGTTTCCGGATCTTCCAGGAGCCCCGTTTTTCATCCTCCACAGGCTCTGGAGACTTTTCTCGAGTCTCTGGGTGGGCAAAGACAGCCTCCCCTGAGCTCTGAAGGACCTCTGGAGGCCAGTAACATGCCTGTTTCCAGATTTCCAGAACTTCTGGGAAGCTTGTTCTTTGCCCTTCTAGAGCCTCCACCCAGGCCCTGCACTTATCTGGCATCCAAACAGGCCACATGGTGGCAACTGGAAGGGGTGGAGCTCCTCCCAGGAGTGGGTAGGCGGGGCCAACCAGTCCTTGCAGTCCCTGTAAAATTAGCACCCGGTTTACCCGAACAGGTCCCAAATGGCTGATTCCCACCCTGGAAAAAAGCCTTATCCTACTTTTACTCTCTTAGTCTCTGGAGGAATCCCTGGTACAAAGAAGAACAACCTTTCGTTAGTGAAGAACTAACCTTGCATTTAAGGAACAGTGATAACCAAAGAGTGAGCAATTCTTTAATATTAATCGGTTATTTCACACTATGTCTGGGCCAGGATTTTCTGCTTTATCCTGATTCAGGAGTTTCTTAACTATATCCCATCTGAAAGAGGTAGGAAATGTTATGTTGTGGCCTGTCGGCTGCCGGCCCCTCTAACAACTCAATCAGATAAGGAGGAAGCATGGGAGTCAGGATCAGCATCATGGCAACCTGAGACTTCCGAGGGGGAAGAGGGAATGAAACTGTGAGAGAGAGAGAGAGAGAGAGAGAGAGAGAGAGAGAGAGAGAGAGAGAGAGAGAGAGAGAGAGAGAGAGAGAGACAGAGACAGAGACAGAGACAGAGACAGAGACAGACAGACAGACAGACAGACAGACAGACAGACAGACAGACAGACACAGACACAGAGACACAGACAGAGACAGAGAGACAAGAGGCAGAGCCTGGGCCGTATGTCAGCTAGATCAGTGATTCTCAACCTTCCCAATGCTGCGACCCTTTAATACAGTTCCTCATGTTGTGGTGACCCCCAACCATAAAACTGATGTCTCGGTTCCTAAGATCATCAAAAATATGTTTTCCGATGGTCTTAGGTTACCCTTGTGAAAGGGTCGTTCGACCATCTGGAGACAGGAGCGGTATATAAATCTGGAGACAGGAGCGGTATATAAATCCAATAAACCGTAAACCGACCCCCAAAGGGGTCCCAACCCACAGATTAAGAACCGCTGCTTTAAATGGAGAGTTAACAGCCCCCAGTTCTGGAGGTGGCTGAGGAGGAAGAGGAAGAACAGCTGGGTCCAGTGCCTGACACGTGGATGTGCAGAAGGGGAGAGGAGAGCAGTGGAAATCTGTGGGGCGATCTTTGGACAGAAGAGCCACCGCTGCTATTGAAACCCCACCCTACCTCTGGAGATAAAAAGCAGGGGGCGGAGATGAATAGATTCATCTTCTGGACGGATGGACTTGTTAGCCTGCTGTGAGAGGGACACTTTTTGCCAGGGCTGCTAGCGCTCCTAATAAAGGAATCTTTGACTTAACTTCAGGGGGTTGGCTGTGTTTGGGGAGCTGGGTCAGAATACGTTGCCTCCGATTTTTAGCAACTGTAATAGGAGAGCATTCTAAAGTCTGATGAGAGTTGAGAATCTGCTTGCAATACTGGGCCTATCCTACATGAGGCACATTTCAGCAGTCCTCTGTAAGATTTCAGTTCTGCTCTCTGGTAAGAGTTGTCCCAAAGTTGCTTTTTCCAGAGACACCTGGAGTTTCTGGCTTTGCTTTTGAAGATGTTTCGCTTCTCATCCAGGAAGCTTCTTGGATGAGAAACAAAACTTCTTCAAAGAAAACCCAGAAACTCCAGGTGTCTCTGGAAAAAGCACCTTCGGGACAACCATAACCTGGATGACTGAGAATCTCCATAGACATCTGATAAAAGCTGTTTCTCCCTCCATGTATAGATGGTCCTCGATTTACGTTCATTTCGTGACTGTTTGAAGTTACGACGGTGCTGAAAAAAGGAACTTAAGACTGTTTTTAACACGTATAACCATAGCAGCATCCCTGTAGTCACGTGAACAAATTCAGCCGCTTGACAGCTGGTTCATATTTGTGATGGTTGCAGTGTCCCATGGTCATGAAATCACCTGTTGCGACCTTTGGACAAGCAAAGTCAGTGAGGTAACCAGATTCACGATAACAACTCTGCTATTGAATTGTATTGTATTGTATTGTATTGTATTGTATTGTATTGTATTGTATTGTATTGTATTGTATTGCATTGCATTGCATTGCATTGTATTGTATTAACTGTGTTACTAAATTAACAACTGCAGCAGTTCGCTTTACAACAAGAAAAATCAACAATGAAAAATGGAACAAAACTCACTTAACAAATGCTTTGCTTAGCAACATATATTTTGGGCTCTATTATGGTCATAAGTCAAGGACTGTTTGTATTCCCTATAAAAGAAAGAGAAGAAAATGCTGGGGAGAGGGGGGAAAAGTGATGAGAACAGAAAAAGTGTGTGTATCCCTGGCAGCTTTAGGCTGTGGCATCACTCATTATTTTAGCCTTATCTACTTTTTCATTCTTAATAGATTACCCCTGAGATAATGCATCTATTGACAAAAATTGTCTTGGCCCTGAGCTAAGAGAATTCTTCTCTATCGTGCCTTGTGTGCTTATGAATGAGAAGTTACTGTAAGCAGGACTGCGTTGAACTGCAATCTAACAGTGTAAACGAATGCAAACCTGGGGTTGGGGGGAGAGGAAGCACCTTAACAGAGGCCTTTCAGGGAAGATCGTGATAGAAATCCTATTACCTCTCCAGTCATTTAACCATTTAGCATTGAGCTTGCAAAGTGTTTAAGTGACTGATCAAGGAAGCAGTTGAAGTCTGAAAATAACACTAGGCTTGTCAATACTTCACATAAGATGGATAGTTCTTTACCATGAAGAAGAGAAGCAAAGAAACTACAATTTAATGAACTGGTCATCCGAAGTTTGCAATATCCAATGTTCTGTTTCAGACCGTTCTTTATCAGTTTCAGGAGAAAAATGGATGGATTTATTTCAGTGGGATTTTGTGTGGTCCACTTCAAGTGAGAACCAGTGATTAAAACACACGGGAAACACATGAAAGAAGTATACAGCAAATGCTCTGTAGCACTCCAGCATCAGTTTGCTGTACACAAATTCAGCATTGACCCTCATTGCAACTTAAGTGTGAAAGCATGAGAGCTGTTTGATGTTATCACTTCCACAAGAGAAAGTAAAGATCATTAAAGCTGTAAATGTGTTGATGCTCTTTTTCTAATATAGGAAATCATATAGTAATTCATTTTGAAGAATAGCATGGTCAAAGGGTAGGACCACAAAGCAGGAAATGATCTGATCTGTACATAAAGTTCATTTGCTAAATTCAACTCTCAGGTTTCCTTTAAAAAAAAAAATTGGTTCAATTGTACTCTAGCCTAGGAAAAAGAGCTAGACAACCCTTTTATTACAATGTGAATGTAATTTTACGTGGGTGTTGTGTGCCTTTGAAAGAATAGGTAATGCGTGAATATCTAACAAGGTGATTTTGTCCCTAGAATCAACATTGTTGGCAAGCCAACAAGAGTAACAAAACCACCAATTAATCCAGCAAGTTCAGAAGTATTTCACGAGAAGAGTTCTACTCTCCTCTGCTCACAACAGAATACCCTACACCACCAGGCTTGAAATTTTGCGCTTGGACAACCTAGAACTATGCCACTTATGGTTGGACTTAAGCATAGTACACAAATTATCCGCTACAACATCTTACCGGTCAATGACTACTTCAGCTTCAACCACAATAATACAAAAGCACACAACAGATACTGCTCCTGACTTGATTGCAGAAAATACAACTTCAGCAACAGAGTGGTCAATGCCTGGAATGCACTACCTGACTCTGTTGTTACAACTTCAAATCCCCAAAACTTTAACCTTAAACTGTCAACTATTGACCTCACTCCATTCCTAAGAGCAGTGGCGTAGCGCGGGTTGTCAGCACCCGGGGCAAGGCAAGTAATTTGCGCCCCCTGGTGGAGCGCGGCAGGACGACCCGGACGGGGCCCCGGGTGGCCGGGAAGCGGGTAGGCGCCTTGGTCATGGTGGTGAGCCGGGTACTGATCTGGTTGGACGTCCGAGAAGCGGCGGCAGCGGCGGCGGCGGCCGTGCCGGGCGAGGCGGTGAGCTCCCCGCTCTTGGGCGGCGTGGTGGGCTGCTTGGAAAGGAAGAAGGGGTCCTGATCGATGCCTTTGGAATCCATGAGCTCGGTGGGCAGGTACTCTTGCACGATCCACCACGATCCACTTGAGCAGCATCAGGCTGAGCCCCAGGCCCACGAAGCCGATGAAGAGGGGCACGACGCAGAGCCACGTCTGCTGTCGGTTCCACACTAGGCAGTCGCCGCAGCGCACCTCCCGCCCCGCTGCCTCGGGCCCTCCATCGCCCGCCGCAGGGCCCTCGCCCGCCGCCGCCCCCTCACGAGGCGACCCCTTCGCTCATCCTTCTCGGCGCATTTCTAGCCCTCCCCCGGGGGGGAGCAGCGGCATCGAGGACGGGGAGGGCGCAGCATGCGGAGCGGCGGGGAAGCGAGAAACGGGAAGGGGGGAGAGGAGAGGTGCAGGAAGATCCGACGGCGCCCCCCCAGATGTTGCGCCCGGTGCAGCCGCCCCCCCCTGCACCCCCCATGCTACGCCTCTGCCTAAGAGGTTTGTAAGGGGCATGCATAAGCACACCATCATGCCTACCGTCCCTGTCCTACTGTCCCTGTTTATTTGTCCCCATTTCATTCATACTCATGTTTATTCTTATACCTAGTATCTTGTAAATGATTGACAAATCAAATAATTAAATAAATAAATAAACTTAGCCACAAGGACTTCCAAGAGTAAATATTCTTTATCTTAGAATGGTTTTTCCTAGCCTAAATGTTCTCCAGATGTAGAGGGTTCTAAACCCAAATTTTCAGCAATGCTATGCTAGCTAGAGAATTCTGAGGGTTGACGTCCACAAAACAGAAGAGGGGAAGCTGTCTAATGACTGTCATGCATATGGTATGAATGGATTTCTGAGGTTTCTTTCTTGACTTGTCAATCCTTCCATAAGTAGTTTTGTATTTCGTTGCAACATATACATCCAGTACATTGCAGTTAAAGTGATGTGCTTGAGGACATAAGCGAAGATTGCTTTATATATGAAAATGAACGAATGAAACCAAATGGGTTCACAATCCAAAGAACACATACAGAATAAATCATTTATATTTAGAGCAAGTACATCTCTTACAGACCACAATAGAATTGGCTTAAAATTCTACAGCACAAATCTATAGCAGTGCTAACACTGAACGCAGCTTGCCTAACTGCTTTTATGATTTGTGTATACTCACGGGTTACATAAAATATTGCGTTGTCTTCTTCCCTGATATGTTATGACATACTTATTCCACCAGGCACTTGAAATTGAGCTTATTGGACTATTATTTATGTTGTCAATTTTGTTAGCACTGGTATCTTAATAATAATAATAATAATAATAACCTTTATTGTCATTGTACTTGTTTACAACAAAATTAGTCATTTGTATTAGTTTTACATACACAGACGTTGTTTTAAATAGACAACTTTATACTTCAATATTTTAATATTATGTGTCCTTGCTTCTGAACTTGTCTTGCAAGTGATACAGATATACTACAAATAATTGGGATCAAACATGAAGACAGATTCCTAGGATACTACAGCTTCTAGGGTAATTTCCCTCTGGCACCAACTTGGCCATGTGAGCTAACCAGATCGATGGTCACAAGGAAGATGTCACAATATTTAGCAGGAGATGCTTTCAAGCTAAAAAAAATAAAAAATCCTGAATAAGAACTTGAAAAATTTCCGAGGAGATTCATGATCAACCCTCCCCCAAATTCAACAGCCTGGGTGCCAGTACAATGGAGATTCATAGAACTAATCTCATGAAGGCTCAAACATCTTTTTTTTTTGAACAATTAAAAAGAAATAAAATGATCAGCAATGAAATTTTATGTGATGAAATTGAAGGGCTTCCATATTTTTTTTTTCTCTGGTAAGGTTGTGCAGTTGAAAACACAACCGTTGTCACATAGGTGATATGAAATAACATATCCGTTTGATATGGATTTGTATAGGGGAGTTGACTGGTTCTTGTGCTACAAGCATTGCCTTTTATCCTGCATTTGTGATACAGAAATACCTGGACATAAATAATAAGCAAATGGCCCTTCTCTTCCATTACCTCTTCTCCTCCCGAACACACCTATCATTTCCAACATTACTTTCATCGAGTACGGCAGTTGTGATGGATTTTAAGGATCAGGTCAGTTTTAAGCGAGACACAAATGCTGTGACTTAATCCATTTCTACGTAGTGATTACAGGATTGTAATAGAGCATTTGAGACTAGTGAATCAACACCATAAGGGGTGGGAGTTAGTTTTAGCAGAAGAAAATATTTCCATTTGTTTTGGAGAGGGAGTGGAAAAGAGCATTTTCCATGTAAATTCTGTAAATCTGTTCAATGATGATAAATTACTAGCTGGGGGCACAAGATCACCAAAGAAGCAGTTTGAGATGATTGAATTTAGAAAAAAGTCAGCAAAAAGTAGTTGCTGCTGCCATCTGGTAAGTAAAATAAAGAGGTCAAGTACATTTATGGACTGGAGAGAAATAGATGAGAAAAATCACATAACAGATCCTGCTACATCGAAAGCTGCCATACTCACTAGCATTCGGCAGAAATGCCTTCTTTCTTTTACAAATATTGCTGGATATATCTGTAACTGAGATGGAAGAGGGAATCCACGTTCCAAACATTTAGGTAAACGAGTAAAGATATCTCCATTTGCAAGATTGAAGATGATTCTATCTATCTATCTATCTATCTATCTATCTATCTATCTATCTATCTATCTATCTATCTATCTATCTATCATCTATCTATCCATCCATCTATCTCAGAGGCATGAGATAATGTTACATTATGTAACATATATATATATATATATATATATAAAAAACATACCGGTATATAACACACACACACACAAAGAGAGAGAGAGAGAGAGAGAGAGAGAAACACATGTCAAAGAAACTGGGGTGTAGAGTCTGCAGCATGGCTTTAATGGAGGGGGGTTACTAAAAAGGGAGCATTGGAGGCTGAGAGACAAAAGCAAGGAATCTATCTCTGGCACTTCTTTGCTTTACTTTCTCTGCCTCAAATTTGGCTTTTGCTAAAAAAAGAAAAAAAGCAGTTTTGTTGATTATAAGAGTGGGTATTTCTTCTCCCTGTTATTGAAGCACAAAATTGCTTAAAAGGATGAATACTCAGGATATTCTTCTTGTTGATTTTTGCTGCCTTTATGACAACCTCCAGACTCATCTATCATGGATAAAAAGTAAATTCATGCAAGGAAAGAATACTGGTCTTTTCAAGCTCCTTCTAAGCCAAACATTTATTTTCAGCATCTGAGAAAAATTGAGATTTTCTTCATTTTACCAGGGGTTTGGTTTTGGGTTTTTTTTGGGGGGGGGGGGTATTATTATTCAGTATGAAGAACACTGGTTCATCTATTAATCCATATCCACCTATCCTGCACTTTTGCGCAGTTTACGGTAAAAAGAATGCTTCTAAACCATTCAGCTACATCAGTGGTGACATTCAATTTTTTTTTATTACTGGCTCTGTGGGCGTGGCTTGGTGGACGTGGCAGGGGAAGGATACTGCAAAATCCCCATTCCCTCCCCACTCTGGGGCCAGCCAGAGGTGGTATCTGTCAGTTCTCCGAACTACTCAAAATTTCCGCTACCAGTTCTCCAGAACTTGTCAGAACCTGCTGAATTTCACACCTGGGCTACATGTGTCACTGTAGTGCATCAATTGAAGCCCTCCATGTTCTCTCTCTCACACATACCTGCACAAAGTTAACTGTTATGTTTTATGTTTAGATACCTTCAAGTAGAACTCTCTGGAAAAAGATAGAAATCTGTGATCATAAAAAGGATTTAAAGAGGCTTATTCCATCCAACATTTCCAAAATGTTGCCAAAATATGCTTTATTCTTTATTCCTACTTAGGCGTCTGCTCTGCATCCATCATAGAGAAAAGAATCACTTTGGCTTTGAAAGAGAGAAGAAAAATATCGCTGTTCTAAAAACTATATTCAGTTCAGAAATCTGTATGAGGTGATTGAAATGGCTATTAAACCAAGATGGGTCTTAAAAATGACCCATAAAAATGCCAGAAATTCCTTCCTTTCATGTAGCTCATAAAAAAGAGAGAGAACAAGATAATTTTCTCTATTATCATTTTTGAAGTATCTACATTTACCTGGGTTTTTTTTATTAACTCTATCCAATATACTGTATGTACTTTTAAAAATGGCTGTGTAAAGAGGAAAGAAGTGGGCAATTTGGTTATCAATATTATTTATTGTTATTATTTTAATGGCTTATAGGCATAAACTATTATGACAGGGAGAGAGTGCAGCTAGTCTCTATACTGTGAAACTGAATTAAATAATATACAGGACATTCTTTCTATTTTTGCCTCATGACTGTGTTGTGATCTGTCGGCAGCCTGCAGAGTTGGCAGCAGAGTCGGACAGTGAGGAAGTTGGGGAGGAACAGGGGCCAGTCCTGGAGTCTGGGGAAGGCTTGGACGGGGGCTTTGCGTCGGAGACAGAGAGGGAGACGGGGCCACCTGGGAGTTATGTGCTGCCTCTGGAATCTCCAGAGTCGGACATCAGCGAGGCAGAGGAACAGGGGGAGCCTGTTCCCAGTGCGTGCATGCGCAGAGCTGCCAGGAGGCAAGAACAGTTAAGACAAAGGGGCGACTCAGGAGTGAGGCTTGGAGATTATTGGCCCTTCCCATAAGACATAAAGGAGGAGCAAAGGCACTTAGTTCATTCTGATCAGTTTAAATTCTTAAGCTCTGTTTTGACTCTGTGCTCCATGTGGCCTTGCAAAGCTAATTGCCAATTAGATCTTTGGCAGCGTTTCAAGGGAGGTAATGGTGGGTGCTTATCAGCCTTATCCCAAAAGACTTCGGCACAATTCTTTCGGACTCTTTACACATTATTTGTGACTCATTACAGGCTGTGAATGAACATAATTCACAGCCATTGAAATAAAGAGGGTTTTGACTCCGGACGGTCTTTAACAAGGGAAAGTGGATTGTGACTTTCTGCAACATTGTTTCTAGGTCTGGCTGAGCTTAAAAAATTCTTTTTTTTTGCTACTCTCTCCCTCTGGCTAGATGGGCGGTGGAAGTGGCTTCTCTTTGTCCCTGCCTGACTATTTCAATTAAGGAAAATTTCCAGCGTCTCTTTGAAAGCAGGACTCTCTCTGGATTTTTGAAAAAAAAATTCTTTTGATGGATTTGTGACTTCTTCTCTGGAATACCTTCGTTATTACTATTTGCTGATTTGGGAAATTGTGTCTCTTTTGGTTTCTGAATTGTTTGCAACTTCACAGCCCTGAATTGAACTGAGCTCCTGATCTGCCCCACCAGCCCCACCCGGAAAACGCCATCTTGGTGGCAGTGACTCTAACTTTTAACCATGGCACAAGAAGCAGCACTTGTAAATTTGGAACAAAGGATGGCTTCTCTTGAAACCTCTATGCAAACTTTGATATCAGAAATAAAGGCCCAGAGGGCTGAAAATAGTACTTTTAAAAAGGAACTATTGGATACCCGGAAGCAAGTGTTGGAGAATACACAGAAGACCGAGGAATTGGAGGGGGGGCTGGAGGGGGCTAAGGGAGAGATTAAAAATGTTTCTAATGAGGTGGGGGAAATAAATGGGCATGTGTCTAGGATAGATATGGAAAGAATGACATATTTTTTGAGATTTCAGAATGTTCTTGAGGAATCTGGTGAATGCCTACCTGATCTTATGAGTACAATTTTAGCAGACTATTTACAAAAACCCAAAGATGAGATCAGGGGGGACATTGACCTAGCCTATAGAATTAATTCTGCATATGCCAAGATGAATGAAGTGCCTAGAGAGATACATGTGAAATTTGTTAGAAGGTCAACCAGAGAGGAAATCCTGAAAGTGCAGAGAGAGAAACCTTTAATTTATCAACGAGAAATGGTCATTATCTTGAAGCAGATCCCTAGAAAAATTAGAGATTCAAGAAGGAAATTTTCCTTCTTGTCTAAAACCTTGTTTGATCACGGGATTTGGTTCAAGTGGATGACACCTGAAGGGATGCTGGTGTTCTGGGAAGGAGGAAGAGTGAGGATTAAAACAGTTGCTGAGGCGGAAGCCTTTCTTAAAAAACATTCCTCTGCCCTGGGGGAAGATCCAGGGGGGACGGAGGGGGTCACGGCCCCGCCCGCGGGGGGCCAGGGAGGAGAGAAAGAAGATACAATAGCCAAAAGACTTAGATCAAAAAAATAACTTTGCCTTGATTTTTCTTGAACAATTTTGTATAATATTTCTATCCGGACTTTTTGTAAATGTCTGACAGCATGGAAGGGAGAATTTAGGTAAATGTACTTGCTTCCATCTTGTAGTGGTATGGAAAATGTTTTCTATGTTAACTTTTTTAATGTGTATTTTGAGGTCTCGGAAGGTCCGACGACTCTGACGTGAATGCTCTCAAAATTTCTTTGTAACCATTACCCTATCCTGTTAAAAAATGTAAAACCAATAAAACTTTTTCAATAAAAAATAAAATAAAATAAAAAGAAATAAAGAGGGTTTTGGACACTAAGTGTGTGCTTTGTACTGTCTCAGGAAGCCTAGATCAGAACAGATTACCATTGTGAATTGAAACATCTCTTAATCAGCTGCACCAATGGCTCCTGCTTGTTCCAGTGCAAAATATCAGCAGCATAGGTGAAATCCATTTCCATATGTTAGAAGACAGGACCAAATCAGTTGGGGCCATTTCTTGGATGTTACAGAGCTGGCGATATAGTTTATCTAAACTGAGAATTGATTACATGAACCTCTGTAAAAATACAGTTAAATGAGGCAGGCCAACTGAGCATAGTCGTTTTTATATACAATTTTATTGTTTTTGTTGTTGTTGTTAATCACAAAGTTGTGTCCAGCCCATCTCGACCCCAGGGACAACGTTCCTCTAGGCCTTCCTGTCCTCTACCATCCTCTGGAGTCTGTTTAAGCTCACACCTACTGCTTCAGTAACTCCATTCAGCCACCACATTCTCTGTCGTCCCTTTCTTCTTTTGCCCTCAGTCTTTCCCAGCATTATGCTCTTCTCCAGTGAATCCTTCCTTCTCATTAGGTGGCCATAGTATTTGAGTTTCATCTTTGGGATCTGGCCTTCTAAAGAACAGTCAGGATTGATCTCCTCTAGGAATGACCAGTTTGATCGCCTTGCAGACTCGGAGGAGTTATTGCTGTTTGAATAATAGAAGAAAAAAAAGGGGGGGGGGGAACAAAGGGAACAAAACACAAAGATACATATATACATTATCAGGGGGAAAAACACATAAAAAGTGGTTAAAATAACTGAAGAAAAATACAACAGAAAAAAAAGTAAAATGTAGAGAGTGTCACTACAACACTAAATAATTACAATTCTCCTATATTTCTTAGTGAATGGGAGAATATCTTAACTTACATAGCAAGAGTGTCACTGGACCTTAAATATGAATTATACAACAAAAAATAGTATTTAGAATTTACTGGACTCCATTAAATCTGTATAGTAAAGGATTGCCACAGACAGCATTCTGTTGGGAATATAATGAGGGCAATTCTTCTTTAAAACAATTTTTTTTACAATGTACTATACTTACCATATTTTTCGGGGTATAAGATGCATCGGAGTATAAGAAGCACCCAGGTTTTGAAGAGGCAATTTTTTTTAAGTAGGCAGGTAGATAGAGGGATAGAGAGGGAGTGAAAGAGAGAGAAATACAGTAGGGAGGAAGGGAGAGAGTAGGGAGGGAGGGAGGTAGAGGGAGGGAGGGAGGGGAGAGAGAGAGACAGAAATACAGTAGGTAGGTAGGGAGAGAGAGAGTGTAGATAGATAGGTAGGTAGAGAGATAGAGAGAAATAGTGAGAGAGAGAAATACAGTAGATAGGTAGGGAGAGAGAGAGAGTAGGTAGGTATATAGAGGGGGGAGAGAAATACAGTAGATAGGTAGAAAGAGAGAGTGTGTGTAGATAGGTAGGTAGGTAGAGGGATAGAGAGACAGAAATAGAGAGAGAGAAAAATACAGTAGATAGGTAGGGAGAGAGAGAAGAGTAGGTAGGTAGGTATATAGAGGGGGAGAGAAATACAGTAGATAGGTAGGAAGAGAAAGAGTGTAGATAGGTAGGTAGAGGGATAGAGAGAGAGAAAGAGAGAGAGAGAGAGAAATACAGTAGATAGGTAGGTAGAGAGAGAGAGAGAGTAGGTAGTAGGTAGGTAGGTAGGTAGGTAGGTAGGTAGGTAGGTAGGTAGGTAAGTAGATGTTTCCAGGTGTATTTACCCATGTGCGGGAGAAGGAAATCACTGACCACCTTTGGAACAAATCTTTGTTTCTGCAGGCACAGCACTTGACCAACATAATTCTCATCAATCACTCTAACCAAACAGCTTTCCAAAAGGGAAAAAACCCTTTCTGCACTTTGCAAACCTCCCCCAAACGGACCGTTTTTTGCAAAAATGGGACCATTTTTTTTCAAATAAAAGGCATGAATAGCCTTGGGGGGGCTTGCAGAGTGCTCCTGGGGGGGTCAAAAATGAGCAAAAAACGGCACATTTATCGCAAAAACGGGCCATTTTTTGGTCAAAAAAAATTGCATGCTTAGCCTTATGGAGGCTTATAGAATGCTGCTGGGTTCTGGGGAGGGCAAAAACGCCCTGTTTTTTGCTCATTTCTGCCCTCCCCAGCTCCCAGGAGGTCTCTGGAAGCCTCCATAAGGGTATGCGTGTGGCCATTTTGGTGAAGGGGCGGGGTTTCAGGAGGCAAAAAATGCTGTATTCGATGTATAAGACACACCCAGATTTTCAGTCTCTTTTTGGAGGAAAAAAGGTGCGTCTTATACTCTGAAAAATACAGTACTAAATTTTGGGAGAAAGCAGTGGACTACATAAATGTCATTATGTGACAAAGCTAAAATTTCAAAAGATGATATTCTTTTGAATTACATACCTAGCACATGGAAGTAAGACAACTGGAAAACGTAAAGGATTCTCTGTGTCCTTATAGCTAGAAGACTGATCTCACAACATTGGAAAGATAAATGTATGGAGTCCCAGTGGTGGGTTTCAAATTTTTTTAGAACCTCTAAGGTAGGTATGGCCTGCTTTGTAGGAGTGGTTTGCCTGCCCTGTGACCAGGTGGGAGTGGTTTGCCGGCCATGTCTGAGTGGGAGTGGCTTGGTAGTCATGTGACTGGGTGGGCGTGGCCAAGTTGTAAAATCTGGTGACACGCACTTAACAATGCTCTTGCTTAGCAACCAAAATGTTGGCTCAGGAACTCTGGCATTGAAGCACACAAGTCTTGAAGCTGTCAAGTTACAAGACCCTTGCACCCCTAACCCTTTAGAAACCCCCCCCCGGGGTGTTCAAACTTGACAGCTTTAAGACTTGTGGACTTCAACTCCCAGAATTCCTCCTCTCGCTCTTCACCTTGATGATGTGCGGACGGGTGGGGGGAGGGAGCTGGAACCGGTTCTAAATGGCACTGTAGATTTGTGGAACCTCTTCTATTGACACGAACCCACCAGAGGTATGTGTTGAGTATTGACAGCTATTCAAATCCCCCGGCAACAGCCAGTCGCGTCTGATTGGCCAAGACGCGACTGGCTGCAGCCGAGAGCGGGAGACGCGCCGATTGGCTCCCCATCTGACAGCTCTGAATAAAAGAGCTGTCAGAGAGGGAACGCGCGCTTTTTGGTTCTACTTACTGTTCGTTGCCGCCTTGTGCTGTTCTGTTGCTTATTCCAATAAAGCCGTTGGATCTGACCGGGTCTGGACTCTCTCTCTCTCCGCATACATAACACTGGCGACGAAGGTGGGATCAGGCAGAGCTCATTTTTGAAGCGGCTTTCAAAATTCCTTACGAAATTTTTACAACCTTCTCTTTTGTTGCGGTACGATCACACGGGATCGTTTCCTCTGCTCGACCCCGTCGACGCGGCCACGGAAACCTTGGCCTCATCCACAGGCCACCACGAGTGCTCCTGCTGGCCATCGACGACCAGGCCAGGACACTCAACTACCCCTTGGACTGCGGCGGCCGAGACCTCAAAACCGCGTGCGCCGTAGCTGCCCCGGCAGAAGTCGACGACTTGCCGCGGGACACCCAGGGGGAACGACGACGAGCACACTACGCTCCTACACCGACGAGATGCCGAGTCCCCGGTCCACAACCGTGACTGGAACTGCAGCCGCCTCCCCGCGCTCGCCTCGGGCGCTCATCTGCCGCCGCTGCGGCCAAAAGGGCCACCGGCATCAGCGCCAACCGCCTGTTCAAGGCCCATCTCGGGCGCTCATCTGCCGCCGCTGCGGCCAAAGGGCCACCGGCATCAGCGCCAACCGCCTGTTCAAGGCCCATCTGCCGCCGCTGCGGTCAAAAGGACCACCAGCATCAGCACCAGCCACCCCGGAGGCTTCGCGGCGGGATTCCGGACGACCGGCAATCCCAGCCGCTACACCAACGAAAAACCCGAGAAGCCAGGCCCGCTGCCTGCACCAGCAACAACAGCCGTCCGGCTGCCACGCCAGGCCCAACAACCCCGCCCAACCGGGCCGGTCTACCCATCTGACTCTGAGAGCCTGCAAGATCTGCAGAAGGCCTTCACCATTCAGGCCTCCCTGCTACTCACGCCGCCTACCGGCAACCATCATCGGCCTAGCTCAAGCCGACCACACGACCAGGCCTCCACATCAATCGCCACGCCCCCTCGCCCGACTCACCAGTCCTGAAGACTCCGCCTTTCGGTAGGCCCTCCGATGACGCCGCCCGGAGCTACACCCCGGCAAGGAGGAGCTTCCAGGGGCACATCCTCTTCCTCCAGCTCCTGTCGAGACTCTGGGACAATCCGGCCGACTGCGCATGCTCCACTCACCTGATGGACAGTTTTCCGCGCATGCGCAGACCGAGGGGGGAAAGGGGTGTTGTGTCCTCGACCTGCGACCGGTCTCGAGTTACGACCGGCCGCAGGTCTTCCAGGCTGCCTCTGGGAAGCCATGGAGACAGGATGTAGCAAGCCGGCTAACCGACAGACGGCCTGATTGGCTGAGGCGCGCCTGGCAGGAAGCCGGCTCTTGCCGCAGCCTGATTGGCTCCCCGTTTGACAGCTCCCTATATAAAGAGCTGTCAAACGCGGGAGCCCCTGTCTACCGCACCTTTTCTTTTACTGAACCAAATCTTCTCCTGTAAGCCTTGCCTACCTAATAAAGCTGCCTTATTGAGCAAACCTGATGTGGACCCTCTCTTTGACGAGATATAACACTGGCGACGAAGGTGGGACCTTGGATGGGGTGGGGCGGATCCCTTGGGCATCAACTATGAAGCCCAGGAATTCGACCCGCGGCACAGCAAATTTGCATTTGCTGAGCTTTAATTTGAAGCCCGCGCCCCTGAAAATGAGGAGGACCTTCCGGAGAAAGGCTGGGCCGCGATGATGCAGTCCGGAGCTACACCCCCGGCAGGGAGGAGCTTCTACGGACACGTCCTCCTCCCTCGCCGTCTGCCGATGGACTGAGGCGTTCGGGGCGGAGTCGACGCAGCCCCGCCTACCTCAGCGAGTACGTATGCTAATGGGCCCGCATGCGTACTCGCTGGGGGGAAAGGAGTGTTGAGTATTGACAGCTATTCAAATCCCCCAGCAACAGCCAGTCGCGTCTGATTGGCCAAGACGCGACTGGCTGCAGCCGAGAGCGGGAGACGCGCCGATTGGCTCACCATCTGACAGCTCTGAATAAAAGAGCTGTCAGAGAGGGAACG
This sequence comes from Rhabdophis nuchalis, assembly GCA_039707465.1. Taxonomy (NCBI): domain Eukaryota; kingdom Metazoa; phylum Chordata; class Lepidosauria; order Squamata; family Natricidae; genus Rhabdophis; species Rhabdophis nuchalis. Next base: position 178,749,098 of record CM077643.1, read on the forward strand.
CGCGCTTTTTGGTTCTACTTACTGTTCGTTGCCGCCTTGTGCTGTTCTGTTGCTTGTTCCAATAAAGCCGTTGGATCTGACCGGGTCTGGACTCTCTCTCTCTCCGCATACATAACAGTATGATCCTTTACTCAATGGATTGAAGACCTGATTTTACTTACTATTTATGTGAGGAATACTTGTAAATGAAGACTCTATGGATACATTTAATGATATATGGGACTCACTTAATACAAAATACAGTACTTTTTTTTAAAAAAGCAGAAGAGTTATATGTGTATTAGTTATAGATACATATTTGCATAATATTTGCATTTGATAATTATATATAGAATAGTAATTGTTTACTGTTGTAACAAGGCTTTAGCTCACACTGTTTTTGAGGATGGCTACTCTTGGTAAAAATTGCTTAAATCTAAATGTTTAAAAATATGAAATAAGTGATTCAGTTATGTTAATCTATGCACGATTCAGCAGAACATTTTATAAAAATCTGATTTTCCTACTTGAAGCTGAAGTGATGTAAGTGAGGATCACAGACCAAATTTGACACAAATATTATGGTGCTACGTTGCTGTGAATTGTGGGCACACAGTGAGGATACTATATTCATGCCTTCTCTAAAGTCTGATATATTTTTGACTAAATTTCCTTTTTGCTATTTTTTTTTTCCATTCTTAATTTTTTTGTGGTGAAATGCCAAAGTGTACATTATCATCCAGTTACAATCCCACCATCCTTATGGCCTTCCAGCTGCGTAGAGGTATTTTGAGTGATATTCTGCTTGCTTCTCCCCGTTCCTGTTTATTTGGTTTTTCTTCCGCATACAGAATAATGTGTTAAGATTTATTTACTAAACAATTATGGTTTCCAATATTGTCTCATTTCACAATGATGAAAAATACATTCTTGTTTTTACAAGAACAAATCCGATGCTTAGGCACTGTGGTTTTAAACATGGAAAAAGCTCGATCTGAAAATGTAATGTGGCAATAGCTGGACATTCTATTGTTTTGGGGTATTATGGTAAATGATCATGGTATTGGTTTGATTTGATTAGTACATATCAGACAGATTATTGGTGCATTATGTTTCTTTTCTTTTTCCCAGAACTTGAAGATAGTGGAGCCTGAAGCAAAGCCTACTCTTAAAATTTGGCTTAAATGTTAGAAATTCATGGAGCTCAGCAGACCTTTCTCACAAAAATTCACTTCTAATAAACTCAAAGCTTTCTGCACTTGAACAATACCATTTAAGAGTGGCTAAAAAATTTGTTAACGCTAATGCGAAACAGTTGGGACTGATGGGTGGATAGTTTTATCAGAAAAAAAGCAACTTTAACTGCCCATCTTTGATTTGAAATACAGGTAAAAATCTTCATGCTGTGAAATGCTTTTTTTACGTATTTTCAGAAACCTCCTTCATCGATATTGTGTTCATTGATCATAATATATGCCCATTAATTCATTAAAATAGGTCAGCTGTCAAGGGAAAAACCATAAAACTATCTCTAGATAAATGACCTAGGTACATTGCTCTCCTGTTTGGTTCCTAACTTCACACATCTGTAGAACATGCTTATTGGTTTATTTAACCTTTAATTTTGTTAGACATGCAAATACATTTGAGTTTAGACTGGAGAGTGATAACTACAACTTCCCTCATTCGGTCCCAAGCAAGTAATATTATTTAGATTTTGAAAAATAAGATTTTCGACACGGTTTTGCTAATTTTGTTTCCAGGGGCACTTGGAGAAAGCAGATATCCAGAATAATGCAGCAGATCAACTCACAGCATCAGAATATATATGTGTGTGTGTGTGTGTGTGTGTGTGTGTGTGTGTGTTAGTATATATATGCTGGCATTGCTGGCTTCGCGGATTTTCCCGTGTATATAGCATGGACATGTTATTGCAACGTTTCGGCAAGATATATATATGTGATTCATATAAAGGAGACAGCAAACCTGTCCAAAAGCTGACACATTATGAAGAAGTATGATTTTATACAAATAGCATTCCGAAAGCAGCCCCCATATTTAGTTTTTTAAAAAGTACAAGATTTAAATTTAACATTATTGAAGTATTAAGGGGTATTGTAATCTACGCAGCACCTATTTACAAGATGGGGATATTGTGGTGACTTGAATGGTTAAATTTGGAACAGCATGTGAGAGAAAAAGAAAGTGAGAAAGGGGGAGAGAATAGGATGAGGAGAAGCAGACTGTTTAGATATGATACCTAAGCTGATACCCAGAACTCATTATTACCATATCCATCCAAAATAAAACAATCCCTCCCCCAAAAGGATATTAGATAAAAATAACACAACTGCCTCTGTTAAATCTTCAGTGAATCTTCAACACCTTTCAGATGTTATTGTTAAATTATCAGGGGTGGGTGGGGAATCATTTGTTTTTCAGGTAAATACTGAATACATAACTCAGGTCCCCCCCCCTAACCAGCAAAGTCCATCCATATGGACATTAACACTTAAATCGGTTGGGCTGTTTCTGATAATTATGCAAACATAAGAACCTAAATTTGATAACTTGAGCAACACCATCTGTAATGTTCTGCTCTAGGTGCACTATTCACAAACATTGAAAAATGAAATTTTTTACACTATCTTCAACTACTCAAAATGTACTTTAAACCCAGATGCCTCCATATTTATTGAATCAGGTAATTACAGACACTGCCTAAGGTTTCAAAAGAAGAATGCTGGCAGGTAGTATGAAAATCCAACAGATGTCTCAGGCCACGTCTGACAGCACTTCAAATCTTCCCAGAACTTTTGTACTATGTTGTGAAATTTACCACCACCACCACCCAAAAAAATCATGTCACTATTTCCTTTTCAGCTACAAATTCATTAAATAAAAACGTCTGGTTGCTCTGGTATTTAAAAGCAGAAGAGGAGACTAGGACAATGGGAATAATGTATTAGAAGGAATCTCAAAAATAATTTGCAAATCTTAAAGATCATTGGGGGGGGGGGAATCCACCCCATTGTTTGTATTTCCCCAATGCTTGTTTAAAACTTAGGTGATTAGTGATTATTATTTTATATGAATCACATGTCTACCCAAAACTCCTGCCACTTAAATCTAAGATGGATTTATTTCATATCAAACTCACTGCATGTAATCGTTTGCAAAATATAAGCACATGTACAGAGGAAGAGAAAAGGTGAGCATACATTATATTCCTATAACCACCTTTCAGTTAGCATCATCATGGAAACTTCCAAACATACGTAAAATTAACAGTAAACACAAAGATATGCATTTGGTAAAACGAGCTCTTTACTATCAAATGCTATCTATAAATCGGTAGCAATAAAAACAGTACATGTGACTAAAACTGCACACATTGTTAAAGATTTGATTTAGCATCATATCCATATGTGTAACATTCTATGCTTTGTTGAATGCCTAAGATTCAATTGCCCTCCTGTGGGGTGGTTGTTGTTGTTGTTTTACTTTCATTGTAAACATACCAGGACCCAATTATAACTGAGAGCATTAGGGATAAATGAGGAGGACATAAAACATCTCCTTGTAATGGCTTTGCTAAATCCATCTCTTGCAAGTAGAGGCTGGGCACAGAAGCAGGCTAGCACCTACGCTACGAGATCTAAAAGAGATGAGATATTTACTATAGGGCCGTGACGAGATCGTCGGACTCTCCAAGCAGCGCACAGGAGAAGAGCAGTACTGTATTTACTATAGGGCAGTGATGGCAAATCTATGGCATGGGTGCCACAGGTGGCATGCAAAACGATTTCTTAGGGCACCCTGTCAGCTCCACCACGCTTGTGTGTGCTGGCCAGCTGATTTAGGCCTTCTTTTGAGACTGTTTTTCCCCCTCTGGAGGCTTCAGGGAAGCTCCTGAAGCCCCTGGAGGTGGGGGGAAGGCTGTTTTCACCCTCCCCAGACTCCTAGAAAGCCTCTGGAGCCTGGGGAAGGCGAAAAAAGTGCGCCAAAAGCAGGGGGTTGTGCACATAGCATTATGGGTGTGGCACGCCCACACACAACCTCCCTGTGCTCCCCCCGCTTTTGGCCCGCGAGCCAAAAAAGGTTAACCATCACTGCTATGGGGTATAGCCAAGTAACAACCAATATATTTCAACATGTAACTTTGGGGAAAATATTCCTTCATTAGGAAGTCATTAGCAAAAAGGCCTATCAAGAAACCTTTTGAACAGGATGGGCAATGATCTTAAGAAGCTTGTGAATTTTTCTATTAATTGATGATCCCGTGTATTTCTTGCTTCTGAGTCGAACAAAGCTTTGTAGATTAACATCAACATTTCACATTGTATCTAGCAAACACTGTAGAAGAGTTACATTTATTCCAAATATTGAATCCTATAGCAATTTCAGGTGAGTGGCTTCTTCCACATAGTGGAAATAGGAAGTGCAGTTTTATGATACTGTATATCCAGTTGGGATCATGCCACAATATAAATAGACAGGTTTGTCACCTAAGTAATTTGTATCCTTGCCCTACCACCCTTTTTAAAAAACTCTCCTATGCACTGTCTTATTTTACGGGGAGGGGGGGGTGTAGTTGGTCTAGTACAGGGGTCGGCAACCTTAAGCACCCAAAGAGCCACAAAGTCCTAAAACTGGAAGCCCCTCGTTCAATTCTGGTTCAAATCTGAACCAGATTTTCGGTTCCCCCACCATAGAGTCTTCTCCTAGTGAGGTGTCCTTTTTCCTCTACCTGTCTTAACTGAAAGCCCTATCAATTGTGGAGCTGACTGGCGACAAGGAGCCACATCAGAGGGATGAAAGAGCCACATGTGGCTCCAGAGTCTTAGGTTGCTGACCCCTGGTCTAGTAGTTCCTTGCAAATGGATGATTGCAGATAGCTGAATGACATTGGCAAGTCACCCTGAGTTTGTATCTGCTATTTATTACTAAAACTCTTGTTCCTCTAACCTTTAATAGGGTGAAATGGTGTATCTTAAGGCAACAAATCTGGAACCAAGGTACCTCAAATGGGCTAACTTACAAAACATGTTCAAAATCTAGGATCCATGATTCCCATGGAATTGATAAATTGGCAACTTTTATGAAACAGTTTATGACATCAACTGTCATAAAATATTTCCTCTGCTGTTTGACTTTGTATAACGATGGGCTGTTCTCAAGGGAGATGCATCTCTGAATGTAACTTCTCCAGCTTTTCCAGTTATACATTTCATTGTTGAAGATGTTGAGAAATGTGGTAGGGAAATATCTCTGAAATGATAATGGATCATGGGTTATATAGTTGGTTTTAAAATTGTGTTTTCTCCCATTATTCCAACTCTATGTAAAGACAGCTTCAAGGTGTTGGAAGAAATGTTCTTCAGGATTCAGTTCCAAGTGGGGAAGAAGAAACATGGAGGCTGCTTGGAAAGATGGTTTATAATGATGGACAGGACCACGTGGTTTGCGGTCCTGGGGGAAAAGGTGATCATGGTTCAAGATGTCGGGGGAAGAAGAAGAAAAAGGGCTGAGATGCTGAAAGTCCCTGATTTTATGCCTTCTCTGGCCTTTGATCTTCAGCTTGTATTCTGATTGGTTGTCAAACTCCCATGGGGCCATGCAGGGGCAACTCTGTAGGCTGTGCTTTGTCCAGGTTTGATGGAGCATTGCTTCTTCCCAAGTGCCCTATGGTGAGATCAGTAGAAGGCTAATCCTACTTTTGTTATGTAGAATAGACTAACCCAGGCTCCTAATGGCCCATTGACAAATGTTGGGGCGTCTGAGTTTCTACCTCTCTTGAGTTTCTACTTCTCTTTTTAGGGGAAATATTTTGCCTTTTTAATATTTCCTAGGATATTTCATTCTTCTAGGAGAGGGGTGGGTGCTAACCTCCTACAATGGTGTATGACACTGGTCAAATTTTGTCTTTCATTATCCTCAACAACATTGGCTCAAGGCAATAGAGATAGGCTAGAGACCAGTGCTAGGACAGCAATTTTCATGCCAGGATGATTTTCTGCTAATTCATTGATGGATGGAGAACAGCAACTCGGCAATAGGAAAAGGCTTCAAGGGAAACCACAGGTACATATTGTTGACTGCCCAACTACAAAAGGAAATGCTTACAGCTGTTTAGTCAGTAGTCTGGGAAGAGGAGAAATGAAACGGCACAACTTTGCACTGATCTAAGATGACTGAAGGAAAGGAAGCATGGGAATGGAGTTAGCCATGGTGTTAGCCAAGGAACAGAAAAACTGACCTACCAATTTAAAAAACAACAACATCGGAGTACATTCTCACTTTTTGCTAAAGATGATAATGTGAGATCTTTGGCAGAAACTAGACATTCTGTTGGAGGAAATAGGCCAGAACTACAACCAGTGTTTTTCAACCTTGGCAAATTCTGGGAGTTAAAGTCAACTTACCTCTGAGTCAGCAATGGGTATGTTTTTGATTTTTGATTTTATTTATATTTATATCCCGCCCTTCTCCGCAGAGGACCCAGGGCGGCGCACAGGAAATTTTAAACATACAGAATACAAAAATAAATACATAATTTAAAATATAGATTAAACTGTCTTATCCTACGCTAAAAATCAAAATTTTAAAATTCCCAATTTAAAACTGTCTAAAAAGTCCCCATGGGAGGTTAGGCTAGGCCGGCTTGTTTGAACAGGTATGTCTTTAGACATTGGCGGAAGAGGCGGAGGTCGGTGATGGTGCGTAATTCGGGGGGTAGGTTGTTCCAAAGGGCTGGGCCCGCCACAGAGAAGGCTCTTCCCCTGGGTGTCGCCAGTCGGCATTGTCCGGCCGACGGCACCCTGAGAAGGCCCTCTCTGTGGGAGCGTATCGGTCTAAGGGATGTATGCAGGAGGCGGTCTCGCATATAACTAGGCCCCGAGCCATGGAGCGCTTTAAAGATGGTCGTCAAAACCTTGAAGCGCACCCGAAAGGCCACAGGAAGCCAGTGCAGCTCGCGCAGGATCGGTGTTATATGGGAGCATCTAGAGGCTCCCATAATCACCCGCACGGCTGCATTCTGCACTAACTGTAGCTTTCGAGTGCACCTCACTTATGCTGCCACCTCCCATCACAGGGCTTTACTGGGCCTCAGGAGTGATGCTGAGCAATATTGTTTTCCCCTAGTCTCCACCTTGTGAGATATCATCAATTGAGCAACTTTTCACAATCTTGGAGTTAGCCGTTTCATTAGTACCCCTGGCAGGGCTACATCCCATCGCAAAGAATTAGACTTGGACTTAGAGCCGATGCAGTCGCAGGCAAACCAGGCACTGCCATCTTGATCCATCTTATCAATCATGTTCAGCCTATCGGTCTCAGGACTGAGAATGACAATAGTTGCCAAGATTGAGAAAGACTGAAGTAAGCAATTGTTCGGCAATATTGTGAGGATATCCAGTAAAGTGCCAAGGAATGCTTCAGATGCTACAGAAAGGGGCTCATCTGTTCAACTGTTTTCTGAAACAGTTGAAGTTTCTGATTGCCCCTGTTTGCCTTTATCTTCAGTATCCCACCCCGTTAAAAAAGTAGTTGACTCATTGTTTGCAAAGACTTTCTATTGTCTAATGTTAGCACTGTGGTATGGGTTTTTTTTCCCTTCCTTCTTCTTGTTTTACTGTTACATCTGTTAACAACAGCCAGGGGGTGGGGTGGAAGAACAGTTCTTTGCAAATAATTATACCAGGATCACCCACTACCAAGCTGGTGTACGGGGGAGAAGAGCTAGAGATGGATGTATCTGTGTCCCCAAAGCTTTATATTTATCTGGAAGGCCTGTTGGTACTAATAATACTTTTCTTAAAATAGGCATGTCTGCATTGCACAGGACCAATTTGATCACTGCGTGATTTGATGAATTTTGGCAGTATGGTACTTTTAAGAGCTGATCCTCAGTCTGGGTGCAGGCATAAAGAAGAGAAGAATTGAAGGCAGGAATAGAGGGCAACGGTGCACTGCCCCAATCAAATCGAATCCAACGTTGGCTAAATAGACTTCCTGACCTTCTGTAGTCTGAGAGCCATTTCTGAGGCTAAACTATTTCATTTGATGCAGTTAAAATGGCCAGATGCCAGTGATAATGGATGCTGAGAGTTGTGGTTTAGCAAGATTTAGAGGATCACAGGATTCCCACACCTAATTTACTCTGCTATGATCAATAAAGGTCTGACCAGACAGGATGGTATAAATGACTCCACAAGGAGGAGAGATGAAAGGAATGAAAGAAAAATTGTAGGCAAGATTGGATCTTGAGGCAGCTCTACAGTAGTCTTTCTACTGTATATAACATGAACTTAGTGAGAGGGCCTAGCAAGAGAGGCTACACAATCCATCTGTAATCTAGCATAGAGCAGTATTTGTAAAAATTTCTTGATGAGCTTAGCAAATGCAAGATTTATGGTGCAACCCTACGCTCTTCTTGTTATTGTCAATGTTACTATTATTGTTTAGATTCAGAACTCACTTTTTCTCTAAAATTGCAAGATAATTTACATAGGGATCTCCTTTTGTTTTATCCTACAACGATCTTAGCCCCAAATCAGTTACTGAGTTTCCATGACTGAAAGCAAACTTGAACCTCGATTTCCCCAGTCATGGTCTAACACCTTGACCATTATGCCTCTGGTAATAGGAGCCTGTAGCCCATGGATCACTTATAGTCACCAATATCCCAAAACCAACTGGAAATCGGTGGCCAACTTTCAGCAGAAGACTCCTAGAAACTATTCAGAAACAACCAAAACCATGCTGTCGAAATTCAATTTTTGAGATACTAAAAATCAGTGGCATCAGACATCCTTCACATAAGGGAGATACAGTTTGGGAATGGAAGCAGTTTGGAAACCCCTCTCTTATCCTGCAGCCTCCTCTGACACAAGCCAAAAGAGATTCTAAGTGTTTTGTGCCTGGGCTGAAATCTTTTCTGGCTATTGTAAAGTGGAGGATGTGAAGGATTTCGACTGATCAAAATCAGCTTCTACTGTCCTAATATGCAGCATTCAGAGTCCTTTTTGTTGCATTCTGGCAGCCGTTTAAATCTTCCGGCAACAGCCAGTCGCGTCTGATTGGCTAAGACGTGACTGGCTGCAGCTGGGAGCGGGAGACGCGCCGATTGGCTCGCTGTCCGACAGCCTTCTATAAAAGAAGCGGTCGGCCAGAAGGCGCACACTTTTTGAAATGGTTACTCTTCGTTTTACCTGTTATGGCTGTTAATAAAGGAACCGTTAATCTTACCGGTCTGGACTCACTCGTTCTTTGAGAACTTAACACTTTTTGTTTAATTCCTCAAAGCTTACACAAACCACAATTCCTGAAAAATGGTAATTTGATTTCACACCTGGCAAGAAAGGTTCAAATACTGTGGCAGAAGTGCTAAAATAGACTTACGCTTTATAAAAGAGGAACCTAAGGAAGCCCAACTGCCAGAAAAACCACAAATCCTCATGAACCTAACTGGCCAGTATGTCCTGCCCATCTCATTGTGTTGCATTTCCTATTGTAAAACCCACCATCATCATCCAAGTGAAAATTCCAGCACTGGCAGAGAGCAAATGTAGGAAATAAACCAAAGGTTGGGACAATTTCCCCTTTGAGAAATGCCTGAGGGAGTAGGGCAGAAATCACAACAGTAATTTCTAATTATTGAACCATGAATGAAATCCAAGTAGAAGAAGGCTGGAAGAAATATTAGAAGGTTCCAATTCTAACAAAGAGGTAAAGAAAAGACACCCTATCTTTTCCTTTGTGGGTTTTTCAGCTCTGACTCCCATCTCAGGCTAGAGAGAAACACAAGCTAAGCTGACTTCTGTACTACACTACTCCCAGCTCATGGGGTCTTGAAAAATGCTCTGCTGTCTCAACTTACCACAGAGATCTTGCAACGAAATATGTTCCCTCCATCTTCCACATGTCCTGTGCAGAACCAGGAGGACGCAGAGCTTTTTCTTCTTCTTTTTCTTAGAGAAACATTGCAGTTAAAGTGTTCTGCCGCACATTTTCTGTTTCAGACCTCGTGTGCACCTTACCAAATTAGAAGCACTTGAGAAAGGAAATGTGCTGTCTAGCAGAAATGATGAAAAGATAACACCAATGTGTTTTCATAGCAATAGCTTCAGTTGTTACATTTCAAGCCATAGGCACACTCATTAAGCTCAGCTTTGTTTTGTGTCCAATCCCATTTTGACAAAAAGAACCAGCAGATCGCACTTTTTGTCATGCCTTTTAGAAAGGCTTCACAGGTTAAAAAAAATCTGGGTCTGGATGACTAGTTTATCTGGAAACTCCATAGAGTTACATGTAGAAAGGGAGGCTGCACCAGTCTGATTCTGTAGCTTTTACAGAACCACCATATATGGCAGGGATGTCCAAACTTGGGAACTTTAAGACTTGTGGACTTCAACTCCCAGAATTCCCCAGCCAGCATAGCTGGGAGTTGAAGTCCACAAGTCTTAAAGTTCCCAAGTTTGGACATCCCTGATATATGCTCACAGTCTTTTGTGTTATAAACAGGCTTATTTTTCAGGAACATGCTTGATTCCGAATGTATCTCCAACTCATGATCCTGGGGACTCAATGACTATTGTGCTGGGAATCCTAATTCTGCATAGTTCTGGAATCCACTAAACTAAAAGAAGCTATATATGAATGCAAAAAGTAGTAGCCCATTGAAGTATGAGAAGTAACATGAAACAATGGCTAATTCTTTAGAACCTAAAGTGACCTCTTTAGTTTGGGCTTAGTGAAGCATATGAACCCAACTATTGTGGTCTCTGAGCTATGGTTTGTGGCTTAGCATGAAGCATAAACTGGTCAACTGTGTTTTATTCAAGAAATCAAAGTTAAAGAAAGGGGTTTTGGATAGAGATAAATGGATATTGTAGAGGCTACCTAACATCTCTAGACATGCATTGACCTATTGCAGTGATGGCTAACCTTTTTTGGCTCGCGTGCCAAAAGCGGCGGGAGCATAGGGGGATCGTGCTTGGGTGTGCCACACCTATAATGCTATGTGCATGACCCCCTGCTTTTGGCGCACTTTTTTCACCCTTCCCAGGGTCCAGAGGCTTTCTAGGAGCCTTGGGAGGGTGAAAGCAACCTCCCCTCCCCACCTCCAGAGGCTTCAGGAGCTTCCCTGAAGCCTCCAGAGGGCGAAAAACAGCCTCAAAATAATAATAATAATAATAATAAATCTTGAATTTATTGACCGCTCCATCTCCCTGGGGGGACTCGGAGCGGTGCACAGGGCAAATAAAACCATAAAAAACAACATACATACAATAAAAACGAATTAAATACATCCCTGCGCTAAAATCCCAGTTAAAACTACTAAAATTCCTAACTAAAAGAAGGCCTAAATCTGCTGGCCAGCGCACACATGCGTGCTGGAGCTGACAGGGCAACGCCTCGCGTGCCCTAAGAAATGGTTCCGCGTGCCCACTGTGGCACCCATGCCATAGGTTAGCCATCACTGACCTATTGGAATAATGGGTTACCATTTCCTTGCTGAAAACACTGGCAAATTCTGAATTAATGCTAAATGAAACTAATGGCCAGGTTTACATATTATGAGATAATGCAGTTTTTGAAGCAAGTGAATAGCCTAATGTGATGTAGAAATCCTGCCACTTAAGCAAACCATGTTGTCGTGTTAACCCAGCCTGCATCGATCTGTTAATATGCAGTTGCTATAGGCCAGTGATGGCTAACCTTTTGGTCCTTGCGTGCCGAAAGTGTGTGCATGCACATGACTCCCTGCCCCTGTGCATGCGTGAGCGTCTCCCAACTGCGTTGCAGTGACCTGAAAATCAGCTGGTCTGCAGGAGGAGCCCATGAATGTGCGGTGGAGCAGAGCTGGGCGACGGCTCGCGTGCCCACAGAGAGGGCTCCGTGTGCTGCCTGAGGCACGCATGCCATAGGTTTGCCATCAAGGCTATAGGCCTTCCCGACTGCAAACAAAGACCACAATGTTTCAACAAACGATAACCTGTATGTGCAGCAGTGCAAAAGGAACTAGGATCAAAGGAAAGAAGGATCTCTTTGGTGAATAGATCTTCAATCAGGGCATCCTGCAAAAAGCTAGATTCTCAGTGCTGCCTCCATCACTCCTGTGCTGAATGCCTCTAGAATCCTGGGTGGGCCTAGAAACATTTTGTAACAAATAAGAGTACAGCTCATATCCTGCCAGCTGCTTGTATTACAGTTCAATTACAAATCATTTGTCTTTTAGCTTCTCCAATTTGCTCTTTTATGCAATGAGTACATTGTGAATGCTGCCCACCCCACCAGCAATTGGAGAAACCGACAACAATTACTCACAGCAGCCATTTAGGGACTCTTAACCATTAAAGCTCCCAAAAGATGCAAAAAGGTTGGAAACTCTAGAAATCCTTGTGTGTTATCTTGCCTGAAGAAAAAATTTGGAAATGATAAAAGCTCATTCAGTTTAATTTTTGATTCCCCCCCCCCCGCCCCCTTTATGGATGAAAGTAGGTGAGTTTATTTTCAGATTTTAATTGCAAAACATGAATTAACTCTCTGAGTTAGGCCTAGAAAGGTTTATTCTGTGGTGACTGGAAATGGCATTTTCTTCTCATTAATGATTTTCATACAATCCATAACATGTCCTATTACAAGTCTCCTTCAAATAAAGCTTCACTGCTGATGAATTTCTGGATATTTTGTTGGCAGCAATAGAATGTTGTCATTCTACTTTATAATGCTTTGGTAAGGCCACACTTGCAATATTGCATCCAGTTTTGGTCACCACAATGTAAAAAAGATGTGGAGACTTTAGAAACAGTGCAGCGAAGAGCAACAAAGATGATTAGGGGACCAAACGCTAAAACATATGAAGAATGGTTCATTCAACTTCCAGCAGTATAATTTCTCCCATGGAACTAAACTGTTAGGATATTCAGCCTTATATTGGGTTGACAATATATATGAGGCTATGTTATTAAGGAGTTATGTAGCTTTAAGAACTGTGCTTGAAATCTGATTGGTTGTGATGCGCAGCTCTACCATAAAGCAAGCTCAGAATCACTGTTCACCCCCTTTTCGATTCCCTGTGCTGAGGAGCTGAAACTGTGAAGAAGGAGGAGTATTTGTTTTGCATCACTGTAAGATATCTGTGTTGGGTGAAGGACTGTTATTTGTTTGAGAAGTTAGTTGGAAGAAGCATTTTAGTTGCTACAAAGTAAAGACTATTTATTTTGTTACTATCACTGTTTTAGAGTTTGTTTGTGGTTACAGCAACGTATCTCTTTACTGTCCGTTGAATTACACTATTCCGCATTTATTTTCCTAACACTGGTTAAGGGACCAGAGTTGTAACACTGGTTCTGAACGCAAAGTTGCTAACATAAACTCGGCTTCACTTTTTGAGATCAGTATGGTCAGCTGGTGGCTTTCATTGAACTTTTATGGAAAGATTAAATAAAATTAACCATCCCTTCTTGTTAAGACAGGCCCATGGTGGTAGGTAGGTAGCAGAAGACCCAATTCACTCCTTAAGCCCGATTTCCCATTTTTTTTGCAAATTGTTTACAGAGCAATTGAATGGCCCCCATATGCCCCCATATGTTTGTGATGGTTCTTATCATTTTATGATAACATTAATAGGCTTTTTTTTAGAAAGATTGTTTTGTTTTTCCAATATGCTGGGCTGTTTGACTGGCTGAAGTTTTATTTCTTCAGTTTATGAATAAATAAACTTCTCTCATCCAGTAATTTGAAAATGGTTGGCATTCTATTTGGTGTAATTGGTAGATGGAAGCAAAATAATTATGTTTTTGTAATATAACTGATACATTCAACATAAGGCTTATGATTTAATAGCCAACATGTTCTCTTTAAGTGGTTCCTGAAGGAAAGAAATGAATAAAGCAACAATAACAGTAGCAACAATAATTATAATGATAATGAACCATAACAACATATTTCCTTAGTTATATAGCTCACCTAGTATTTAAGACTATTTCTTTGGAATTTACATGATTATGTCTATAAAAGAATAAAAACAGATAATGGTCTGATGGGGGCAGGGAATGAGAAGAAAGTTATTTTTGTTTACTGCATTTGTTGTAATTTGTAAATAAAGGTTAATTGAAATGGAGTTCAGGTAAGTATTTTGTTATACTTTTAAATATTATATTCCAAGGACTGTGATAGTTGAGAGACTACTGTGAAATTATCCTTAATTAGTATTACTGTCTCTTAGTTTTGCTCGCTGAGAGAGAGAGAGAAAGAGAGAGAGAGAGAGAGAGAGAGAGAATATGATGTGTCTCGATTTTAAAATGTACTGATATATGATGGAGGTGAAGAAGTGATCTGGTAACTGAATGACTTTCCTGGCAGAAGAGAATCTGACAGGATGGCATTTTACTAATTAAGAAGAGTGCTGGACTAACCAGATGGGAGAAATGCAGATTGGAACTTTAAAAAAAAAAGATGGAAATGAAAAACAAATAAATACATAAAATGAAAATATCAGAACAATGATTTCGTAGGCACTCGGCATATATTGGATGACGGTCAATACACCGCAAGGATAATTAAAAGCTCTCCTAAGAGCTAGACAGAGAAGCAATTTGGAGACAAGTAAGAAAAAGAGAAGAGTTTGCAGCCTAAGTGGATCATTAATCTGCAAAAAAAATGCAAGTATTAGGTCCCAGAGTCACTTATAGAAGAAGATGCCACCTGTGCAAGGCTTTGCACAGGTAAAACCTTTCATCTTTCCCTCCATCAAGCCACATGCCACAAAATATAATCCAGGTTAGTTCGGTCCCATGACCTGACACATATTATGAAAGTGACTCAATCCAACTCTTCCTAACCAATATTATAATTGTAGATAAAGTCCCTCTCCTGAGAAGTTGATATTCTTTTCTTTCTCAAACATTATAATGAACATCTTTTTTAACAAAGAATTACAGCCCCATATCTCCCACCCCACATAATAATTTTCTTCTTGTATGTAGGAGTCCCTGACTTCACAGCATTGTGACATCCCCCCATTTTGGGATGGGTTCCCTTTCCCCCCCTTTTAGTGGCAAAATTCTAGGAAACTGAACACTGAAAGGATTGGGGATAAATATTGTGGCTAGCAAAGAGCAGCTTCTCCTTAACACAGATAAAATCAGGTGCTTGTATCACTCTTAAGAAGTGGTGCTGCCAAATGGAGCTATACAAAGTTATACCATCCTGCTGAAAATCATGCAAAAGAAAAAAGAAAAGATGGTATTCTCTTGCCCCCTTTGCCATCTGAAGACATCAGCCAGGAGCAATACAAGCCATGGCCACCACCCTAACACTGATGCCAGGGAGAACGATCAAAACAACAGCCTTACACTGAAGAAGAGGAATTATTCTCGGGTCCTATCTGAGCAAATCAGCCAATGAACATTGGCTGAAATTATTTATTTATTCAATTTCTATATATGTATAGTTATTACTGCTGGGTCACACACTATTGGGGTTGTAATATGAGTGGCTTAAGGTATTTTTAAAAATCTCATAAACTACCTTGTGGGCAAGAGCCATGATTAGGATGACTGGGGAACGTTGCAAAGAATTGTAAGGTGTACTGTATCTACTAAGACGTTTTGGATAGGAATTTGGTTTCCTTATTCCTCCTGTTTCCATTCAAATCATTATTTTTAAGAAACACACATCCAGAGCACACTCTACACAATTGTGTCTTCTTTTCTCATTGTTCTGTGTTCTGTGTTATCTAACTCTGTGTGCGTACACAGTAGTATGTAATGTAAGCTCTTACATGTGCTCTATGAGTGGCCATTCTATTACCAGTTGCCCTGCTTATGCTCTGAAAGTTTTTAATATGTCTATAATTTCAAGTGCCTATAGAATTTGTTTATGTAAGTCAGTTTGAATAATGCTGAGTTTACTTTCATATAGAAGAGTGCCATCTGATTATCCCGGTTTTTACTTGGAAGTATGTCCTATGAGTGGGGAAAGTTCTTATCTTCAGGTATATGCTTAAAATTACACCATCAGCAAAACAACTACCAATTGGGGGTGGGAGGGACAGTTCTTCAATTCCTTAATTTACATTGCACCTTCAAACAGGTATTCCCGAGAATTCTTATTTACTTTCAGGTTGGGTCTGCAGACTAAACTGTGCAAGCTAAAGTTATACCTTTCTTGCTTCCCCACCCCCCGCATATCACTCGCAAAATTTCAACACAAAGCTCTTTTAAATGGTAACAAATTCAGAAATTGTCAGACAATCCTTATAAAAATGATCTTGGAATTCTTATGAGCAGGCAGCCAACAGAAAATGGGTACAGTGTTAGAAGAACAGGTGTGTTTTCATTTGGAAGAAGCCGCAAGATATATGAAAATGACTTAGCAGCTGGTGAATAAAAGAAATTGAACTTGTGCCAAGCAAACTGGTGTGTGTGTGAGAAAGAGAGAGAGAGCGTGCACACACGTTTTTCATTTACTAAGGGCTTGTCCAGATGGCATCTTCCCCTATGGCTGGTTTAAACCGGAAATAGTAGTGGAAAAAGTATTGCAATTAATCCGTAGCAATTAGCCTCTTGATTTGGACTTCATTCACTCTTTGGGATTTTTTTTTCACCTGTACCAAACTTTAATCACATCTATTATTTGGACTAGCAGAGATAAGGACAACACACTTTTACAAGGAACAGGTGCAACGGCGGACTTATTCCCCCACCAAGAAATGAAAGAATAATTAATGCAAAAGTCAATCACACATCATCAAATTTTAATTAAAAATACTAACAATACAAAATGACTGGGTCATCGGAAATTATGTAATAGAACAGTAATTCTTTTAAGTAGGAATGGATACCTTTACCTGTACATAGGAATGTATCAAATTTCAAATGCACATGCAAATGCATTTGTGTTTATTTTGAACACACCTTTATATAAAGTATATTTTCACATACAGAAATGACTTTCTAAACATACTTCATCAAAATCTATACATCTCTAAATGAATTTTTTTAGTAAATTGTAGATTTTAGGGGATATTTTGAGCAAAGAATATTTCTGTAAAATTCAGAAAAGAATGAAACCCAAAAGATCATACATTTCAATTTGCCCATTAGTCCAATAAGTATGAATTGAGTCAGGATAGGAAAATAATTGTAATCTTCCCACTTTCTTATTCCTATTTTTACTTATTTGATTCATATTCTGTGTGTCATTCAGAAGCGCCAGGTATCATAAATGATACTCTCTCCTATTTCCCTCTACAACCTCCCTGTCAAATAGTTTGGGCTGACCAAGATTACCTGGCCCAAAGTCACCCAGTGACTGAGGCTGAGAGCAGACAGAAACCTGCGTTTCCTTGCTTAGTCCAACACTCCTCAACCTCTGCATCCCACAGGGTCCCATTTATGTCTCATGTTGGTTTTATTTTGGATTCTTGCACTCAGAAGCAACACTGCACTACAACTCCCCTTAACTGTTATAGCCCTGGTCCACACATTAAATGACATCCAGGAAAAGACCTGTCCCATGATTGCTATCATCAATCACCTATACCGAGGGTGGACAACTATAGCAACTTTACAACCTGTGGACTTCAATTTCCAGAATTCCTGAACCAGCATTGCTGGCTCGGGAATTCTGGGAATTTAAGGTCATAAAGCTGCCATAGCTCCCAATTCTGATCTATATGAAAGCTGAAGTTAATTAGCCTTCCCTTTATACAATACCTCTGTGCAATAGATTGGGCTAAGAGAGGGGGGTGAGCCCAAAGCCACCCCATGAGTTCCTTGGTTGCCATGACAGACTTTTAAAGCACAGCATTAATACTTTGAACTGTGCTCAGAAACCAGTAAGTCTCTTTAAATAACTGTCTCTCCACAGACCTCCAATGATCTGACTCCACTGCCCAGGTTGCCATGGCATAATTAGGATTCTGATGGGTGGGGCCAGTGAATAGCCAGGCAGCTGAATGCAGATGGAGTTTGCCAGTTTTGTTTTGATTTGGCATATTTCGGGAATGGTAAAAGATGGCACAGCCCCATCCCAATAAGCCACCTTTGCATAGCCTCCTCACAGTTGCAGTGACACAAATCATAACTGTTTTTCTAGTCTTGGCTCTGTAAAATTGCAGCTGGTATGATGGGGGATTTCAAAGCTGCAATGGCCCTGCTGTGCAGTGAACATAAGGTGGACATTCCCAACACCTGCTGTCCAGAATCACCTAATTCTAGAAAAGCCCCACTCTCCCTTTAGTTTATCTAAGAAGCAAATGTGCACATTACATGATGTTTCTTTCAGAAAATTTATCTGAAATGCTTCAGATATTTTTCTTTCTTTCCAACTGTTATAGCAGCAACTGGAAAAACCATGTGCTAGTGACATTTAATTTTCAAAGAAATTCTTTTAAAGTTATTCTATGGTTCAGCCTGACTACGTCCCCTGCAAAGACACGTTCCAAATCAAAAGAGAAATTCGCTCGAGAAATACAAGTTGAGGCTTATACAATAAGCTGCTTCCATCGCAGCTCTTATGCAAATGTGCTCAAAGCAATCATTCTTGACAATATGAGGCTGTTGTTGTTTTTTTCTGTGAGATCACAATGTGACTAAAAAAGCCAGAAGCCTTTATAATGGGTTTAAGTCAGTAAATTATGTTTTGATTGGTTTGTTTTCAATTTACCACAGATTTGATGATGGCGTTGGGCGTTTTGTTTGTGTGTTGTTAGCAATCTTGTAAATCTTTGGTAGAGCTGTAAAGCAGATGTTTTAATAAACAGTAATAAACATAATTGGGTTCTGCTTTTATTTTAGATGCGTTTCCTTCATGTTGCCATCTCTTCCACATAGACTAAAAATACTCTCCTCCACAACTGTGATATTAAAGGTGTCTGGTGTACCTAAAGGTGTCTATCGTGACAAAGAGACTGTGAAAGGCGGCCATCTTGACATTTAGTACAGGTAGTCCTCAATTTACAACTGTTCACTTAGTAACTGTTGAAAGCTACAAACTGCACTGAAAAAAGTGACTCATGACCATTTTTCACCCTTATGGCTCCTGCAGCATCCCCATGATCACATGATTTATATTCAGATGCCTGACAACTGGTTCATATTTATATGGGGGCCATCTCAGGGTGCCATTGGCCGGGCAATGCCAGTTGGCGACACCCAGGGGAAGGGCCTTCTCTGTGGCAGGCCCAACCCTCTGGAACGACCTGCCCCCCAAACTACGCACTATCTCAGACCTCCGCCTTTTCCGCCAGCGTCTTAAAACACACCTATTCCAACAAGCCGGCCTAGCATAACCTCCCGTTCCTGACTGTTATTAGCTAGATTTTAATTAGGGGGATTTTACACTATTTTAGCACAGGGTACGGGTTTAATAGTTTTTTAAAAATGGTATTTTTGCATATTTGTATTGTTTTTAATTTTTCCTGTGCGCCGCCCTGGGTCCTTTTTTAGGAGAAGGTGCGGGTTATAAATTCGAATAAATTATAACAGTTGCAGTGTCCCGGGGTCATGTGAGCCTCTTTTGCAATCTTTTTACAAGCAAAGTCAATGGGGAAGCCAGATTCACTTAACAACCGTGTTACTAATTTAACCACTGCAGTGATTCACTTAACAAATGTGGCAAGGAAAGGAAATGTGGCAAGGGGGCAAAACCTACTTAACTAATTTCTCGCTTAGCAACATACATCCTGGGCTCAATTGTGGGCGTAAGTGAAGGACTACCTGTACATATTCTAGACAATGCAGATCTTATCTTGCCAGCTCAAAGAAATGAAAACAATAATCTTCCTTTAAAAAGCTCTTAAAGAAGTACAGAAATACTTCGGATCAGTCTACTGTCGCCTCTTGATTGGGTTACCGTGAGCTTTTTCAGAGATGAAAGCAAGGTATGGAGAAGACAGTGTCCATTCTTAATATCACTTGTCAGGTTTGACCTTGGAAAGTATCACTGCTGCTAAATCTGACTGCGTAGATAATAAATCAGGATCTCTCTGTGGCCTAAACAGTTTTGCATCTTTAGTGCTCCTTTGAAAGTTTACATTCTTGTCATTGTTGCAAAAGCACATTCTCTTGCAGAATTATCAAAGGCAGGGGGGGAAATGTCTATTCTGGAGACCTATCACTAAAGAGCCAAATATTGCTATTTTCTAGACCCTAAATCCTCACAAGAACTGCAACATTGGGCTGCCTGCCAACTTAAACAATTGCCAGTAAGCCCGATGATCCGGTTGCAATCAAATAGACAGAAAAAAGCAGTAACCACTCAAAAATTTTGAAGAAACAGATTTTTCATGTTTAAACAATTTCAAAAGAGGGCTTGTTCTACACCCATCAATATAAGGAGCAAGAGTAATGTATTACTCTGAAACATCACCAACAGTGTTAAATAAATCCGAGAACTGTTATCTGACAGGAGTTGCTTTCAGGTGCTTTTGTAGAACAATGCTGATTTCTTCCCATCCCCTTTGGATTTTATTTTTTATTAACAAAGAGACGGATAGAGGAAAACTGCCCTTCTAAAGTTTTAATTTAAAATTTGTCACCCTCACATAGGCATGTTGAAAGAGATACCATATTTCCCCAAAAATAAGACAAGGGTCCTATTTTCTTTTGACCCACGAAATAAGCACTTGGCCTTATTTTGGGGGAGGTCTTATTATTTTGGGGGTGTAGGAGGCGGCGAGCGTGGTCACCTCATGGCTGCTGCTGTGCTGCAATATTTTCAGGGAAGGCCTATTTTCGAGGGAGGGCTTATTTTAGCCTGTGCGCTCAAAAGCCCGATTGGGCTCATTATCCAGGGAGGTCTTATTTTCAGGAAAACAGGATGCCTCTTCCAGTGTGGTATGATATTGTATTCATAGTCTTCCTTTCTGTGCCAGAACTCAAGATATAGCTGTGAAAGAATCAGTATAAATCTAACTACATAACCCATGGACCACTAGGGCATCATTTCAGAGATATTTCCTTAACCAAACAGAATGACCACTGGCAGACACACACAAAAAAAAGCAGTGAAGAAGGGAAACAAATGTCTGACTTCTTACTGGCTTCTCTATTGACTTTTCTTGTAGGAAGATGGCAGGGAGCACTAAGAAATGATACTCACATAACCGCTATTGATTATGCTGAAGTGGCTACAACACATCCAAATTACAGTTCCGCAGGAATCATGGGTTCCACATTTTGAATGCGTTATGTAAGTTACTTTGAGGTACCCGTTGATTCAAAAACTGTTTGAATCCCACTATTTAAGGTGTTCCAGATATAAGTTGGTCTAATGGCTAGGTGGTTGAGCTAGAGCAGGGATGTCAAACTGACACCCCCAGGGACTGGATGCATCACACGCAGGCCTCGCTCACCCTAGCTGCATGAATGGGGAAAAGGTCATGAAACATCACATGACAGCAACGTGACATGGCGAGTTTGACACCTGTGAGCTGGAATGAGAAAGACTATAACGAAAGAAAATATCTGGATGATACTTTAGCCTTACTTAATGTTGTGAGCCAAAATGAAGGAAAATTCCCCTTTATGTTGCTCAGGTTCCTGAATAAAAGATGGGAAACAAATCTGTCGTAGAAGTAAATATAAATCAATAAATTATGAACTGGCCTAAAGTACAAAGAAATCAAAAGATGTGCATTCATCCACGAATTACAGTAAAGCATAAAAACATGCAAACCAAGAAAGGATGGGATGGGGAATGTTTTGATTCATCCTTCTTTCAAGGTAGCTTTGGACGATAAAATAATAAATATAATTTATCTATTTCATTATATTTCTACCTGTTGTCAAAACGCCCAAAGCTTATTTTTCAGCCATAACAAAAGGTACTACTTTGCCACAATGACTGGAAGGAACTGAGGAGATTGGATTTGGGCTTGAAATGCATTGATCTTTTGCAGTGTTCATCCACTGAGATCAGCTCTAATTCGGTTGTAATGACACAAGATTTAATTTCTCCACAAATTATTTGCAGGAAATATTCATTGCCTTTGAGTATTTAGTACTATGTTTTCTATGCAATATTCTGCTAATAACAATCCAGAAAGTCTGCAGAAGAAAAAGTTTCATTAAGTAAGATCAGAGAGGCATTCCCAAAGTTAGGACTGATAGGACTACTGTATACAGGGGTCCTCGATTTACAATACTTCATTTAGCTAGTGACCATTTAACATTACAATGGCACTGAAAAAAAGTGAGCTGTGACTGTTTTTCACAATTACAACCGTTGCAGCATCCCCATGGTGACATCACAAAAATTCAGATGCTTGACAACTGGTTCACAACTGGCTGGTATGTCGTGTGTGTGTGTGTGTGTGTGTGTGTGTGTGTGTGTGTGTGTGTGTGTGATGTTGCCACCTTTTGCACCCTTCTGATAAGCAAAGACAATGGGGAAGCCAGATTCTCTTAACAACCAGGTTACTAACTTATGAACAGCAGTGATTCACTTAACAATTGTGGCAAGTTCAGGTCATAAAATGGAGCAAAACTCACTTAACAAATCTCTCACTTAACAGCAGAAATGTTGGGCTCAATTATGGTTGTAAGTCCAAAATTACCTGTAATAATTAGGCAATCTGATCCAATGTATGGTTCCATGAATTAATTCCACCAAATATCTTCAAAAATCTTTCTAGACTATAGAGACCTTTCCCCGCTCCCAATTCCCCCAAATCTGCTGTGGAGAGGCTGGAAATCAAATTTGTACAATTTTACATCTATTCGCTATATGAACTTAAAACCTTATGCTTCCTGTTTGGTATAAAAATATGATAGTAATATTACAAATATAGCTGTCTATTCAACATTGGATAACAGGATTTCTGCTCACGCAATAGGATTTATATTATCCTCCACACACTGCATTCTTGCCTAAGTCCTCCAAATCATCAGTTAATTGGGAAAATGAAAAGAAGGATCTATTCCTATCTTACGCTAGTAAATACCAAAGATCAAGGGGTTTTTTTTTTCACTCTCGGCGGCTTTTAAAACTGTAATTCTATTTCTGTGTCTCCTATATTTTTGTCTGGCACTCATCTTCAAGACTGTTTGACCAAACACTATCAGATCTGCTGATGACTTTAAATTTACTTTCTCTGAATGGTTCAACTTATATAAAATAGACTGTATCATCGTTCCACATTTGGCTAAGTGTAGACAAACTTTTACAGCCATCTGTTTATGAATTATGTCTACCATGATGATGGATGATACAACTGATATAGTTGGTGCAGGCTGTGTATTTGTGGATCCCTGCCGTTAATAAACTTTCCCTGTAATCTTTAATTCTGTCCTTTGTTCTGGAAACTTGTACTACGTTTCTAAAGTCATTCTAACTCATACAGGCGAGAAGTCTTTTCCAGGGGGAAAAAAAACAATTTTCTTATTGGGCAACATAATAAAAATACAAACAGTAGCTCCATAGTTTTAATTGCAGCTGCTCAAATTCATACAAAAAGCTATTCTAAAAATAGTTGTTGATTTGCTGGTTTGAGATTTTGCTTTAGGGTAATCTGGTAGATTATCTTCTTATAATTTGATTAACTGATATTTTAAATTTGTAACTGGATTTGTATTTTACATTCTAATGTTGTTCTGTAAAAGGGTACGCATCAGTATTATATATCAGCGCTTTTACTCAGGAAAATTGCAAAGGCTTTTAGCTAAGCACTAACAACTATTCATTTGCTACCATGCAACCAATTTAAAAGTTCATACAGAACTGTCTTGCAGGTACTTCCAATTATCCAGAACATGCACCGCCATTCAAATTTGCCACCTGATTTACAGCTACACAGTGGCTCAAATTCTACCACCAAAAGATGGCTCAGAGCATGCAACACCACTTTTCAAAATGTGAAAATGGCAACTCTTTTTCAGTGCCAAACTTTTATCAACAAAAATACACCTAACCTATATGTAGCCTCCCAAACCTGAACAAACTGTGCATCTTCCCCCAGAAAATATTTGTGATTGTTTTTCATAATAATAATAATAATAATAATAATAATAATAATAATAATAATAATAATAATAATAATAAAGTTGCATTTATTGACCGCACCCTCTCCCATAAGCTATACATCTGGTCAAAATAAGCCTTGCAAAATACTCCTCAGTATCTGCCAATTAAAAATCATTCAACTCCTCCATCCTTCAATTCACATCCATAGAGCAGAAGTTTTACTGTAGTACATGGCATTATTGACAGGATATTAAAGTTCTATGACTAGTTTATATTCTGTTTTCACTTTAAATTCTGATTTAGTGAGAGTACAAATTATAATGATCAGCTCTCTGTGGCTATATACAAGGAAGTATCATGTGGGGGATTTTTCAGTGGAAGTTCCCAGCTAACATCAGTCATTAGCTGAACAAGATAGTACTGTACTTCTAAGCTCCTGTTGAGAAAACTTTCTGATAGTTAAACAGGCATGGAAGCAGATTAAAAAGGTGTGTTGCCAAATGATTTGAATTTTCTGGAAAGCAAAGATTGCTGTTGCTAAGATAGAAGGTATGTACTCTGCATCAAATCCATTTATTAAAAAAGGGTGTGGATTTTATAATTTACTTACATTTAGGGCCTACTTCCTCTACGTGCTTCGGTGTAGATAATTACAGTTGGGCTATCTGAGAGTATTCTGTCTTTACATAATTTTATAAGCAATAAAAATTATTAACTATGCAATTGGAATTACTGATAAAAACCTGTGACTGTTTTTTAACAACATCCCCCCAAATAAAAGCATCACAACTTGTTAAAACAAATCAGAATGCTAAAATTAATATGTGTTTTTTAAACTGTATTTCTGTTCATGAGGATATCGATTCCTTCTCTTAGCTATCTTCCATCTGCAATGGAAATTTTCTCAACTTCTTCCTTCAAATCGAATGGCAAGCATTTACTAATCCAAAACACGCAAACTAATAGATTATTAATTTTATGATTTGTCACAGAGTCAGGCAGATGTTCAGATTGGATTTGGCATTTTTGTCTACCTATTGAGTCCTTTCCAAGGACCTAGGATACGCAAATGTAAGCTGTTCAAAGGAAAGCTGTCTTGTTGTTGTTGTTGTTGTTGTTGTTGTTGTTATTCAGCTATTATTATGCTGGGCACAATGAACTGTAAACATTTTATAATAGTGACTTAGTTTTATGTGTAAGGAAACTGTATTTCAATGTTGACAACATCGATATAAATGCAACAAGCTCAGCCCATTAGAAGCAGAAACATTTCTCGTGCTACTCAAAATTGTTTCCTTAGAAAACTTCCCAATATTAAATTATACCCAACTAAAGATTTATCCTAGTTGTCACCCAAGGAAAATGTCTTTTTTATTTTGCTACATGAATAACAAAATGGAAATGGACAGGAACGGATAGAGCTAGAAAAAAATTAACCTGCATTCACCCTTAATCTTAACTTCAAAATTATGCTTCCCTGAACAGAGGAATGTACCTCCGAGTAGCCCTAAAAAACTATAGTAACAGGAATACCATCCACAAACGGAAGTTCTGTGAAAACAGGCAATCAGCTTTTTAAAAATGTATTTTAAAGAGTTACCTTTTGTGCAATGATTCTTCTGGTACTGAAGAAAATCTTAATAAACATGATTAAGCACATCAAAATAATGCAAGAATAATAAAACAATGGCTGTTAACTAGTTCAGCTATGCCATCATGAGCTCTCAAATGCTGAGGGTAAATAAACAGATTTTCATTTCACAGCAATTTCTATTCAACCATAGCAAAGTTGGCACATGCTCAATTTCTAAAGCAGAGAGTGTTTCAAAGAAAGAATGGTACAATAGAAAAGTTCTTTCATGCTGATACAAGTGAATGTATAAAGCATGTGGAACAACCAGGCTGGCTTTTAATTATTACTAGGGGAATGTGATTTTTCCATCTCTACAGTCTCCCACCCATTAATTTGGACAATATCACAAGATTTGCTAATACAATTTTGTATTTAAGTGAGGATAACGGTACAAGAAAAGGCTCATCTAGAAGTGTCCCGTGTTGGTAAGGGATAAGAATACATTCTGCATTTGAAAGTTCTCTCTCTTCTCTAAACCTAAAAGTGTTTAAATTAAAAGTACATGTGCCGTTCACATAATCTGCTGATCGGGCCTGTTACATCAAGTTCATACATTCTAAAATTCTTTTGATTTTTCCAGGCTACACTTTAGTGCCTTTAACATTTGTACAATACCTTGCAAAAATATACATAATCATTATATCAATGCATGATTATAATGTTCCAGGCATTGCAGCTCTGTGATAACACACACATACACACTTTGATAGATGGAGGGGTTTTTTTCTGTGGTTAGATTCTCTTCTTAAGAATCTTTCCAAAATCTATATATGGTCTTGTTTGTTCTAATGGCATCAACTATAATCTCCTGTTTTCTTCAGTAAAACAGGAGTAATGGTTTTAGATCACAGAAGAGCAGAATTGTTCCACTTTAGGCCACCATAAGATCTGCCAATCAAGACGGGCTTAATTTTCTCAGGATTCTGTTGCAGCAAGCAAGGTAGGCTGCAAACATATATGGAAGTTGAGCACAATTTCCCTTATTTCCAACTGAATCTGTCTGTGATCCATCTGTTTTCCTCCTCCCTGCAAAAAAAACATTACTAGCTTTTCTGGTGATCAGAGATACACTTTTTTTTTACATAGCTGTTGCAGAAGCCAAATATTTAGCTACCAATATAATAAAATAAAGCTTTATAAAAGGCACTGTCCAAATGTTTAGTCTTTATGTTGCAATCAAAGTATATCAAGTAAGCCACTATCAGCCACCAAACTAGCTACTTAATGGGAAATACTGAAAATGTCAATAGCTGTTTTGTCTCGTAAATGTTCGTCTATGAAACTGCATCTGCAGAACCCACTAAATCATAGTCAGCCACATCCTAAATCTAGTATGATGTACAACAACCCCTATCCCTATAAGGTTCAGTATGTTTAATATCAATTTATAGTTCAACAGGAGGCCCAAACCCATAAAACTGAGACAAGGACAGACGTGGAGGCTTCAAATATTGCAACTGTTCCAGAGGAGCAAAGATAACAGAAATCTCCACCCATTGTCTGCTGTTGGGTGGTCATCCATTTTTTTTGTAGCCCAGATATGATAAGTGGTACAAATAACTGTCTGGGTAAACAACAACTTCTATAGTATAGCCTTTATTGTCATTGTACATCATGTATACAATGAATTGGTTTTAGCCTCACTGGTGGAATCCATCACAAAAAATACAAACGACATAAATACTATAAAAGAACAATCCCTCTGCAAGTAAGTAGGAAAAACATACATATGATACATCTACATATATAAGGTTCTAGATGTCCATTATGGTGGGCGCTTCCCTGCAGTTTACTTTAGAAATTAGTAACTAGGGTACTGCTTGATTCGCATACTTGAATCACTGCCTCCTTCTGTTCTTTAGATATGGAACAGGATTAAGCTGTGCTCTCCCCAACCACTGTATATTAGCTGGAAGATAAAGTGGCCTCAGTTCAACTAAAATGCTGTCTTTTTCCTGAATGCAACAACCTATTGCATTGCACACAATAATGTCACAATGCTGTGCTTTCTTACAGGGTGTTTTTTCCGATTGTTTGATATTGCCTAGGGAAAGATTGGAGGATTTCCGGGTGGTCCCCCGACCTTGTGTTCCGAGAGGCCAAAGGGAGAATTACCAGTTTCTCTCATAGGGGAAAACGGAGAAGGCAGCCGCAAGGAGGAGCGCAGGCCGACGACCTTCCTGTTGTCGGCTCCAACCTCTCGCTAGGCGGTGCAGCGACCAGGGCGCAGCAGCCGCCCAATTCTCCCGGGTGGCCAAGCGGGCAAACCACGGGCAGAGGTTCTTCCTGCCATTTTTGTTTTTCCCTCGCTTCCCACCAGCAACCCCGCCACTTCCTCTCCCGGCGGGAAAGATCCCCTGCACCGGGCTGCCCAGCCAGAGGCAAGAAGGCAGGCGAGGGGAAGCTACGAAAAGAGCCCATTTTGCCCTCTTCCTCCGACTTGGACGGGCAGAGAAAAGCCCGTCGGGGAACCAGGGGAGCCCGCGGCCAGGGCGGCAAGGTCGAGATCCGCGTCCCTGCCACCCCCGCCGAGTTAGCCCAGCTGCCGAGAGCTGGCAGGGCTCGTACGCGGCGGATCACATGGCGGCGGCGGCTCAGCAGGAAGTTCGATCTGTTCCTGGGTGGCGCGTCGGAGTTTCGGTCTTGCTCCGAAGCGCTCGGAGCGCGTAGCCGATCACGGTGGGGGCTTCGTAAGTTTCTACTCGCCTTTTATCAGATATCAACTCCCCCCCCCCCCCCGCTAAGCGGGCGAGCCCGCAAACTTTTCACTGTGTAGTAGTGCTTTGCCTTTTTCTCCAAGCCACGTTAACACCCAAGTTCTTTCCTCTCGGTTCCCCCAAAGTTTATTTCTCTCCCTCCCCCCGATCCACCCCCAACTTCCACTTCTTTGTACTTCAGCCAGCAATTCTGCTTCCGTTTTTCTTTCCATTTTCAGCCCTTCTTAGCCTTTGGTGGGGGCCATCTCTTCGCGCAGCCAAAAACTTTTAACCTAATAGCTGCCTTTTGAAAAAGCTGCCTTTGTAACCTAACTGTGCCGTTGTAAACGAGCTTTCTTTCTGGTCCGCCTCCCCAAACATGGCTCCCGATTGGAGGTGTTGGGCGAAGAGACGCCGTCCTGTGTTCTCCTGGCCGGTTTGGCCATTGTTGGCCAAGGGCCTTTGGGGTCACAACGCCACAAGGGTTGTGGATTTCCGCGCGTCCGGTCATTCGTAGATAGATAGATATATTTTCCTCACAAAGGCGGAAGCGCCCAAGGAGTAAAAAAAAAAAAAAAGTCCTCGGGAGGCTAAAAAGGGAGAGAGAGAGAGCGGCGGCCGGGTGGCTGCTTTGTCTAAAACCAGTTATACCTGGAGCAGAGAAATCGCCGGTTCGTTTCCTCTTACAAGTAAACACACAAACACATTTGGGTGTCTCGTAGCCTCCGGGTGTTTACGACCCAATGGCGGAAGGGCCGGGGACCGGAGAGAAAACTTCCTGTTCCGGAAGCCTTGAACCCAGACCGTGGAACTTTTGTTTATTTTTTTAAATTGGGAAACTGCACCTCCTAGAAATTCCTAAGGGCGAGTATTGGAGAAGCCAGTCTGCTCTTTCTCCCTAGACTGAAATAGAAACCCTGAAGGCTGCGAAGCTCTTCCTCCAGTTTCCCTTCATGAAAAGTTTCCATCTTTGTAGCGTCAAGAGAGGTGGAAATCACCCTGCTGCAGCCTTTTCACAATCATTCAGTGGGTACTATTTCCTGAAAGTAACAGAACTACGTCTAATTAAGTCAAAGTTAAGGATTAGTGCGATGTGTGTATCCAGCCATACATTCTGTGTACTGTTTATTATGTTATATGAGTGCAGTCAATGGTGGGTGGTTTTTGAGAAGCCATAGCTAAACAAATATGGTTCTGTTGAAATCTGTGGGAATTATGTTTTTAATCGTATGCATAGGTTTCAACTAAAAGAGCAAGGTTCACATCTCTCTATTCATGTACATTAATTAAAAAAAACTCATTTAAAGTGATGGGAATCCATTTTAGTTAGATTCATGTGAAGAGCAGGGTAAAATATGCTCCGATCACTTTCTGAATATAATGTACAAGAGTAGCTTTCTCCGTCCTCTCTGGATTCAAGAACATTAGCCCGCTCGTCAAGATGAAAACACTCTGCCTTTCCTTCTAAAACCTAGAATCAACTGAATTTTTAAATGTACATATACTGCCTTCCAGTCAGTATTGATTTCTAGCAACTGGACAAATCCCTGTAATTTTCATGGCAAGATTTTCGAAAACACACACACACACACACACACACACACACACACACACACACACTCAGGGTGATCACATTTTGGGCGCTTGGCAACAAGCCCACATTTATGGCTGTTTGCAACATCCCTTGGTCATGTGATCATGATTTATGACTTTTTAGCCAGAAGCCGGCATTTACTTGGTTTCCAACCCAAAAATATCACAGCAAATAATGTATTTGCTTAACAACCAGCACATTCACTTAATGACTGCAAAAGTACGGTGACCCACTTAATGAGCAGCATGAACTATGCCTATGTCCATAATTCCAGGCTCAATTAGAGTTGTAAATCAAGGACTACCTGTAGAGCCTGGCAACTTTAGAAGCTGGGTCAGGGAACAGAGTTCTGTCTACAACCAAAAGCCAGAGGTGGCATGGGTAAAGAAAAGATTGCAGCAGATTGTGTGCATCAGATGATATGCAAACCACACCAGCTTATTCAACAATCATGATGAACATGATACTGACAAATCCTGAATTATGTTATTTGAAAAAAGTCAATTTTTCTTTCCAAACCTGGAATTAGAAAAAAGATAGGGCTGAAAGTTACTGATAGAACTCACATATCATTCTCAGCCATAATAAAGGTTGCTTAGTTTCAACTTTGTATATTATGTGCTTGTTCAGCCACCATTTTTAAGTAACACTTTGGGTGATTTTGAATTCTGTCCAATTCAGTATCTTGCCTCTGAAAAATGGTCATTGAAAGTATCTGTTTAAACAGTTAAACCACTTAAGCATTTGTCATAATAATGTAGATGCTGAAAACTCCATAGAGGAGTTAAAAATTTCTGTGAGATTTTTATTCTATCACTTCATCTACTACACTGATGAATAAGGCGTGTATGAGTGTAAAAACCTGCTTGTATTCTGATGCTAGGATTAAATTCTATCAAAACATGTCAGAATTACTTTCAGCAATGAACAAAAGAGAAGGGCTGTAGCTTGTACTCCTAATTATAATAATTAGTTTTATGCAAAATTAAAGAATTTCAGTTAAGTATGATCATCTTAGATATTTTTTAAAAAATTCATCACACGCATACATGCATACTAGAAAATAACATCTTTTTAAACAAGACTTCTATTTCATAATTCCTGCAAAGAAAAAGATGGACTATAGTATGTGGATGTAGAATAAGCTTCAAACTAATTAATACAATCGTTGCTCCAATTTCCATGGGGTACTAGGTAGCCTTTATCATTGTCCCCTTGTATCCCCACAACTATCTTAGGAACGTCTTCTTCTGATCCTGGCTTTAAAATGGCAGACTTGGCAGTCACAATTACAAAAAATGATGGATAGAATGAAGACTAACTCTGATTTCATTCTCATGCATTTCAATGTCCTTATTACCCTCCACTCTCTCAATTAAGAATTTCATCCTTCAGTCATATAATTTGATAATTGTTGAGGTTATGTGGCAGTTACATGCTAGGTTTTAGACGCTTTAGAAGAATAACACAATTCAGGGGGTTTGAGCTAAGAGATTCTGACTTGCTCAGAATCAACTATGAATTTCATGACTAAATAGAGAATCACAATCAAGCTCCATGTCCAACAGTTGTAGGCTGTTGGTATATTGGCTAGATTGTTCTTAACAGTGATGTTCTTTTTGTTTGCTTTTTCTACACCTGCCATTCTTCTCCCCATATTTTTTTGCATTGGTGTTTTTTTTCCCCCTTTGTCAGGTTTTGCATCTCAATCAGCTACTTTGATTTGCAGATATTATCTTTTCCCCTGGTTCAATGAACTGGTGAATCCAGTGAAATATCTCTCCCTATTTTGTGTACTTCTCTTTGTTGGAGAGCTTTGGATAACAATATTTATATTTTATGTTGTTGACTTGGACAAAAAAAAGCTACTCCTAAGTAGCTCGGGAGTAGAGATTCTGAGTGGACAAATCTTCCATTTCTTTAAAGAAAGAGATAAATTTTCCTTTGCTGGAGAAGTTAAAGTTGTGGGGGTTTTCTTTAAAAGAATACTCATGTTTCAAGGGAAAAAAGGCTGACCCCAGAATGGCAACTCTGCATAGCATATTCCAGAATATTCATTTCCC
Organism: Rhabdophis nuchalis; assembly: GCA_039707465.1. Taxonomy (NCBI): domain Eukaryota; kingdom Metazoa; phylum Chordata; class Lepidosauria; order Squamata; family Natricidae; genus Rhabdophis; species Rhabdophis nuchalis. Next base: position 178,781,042 of record CM077643.1, read on the forward strand.
ACAAAAAAAAGAAACCCTAACAATTAAATTAAAACCATTTTCTAAACATTGCCAAAATCTCAAGTGAGAAGGCTGAAATTTCATTCAATTTCTCTTGTAGTTTTAGAAGTCTTGCTTAATAAAATCATGCTGCAACTTCTTCTTTGCTTTGCTGCTTCTCCAAGTAGCTTCTTCAGTCTCGAGTTAGATAAGACTTGAATAAATGGTGAATTGTTTCAAACCAAAAAGAAGCCCTGATTTTATAAAATATTGCCATGACTCAACTTCCAGACAACTCTACCTGGATGACTGAGAATCTTCATGGACTTAGTTTTAGATGGTTTTCAAAGCAACCTTTCTCAACTGGGTACCCTCCAGAGGGATGGGATTTTGACTTCTGCCATTTATAGCTAACATCATCTTTTGCCGATACCAGCTGGGAATTATAGAAATTGAACTCCAATACAACCAGAAATCCTGTTTCGTTTTAAAGGCTTCCACTGCCATCTCACATCTGCTTCCTAATCTCTGAGGTCAGTGGGGATAAATCCCAGCTAACTTTCCCTCCCATTTGATTCATTTGTATTGAATTGCAACTGATATGGCATATAAGCCCAATTTTTTTCCACCTCTTGCTAAATTTTAAGTCAATTACCTTAGCTCTTGGCTGAGAAACAAAACGTTCAAGGAAAAACAAAGTCTAGTTGCCTCTTGAAAAAAACACCTTTGTGATATTACAACAGGAATTTTCAAAGTTTTACTGGCTATGGGACTAGTTAGTTAAGAAAAAAGAATCCCAGAATCCCTGATTAAGAGACAAAGTTCTAATGCTAGAAAATTGGGAATAAAATTAAATTGTGTTCCCTATAAATTATTTATGCAAATTTATGAATTTCACAAACTTGGATGTACCAATTACTGTCCCAGAAAGACATTCTAAATCAATGTTTTTCAACCATGGCAATTTTAAAAAGAGTGACTTAAAAATGCTAGCTGGAGAATTCTAGGAGTTAAAGGCCACACATCTTAAAGTTGCCAAGGTTGAGAAACTCTCTTATTTTAAATGGAAAATTAAAGATTTCAGCATACAAAAATTAAAACTAGTGTCAGACCTGGAAGCCATCTTTTACCTTTGGGACTGCAGGTGTGCCACGTTTTCTATCGTGGGAATATGGGAGGGGGGATTATATAGAGTGTGGGTGATATTTAGCCATAACAACATTCTTTCTCAGAAAGTCAAGGTTGTCTGGCCCTGCAGCTGCGATGAAGTAACTGGGAGGCATCTCCTACACAATTCTAGTTGCACAATAGAAGGCTGATGTTTCAACCAAGCAAATCAAAGTTCATTAATTGCGATATGATTGCTATTCTTGAGGAAGATTGTACGGATGTCCCTGGTTGTGTTTGAGCTTTTGACTTTTCTGTAAACTCTCCCAGAATCTCATCAAGTTCTTGCAGGACCTTAAGGTTCCAAGGAAAAGTTTCCAAACCTACTTGGGCATTGTGTGAGCAGGGCTCTGGTCTAATTTAACCCATCACATGCATATTGCTTTGAGATTTGTATTTCTAGACAGGCATGTAGTTTATTTCCTATGCATATAGAATTTATATTGGGGAGCTGCCTGTCCTACCAGTAGTTCGTGGCCCTTTTATCTCTGCATCGGGATCAGTTGTTTCCCTCAAAAGGATGGGATGGTAACCTGGAAGTTATGGCCTCCTGTTGTGATCTTCAGGCCCCCTAAATCCCTTCCCCTCCTTTACCTCACCTTCAATGTTAATTCTTGTGACAAAGCATATGTTTAGATGCTTTGAAGGAGAAACAATGCCCACGGATTGTGTACAGGTAATCCTTGACTTACAACCACAATTGAGCCCAAAACTTCTGTTACTAAGCGAGACAGTTCTTAAATGAATTTTGTCCCATTTTACGACCTTTTGTTGCCTTAAGTGAATCAGTGCAATTATTAAGTTAGCAACACCGTTGTTCAGTTAATCTGGCTGTTCCATTGACTTTGTTTGCTGGGAGGTCGCAAAAGATGACCCCGGGACACTGCAACTGTCATAAATATGAGTCAGTTTCCAAGCATCTGAATTTTAGATCACCTGACCCTGGGGATGCTGTGATGGTTGTAAGTGTGCATAATGGTTGTAAGTCACTTTTTTCAATGCCTCTGTAACTTTGAACAGTCACTAAATAAACTGTTGTAAGGCAAGGATTACCTGTACTGTATTTGCACATTCTTTAAAAAAATATTTTTCTGTTTTTCTCCCAAAACGTATAATGTATGCTTCCTTGTTTCTTTCAAAAAAACTTTTTTAAAAAGAAGTATCGGTACCTAACAGGGAAGCCCTGCAAAACAACTACTGTAATCAAGGCCAAGCATCGATTTCTCTCCCTAGCTTTAGTCCTGCCTAGCTGAGTAACCCGATGCATTAATTATCAAGAAGATGCTCTCATTCCCATTTTGAAGACACAACATTTGGCAGAACAACGCAAATTTCTTTATAGTCGTGTCCCCCCCCACCTCCCCATGTTGTGGATGCCAATTTGTGACATTTATCAAACTCTGACACATTTGGCTACTGTTGGGTTGGAAAGCTCAGCAATTGTAGAAACATAACACCATGGCAACAGTTGTCATAAATATAGAATTAATAGGTTCCCTAGGGCTCTAATTCTCTACCTTTTTCTCAGGGATTCAACGGGGCTCACTTTTGAGTTAACATGAGCATTGCTGGACCATGGAAGAGCATGGAAAGGGGAGGAGACAGCAGTAAGGCCAATGTGTCTTCTCAGTCTCACAAGAGGGAAGAGTTCATTTTAGCCCAACCATGTGAAGTATTTGACTAGTCGTCTGCAAAAATACTGAGTAATCTTTGGCCTTTCATTCAGATCCCACTCCTTCAGGATGGTTGCACAATGGATGGAATTACTCTTTGGCCTCTTGTGAGTTCTATCAAGCATCTATCCAGATAAGCGATTAAAAGCTGGAAACTCAAATCTCTTAAGCAACCACCTTGAGCCTACAAATTGCGGTAGATTCCTTGCATTTGGTGACGCTTATGAGTTAACTGGCTTGGGAATGCACTATTAGAAATCTATAAACCATTATGTTTCAGCTAAAATGAATGCGAAGGATCTGAGCAGGAGTGAGTAAGGGCTCCTTAAATAATAGTTTTCCCTCAATGATAAATAGGGAAGCAAAAGAATGCTGGTGCCAAAGTTGACTCTGTTTAAATTAGAAATTTGTCACATTTAATTAATTATGTTCTGGAAGCTGTTCTTGTTTGTTTGGTATGAAATCTGAGGAAAGATAATTGGTTTTGGTTTTTCAACTAGCATTAAAAATGTGGTTAAAGAGAACTGTGCAACATTTTGATCTACACAGGGAATAAGGACTGTTTTCAGTCCATAGTAAACTTCATTACTGGTATTGCATTTAGATGGTCTCATATTTTAAAAGAATTATAGTGGCAACTTGAGTATTTTCCTTACATATTCACACTACATCTTGTATTTGTGTTGTCACATGGTAGCGTGCTGCAAACAGGCTTAGCTAATAGATAAATATCCTAAGTGCTTTGTCCACTGATCATTTAGGTTTAAAATAACACTTCGATTTTTAACAATTTTTATTCCATTATAGTGTTACTGTAATGGGGTAACATTAAATGGGAAATTATATTTGACTGCTTTTAGTTAACAAGTTAAATTGCCTCAATATTTAGTATTTCAAAAGACAGCCCATTGTAATAGCAAAGGATTTTCTAAGTTGCAAATTACAGATAGCTTCTAGGATAGCCTAGTTTCAATATTTATCCGTCTGTTTATAAGGTGCCCTCATTGTAACTTTTAAGGCATATGTGACTTGGATTAAATTAACTTGAAACACTGTTTTTTCATCTCATGAATTTATCTAGATGTTAAGGTTTTTTGGAAAAACATTTTTTTCCCTCCACTGACTTTTTTAATCACAGTTAATGGGAAAATTGAGAAAGACCTTTTGAATGGTTTTTCCCAAGTCTTGAAATGTGTCTCCAAGATTGGTCAATTTCTTTCTCTATTAATTGTCTATTAATTTAAGTGTTTATTGGATTGTTGAAGAGAGTTTTAATCAGGTCATTCTCTTTTTTATTGATTTTTAATACTCTTTTAATTTAATCAAACTGTATAATTACATTAGTCACTGAGTACCATTTTCAAAAGAAAAATAAATTTTTAATAAATAAACTATATATAGATTGCTAGATCTAAACATTAAAGACTGGCAAAGGGTGGTGTGCCTGTGACAATTTGATGTTCATCCGTGGTTTTGGGGTGGGATATCATCTGTACGCTGATGATACTCAGCTGTACATATCCACCCCAGACCACCCCAACGATGCCGCCGAGGTGATGTCCCGGTGTTTGGAAGCCGTACGGATCTGGATGGGTAGTAACAAACTCAAGCTCAACCCGTCCAAGACTGAGTGGCTGTGGCTCCCGGCACCCCAGTTCAGCCAGATTACTCCAACTCTGGCCATTGGGGGCGAAACACCACCCCCCGTGGAGAGGGCGCGCAATTTGGGTGTCCTCCTGGATTCCCGGCTGTCCATGGAGGACCATTTGGCGGCCGTGGCCAGGGGGGCTTTTAATCAGGTACGCCTGATGCGCCAATTGCGCCCCTTACTGGACTGGGCTGCCCTGCGCACAGTCACTCAAGCACTCGTGACATCCCGACTCGACTACTGTAATGCTCTCTACATGGGGCTTCCCTTGAGGTGCACTCGAAAGCTACAGTTAGTCCAGAATGCAGCCGTGCGGGTGATTATGGGAGCGCCTAGACCAGGGATGTCCAAACTTGGGAACTTTAAGACTTGTGGACTTCAACTCCCAGAATTCCCCAACCAGCTATGCTGGCTGGGAAATTCTGGGAGTTGAAGTCCACAAGTCTTAAAGTTCCCAAGTTTGGACATCCCTGGCCTAGACACTCACATATAACACCAATCCTGCGCGAGCTGCACTGGCTTCCTGTGGTCTTTCGGGTGCGCTTCAAGGTTTTGACGACCATCTTTAAAGCGCTCCATGGCTCGGGGCCTAGTTATATGCGAGACCGTCTCCTGCCCCAGACATCCCTACGGCCGATCCGCTCCCACAGAGAGGGCCTTCTCAGGGTGCCGTCGGCCGGACAATCCCGACTGGTGACACCCAGGGGAAGAGCCTTCTCTGTGGCGGGCCCTTCCCTTTGGAACGACCTACCCCCTGAACTTCGCACCATCTCCGACCTCCGCTTCTTCCGCCAGTGTTTAAAGACACATTTGTTCCTTTTAGCCGGCCTAGCGTAACCTCCACAAATGACTATTTTAGACAGTTTTAAATTTGGGGATTTTAATTTGTTTTTAGCGCAGGATGGGTATGAAATAAGTTTTTTAAATTGTTACTTGATTTTGTATTGTATTTTAAATTCCTGTGCGCCGCCCTGGTTCCTTTTGGAGAAGGGCGGGGTATAAATTTAATAAAATAAAAAATAAATAAATAAATAAATAAATGTTGGATTTATAACTTTTCAAGTGTCAACTTTTACTAAGCACCATTAGAAAACAAATTGCTGGTCTCGATGGACTTTTTGGATTAAAGAATAGGATCTTCCAACTCTAGCAGTAACTAATGTTTTTTTCCTTATCCCTTCAGCTTTTTTTTTTTTTAAATACAGTGGTGACTATAGGATCTGAATGTATATCAAGCTTTTTCATTTTTGTTTTCCAGAAAAGGGCAATATGTTGCAAATCATGCACATTCTGGATTCAAACTCTTGCGAATCTTGCATCCTTCCGACCTGGTTCATAAGCCAGGGTTTGCTTAATTATGATTTCTTAAATAAACTACAAATGGCTGTATTCAGACAAGCTACTATGCCCAAACTGCACACTTACCTTTATGGCTTAAACCAGCAGTCCCAATACCAGTCTGAGATCTATTAGGACCCAGGCCTCTCAAGCCGCAAGTGAATGATCTGTGCATGCTCGGGATCTATATTGCACAAAAACCTACCACCACTCAGGTCCAAGGAAAAATTGTTTACCACAAAACCAGTTCCTGGTGCCAGAAAGTTGGGACTGTGGGCTTAAGCAATAAATCATCCCTGCTGATCTTCCAGAAAAATAGATGATGTTTTCAGCCTTAAATACTGTTACTGTGGGCCACGGACTCCTTGGGAGCTGTGGAGCTATTAGAGGGCATTCATTTTTACACCAAACATGCAAAACAAAATGAAAAGCGATCACAAAGATCTTCTATTAATACTCCTTGGGGTGAGATAAGACAGAAATACTGGCTGGCCTAAGAGGGAGATTGAGAGGAATAACATTAAGCTGTTTAAGCTGATTCTTCCTTCCTCCTGGCCAGTGGCAGTATTTCTGTCCCTCCCAGGATACTCAGTGTATTAATGGCTGCCCACCATGATAACATTCCTGGCTTTATTTCTGGCTGCGATGCATCTAAACTGTCCATGGATACTCCCGTCCCCTAAAACCTGCACGGCCCTGTGAGGATGGCAAGTTCAGGAAAAAGAACCTGGAAATAACTTTATTGGTTGTAGGATAATATAACAAAATCATAAAAGCCTGCCAAAGCAATTCTCCAACTCAGTTTATACTTAGCAGAATTAGGATGGAGTCACCTTCTTTCTTATGCTATCCCCTCCGCTGGACTCAAGTAATCTCTTCTGCTATAGCTCATAATTGCCTCCCTCATGAACCTGCCCCAGCTCTTCACTCATTCAATTCCATGGCCCCATAACCACCATGGGGTTTCCAAGGGTGCAGTATTTTGCAGTTCTTAGCTACTCTACCAGGGCTTCCCACACACACCTTCCATTCCAACCTCCTCTTACTTTTTCTTTCTCCCATCACCATGAGATGTCTCAGCTCTCAGCAATGTACTAGCGGCAGCTTCTAGCCGCCTTTTCTCACTGGGGGATGACAGGCCAAAGCCAAACGGTAATAACAGAGGAGTTGCCGCAGCTCCACCCACCTGATCCCTCACTTCCAGGATCTGCCCTTCACCCATCTGGAAACTCCTATGATGCATGCAAGCTGATGTTCACCTGAGTGGCCCATCACCTGCATGCACACATCCACTACTTCCTGGAGTTCTACTAACCCCTAGCAGAAAAACAGGGAGAGCACTATTGCTTCTGTAAGCGTGCACAAAGAACATCCTCACTCAATAAGGAAATGCATGGGGGCAGGTTAAAAAACAATATAGATGGCTTGTTTGTAGCTTTTTTAAAAATTTCTTTCTGGAGGGAAGCAGGGATGATTGGACAAGGGGGAATGTTACTGCCTTTTGGACTGTTTTAGTGGGTTGCCAGATAGCTTACTTTATAGAACTTACCAACAGAACTTAGCCTTCTATACCGCTTCATAGTGCTTTTACAGCCCTCTCTAAGCAGTTTACAGAGTCAGCCTATTGCCCCCAACAATCTGGGTGCTCATTTTACCCACCTCGGAAGGATGGAAGGCTGAGTCAACCTTGAGCCGTTCAGAATTGAATTCTTAAGAGTAAGCCAGCCTGAAAAAATACTTGCATCTACATGGAATATGCATTTATAATTTAGGGAATCCAAAGTCATTTAAAAGCATTATCCGTGGTTTCTGAATTCATAATAGCTGTGTGTTTCATTTCATGAATTATAGGCAGACCTTGAATTAGTAACCGTTCAAAGTTCCATTGGCCCTTTAAAAAGTGATTTATGGCCCTTTTTTCACCCTTGCGACCGTTTCAGCATCCTCACAGTCACGTGGTTTACATTCTACTGCTTGACAACTGATTCACATTTATGACGGTTGCCCTGTCCCGGGGTCATGTCATCACCTTTTGCGACCTTCTGACAAACGAAGTCAAAGGAAAAGCCAGATTCACCTAACAACCGTGTTACTAACTTCACAACTGCAGTGATCCACTTTAGTACTGTGACAAGATAGGTTGTAAAATGGAGCCAAATTCACTTAAAACAAGCAAAAGAAAATCTGGCCTCAATTGCGGTCGTAAGTCGAGGACTACTTGTACCTGGAGTATCAATGTTAAAAAGAGATCTCCAAATTAAAAGTGAGCAGGGAAGCAACTCTTGTCCTAGGAGAAATAATTCAAATAATTGCTCCAATAATCCAAAATGGCTCTTTTCTCTGGACAAATGTGAAACAGCAAAAATAATGTACCACAATAACCAATATTTTTCCTTTTTTCCCCCCCTAAAGTAATTTAACCAGATCTGCTGCATTCATAATCTCTTCAGTGATGAAATATTGCTGGGAAGTATGGATAAAAATATTGCAGAGCAGCTTAATAAGGCATATGAAGCATTTCGACAGGCGTGTATGGAGAGAGATTTTGCTCGAAAAGAACTAAAGCAAAAGGTACGTTATGTTTTAGGTATCTAACCCTACAAGTTAAGATTTCCTTCTGAAAAAAGGGCAACTCAGAATTTCCACACAACAGAAATATTGCGTAGTTTGAGAGTGCTAGGTTGACTATCTGCCAAAATCAGGCACTCAGAGGTATGGAGCTGTGCCATGAGAAAGATAGTTTGTCTGTTTATGAAATTGAATTTTGTATCCCTCAAGGATAGTTTCCCTTTCTCTTTTAACTCTTAGGCAGGCGCTTGATAGTAGGGAAAGAAGTCTCCCACCTTTGCATGAGGAAACAGTGAAGAAACAGCATGTGATTTTTTTTCCCCTGTTGCTAGTACTGTAGCTTAGTATTACAGAAGGTAAAGACGAAATGAACTATAAAGTAGTGTTAAATTTAAAAATATAGTCTAGTATAGTTTCTCAACCTATTTCAATCTATGGTGCAATATTGAATATAGAGCAGTAGTTCTGTGGCACACCACAAAATTATTAATCTTATATGTGTATTTTTAAATATGTGACACGGTTTGAAGGAAAGTTATATAAAATAAAAAAAATATCTGCACTGTATTAAATATATGGGATGGCGGACAGACAGACAATCAGACAGACAGACAGATAGATAGATAGATACAATAGACTGACAGACATAGCACACCCATATGCTGCAGCACACTAGCTGAGAGGGACATTATAGGGCGATGAATTCTTAAGAGGGATGAGAGGAATATACCATAGCTCAGTGGTTTTGCATGTAGAAGGCTTCTTATTCAATCATTGGCATCTTTATGTAAAAACCATCAAACAAAATTCAATAAGTCCTAGGAAAACTGAAGTAAGATCATAAACACAGATGTAGTTTCACTTAGCAATCACTTCACTTAACCATTGAGTTGTCAGTCGCAATTGTAGTCACTAAACAAGGATTATCTGTATACTGCCCTTTACTGGATTAGCTGTAGATCAGTCTCATCTATAGTTCTGCAGCTATGCAGGAAGCCTTTGTGCTATTGCTTCTGGATTTTTCACTTTTCATTTCAATTGAAACATGGTAGAACTGGGGTTTGTCTTCCTTCTATTTAAGGAGATCTAAGAAGTATTCAAGCAGTGGTCTACCCACTAGTTATCAATGTCATTTGATAACTTTTAAAGTTATCGCTGGCTGTTTTGATTATTTGTAAATGTTTTCCAGGGAAGGTTTTTGCCTATAGAAGTTTGTTTTACTGAATAGTCAAGTTATTCTTTTTCTTAGTCTGAATGAAGGGCCTCTACATGGTACATAAACAATTTAGCAGATCTCAACTTAGTGGTCCCACTAAGACCACTTTGTCGTTTTGCAGACGACAAAATCTGTCCCTACGCTATATGCTTCTGTGCCTCTGTGATATCCTGATTACCATTTAATACATTAACAAAGTAAGTAGAATATGTGTGGGAGGTGGGGGGTCAAATGCCATTTATATTCTCCCTTTCCTTAATTAATTTATCTGTTTAAAGTTGTGTCTCCTTAAATTCCCAAGGGCAAAGTATAAGGCAGTGGCTTAAAGTTTGTCAACTTAGGAATGTCTCCTCTTTAACTTGGGGCGACTTAAAGAAGAGGCTTTTGTTCCAGTGACCCTCCTCCTTTTTACTCTATGGCCTCAGGGACTGGTTGGAGCATCTGTCAGTTTATGGCTGATGGCGGATTCTGGTTGGCCACTTGTTTTGCTAGACTCTGCAGATCAAAGCTGTGTCAAATGCATAGAAGCCGGAGTCATCACGGCCAGATGGTACTCAATACAGATGGATATTTGGTTGTCAAGTATATCTTGTAGTTACTAACTTGTTGCTGCCATCTGACTCTAAAAGAATCACTTGTGCACGCTGGCTGTCAAAAGCATCTTTTCTTCTGTCTGTTTTAGCTGTCATGAGTGTGCTCTGTACAGAAGTGTTGACAAGACATTGCTGTTGTACATTTTCAATTTGGGTCTTAATGACTTTTTCTCTTCCTTCTGCTTCCTGAGGTCATCCAGGCTGCTCAAATATACTGACCTCTTTGCCTTTTAATGGGCTTATGATGCAGCTATTGCTATCTGCTGAGCTCTTATTGTGTTTTGAAATAGTTGCATCCTTTCCGTTGCCTGCTCAAAGCTATGGTTTTCAGGAGTGGAAGAACGGGGGAAAATTGAAATTGTGGCACTGCTATTGTTCAACCAAATAGCTCATCTGTCTGGGCCAGAAAGCTAATTGTTTTATTGTCCATAATTGTCTTGTCAAAAGTGGAGGGAAATCCAGAACTTCTTTTAAAATGGCAGTACAGTACAGGATACTTGAGTACAGCCATGAATATGATATTGATACTTTTGACAAGTCATCGTTTTGCCACACCTGCCTTTATCAGATTATTGTGAAGTAAATGGTGTGTGGGTGTAAACAAAGCCTTATATTCTACCCTGGTTCCTCAGAACAACGATCAAATGAGAATACAATAAATAAACAGACGGGAAACAAGATACGTAGGCATTTCTAACTCCTTGAGTATAAAATCAAGCTACGGTATTTAGCCATTCTTTGTTCCTGCCTGAGGTAAAACCTATTCATCAACATAAAATGATTGCTTCCAATTACATTATCGTTACAGACAGACAGCTATGAGAAGCAGATACATGAACAGCAGGAAAAAAATGAATTTCTAATGAGCATTGTTGCAAAACTCAAATCACAGTTGGCTTCTATGACTGCCAACAGAGGTAGGTAGTTTTCAACCTGCTATTTACTGACTATCTCCCTGTTTGTGTCTCTTGCCATCTTTGCGTGTCTATGTGTTTGTGAGTCTGTCTTGTGTGTGTGATGTCACAGGACTCTAGTTATTTTCACACGAACTTCTTAGTATTGGAAATATCTACATTAAAAACTTTTTAAAAAACCCAGGCAGTCTCTTATAAGCTGATTTGCCTCCATTCAGAATTGTATTACAGAAACAATTTCTGGTCACCATTTTATAACATAAAAAGTTGATGTATGAATATTGAACAAGAAATTGGGATGAGTAAAAATCAAAGACTGATTTTACCTGCGCCCAAGGGCAAAACGTTTTCAACCAAGATACTTCGAATATCACTTACAGGTTATGTCCAAACTCCAGGACCCAAAAACTCCCATGGAATTAAAATTTGGCAAATTTTATAAAACATGACATAAACATTTGGGACAACCATGACCCGGATAACTGAGACTCTCCATAAACATGGTGTGGGAGTATGAATGAATTTCTATAAGAATTGAAGACTACAAGAACCATTTGTGCTTCAGTTTGAGATGCAATCAACACAGATTCATCTTCAACAGCCTGCGCCTGTGTTCAACAGTGAAGTGACACAGAGCAGAAAACATTCTTCAGAAAGCATAGCTCCACAACACAGTCGTTTCAGCAGTTCCAAAAAGGCATCACACCCATTTTCACTACTCAGGTCACCCTGGAGGACACAGAAAAAAAATTCCCAAGTGGCCTCAAGGACTGTCTAAAGGAAGTCAAATGACCAACTGTCTGAAAGGAATATAAATCCTTCCATTCCCCACCATCCAGTCAAAGCTGAAGAAGCTTCTTGGAAGAGAAGCGAAATGTCTTCAAAGAAAAACAAGAAACTCCAGTTGCCTCTTGAAAAAGCACCTTTGGGATTTCCCATGTTGGTGTTTGATTGTGCTATATAGTTCAGTGTGAGCTATTTTCAAGGCAGATATTACTCTGAATTTATTTCAAATCGTCCAATGAAATCAGTAAATTGTTGAAGGCATTGAGGAATCTGGTAAGTAAATAATATCTGAAAGGATGACCCAAGGAGTCTTAGTGAAATCCTAAAAGTGGATGAAGTGAAGGAAAACTGTGTGACTAGATCAACAATATTTTGGCAGTCCATTCTAGACTTTATTTCCACTTCCTCCAGTTGGCACCTTCCATCCAGTCTTGAAAGTATTCAGCTTTTCAGCCTGATCACTTTTTTGGATCTTGCCTTTTAAAATTGCTAATAATATCTTACTGTACATTGAGGGGGGTGCGGAATTGAACTTACTTTCTCTATGCTATTTCGTAAGTAATGGAAGGCATTTTAAAATGTAAAACTTTAACTGTGGAAGCCACAGATAACAGCTAAAGCAATAGGAAACAGAAAAGTGATTTCTCTTGCAAAAGAAGACTGAGAGCAAATTTGATAGTAGGCTGTTAATATTACCTGCAAGAAGGTGGAGACTCATTCTCTGTTTAAAGAGAAGGCAGTTCAAGAATCTTGATATGCACACCGAGATAGATTTAAAAAGATTATTTGACTGCTAAAAATATATAGATGTGGTGTTTTATAGTATAGAGATATAAATTAGGTACAAGCATTCTGAGACATTCCAGTAAGTTGTAAACTGGATCTTAGAAACTTGACTTCAAGGGATGCTGTTTCCCAAATGCTCACTCAAAAAAGCAGCTGAAATCTAGATAAGCCAGTATTTAAAGTAAGAACTCTGACTGACACTTCCAGCATTTGAGAAGCAGCAAATGATTAAGGCAAGGTTCTTGGAGAAAGTTGGCAAGCTCTCTACCTACTCAGAAAGAACCCTTCAGTTTAGTCACTGACATTAACCCTCTTTGTGAACCCCAAGTTGGCTTGAGTATACTCCTAAAAAAATAAGCTTTGATTCACTATGACTTTTAGCCAGAAATGAATAACTCTTTAAGTTGCATCATGTTGCTTATTTTTTAATGGAATATCTGTTTTAACTGGTTTAAATGATTTGATTTCATTAACAGATTTTGCATAGTTTTGCAGTATCATTAAACAGCAATAAAATGCTGTTTAAAAATTTATACAATCTTTTTATGGTTTTCTTTTGTATATCTATGAAAAAGGATTTTATTTAGAACGGGTATACTGTTTTATCCGTGTGATGGTGGAATGTTGTATTTTTAAATTCAAATTGGGATTTATCTGTGAAAGAAAACCCTAATGCATTCTACATTTTTTTCACACCCACCTAAATATTTTAATTCAAAACAATACTTTCTTTTACAGTCAACACACAAAGTCAAGTTCCAGTCCATGAAGACAATGAAATGAGAAGAAATGGTACCTTGTTGAACTCAGATTTTGATCAGCTCCAAGAAAAGCTGAAATTGGCAATGCAAAGGGAAAAGCTTTTGAAGGTAAGGACACTTTCTTTAAGATATATGGTGGCTTTAAAAGTTTGAAAGAGGAAAAAGATAACTTTTAAGGGTATATTATTGTTAGGAGAAGCCCATTTAATGGGAATGAATTTGAAGATATCATCACTCCTGCTGAACCTCAGGGGAGATATTTCAACTACGGGTATGTTTTGATCCACTGCGTGTTGTTTCTTGTCAAAATAATAATAATAATAATAAATTGAGATTTATTAACCGCACCCTCTCCCCACAGGGACCCGGGGCGGTGCACAGGGATAATTAAAAACAATATACAATAATACAAACATTACTTAAAATAGAATTAAATAGAATTACCCGTGCTAAAAATATAAAATTAAAAACCCATTAAAATATTTGTAGTTAAAGGACAGAGAGAACTATTCAAGGCCGGCCAGTCGAAAGAGATGGGTCTTCAATTTTACACGGAAGGAGCGGAGGTCGGTGGTCGTTCTAATATCAGGGGGAAGGTCGTTCCAGAGGGCCGGGCCCGCCACAGAGAGCGCCCTTCCCCTGGGCGTCGCCCGCTGACAAAGTCTAGTGGACGGCACCCGGAGAAGCCCCTCTCTGTGGGAGCAAATCGGCCGTGAGGATGTGTGGGGCAGGATCCGATCTCGCAGATAGCTAGGTCCCGAGCCATGGAGCACTTTGAAGATGATAACTAACACCTTGAAGCGCACCCGGAAGACGACAGGTAGCCAGTGCAGCTCGCGCAGGAGCGGTGTTACGTGGGCAAACCTAGAGGTGCCCATAATTGCTCGCGCGGCCGCATTCTGAACTAACTGAAGCCTCCGGGTGCACCTCAAGGGGAGCCCCATGTAGAGAGAGTTACAATAGTCCAGTCGGGATGTCACGAGGGCATGAGTGACTGTGCGAAGGGCGTCCCGATCCAATAGGGGGCGCAATTGGCGAACCAGGCGAACCTGGTAAAACGCCCTCCTGGCCACGGCTGTCACTTGCTCTTCCATAGACAGCCGGGTATCCAGGAGGACACCCAAATTGCGCGCCCCATCCACAGGGGCAAGATGTTCGCCCCCTATGGCCAGCATTGGAGAAAGCTGGTTGAATCGGGCAGCCGGAAACCACAGCCACTCGGTCTTGGTCGGGTTGAGTCTAAGTCCGTTACTTCCCATCCAGATCCGCACGGCTTCCAGGCACTGGCACATCACCGCTACGGCATCGTTGGGGTGGTTTGGGGTAGATATGTACAGCTGGGTGTCATCAGCGTACAGATGGTACTCTACCCCAAAACCACGGATGATCTCACCCAGCGGCTTCATATATGCATTAAACAGGAGAGGCGAGAGGACCGACCCCTGAGGCACCCCGCATGTGAGGGGTCTCGGGGTCGACCTCTGCTCTCCTGCCCGCACAAATTGCGATCGGCCAGAGAGGTAGGAGGAGAACCACCGCAAAACGGTGCCTCCCACCCCCAACCCCCCCAGCCGATGCAATAGGATACCATGGTCGATGGTATCGAAAGCCGCTGAGAGGTCTAATAGGACCAGGATGGAGGAACATCCCCCATCTCTGGCCCTCCAGAGATCATCTACCAACGCGACCAATGCCGTCTCGGTGCTATGCCCGGGCCGAAAGCCGGACTGGCGCGGATCTAGATAGTCAACTTCCTCCAGGTGACGGGGAAACTGTTGTGCCACCACACTCTCAACAACCTTCGCCAAGAAGGGAAGGTTGGAGATGGGACGGTAGTTGTTCAAAAGAGCTGGGTCCAAAGAGGGCTTCTTGAGGAGGGGCCTCACCATAGCCTCTTTTAGGGAGGCAGGCAAGGAACCCTCACTCAAGGATGCGTTGATAACCTCTTGGAGCCAGCCTCGTGTCACCTCCCAGGATGCCAGTACAAGCCAGGAGGGGCATGGGTCCAATGAACATGTGGTGGCTCGCAGTCGCCCACGTAACCTGTCCATATCCTCGGAAGTAACGGGGTCAAACTCCTCCCAAACAAGATCTCCCTCGTGGCATCCCACTGGGCCATGAATGGGGGCTAGCTCACTCTGTATCTGGGCGGTTTTCTCCTGCAGAAAAATCACAAATTCCTCTGCCCTACCCTGTAACGGGGCTTCCCGCTCCCTCTGTTGAAGGAGGGAACGGGTCACCCTAAACAGGGCGGCAGGGCGGTTTTCTGCGGATGCTATGAGGGTGGCACAATGATGACGTTTGGCCACCCTCAGCGCCACAATGTAAGTCCGTAAATGGGCTCTTACCTGTGTCCGGTCAGATTCAGAGCGGCTAGCCCTCCATCTTCTCTCTAGGCATCTCTTGCGGCGTTTCATCACCCGCAGCCCCTCAGTGAACCAAGGAGCCAGGGTGGTTCGCCGCCGCGAGAGAGGCCGCAAGGGCGCGACCCGATCCAAGGCTCCCACGGCCGCACTATTCCATGCGGCCGTGAGGTCCTCCATCGGGGCGCGGGTCAGGGATACAGGAAATGGCCCAAGCGCTGTCTGGAACCCATCCGGGTCCATCAAGCGCCTGGGGCGGTACCAGATTGGTAACTCTGGTTCCGCCTCCCCGCGGAGGGGAGCAGCGGTCGGAAAGTCGAGTCGGAGAAGTGAGTGGTCTGACCATGACAAGGGTATGATGTCTATGTCCCCTGTACCCAGATCACTCTTCCATTGGCCCGAGACGAAGATGAGGTCCGGCGTATGTCCACCCTCATGGGTGGGGCCTTGAATTACTTGGGTCAGGTCCATGGCCGTCATGGAAGCCATGAACTCCCGAGCTACCACGGATGATTCGCCCAACGATGGCAGGTTAAAGTCCCCCATAACTATAAGTCTGGGGGTCTCCACTGCCACCGTAGCGATCACCTCCAGGAGCTCGGGCAGGGCTGCTGCTACATAGCGGGGAGCCAGGTATACAACCAGCAAGCCCAACTGCCTCCCTAGGCCCCACTTCATGCAGAGGGACTCACAGCCGGAGGTCTGCGGCACAATGGTCTCTCTCGGCTCCAGGCCTTCCTTGATAATGACCGCTACCCCACCACCCCTGCCTAGGGCCCGCGGCTGATGAAATGCGCGGTAACCTGGTGGGCACATTTCAACTAGGGGATGACCTCCCTCGTGGCCCAACCAGGTCTCCGCAATTCCTACCAGGTCCGGCTCCCCCTCTGACACAAGGTCACTAATGAGGGGGGCTTTGTTGACAACGGACCTGGCGTTGCAAAACATCAGCCGCAGACCCTGGCTCTGTATTCCCTGGCCACCTAGCCTGCGAGGGTTGTGGCACCCGACCGTTTGTAACCAACGGCTGCGTGCCACCAACCGGGAGGATGAAAATTGTCTCCCCTCGGTCCTGCCCCTCCCCACGACCCTCTGAATTGGTATGCCCTCCTGAGGAACGACTCGGGTATCCCCCTGCCTTTCGCCTTCCGCTTCCCGCCGTCGACTGCTATCCTGGCCCTTACTACTAATTGCTGTTTCCATCTCCATCTGTCTATATCTACCCCCCTCCCTTGAACCCCCTAAAAAAGATAATTTAAATAAGTTAAAAACTAAAAATCCCCTAAGGCCGCGCTTCGCCCATCTCTTCGGATTTACAATACCATCATCGAGATGTGCCCTAGATAAATCAAGGGGCCATACCTGCGAGAGCGGGGACTCTCGCAGCGATAGCAGGCTTGTTCTGGAATACATTTTTAAATATTTTTAAATAGATAATTAAAATTCAATAATTATATATATAAAACTCGGGTGGGTATGGGAACAATACAGATGTTAAAAAGCACAGATGTTAAAAGTCGTTGGCAGTTGGTTAAAAACAATTCACACAAGTCAATTCATTAGATGGTAGGATGAAATCAGGTGAAATAAAGTGCAGGATGGGTAAACCAATAAATTAATTGGTAAATAGATGTAATTAAATTAAATTAGATAGTTCGCAATGATGACCATTGGGGTGACCATAACTGGTTGCTGTCACATGTTCTTCTTTAAGACAGTCAGTCAGTTCTTCCGGGCCTATTAAGGCCTTGGTGGTCTAATTCTCCCAGACTTGGGAGAGTGACCATGGGGGAAAATGAAATTACAGTGGTCAGCGGCCGTCCACATCCACCTCGGCGCTCTCACCGCCGCAATCCCCGCGTCACCGCCTTCGCCAAAGGCCTCTCGGCGCTCCCACCGCCGTCAGCCTGGCCTCCAGCAGCCGCCTCTCCGCTACCACCACATGGCTCTCTCACAGCCACCACCTTCCGCCTTTCCCCAACCAGCTCCTCAGTCGCCGCCTTCGTCTCTCGCCTTCCGGCGCTCCCACCGCCGTCGACTCGGCCTCCAGCGGCAACCTCTTCCCTCCACACTCTCCACTCTCTCTCTCCACCTTCTTCACTCCAACAAACCAGCATCTCCGCCACCTCCGCCATCTTCCTCCACGCCTCTCTCACCATTCCCGCTGGCCACCGGTGCTCTCACCACCGCTTCACCCACGGCACGCCACCAAGTTGCTTTCAGCTTTTAGCTTTTCGGAACTCTTCAGTGCAGCCGGCCTCTCTCCGCCCTATTAAAACGTCCGGGCGGCGGCCTCTGCACCGGCCTCCGTTGCGGCAGTTCCCGCCCGGCGCTCACACCGCCGAGCGTTCCAGTCGCCGGCGCTCCGTCCGCTCTTCCCCCGATGTTGCGAACCCCACCCTAAGGTGTCCGGGTGGGTCCCTCATCCTCCCATGCCCTCCAAGATCACAAACGAGGGCAGGGGGGCACTCAAAATGCCAACGACCTCCGCAGCCCACACGGAGCTTCAGAGCTACCCCGCCATCTTCGCGCAAGCGCAGACCCTATATGCGCTTGCGCGAAGTAGGTAAGCTACATGGACAAGCCTGTTTGGAATCATTTTACACTCTTCAACTAGCCACAATTAAGAGTCACCACAATATAACCTCCAACTGAAAATGGAAAGTTTTAATTCTCTCCTTTGTGACTGTATTGGTCACAGTAAACTAGTGGCAAGGAATTTTCTGGTGCTCCCAAATTATTATTCCCAGCAGCCTTAGCCAGCATGTCAAATGGTGATGGAAGTTAAGAATTGTAGTTGAGCAAATAGCTGGAGGCCTGCAGGTTTTCTCCAATATTATTTACACTTCTTTTGCTTTTTGTCTTCCTAGAGCCGTGATGGCGAACCAGGTGGCACACAGAGCCATTTCTGAGGGCATGTGAGGGGTTGCTCTGTCAGCTGCAGTGCACATACGCGCACTAGCCAGCTGATTTTAGGCCTTGATTTTCGGCCGCTTTTCACCCAGAGGGCGAAAAATCGCCCAACGCACAAATCGAATGTTCGGGAACAGACTTCTGGTTTGCACATTGGGCTGTTTTTCGCCCTCCAGAGGCTTCAAGGATGCCACCTAAAGCCTGCGGTGGGTGAAAAACCTCCCAACGCACAAACCGGGAATTCAGGAACGGACTTCCGGTTTGCGCTTTGGCCTGTTTTTCGCCCTCCCCAGGCTCCTAGAAAGCCTCTGGAGCCTGGGGAGGGCAAAAAATGGATCTACCAGACCCACCGGAAGTCAGAAAATGGTCCGTTTTCGCCCTCCCCAGGCTCCAAGAAACCTGTGCACGCATGCACAGGGCAGCGGGGGGGGGGGGGGGGAGTCAGGCGCACATGCGCAGGAGGAATGGCATTAAATTAGGGGGTGGAAACAGAAGGTCTCCCAAGTCTGTTTCAATTAAGCAATAGATAGGATCTTACCTCAATGAAATCGTATGTGGTTTACATGTAATGCTACTTGGGATTTTGGCCAGTTTCTACCATCCCTAGCTGACATAAGAAAATTAGTAGGTAATGGGAAAAACTCAGTCTGGAATCTTGGAGAGCTCAATAAGATTAGTACTTGTTCTAAATGAATCTTCTGATGTGGATTAAGGCAGCTTTTCTCAATTCCTAATATCAAACTCTTTTATGAAAGCTTATTTTTTTAGCTTGCAGATAATGAGCTAGGGACTTGTATTTCTGTCAACTAAGCATATTTTAATCATATGTGTTAATTTGTTAATAAAGAATACCTATTTTGTCAAATTAGTGACACTTGATAATTATGTTGGAGAAATCTAATTTCAGAATCTCTCTCATTCTCTCTTTTCTCCTTTCTCTTTAAACAAGCTTTGCAATTTCTGCTTCAGAAATTTGGAATTAGAAACAAAAAGAAAAATTACATTCCTCTAGTAACAATATAGTACCTATATTTACACACTGCAAATATGGATATAAGCAATCCTCATTGCCCCTACAAAAATAGCCTCAGTATATTTGCTTATTTGTGTTTAAGCAATGCTTGCATTGTGACAACATGCAGATGTCCAACTAATATTGTGTTCACAAAGTAACCATACTCAAGCCTCCTTTCCTCTGCTTCAATTCTCTTAACTATGGTAACACTAACCTACTCTAGAAGAGGGTCACACAGATTGGAAAAATAGAAGATGGCAAGCGCTTTGAAATTTAAATGTTATATGAAGTACAAATATCATTGTTGTTTTTAAAATGATGTATTGTTGTTTTCAGTATATATCAAAGGCAAAAGGGGTTCGTCATACTTGAAAGTCAGGAGAGGAAAGGTATATCCTGTTTTATCCAAATACAAGCCAGAAGAAAAATAATATCTCAGTAAAATAGGTAGCAATGTGCTTATTTTTAAAAAAAATTGCACTTGGAGGTCACTCCTTGGAGTGCTCAGGTCACCTCCAGATCAGAAAAAGAATAGGTCCATTGGGAAACATAGAGGAAGAGCAGGATGGAAATCAGAAAAAAATAAGTGTTTTCCTTGCTATACATCTAAACCATAAATTGTGAAAGCATACAAAATGCTATGGCTTAGAGGTGGAGCTTTCGCTTCCCAATCAGGAGGTTGTGAGTTCAATCCTAGGTAGAGGCAGATATAGGGTCTCCTGCTTGGGCAGGGGGTTGGACTAGAAGACCCTTCCAACTCTATTAAATTGGTTTTTTTTTTGTAAATAATTTTTTATTAGTTGTAACATTTTATAGAAGGAAAGGGGTAGGTAAGGTATTTTAACAATATTTTAGAGCTTCCACATCGGGGTTGGTGACCGCCTCCGAATCTTCTTAGAAAATCAATTCCATTAGGAAATAGTAAAAGTAGGCAGGGGTACATACATTTTAAATCATAGGTTTCATAGTCAAAGATAAAATTTCATACATTCGATTACTTTGTTTCTGTTAACATCCATACAGGAATTACCATACATAAAAAAAGAAAAAGAAGTCATTTTTGTGATCTGAGCCTCTTTGCTATTGTTTCCTCCACCCCACCAGTAGGCGGAGCTGTGGCCCCTCCTGTTCCCATGTCATCATCATCCAGGATTGAGGAGTGTTTTTTAAGAAAATTCTCCGCCTCTTCTACTGTTTTCATTCTAACTCTTCCTCTCTCCCAGAATACCAACATTCCTTCGGGCATCAACCACTTGAACCACACCCCTTTTTTGTGCAATTTTTTCGACAAGAAGGAGTATTTCCTTCTTATATCTCATATTTTTGGGGGGATCTGCTTCAATATGGCCACCTCGTTCTGTTGGTATATCAAGGGCCCTCCTCTGCGCTCTCAGGATCTCATCTCTTGTTGACCTTCTTATAAACTTAATATGTATCTCTCTGGGTACATCATTTATTCTGGCATATGCTGAATTAATTCTATAAATCAAATCAATGTCCCCCCAGATAAGCTCCTTATTTTTCTTAGTATAATCCGCTAATATTGTAGCCATTAGGTCTTTTAAATTCTCATTATCTGACTCTGGGACATTCTGAAATCTTTAAAAAAAAGGATATGCGTTCAAAATCAATTCTAGACATCTGACCAGCAATATCAGTAATTTCTTTCTTAAAATCTTTTATCTCTTCCTTCATCCCAACTGCCCCTCCCTCCAGCCCCTCAATTTTTTGCTTATTTGTTATTTCTCTTTGTGCCTCCAATAGTTCCAGTCTTGTACTTAAATTGTCTTTTCGGATTTGTTGTATTTCGTTCATTATTTTTTTGAAACATCTCCTCTGTCGATGGTGGTTTGGGATTCTCCGCTTCTGTTTCCCTCTGCAATAATGCTGTGATTTTTGGCTGTGAGGTTGGGCTAGGCTTTGTAGATGCTGGGGCAGAGCTTGATTTCCCAGCTGGAGGCTTTCTCACTGCCATAGTTAAAGTTTTAGGTGTTGATGTGAAAAAAGAAAAAAAGAAATGGCGCTGGTGGGCAGGCAGTCCGTGAAGTCCGAGACAAAATCAAGATCTTCTTAAAGTTCAAATTAGACTTGCAACTTCCAGAGAGAAAAGTAAGATATAATTTTCCACGCAAAAGTAGAAGGCTTCACAAAAGAAGAGAACACTGAAAGTCACTAGAGTAGGTTTTTTTATATATATTTTAAGTTAGTCTCATTTAGATTAATAATAATAATAATAATAATAATTTTATTTTTAAACCGCACCCTCTCCCCACAGGGACCCGGGGCGGTGCACAGGCAGAATAAAAACAGTCAATAAATACATACATTTCTAAAAAACAATTAAACCAACCCTGTGCTAAAAATTCACTAAAAATATGCTACCCCATTAAAAACCCCAAAGACAGAGAGACTATCCTAGGCCGGCCAGACAGAAGAAGTGTGTTTTTAGCTTGAGACGGAAGGAGCGGAGGTCAGTAGTCATCCTGATATCGGGGGGAAGGTCGTTCCAGAGGGCCGGGCCCGCCACAGAGAGCCCTTCCCCTGGGAGTCGCCCGCTGACAGAGTCTAGTGGACGGCACCCGGAGAAGTCCCTCTCTGTGGGAGCGGATCGGCCGTGAGGATGTATGGGGCAGGATCCGATCCTGCAGATAGCTAGGTCCCGAGCCATGGAGCGCTTTGAAGATGATAACTAACACCTTGAAGCGCACCCGGAAGACAACAGGTAGCCAGTGCAGCTCGCGCAAGAGCGGTGTTATGTGGGTCGACCTAGTGGTCCCCATAATTGCTCGCGCGGCTGCATTCTGGACTAGCTGAAGCCTCCGGGTGCACCTCAAGGGGAGCCCCATGTAGAGAGAGTTGCAATAGTCCAGTCGGGATGTCACGAGAGCATGAGTGACTGTGCGAAGGGCGTCCCGATCCAATAGGGGGCGCAATTGGCGAACCAGGCGAACCTGGTAAAACGCCCTCCTGGCCACGGCTGTCACTTGATCTTCCATGGACAGCCGGGTATCCAGGAGGACACCCAAATTGCGCGCCCCATCCACAGGGGCAAGATGTTCGCCCCCTATGGCCAGCGATGGGGTGAGCTGGTTGAATCGGGCAGCCGGAAACCACAGCCACTCGGTCTTGGTCGGGTTGAGTCTGAGTCCGTTCCTTCCCATCCAGATCCGTACGGCTTCCAGGCACTGGCACATCACCGCTACGGCATCGTTGGGGTGGTTTGGGGTGGAAATGTACAGCTGTGTATCATCAGCGTACAGATGGTACTCCACCCCAAAACCACGGATGATCTCACCCAGCGGCTTCATGTATGTGTTGAACAGGAGAGGCGAGAGGACCGACCCCTGAGGCACCCCGCATGTGAGGGGTCTCGGGGTCGACCTCTGCTCCCCTGCCAACACAAATTGCGATCGGCCAGAGAGGTAGGAGGAGAACCACCGTAAAACGGTGCCTCCCACCCCCAACCCCCCCAGCCGATGCAATAGGATACCATGGTCGATGGTATCGAAAGCCGCTGAGAGGTCTAATAGGACCAGGATGGAGGAACATCCCCCATCTCTGGCCCTCCAGAGATCATCTACCAACGCGACCAATGCCGTCTCGGTGCTATGCCCGGGCCGAAAGCCGGACTGGCGCGGATCTAGATACTCAATTTCCTCCAGGTGACGGGGAAACTGTTGTGCCACCACACTCTCAACAACCTTCGCCAAAAAGGGAAGGTTGGAGACTGGACGATAGTTGTTTAAAAGAGCTGGGTCCAAAGAGGGCTTCTTAAGGAGGGGCCTCACCATAGCTTCTTTTAGGGAAGCAGGCAAGGATCCCTCACTTAAGGATGCGTTGACAACCTCTTGGAGCCAGCCTCGTGTCACCTCCCAGGATGCCAGTACAAGCCAGGAGGGACACGGGTCCAATAAACATGTGGTGGCTCGCAGTCGCCCACGTAACCTGTCCATATCTTCGGAAGTAACGGAGTCAAACTCCTCCCAAACAAGATCTCTCTCGTGGCATCCCACTGGACCAAGAATGGGGGCTAGCTCATTCTGTATCTGAGCGGTTTTCTCCTGCAGAAAAGTCACAAATTCCTCTGCTCTACCCTGTAATGGGGCTTCCCGCTCCCTCTGTTGAAGGAGGGAACGGGTCACCCTAAACAGGGCGGCAGGGCGGTTTTCTGCGGATGCTATGAGGGTGGCACAATGATGACGTTTGGCCACTCTCAGCGCCACAATGTAAGTCCGTAAATGGGCTCTTACCTGTGTCCGGTCAGATTCAGAACGGCTAGACCTCCATCTTCCCTCTAGGCATCTCTTGCGGCGCTTCATCACCCGCAGCTCCTCAGTAAACCAAGGAGCTAGGGTGGTTCGCCGCCGCAAGAGAGGCCGCAAGGGCGCGACCCGATCCAAGGCTCCCACGGCAGCAGAGTTCCATGCGGCCGTGAGGTCCTCCATCGGGGCGCGGGTCAGGGATACAGGAAATGGCCCAAGCGCTGTCTGGAACCCATCCGGGTCCATCAAGCGCCTGGGGCGGTACCAGATTGGTAACTCTGGTTCCGCCTCCCCGCGGAGGGGAGCAGCGGTCGGAAAGTCGAGCCGGAGAAGTGAGTGGTCTGACCATGACAAGGGTGTGATGACTATATCCCCTATACCCAGATCACTCTTCCATTGGCCTGAGACAAAGATGAAATCCGGCGTATGTCCACCCTCGTGGGTGGGGCCCTGAATTACTTGGGTCAGGTCCATGGCCGTCATGGAAGCCATGAACTCCCGAGCTGCCACGGATGATTCGCCCAACGATGGCAGATTAAAGTCCCCCATGACTAAAAGTCTGGGGGTCTCCACTGCCACCGTGGCGATCACCTCCAGGAGCTCGGGCAGGGCTGCTGCTACATAGCGGGGAGCCAGGTATACAACCAGCAAGCCCAACTGCCTCCCTAGGCCCCACTTCACGCAGAGGGACTCACAGCCGGTAGTCTGAGGCACAATGGTCTCTCTCGGCTCAAGGCCTTCCTTAATAATGACCGCTACCCCACCACCCCTGCCTAGGGCCCGCGGCTGATGAAATGCGCGGTAACCTGGCGGGCTTGTTAGGTTGAAGGAATGTTTATTTTCAGAAGAAAAAAGATTCCATTCAGGGAACAAAGAAACGCCATCTTTCCGCCTTTCTGGCAGCAATGAAGAAAGTAAAAGTTTACAAACAGTCCATTTTAAATGTAGCAAGACTCAGGAAACATTTTTTACAGCAATTCCTTATTTGGCAAACATTTCCTTTTAGCATAAGTCCATCGGATGTCACTTTCACTCTCTCCCGATCAAGGGGCTGATTCACAAATGCCGCTTTTATTTCCAGGGGGGTTGTTTCTCCCAACTCCCCCCTATTTTCTCTTTTCAAAGAGTTGAATGCAGAAATTCAATATAAGTCACTCACATTTCCCATTTCTTCTGGTCCAGAGCCTCGGTGCAGCTATTCAGCCCCGGTATTTCTGCTCTTTGTAGAAATCTTCCATTGGTTCCGGCTCCTTCAGCGAAAGGGAAACGCTCCCCCCGCACTCCGTTCCTTGACTCCTGGGGCGTAGTGGGAACGCCCCCCCCCGACCGCCGTCGAGATGGGGGCCTCACCGCAGGTCGCCCTTACGGGGGGGGGAACTCTTCGTGTCCCGCCCTGCACCCGAAGGCGCCCACCAAGGAAACACAGCGGAGGACGTGTAGGGAACACGTCCGTCGCGTCCAAAACCGGAAATGACACTCCCAACTCTATTAAATTGTTAAATTGCCACAGTCTTAGTCCCACTCATCAGATGGTAAATTCCTATTGAATGTGCACGTGGTTTTGTTGGTGCAGCTATGTAATTTGAATTGGGCTCTTCATACAAGTGAAATTTAAGGCTACAATCCAATAATAGGAAAATAATTATTCCTATTTTTACTTCTTTTTTTCTCCATTGTTACATTCATGCTTGATTCTCCCGTGTTCTCTTGGATAAGTGTGATGCTGTTGTTTGTTTACATAAAACATTAAATCTCCTTCAAATCACACTCTTCTCATGGTAACTCCAGGGAGGTATAGCTGTGTAAGCATCACTACAGAAGTAATTTGTCATTGGAGGTTTCAAGGTTTGGGGGGGAGGATGGGGTGGGGGGGGCGGACATAGGGTTGTTTATTTAAGTTCCCAATAGAGCCTACAGCTGGGAATTTCCTGGTGTCTCCTCAAATATTTGCAAGGGTCAATGAAATTCTTTTTCAATCTCATGTAATGAGAAGACTTTGGTTTAAACTTTAATACTACAGAAGCAACAAAGGAGACAGGGAAAAATGAGCTAGGATTATTTTTACTTCCAAGTATTCACCCCACTTCCTGGGCCATGTCCAAAGGTTTGAAGGAAATAGGAAGATAACATAGCCCAGCACAGATATTCTTTGAAGCAGTTCCAAACTTAAGAAACAGCAAGGAAAGAAGGAAGACTACTGCAATCTAGAATGATGGCGTTCCAGGATGCAGGGAACAAGTTAACTGAATAAATATTTACCTTGTTTTGTGACTTTTATAATTTTATAATTTTTAAAATTCTTCAAGCATTCTTTTCACTTTGAAAATCAAATATTTACAACCCTCCAAAGGTTCATATATGAGCTTCAGGAACAAGACTAGGGACAAAATAATATTGGGAGTTACAGACTGTCAATCTCTGCTTTAAGCATTTTTAATGTGTTCTTCAGTTGTTTTGTGCTTTAGGATTTATTTTTAGCAATAAAAAGTGGGTTCAAATATTCTCTGTCTTATAAATAGATGTAGTTATGCACCTTCTCCAGGTCCATTCGTGTTTATCGTGTGAAGTTTGGGATTAGAAAGCCCTCATTCCATTGTATTGTTTTCTGTTACATTTTAAACATTTTTTTCTTTTTAAAAAAATTGTATATTCCTAGAAAGGTCAGCTTGCTTCTTTCTGTTTTTAGAAACCTGTCACTGTCTCAGTACTTTTCACATCTTTCATTTGTTTCTTCTGTTGTTTCTCTCCTATTATTTATTACCATCTTCCATGGCTCCTCTCTGAGCAAAATGTGGTGCTAATAGCTTTTCCCACCCATCCAGAAATAGAAAGATAGATTTCATCCTTCTAAAACCTTTCTATCAAACACATCCACAAATTTATTTTATTATTTACATTTACGCAGGCAGCTAATAGCACCCAATGTGTTCTCTAGGTGGCTTACAAAAAGAAAAGAATGAAATTCAGAACTTAAGAGAATGACTGGGCAGCATTTTTAATAGTGGTTAAAGTACTGGTAGTATCCACCTTATTTTCTTATTTCCTTTTTTATTTTATTTATTTATGTATTTATTCAATTTGCCACCTATCTCACTGCAAGGCAACTCTGAGCGGCTTGCTATATCAAAATAAAATATTTTTATGTTTATACAGTCACACAAAAATAAAATCTTTGCAATTTTAACTGGGGAATTAAAAATGTATTTACATAGGTGAGCTTTCATCACTCCAGCAGTTTCCCCTCTTTTCAGTTTGAGGAAATACTTATCTTCATAATAGCATTTTGCAACCCAATATCTACCCAGAAGTAAATCTTATGGATGAGCCACTAAGATTGCACTTTTCTTCTTTCCCCATTCAAAATGTGAACAAAAGCAAATGTATTCTGGTCGTTTTGCTTGTCATTAGTTAAACAGATTGACCAGATGGAACCAACTAAGGCTTTAGCTACTCATCATTTTCACCATGTTCCAACTTCTGAGACCATGTTTTCCAGTTTTGACTGGACTGCCATTTCTCAAAACATACACGTACAAACTGTAATATGATTACATCGAATTACTGTTCTTCATAGTGAATTGGCAAATGGCATGCATCCATCCATCAGAGCTGGAGATTTTGATCTTCAAGAAAACACAATGTTGTTACCACTGGTGGTGGTGGTATATCTTCGTGTTTTTATTTTTATTTTTTTCTTGCTGAGGTTTTCCCCCTTTTGGTATAGACTGTCATTATATACAGAGAATTAATAGATTATATCCTAATGAAGCAGGAGAAAAGTAGACCATTTAAAAGTAGACTATTAAGCTTATTTTTGAAGCGTAATATCTTGAGTCTTGCAAAATCCTAAGTGCTAAATAGCTACATTTTAACTGTTCCAGAAATTAAGAGCCTTGAAGACTATTGTCACTTTCTTTAAATATATTTTATCTTGATTCTAGCACATGCTGAAACTAATTAAATATTAGTGAACAGACTATATAAATGGAAGAAGACAACATTTCTTGCATTTCTAAGCACTAATATGCATAGTGGTGGTGTGACTCTTTTTATGTATGTGTTCAAAATAAAGCACAATTGTTTTGAATAATTGTCCACAAGAAAATTAACTGCATGTTGTAAGTAAATGAATTATAATTATTTTATCTTAACCTAATGGTACTTACTCAAGTCTGATTTCACATAGGAGCACAAAAGGAGCCCTGATCAGATCATAGGCCTATCTGGTCCCTTAATCACATGACTTTTGAAAAAAATAGGACTTCCGACTCAGTTTCTAAGCAAGTGCTATTGAAAAGAGCCATACTATCTTGGACCTCGGTTGCCATATTTAGCTATCTTAGTAATCACTTTTCACTACCAACATGCTTGATGGGTTTTCCTGATACTGTCAACCATAGTTCAATGGTGAATGTCGTACAAATGCCATTTTTCACTTCCACTAGATAATTCCAATGAATGAAGGAGAAATTTATCTATACATTACCTGTTTACATTGTGGCATATTATATATACTCTTACATTGTACCTCTCTCAACTTACCATTTCTATTTTCTTCATAGAAAAATTGCACCATTTCCTTGATCATTTTAATTGCTCCTTTTCTGCCTCTTTTCCAGCTCCATCACATAATATTTTTTTAAATACATCATCTAAAACTGTGTGCCATATTCCAAGTGTGGTCACACCATAGATTTGTATAAAGGCATGATGATATTGTCAGTTTTATTTTTCAATCTTTTTCCTAATGATCTCTAACATGGAATTCGCCTTTTCACAGCTTTTTCACAGATTGCTAAGACTTAATTTAGCCTATAACAATCTATTCTATAATGACATTCCTCAGAGCTTGAAAATTAACCAACTGTGCTCTCTCTTTCTCTCTCTCTGTGTGTGTATATGTGGTTTTTTTTAAAGGAACAATTGGAAAGTGAGAGTGTAAAATTAAAAAAAACTGAAGAAGATAGTAATTTAAAGGAAAAGAAATTTGAATCTATTATCACTGCCAAAGAAGATGAAATAAGGAATCTAAAAAAGCAGCTGAAAGAAAGAAATGAAGCACAAAATTGCATACAGGTATCAAGATACGAAAAAGAGGTAAGAAAATTCAGAGATACTGTAGAGATCTGAAGACATTCAGATACTATAGGATTGAAACTAATTTCATAAGCCAAAAACTGAATGCAATGGATTCTTCTGTAAATAAAGCACTCCAAATACTGGCCTATCTATTAAAAAAAATAATCGGATTAATTTCCTCTGTCTTTTGGAGTGAAAAGCAGATATGCAATCTGTCATTCCTTTGTATACCTAATTTTACTTTAAAGACCATACTATACTGGTTTCATTTATCCAGGAAGATCTTTTCTAAACTCTGAAAGCTATGTAAAAAGAAGAATCAGCAGCATGTGGCAACCCCTGGGCAACTTTAATGGGGTTCTAAAGATAAGTAAGGTTGGTCCAGTTAGGGCATGCATGGGAATGCTCTGGAAAAAAAATGGGCTGTAGGGTAAACTGATTTAAACAACTACTTACAGTGGAATACCACTTTTTTACAACTATCAAGAAAGCTTCAAGGATATGTCCATGAAGTTCCCATAAGTCGAACTTGAAGAAGCCTTTAAAATAAAACGCCCATGTAATACAGGGGTAATCCACAAGGTGGTAGTAAAATATAATAACTTCTCTCCTTGCTTGGAAAAAAACCATGTTATATTAGCCCTGGATCAGCTTTAATAAAAAGCAAAGTGGAGTTTTTCCTGATAGTTTTATGATGCATATTAATGTACAAAGCCTGATGCATAAATATGTATGGACTTAGTAATCCCTGCCCAGTTTCATTATGTGGAGAGAATTTTACGTGGAAGAATATTTGTATGAATTCTTTTTGTATGGAAATGACTGAATTATGGGAAAGCCTTTAATAATAAAAAAGAATGAAATGCAAGTCAGCATTCAATGTGTCCCTCTTATTTAGCTAAATTGATTATTTCTGAGGTATAAGGGCAGAGCCAGGGTGAACAGCACTTCTTGGTTAACTCAGCTATCGAAAATACTTTGGGTATATTTTAGCACCTAAAAATAACGAGGATATAATCCATAGTAAATTTCCAGCATACATATTTCTAAACAATGATTTATGGATTTTATTTTATTTTTTGCATAAAAAGTAAGGCAAGATGCCATTAACAAACGGATATTATATTAGTATTTTATGGTTCTGTTAATTTATAGGGGTGATTCTTGTAACAATTGAATATAATTGAATTATAATTCAAGTTTTTTCTTTTTCTTTTTCCTACTTCTGATCACCTTGAGAAGGCAAGGAGTGAAAAACATCCTTCGTCTAGACAGGAATTATCATCAGGGCTCTCTTCTGCATCTGTCTGTGAAAGGTATGGAATTGGGTTTTTTTTCCCCCTCCTATAATAATGCATTATTTGTCCTTGCATTCTGGTTTTAAAAGATATTTCTCCCTTACTTATTGTCTTCTCCCATCACACTTCTAAGATAGATGTTTAGAACTTCTTTTAGGCTGAGTTGACACATTACAAGTAATGTGATTTGCTTGGTTTTGGCTTTTGCTTTGTAATTTACAATTTGGGACAGGCGATATAAGTACAGAGGCTACTGCAAATAAGCCAGGCTTATCCACTAAGTCGTGATTAATAAAATCACGGCTTAGGGTGATGTGTCCTCTAAACTGAACAATTAATAACAAAAAAGCTGCAGTGGACACCTGGTGCCTTAATTAACAGAAAGGAAAGGCTCGGTCTAAGCAGAAGAGCAAATAGGTATTAAAACCTATGCATTAAAACCTTCACTTGCTGGATTTCACATGGAACGATTTAAATGATACTTGAAGCCTGGATCATTTTTCAAAAATTCTAGATCGGAATTGGAAAAAGAATCAGGCTGGAACAGACTGTCTCCAAAGCCAGAATTATGATCTCCAAGAAGAGAAAAGAACAAAGTAATTGTTTCACCTTTCACTGTGCTCACTATTTTGCATCTTTTAGGACATATTCCTCTCTCCAAGCAGCTCTGGGTCCTCAGTCAACCTCTTCTGATTTCAAGCTGCTCCAAGATAACCCCTCACTGTCCAAATATGCTTAAACACTGCAAATGGAGAGGCATTTTATCCATGGATGGTATCAATAAGGGCTGTTTTCTACATACCATTCAAGGATAAATGACAGAAATATGTTCACATTTATTTCGCTTTCATCCTGCATACCAAAATAAAGGTATTATATTGGTTCATGCTGGATCTCTCTACTTTAAAAAAATAACATACTTAGCAGAGGAAAACACTGATATCTTTGTGCCATAAGTTACTTCAGTTATTTTAATTTCTCACACTTTCTCCCTGAAAACCCCCTCATGCTCCAATATTAATTTTGTTGGAGGCCAGAAGGACAAATAACAAAATCCCTATTGTATGCTAGTTGTATTTTCTAATGGAGGCTGTAATATGTAAGAATCATTTAGGTTTTTTTTGGGGGGGGGGGAGTGGTATTGTTTCAGGCAGTTTGAGAATCTCTCCTTCCCATCAGCTACCTTATAAAGTTACCGTTTTATCAAAATTTCTTAAAGATGGGATCATGGAACAGATGGTGCTGGTGTTTTTAACGATATGCTTGTTGTGCTAAAGGAAACAGAAAAAGCACAGGGTAATACTTTACATCTGAAATCATTAATCTTTAGGGATGAACTGGAAAGTGTTTTCTGGGGCATGAAGAAAGAATTCAGTCGAATACGTGCACTGACTAGAGCACAGACGGACCAGCTGAATAAATGTAACCTAAGGAGAGAACCTACAACTGGTATCATTTTATTGCAGTACTTTCTTCTGAAAACTATGCTTTATTACCTTCTAACTAGTCGCATCAACTGCATAGGGATTCAGTTTAAGATTACCCATACCTTTTTGTTATGTAGAATGCCACACAATACAATGCATTTATTTATTTATTTTATTTTATTTTATTTCGATTTATATAACCGCCCTTCTCCATCGAAATGGACCCAGGGCCGCCCTGGGTCCTCTTGGAGAAGGGCGGGATATAAATAAAATAAAATAAAATAAAATATGATTTGATATGGCAATAACCCTTGGGTTTTGGGGAAAATACCAGTGCATCTTCATTTATGGCATGTGATTTGACAGCTCACTTTGCTGTGAGTGTACAAATCCCATTTTGCAGTGGTTGTCTTGATGGGTTTACTGGCAAAATAAAGACTTTTGGTAACTCCAAAAATAGACTATGTAGAAGGAGAAAGGCAACAGTGTCTGCGTTACCTCACTCCTTCCTAACCACCAAATATTGCTAGCAAAAGCTTACTATGACATCAACTGGCATAAAGCCACTTAGATTTAGGAATTTTGGTCAATTAGGTTTACAACCACCTTCTAATGAATACATTTACATCTTTACAGCAGACATGTTCACTGACGGTGGGAACTCTAAATTAAGATGTTTGGGTTAGAAAGTGAGGTCCTTATTTCCCCTTGATGCAATCCTGTATCAGGGTTTGTTTGTTTGTGTGTTTTAATATGCACCGTAGTGAGATAATCTCAGTGCAACACAAGCCTCATGTGAAGCTGCTCTGGTTATTTAAGCATATATGAATTTGCATGTTGTTGCATGGTATATGGAAAGGATGCATACTAGACAGGTTTGCTTCAATATACGTTTTATGTATACATCTATCAATCTATATCTATAATATATCCAGAAGTATAATGTGATGCATTTAATCCACAGTCTAAAATACCTGATTTATTTATTTTTTTAAAAATGAGGCGCACAAGAGGATTTATCTAA
Organism: Rhabdophis nuchalis; assembly: GCA_039707465.1. Taxonomy (NCBI): domain Eukaryota; kingdom Metazoa; phylum Chordata; class Lepidosauria; order Squamata; family Natricidae; genus Rhabdophis; species Rhabdophis nuchalis. The sequence continues at coordinate 178,813,852 of CM077643.1, forward strand.
TAATTCACATGTATTTCTAGGGATTGGGCTGCTGGTAACATTCTGAGCCGACTGAAAAAGCAGCATACTATGTATGACTTAATTTTCTTCTAGACATAAATCATTTAATGTAATGTGAAAGTCTAAAAGCTACTGACATGCAAAGCATTTCAGGTTTGAGCAAATAAATACGCAAGTTGAAAGCTATTTTGCATTCGAAACGGACTAATCTTGGAAGTATTTTGCACTCTGATAACTCCGTTTTCGAGTTCAAAACACCCCGTTTCAAGTTTAGAGCACTTCCGAGTGATTGAAAGAGCCTTTTTAAAATACAAACTTGTTTCAGGTTTTGAATTTAAAACAGTTGAAATTTGAAACATTTGCACACCCCCTACTGAAAGCCCTTTCCTCACCTCAGTTGTAAAAACCATCTTTGCTAGATCAAACCAAAATCTGTCTAATCTATGACAGCCAACAGGGGCCGATCAGATGCTCCTGCAAAGTATATGCGCTTATAACCCAATTTTCGACATTCTTTGTTCTCTAATAATAGCTGCATCTGATTGCTAGGCTTGACTGATTTATAGCCAACTTCCAGAGCTTGGGCAGCTTAGGAATAGCTGATGTAAGTGCTTCGCTTACATCAATGCATTGGAAGAACTTAAGTCTGGACAAAGACAGTCATTTCCTTGAATAGCTATAGGGTAAGCTAATTCAGACATGGCTTTTAACCTGCCAGAATTGTCTGTATTTTACCAGAGACAAATATGGGCTTAACTTAGCCTCTAATAAGTGCAGATTTGTAGCTGTTGTAGCAAATGGTACAACAGGGCTGAAATGATATGACCTGATGTGCTAAAAGGATGTCTTATAGTTTCTCATCCAGTAGTTTCTCTCTGAGCTAGGATTTAAAACCATGGAAGAAGGAATAGTTAGTGACCCTTTTCAATCCATTCTTCCTCCAAGGACTCCCCCCCCCCCCACTCCCAAAGGGTCTCCGGAATGAAAGGGGGAAACCTTCTTGAGAGAAAGGAGGAAGACATGCCCCTTCTCTGTGAAGTGAAACAGCTGAAATCTGTCTTAGAGCACTGAAAGAAATGAGACTGGGTTGAATGAAACCAAGCTGAATTGAAAAAACAGATGTAGTTATCGATAGAAAAGTAATTTAATTTAATATAGAAAATAAAGATATTTATATGTAAGTAATGAGCCCTTGGAAAAAGACCTGATGGTCTGTCTAATTGCTAGGCTACTAATCAAGAAAGCTTTAAAACTTTGAGACATAAAAGCAATTGTGTAATATTTTACTTTAGTTCCAAGCAAGATTTCTAACGTGTTTATTCCTGAAAAAAGGAATTAATGGTTTGACATGGAGGAACATCAACATCGGCCTGCTGTGTCAAACGAGGCAATGAGGGAAATAATGCCATTTCAAAAAAAAACTGTTTAGAACCCGAAATCTACCATAGTGCATTGGGGGGAATTTATTTATTTTATTTTTATATATATGTTAAATTTGGAGACTGCCCATCTCCCTCACAGAGCAACCTCTGGGTGATGGAATTTGTTACAAATTTGTATAACTGAATGATATATTTTAATCTTATCTTTCGGATATCTTTTAATCTTTTCCTTTGCATTTTTTTTTACCAGAAATTCCTTTTTCCAAACCTATCCAGTGCACTGATGAACAAACGGATGACCTTTGTAATCCATGGGTTAAAAAGGATACCAACAGAGATGTACCTCATTTTCCATCTATTGCATCGAGAGGAATGGGACCAGATGAGGAAGAAAACTCTGTGGAATCCCTTTCTAAGTTTAATGTCAAGTTCCCACCTACAGATAGTGATACTGAATTCTTGGAGAGCTCTCCAGAGACTACTCCAATTCTAAACACTCTGATGACTGAAAACATTATCCCAAATCCGCCATTTAACATGGACCTTGGGGACCAGGAGGTGAGTTTCAATAAGATGAACTCTAACTGGAGGAGTACGAGCAAATGACTGTACTACTTCAGTGATGCAAAACAGGTCAATGGTAAGTTTACCCAACCTTCAACTCACCCAAATCTGTTCATCCAGACTCTTCTGAACCAAGCTCCATGTTACATAAAAATATGTTTCTTGTTATAACTAGAGACTATAATAGAATATCTCGGAATTTAATTTTCTCTCTTCAGAAGCGAATGAGAAAAATGTTGGAGCATCTCAGCCAGTATCAATGTTTTAAAATATATACTTTTATTTTTACTTATGATTGATCTGTGAGCTGTAATATCGAGTAGAGACTTCATTTTCTTTCTGCTATATATTTCCAAGGCAAAACTTACTGGTTGCTGTCCTGATCAAAAATATCTGCACTAGTCCAGCAACATAGGGTCTGTAGGTACCAATAAGCTCTGAAATATCTGCCTTGGTATCTGTCAAGCACTCTATCCACCTGATTTATTTTTATGTTTGAAAAAAAAATGAAACCAGAAATTGGCATGCCTCTAAGTACCACTCTTTACAAATTTTTATGCAAGTACTGTTGGATCCCAAGATCCCAATGAAATAGTAAGACATTGCCTGCCTGGAGCTGATTTGCTTTCTTTATGATTTGCTTTCTTTATGATTCCTTTTTAGGTTGTTCTTAGTTTACTTAAGGGCCTCATGTTGCATGCATTCAGATAATTCAGATTTCTTTTGCCTGACCTGTTCGGGCAACTCTCTGGATATAGTCTTGATATATGCACGGAGTTGCTTTATAACAGGCAGCAATATGCAAACCTCATTTATTTTTTATTAATATTTTATTCTTCTTCATTCCTAGGACAGTCTTCCTTTATTTTATGTATTCCAGATGTATAGGACTTCAGAGATGGCTCGGTGAAGCCCAATACATCTGGAAATCTGATCACAGGAAGCCTGCTTTCGGAACTTAGTATGATACCCTTGGGTTCCTCTCTTTCTCCCTATTTTTATCATTCCATAGCCCAGTAGTAGAGGGCAATGTATTACATAAAGGTAGATGCTAGGAAGTAATTTCTTTACAAATGCACAGAAGATTTACAACTTTACTTCTGAAGTGACTCAAGATATTTTAGCCTTTCAGATAACATCACAATTAGTCTTATGATTCTCTTATCCCCTGGCTCAGTCCTGATTGTTTTTCCCATGCTGCTTCACTTCTTTTCTGTCTCTACACTGCCTTAGCGTACTGCTGTGCCATATTGTTGCTGCCCTGTTTCTTTATACTGGTAGCAGATTGGGCTTCTATTAGGCTGCAAACCTAAACACGCCCCATAAAGCAATAGATCCTGTTGAACCTAATGCAGCTGCCATCTGAGTAAATTCACACCAGATTGTACTGTGCAGGGGTTCAGACGCAATTTAAATATAATCACTACTTTTATGAACAGCCTGCTTCTCATCTTTAAATGGTTAAAGATTGCATACATACACCTTTACCTATTAGAGAATTTTACAAAGTTAATATTCCTAAAGTGTTTGAATTTTTCATACAATAAGAGGATATTTTTACAATGCATGTTTATTTTATGGAGAATAAAAGCTGATAAAAGTACTTATCAGCTCCTTTCTAGACAAGACATGTTGTCATGTAAATACATGCAGTATAGATTTCTGAAGACTCCTTCAAGTTCTGGAATGTATGTTCTAATATTGAGAGATGACTCCAGTTTGTATAATTGACAGAGAATTGGTGTCCACCCAGTCTTGTAGAATCTTTTTTTTTTAATCATAAAAGCACGGAATAACCATGTCTAGTCTCGTCTTGGCAGTTTTCAAATGATGAGTATCAAAAGAAAACATCTAAAAGACAATGTCTTCCAGAACAAAACTCATGTGAAAAACTCTTTGTCGATGAGAGTATTTTATGATACATAATTTATATCATACACATACATACACATGCATGTACCAAACTGTTTGTTTACTTCACTAGGTTTTAGTTTTTCACCTGCATTATTTGATGACTAACCTGTTTTTGCTTTTCATTGCATCAAATCCTGAGCTGAGTTGGTATAAAACAAATTAAACTATTTTTTCTATTACTATGAAGATTCCTGTGGCGTTACAAAGCATCCGTTCTATTACTTCTTACTTTCCCTTTTCTCCAATATGTCTCCTGCTTGTTCTTTTAACTAGTTAGACTGTGTATTCATTTCTCAATAGATGGCACCCTGCATTGTATAGTAAAGCATGTGAAACAGCTGGTATGGGATTCTAAGTTGATAGAGAATTATGCAGTTTAAAACAGATAGGCGAATAGAAAAGTGTCATAATTTTAAAGATATTAGGCTAATTTTTTTGTTTTTGAAAAATAAGCACATACATTTTTAAAATTCTGAATAGCCAATACCGTACTATAATTCAGTGATAGCCAGAATGTCTTGATATCTTAAGTGTTTACATTTGGAAAGACAACTGGCGACAGAAAATAGTTCCAATATTTGTTAGTTGTATCCAGGAAGGAATGTAGAACATAAGGCCTTTGATTAAAATTATGTATCTTATCCAGAAACGTAGGCATAAGAAGCCAATGCTACTTTAGACTTCATTAAAGATACAGACACATATATTTGCTTAAATATTGCTACTTTTCTTATCCTTAAATTTTTGCATTCCTTTCAAATACAAAATTGTTTTTATAATTTGTTTTTAACTGATCAAAATCACCGCTCAATTATAAGCAGGAAAAGAAGCTTAAATGCATGGTCCTTTTTAGCGACAAGGGGGGGGGGGGGGGGGGAATGTAAAAGTTCTGTTTTGCTAAAAATACTAATGGCCCCAATTCCTTCAGCATGCTAACATGGCTCTGGCAAGCTGGCATTAAAATGAAGGCAGGGTCCTTCACTTTAATGACAAATAAAGTTGGCCTGATTTGAGATGCATTCAATGAGGCTGTGAGACTGTCCTCTCCTGATAAAAAGTAGGTAGTTTCACTCCCTGAGTCAGCTGAAGATAGCTTGAGGCACCTCATTATCTCGCCTGCAGAGTAAATGTAGACAGTATGAAAATGCATTTAAAATGTTTGGATCCTTGTATACAGGATTAACCTTGCTGACATCCTAATATTGCTGATTTACACACTTGATTCCCCCATCCTTTTTTTTTCTTCAGCAGACAAGAATTTCTGTCATGTATTTAGTACATGTGTTAACAAGTAAAGATGAGGAGGGGAAACTTAAATGCAGCGTAATTGGCAACCATAAGTCGTTAGAACTGTGGCTCTCAGTTGATGTAATAAATTTAGCTCTTCCTTGCAGACTAAATATAAAAACTTGAGTCTGCTTTCTTAGTGTATTGCAGTTTCTTAAACACCTGGATTGAAAACTGTAATAATGAAAACAAGAATGTAGACTGAATTGAACAGTTAGGAATGTTGTGCATCCCTGTAATGTGGCTCATTTAGGGGTCTTTAGTTCAAAATGGGTTGCTCCTTATTTTGAGGAAAGCAAATATAAAGGGCATGCCACACTTATTCAATAAAGTACTTTAGCATATGCTTAGATGTCTACCATTTAGAAATATATATCCCAATACTTACACAATTACATGGTGGTTAACCATCTATATGAGCCTCTCAGGCAGCCACTCAATTTCTCTAACTAAAAGCTACAGAAGCAAGGAGCGTGCATAAAGTACGATACAGCAATTAAAATGCAAATTCGTTTATTTTAACCAATGGGCTGCAAGTTAAGGTCACCTTTGTTTATCGTTAATTCTCTTTGGATTCTTGTTTGCAACTGAAATAAACACATTAAGTAAAGTTTTTCTTTTTAACATGAAGTGGTACCTAGTAGTAACTGAATTTTAATTGTCATTTTTAGTATTTCAAACATGTATGCATGTTGAAATTATGGAAATGGAAAAAATGTATTTCATTAATCACTTAAAAGGCAACTAATTACTTGCAATATTAAAATTATTGCAAACATTCATAACAACATAACATAAAAAGGACACCATCAGCAGCAATCCAAAATAAAACCTACCCGGCTATCTTAATTTCTTCTATAGTGCAAATTTAATCCAAAGAAAAACATTTCTAATGTTATTTTCATTAGATCATGGGTGTCAAACTCTATCGTGTCATGTGACATATCATGAGATATCACAATGTTTTTTGCTTTTGCAGAGCGAGGGTGGGCGTTGCCTGCACGCGACGCATCCGGCCCACAGGCCGCCAGTTTGACAGGCCTGCATTAGATGTTAAGTGGTTAAGGGGAGATTTTAAGAGAATTTAAGATGACTAGTCAAAAGTAAGTTTGATTGTATTCAATTAAACTTATTCCCAAATAAATAAAACTGAATATTAAATAGGGTTGCAACACAAAATTCAGTTGAAGGTGTTACACAGCTTGTTTTTCATTATGGTTTGTTAAACAAGCTACAGTGACCTACTCTGTACAGAATACTAAGACAGCACGGGTGAATTCACACATCATACTTACCTAAAAACCAAACAAATCACATTATGTCTTAGTGTCAAGTGTTAACCAGGCCACTAAATAAAAATTCTCAACAGAAGAGTTGGTGTTTATATGATCAAATATTACCAAAAAAGCATGAAATGCTTCCTGTTACAGTTATTAAAACTGCCAGTTTAAATGAAGGTGGAATTGCAAATAAGTAATTAAAAGCACACTTCCATAGTGATACTTAAAACACGCATCAATGCTTAGACAGGTTTCCAAAGCAATTTACACCAACAAAAAAGTAGTGTTTGTTAGAACTTGATGTAATTATATCTAATTAGCCTGGAAGGATTGATGACTGACCACAGTACAAAATGTACAAGATAAATCTGCAAAGGCCCTGTGACAAATCTTAAATATTGCTCAGACAAAACACTAACTCTTAAGAGAAACAGTAGCTGCTTCTCTGTTCCCCATCCCTTTTAAATTAACTACTTTATTTAAAATTCACACATCAGTGACATGGTTGGGAGTAGATATATACATATTTGTGTATATTGTATTTAAATATCAAAAATAACCATGTAGATTCAAATGGCATGTTCTTACATAATAAAATAACACAAAGAACTTCTAGAAATATAGCCTAGGTTTTGTGCCCTTGTCATTTTGTTATTGCATAATCACATTTTAAAAATACGTATTATCTTTAAAAAGAACCCAGTCTTGAAACACTGAATGAATATTTGCTTAACAAAATTATTCTGGCTTGTGTGCCATAATCAATGAACTCCTTATTTAAGATTTCAATATTCATATATTTTGATTGTTTTAAAAGTATGAAGTGCTGGTGATCAAAATTCTTCCATATTGTGAATACCAGTGCCTTAGAATTATAGTTACAGAAGTAAAATATGTCTATATTTATCATGCTAGAACTATTTACCAAATGTGCTAGTTAATGGTAATCAGTTCTAAAATTAAAAAGAAATAAAATATTTTACATACTTCAGGCGTTAGACCAGGGTTTCTCAACCGCAGCATTTAAAACTATGTAGATTGCTTTAGAGAAAATCCGAGTTTTTTCTTTAATAAAATGCTACATATTTAAGGAAACTAACTAGCACTAAACCACTGTCAATGAGAACACTACACTGACTACACTGAATACAGAAAGCATTCATTCCTTTTCCCCCGTTTCTTACAGCCTCCCTGGAAATCTTACTGCACTCAAGACACTGATTTACTGGGACTTGCTTCTGAAGACTCGGAACTCAGACAGTCAGGAATATGTGAATTCTGTCAGAAAGTGTTCCCACCATCTCTTACATCCAGGGAGGATTTTCTGAGGCATCTGAATTCACATTTCAACTTGAAGTCTTAGCATCACTGGAAAACAGACAAGTTTTATTTAATTTAATTGTGGATGCTGTCTTTGATCTTGGTCCCAACAGATATACAAATTTCAGAATATAAGGTGGCATTTATAACAATCTGTTGAGTTCATGCCCAACATTAATATAATTAAAATCAGATACCAAGCCCTAAAATAAATATATTGAAACTCCTTTTGAATCAACACGTCTTGAGTTAAAACTTATAGTTGCAGAGGGATGCTGAATATTATGATCCAGTCCGATATGTAACAAATAAAAATTGGGATTATATTTTGTATATAGAACTGATAAGTTTGTATCATCGTTTATATTTCTAAATAACATTTATTTATTAGTATACAATTTTTAACATTTGGCATACCTGTCAAGAAGTACATGAAAATAAGTGCTATGCATATTAGTGCTGGCAAGTACACATTGAGCCTTATATTAGACATTTAACTATGAACAATTTATGAAAGTGAACTTCTTGCTTATGTTACCCCTTTTGTAATAAACTAATGACCCACATGTTTCACCAGCTTATAAGTGGTATATTAATGTCAAAATAAACCATAAATTCATTTACATATAAGTACGCTTCAGTGGTGGGTTCCTACCGGTTCGGACTGCTTCAGCCAAACCAGTCACTGGAACTGGCAGTGACCAGACCTGCCACTCCCCCGAACTGGTTCTTCAATTTTTATTGTACTGTGCACACACACAGAGCGCACATCAAGCATGCACGCGGAAAGCGCCCACAAGCAAAGCAGCTGCTGGAACCCACCCCTGGTATGCATGGAACATGTATGCAGGTACAAATGCTTTATTCTGTGGCCCTATATCTATTTTATTCCTAGTCACACACATAAAAGTTCTTTAGAACAGAACTTTGTAATGTAGTTGACTTGGTAACAGAAAGTGACAATCAGCTACTATTTAAGTACAGTAAATACTCTTACCTCTACTACAGTAAGACTAGAAGCTGGACTTACCATACTTAAAAAAATAACTCTGCTATTCAGTGTGGCATGATCAATTTGGGCTCAGATTTAGTGTTAAGCTTCTTACATCCAACTTTGAACAGAATCATGGACTTCCATGAAGAAGGCAATGACTATGTTGCAGCAGCCTTATCCTGCAATTAATGTCCTGCCATGTGCTTAACTAAAGTAATTGAAGGCAAAGGATTCTGTCATCTGCAATTCAGTCTATTGAATACAAGGAATTTATAACCAAGGCACAATAACGTTTTCGAAGTTGGACTGTCCGCCATAAAATATATTTAATAAATATCCAGCACTTTTCTGACTTTGTTCAGACCAAGAGGTGATGCAAAGCAGGGTCAAGCCTGGTTTGAACTGGGTAGGGGACATGCAGCCATATCTATAAAATAACTAGGAATCCAGCTCAACTCCACAGGCTTTTTCTTAATTAAATGGCACTCAGATATTAAATATACTGGAAAAACTTTTATTTCCTTGGTAAGTGAAATCAAAATTTTGAACACAGTATCACTGAGATACTGTCCCATCATTACGAGAGATGGAGAATCATTACAGACATTGCAAATAATAGTGAGCAAAAGGGCAGTCCTCAACTTACGATCACAATTGAGCCCAACATTTATGTTGCTAAGAGGGACATCTGTTCAGTGAATTTTGTCCTGTTTTACTACTTTTCTTGCCATAGTAGTTAAGTGAATCACTGGTTAAGTTAGTAAAATGGTTGCTAAGTGAATTTGTCTTCCCCATTGACTTTGCTGATCAGAAGGTGATCACATGACCCTGGGACACCGCAACCAGGATGAGTGACTTGCCAAGCATCTGAATTTTGATCACTTGACCATGAGGATGTTGCAACAATTGCAAGGGTGGAAAATGATCATAGGTCAATTTTTCGGTGCCACTAACTTTGAACAGAATTGTTGCAAGTCAAGGACCATTTGCATCTGATTCTGTATAAGACCCTTTATATATAAGCACATAGAGTCAATTGTTCAAGCTTAGGAGAGGTGAACCAAAATTCCTTTCTCCTCTAATTGATTCCTCTTGCTACATTGTTCATAATGAAAGTTCCTAATAGTCTAGTCTAGTAGTTTTTCTTAATCTCAGCAACTTCAAAATATATTGTTTGGGGTATTCTGGGAGTTGAAATCCACATCTTAAAGTTACTAAGGTTGAGAAACACTGGTTTAGTCGGTCCTCAATTTATACGTTTTCTTGTAAACTAAGGACTGACTAGGCCAGTGATTCTAGCCTAGGCTATTTTCCTCTTTCTCTAAACTGACTGTTATTATGACTAATCTTAAAACTGGAAACAAGGAAAAAAAACAAGAAAAGAATTATATGAAGGCCTAATCTAATTGTGGAATATGATAGATGAAGTTTGAAATGTCTAGATTAGGGGACTGGTTCCGTGACGAAAGTGTTTTCCACAGACTGGAGAGGATGTGGTTTTGCATCTGCCTGCATCCCACAGATGGGGCTTCACTTGTTTGCGCATACTGGTTGCAGGCATGCTGCAGACCAGTGCCGGACTGGGGGTTGGGGAACCTGCTCTAGATGTTGAACTACAACCTCCAAAGGTTTCAGGCCAGGGTGACCAACAATGGATCCAGTTATGGATCAGCAACATCTGAGATTCCCTACTTCTGAATTAAGAGGAAACTCTACTTTAGTAATAGAATCACAAAGACCTGCGGTCAAGTCCACAATCCCCAGTTTAAAACAAGATCAGTCATTTATATTGAGTTTATTACAGTAATCCATTTTACCTACTACAATGAAGCATTTTTCAGGAAGCTTTACAAAATGGATAAATGGAACCTATTGAATTTTTATTCCAGATGTAAGAATTTGTACAGTGATCAGTTTTAATAAAGTGTTAATATATGCAATTAAAGGGGGTTTTTTTTCTCAAAATGTCTTGTGCGGTAGAAATGTGACATGTCCATGTTATAACTTGGCTGGAGGAGTGATGCCTTGCACGATTTGTTACTCATTTGGTCATGCAAACATCTTTCACAATTTTGGTTACAGGATATCTAGGTCTAGGATATCCTTGACAAGTTGTTAACTATCTGCTCTCTAAAATAAATATTTTACAGATTTTACTTGTAGCGTGCTCCAGAATATTTTTGGTTTTTCAAACTTTTTACAAATGTATATATGACAGGAACAGAGAGACCTCTTCAGCCCTGCCTGTTTATGCTGCTTTGGAGGATGAATTTGGGAAAGAAAAGTCACAGCATGGCTTGAAAATAGCATCTAATCCTAAAGTTATAGGTATATAACAGGAATATATGTTTAATATAATGTATTTATGTTCTGGTTGTAATGCTGTGTTAACAAAAACAATCAAACTGGACAAATGAAAACGAGGGGAAGCTGCTACTTTGTTAAAAGGGACTTCTAGAATATAAATTGAGAGCAAACCCCATTCCCTACTTGCACTGATGATGTTACCTAGTTTGGCTAGGCAACCAAACAACCAAGCTCAGAGAGCACCAAGGACCCTCATTTCAACCCTGAGCTACATTGTCCTTTATCAAAAGGGACCTCTAGTTTGCACAAGTAAACACAAGGGATCCCTCCAAGGGATAATGTACTCATTATATCTGATTTGGGGAATTATAGAAAGATAGGCCAATCATTACATTACATTACATTACATTACATTACATTACATTACATTACATTACAACTTGCTACTTGTCGCGCTGCCAACATTATACTACAAGAATAATTCACCTGTCTAGAAACAACTGCTTACCATCAGATTTTATTTGTCTCCCTAAATTTTTTTTATGAAACAGAAAATACAAGAATCCAATCTTCAAAATGAGCTACAGATTAAATACAAGATGTTTCCCCAACCCCAACCCCCCAGCGATTTCCAGCCAACCAAGATGAGTGATGGTACAGTACACAGATAGTAAGTACAGTGCTATCTGACATAACTTTGTTCCTTAAAAGGAATAGAAATCCTGTTCTAGATTTCTAGAATTCTTGCAGATAAAGCAGTCAGCAATGATTTTCGGCTTGTGGAGCACCACCGAGGCAAAGTCAAAGAGTAGATTGTAGCGTCTCAGTATCGCCCAGCGTTAAGTGGAGGCCATTGTCTTGAAAGCAAAATTCTGCCAAGGCCTGCCTAACAGGATGCCACTGTATATACACCCTGATTTGACCAATGCAGAAAGCAGAATTTATCCATCAGATTTTATCCATTCTTTTCCATCAGAATTTGTACTTTTAACTACTTGTAAGCAACAACAGCAACAAAAAACAACAACACCCCACATCGGGATTTGTGAGTATATGGCATTCTGCCCTCCCGAATTACTCTGTGATATTTAGCTAGGGGTGGGCAGAAAACAAGAATAAACGTGTTCCTCCTGGAGCTGTGTGTGGGGGGGTGGGAGCAGCCATCCCCGTCCGTTACCAAAGGAACCTCAGGCGGTTAAAAGGGAATAAGCGCGGCCTTAGTTCAGCAGAAATGACTGGATTCAACAGAGGCCCGGTTTCTTTTTAACGCGCAGTAATGGAAGGAAGCAGAAGTTGAGGAAAAATGAGAAGTCCCTCCTATTATTACCCCACCTCGGATAATAAAGCGCTATTGCCACCCTCTCCCTACGGAAGGGCCCGTTTTCCACGCTCCGGCAGGCGGGATTGGGGGGGTGGGGGGGAGGCGCAACTTCCAACAAAACGCAGCAACCGGAGATAAGCACCGAGGGGCGAGGAAGCTCGTCCAGGGAGAGCCACGCGCGGCTTTCTCCTCCGCGCCGGTCGCCTACGCACCGCCGCGCACCTTTCTTCCCGGGCTCTCTCCCGGCTACCTCGCCAGCTGCCTCTTTGCCACGCCGTTTCCCGTAATGAGGCTGTCACCGCTCGTTAGAGGCGAGCGGGAAACGCTCCTGTGACAGATTCCACTAGTTCATCGAGGGGGTGCGATTTTCGAAGGGAAATTTAGTCTTATTAATTTGAGGTCTCCAGCTCTGTCCTTTTCTGGAGGTTCCCTCCGTAGTTTGTTTATCGCCACACTCAGCTAGACTTTCTTTTCCCTTCGCCTTCCAGCCCGCCAAGAAGCGCCAGGTCTGAGCCAATCCACCATTGCAGCTTAGCCAGGGCCGGTGGGGCCCTTCCTTGCAACGACCTGCCGTGAGCTGAAGGGGGCGTGCTGGAACTGCCACCCCCACCGGGCCCGGGGAATTGCTCGCTAGGGGAAAGCGGCTTCCTTTCGCCCCGCGGCGGAGCTCAGCCGTTCTCTCCTCTCCCCCGCCACCCCACTGACTAACCCACCTATTTGTCGGAAGCTTTGGTAGGCTCGCATTCCCACCCACCCACCCCCCTTCTCCCCAATCTTCCTCCCTTTGCAATTCATGCAAGGTTAACTCAACAGAGAAGACTCAATCCAAATGGCAACTGGCATTGCATTTATTAAAGAAAAAAAAGAGGAAATCTGAAGGAAAAGAGGGAGCGGGGGGTGGGGGGGCATCAGAAACGGAGAAAGAAAAGAGAAAAAGCAGCAGGCTGATTACGAGGTGTCAAAACTGCCAGGAGCAAGAAGGTGATAGCAATCAGGGGTGAGAAGAGTGCGCCATTCGTGCGGGGCAGCTAATTATCCGTCTCATTTGAGGCAGCAGCGTTCGAAGCAGCAGCGTTCGCCTGCTGAACGGTGACAGATTGGCGCGGAGGAGAGGGGAGGTGTTAAAACAATGGAGCCGGGCTCGGGAGCGCTGCTGCATGCTAATCAGCCGGGCCTCCTTCCTTCCTTGCTTCCTTCCTTCCTTCCTTCCCTCTTCCTTTTCGCTCGGCTCGACGCGATCCCGCCTTGCCTACTACTCCTGCGCCGGAGAGTGAAGCTTCTTCGCCGACGCTTTCAGCGCTCAGGCGCATCCCTCACGGATGCCCACGCTCGCTTCCACGAATGGGGGACACGGCCCTCGCGTCTCCAAAAACCCATTTGGGGGAGGGGGGGATCCCCCGTTGCCTTTAACCCAGCCGTCGCCACCAGCGTCCCTAATTACGCGAGGGGGAGGGGGCGAGGAGGGCCGGGGGGAGGGGGAGAGCGAGCGTTTAATGGCTTGGGTGATCTTCCACAGGCCAATTAGGCCGACTTTCAACCGGCTGGCGCCCCATTATTTACTGAGCACGCTATTTAACTAGGGAAAGAAGCAAGCCTGGTTGATGTCCTCGCGTGCGGCCCAGTTAAGAATGCCTGCTTGTTGAACCTTTTTTTTTCCTGATGAGCCGATTGCGACCTGGACGTGGCTAAATCAACAGCTGGGGCTATTGGGTGGGGGACTCGACCCCACGGGCAAGATGCATCAGTTTTGGACGAACGGGTTATTAAGAGGTTATTGTCTGCCTTTGAACTTCATTTGGGATGGAGTACTTTCCTTGAAAGCCCTCACAGGAAAAACCTGGCTTTGAAGAGCGACCTGTGTGTTTTTAAAACAAGTAAAACTCAACTTGGCTCGCTTCCAAATAAAATATTCATAGAATTGATTTTACTAATGAATTGTTTGTTTCTGTCCTGGTTGGCACTCGGCAGGTCCCTCACGTTTCTCAAAACGTCTTAAGTAATCCAGTTTGGAGTAAAATAAAAAACACAAATGGCCAATTTAAATCAATTCAAAATCCAAGAAACCACTACTGTTTCCCACACTAAATATAAGACTCTTTTTCCTCCATTAAAATTAACAGTACCAATCCTGTTCAATTGGATTTACTTCTGAATAAGTTTCCTAAACTAATACTGTAAGTATGAACCTTTGCCCCAGACCATGACAGAAATGCCTTTGTGAAAATGAAATCTAATTTAGCAGATAGCATCACACTTTTTCTTGTGAATGTTTGGGAACACATTTTTTCTTCAACAATGAATTCTTGATGTAGATGTTTCTCTTCAAAGTATTGATTACAGGTTTACAATACATTAACCCTGTGATTGAGTGTTTAGCCTGAGCTCTAAAGTAACCATATTTTGGCCTATGCTGATATATGAATCCAACTATAAATTAAGAAGGGACACGGCCCAGATTTTGCCAACCTAGCATTTCGAGAAAGCATGTAAAAATGCAAGTAGAAAAATAGGGACCACCTTGGTGGTAAGACCACATGACCACGGAGACTTCTTTGGACAACACTGGCTTTTTGGCTTTGAAACGGAGATCCCCACCGCCTCCTAGAGTCAGGAACAACTAGCACATATGTGTGAGGGGAACCTTTACCTTTATAAATTAAGATGGAATACATCAGTTTTAACTTTTCCCCATTAGTATTACTGCTTATAATATTAGCATTTGTCCCTACTGTTATCATTTTCAACTTTAGAAACTATTTCTACTGTTCTGAGTTTGACAACAAAGAGCCAGTGGTTTAAAAAAAACCAACCAATCCTTGTGCCAATAAAACAAGCTGCTACAATAGAATTCACCAGATTGTACCTTCTATTTTGTGGTTGATACAGGTAGCCCTTACAACCATTCATTTAGTGACCACTTCAAATTACCATGACACTGAAAAGATGACTTATGACCATTTTTCACATGACCAATGCAGCATCCTCATAGTCATATGATTAAAATTTGGATGCTTGGCAACTGGCATGTATTTATAACAGTTGCCGTGTCCCAGGGTCATGTGATCACCTTTTGCAACTTTCTGATGAGCAAAATCAATGGGGAAACCAGATTCACTTAGCTCTCTTATTAATTTACCTGCAGTGATTCACTTAACAACTGTGGCAAGAAAGATTATAAAATGGGGCAAAAAACTTAACAACAGTCTTGCTTAGTAATGGAAATTATAGGCTCAATTGTGGTCATAAATTGAGGACTACCTGTTGTACCTAGTTATTCAAAACCATAATTGTCATGCTATCTGAAGTTGTAACTTTTTTAGGCCAGTGACATGAGTAAAGCATTCTCCCTGTCACATAGGAGGAAAAGCTGACCATATCTTTCCAAATGACATCCCTTTCCTAAAAAGGCTAATGAAGCTCTATGGAATGATGTACACTTTGTTGTGTGGAAGGACGTTGTTAAGTTAAATAGGAATAACGAATTGCTTTCTAGAGAATAAGACTGTCCACATTCTGACATAGATCAGCATTATACCATCAAATGAAAACATTGGAAGTGCTAGCATATTCTGGTGCTGATGGGAAACTATAAGGAAAGGTTGCAATCTGTAGATCACAGACTGGTTTTGACAACATTCTGAATTAAATTGACCTTGCCCATTTTATGGTTGAGTGTGTTGCACAAACTCAACAAAAGGATTATGTCTGTGGCAGTGGTAAGTATGATTTCTCTGCATTGAGAACTACAAGGCCCATGGCTACTTTCAGTATAGTTTGGAATTTCAAGCCACACGTAATAGCCCATATCAGAAGTATAATAGGAGTTTTGCATATTAAAAGTGCAGCATTCCCAGAACCTTTCCAAAAATCATCAACATCATCTCAGTTCATAATATACGTAATATATATAGCATGTTTTCCTGAAAATAAAACGGGGTCATAATTTCTTTTGACCCCCGATATAAGTGCTTGGCCTTATTTTCGGGGAGGTATTATTTTTGAGGTGTAGGAAGCAGTGAGCATGGTCATCTCATGGCTGCTGCTGCTTTGTTGCAATATTTTCAAGGAGGGCTTATTTTCAGGGAAGGACTTATTTTAGCACATCCGCTCAAAAGCCAGATTGGGCTTTTTATCCAGGGAGGTCTTATTTTGGGGGAAAACATTAACCAATCTAGATTCTTGAAAAAGATCTGGCAGCAAAAAGTTTTTAAAAAACCAGTCAAAACTACTTGGTTG
Source organism: Rhabdophis nuchalis (assembly GCA_039707465.1). Lineage (NCBI taxonomy): Eukaryota > Metazoa > Chordata > Lepidosauria > Squamata > Natricidae > Rhabdophis > Rhabdophis nuchalis. The sequence goes on from CM077643.1 coordinate 178,830,457, forward strand.
ACTATGTACACAGCAATAATAGTAATTTGAACCACTAAGTATGGTTACATTTGGTTAATACCTGAATAGAAAACCCAATAAGACATGCCATGATTCTGAACTAAACTGAGAAGTTAAAAATGTTGGATTTGCTAAGAGTCCAAAAATACAAATTGGAAAAGTAATCAATAGAAGGATATGGCAGACCATTTTATATTAGTTCTAGGAAAAATGGAATGAAGACGCCCAGGTTATCATTCCAGTTCCAAGGAAATATTATGTTTAAATCAGCAATGGTATTTTTAGGTGCTACACATGTTTTCAGGTCATATTGGAAGAAGCACTACCTTAAACAGCTATCTCCATATACAGGACAATGAGCTCACACAATACAATTTGATAGGCTAAAATATGGTTGGTTACTTCATGGTTCAGTGGCTGTGTTTTTACTACAAACTGAGCCACCGACTGGTAACATACACTTTAAACCTAGCAAAGTGTGCATTGCCGGAACTCAGAAAAAAAGGAAAAATGAATATTCCTAGAAAAATGCAGTCAGGCTTATTAAGAGAATTTCAAGAACATGGAGAACACTGTATCAAATTAATAAGGATAAACATGTAATATATCTAGTATGTGAACTCTACCTATCATTTATGGCTCAATGGTTCATCCAAATCCAGGCAGTTAGGCTAATTTAGTCAACTGTGTTTCAACTGAGTTATTATACAGTATGAAAACAGCTGGAGGATGCCACTCCACTGTCACAAACGCCTGGTTCCAAGTGTCAGAATAGGGCAGCAAACAGTTATATGATCTGTCATTATTCAGTTTTAACTGCCAAAGAAAGAAAAGGCTTGTAAAATTTTCTGCCAAAATAATTTGATAGGTTTTGGCTCCTGTACCTTGGATTAGGTTGGGGTGGGGTTTGCAGTCCCTCCAGATCAAGCACCAGAATGACTTCCACGGATAAACCCCTCAATTCAGAGTAGATCTCTAAACCCAGGGCTCAGAATTGCAGCCTAATAAGGCAGAGGGCTGGGATAAACCCGCAGAACAATGAAAACACAACAGGGTGGCAAGCTAGCTGAGAATCAAACCTTGTGGGAATGGTAGAGTTCCTATGCTTGCAGTAGCACCCTACTTCTCTAAAGCAGCCTAGAAAGAGTTCCTCTTTCAACCCCTGATCTCACTTTCAAGGCTTGGCCCCTATCCTTACATATTACCTCTTCCTGATGTTTTAGCATTTCTTAAAAAAAAAAAAAAAGCCATATCCTTCCTCCATGGCAACTGGAAGCACCCGGTGCCTTTTACTCGTCTTGCGAGGCAGAGGAATGAGCGTTGGATTGTTTACTGTCAAAGCCTTCTCAGTTTCCATTCCATCCTGCCCCTAAAGATTTTGATTACTATACACTTCTCTTTTAACATTAAAATATTATTTATTACAGATTTACACAAGCGGCGCGGCTGTTTTTAATGTGAGGAGAACAACATATTGAGAGGCATGCTGGAGAAGGCTCCCCATTAATAGTCAGGGAGCGAAGCGCTGGTAGAGCCACGCGTTCCCCGGGATAATTCAAAAGGGAAGCCCGCCAAACCAACGCCCTTGGGGAAGCGAAGCGGCGAGGCTCGGGCCCGGACTGCCAACATTGAGGCAACCGGCGAAGGCCCCTTCGAAACAAGACCCACGGAAGTTTGGGGAAGATCGTGGGCATTTCCCTCCCTTTTAAAAAAAATCGCCCACCTTCCTTGGTTTGAGTTCTGGTTCTGTTCCTTCTACCCTGGGCCCCGCGAGTGTTAAAAACCGAAAGGATCCGGTTGCTTTAGTATCGTTGATGGACTATTTTTCCACGAAGATCCTCAGTCTTTTACTTGAGGAAAAATACTTTCAAAGAGGCGCTCGAGCCTTTTGCAAGGCGGCGTCAAGGGATCCAGAAGGCTGCAAAAAAAACGGGCTGGGGGCGGGGGAGAGCCAGGGAAGCGGCTGGTCCCTTGGACGCCCTGTGGAAAAGAGCGAGGTCGTCGGGGTTGTTCCCGAGTCGCTCGGCCCTGGTTCTGTTGGGCGGACAGAAGAGGGACTTGACTCATTTTTACTCTGGTGCGGTTCCCCGATCAGATGGCTCTGGATATCGCCGGTGTTGGTGCCTCTGGATCGTCTGTCCACGGCTTTTCTGAGATCCCACCAGATTATGCTCCGGGAACGGGGGTGGGGGAGAGAGAGGATGGATGGATGGATGGATGGATGGATGGATGGATGGATGGATGGATGGATGGATGGATGGATGGATGGATGGATGGATGGATGGACGGACAAAGATAGACAAAGAGATGCATAGATAGGTGGATGGATAGCTGGAGAGAGATAAAGAGAGAGATGGATGGATGAATAGAGAGATAAAGATAGATAGATAGATAGATAGATAGATAGATAGATAGATAGATAGATAGATAGATAGATAGATAGATAGATAGATATGGATGGATGGATGGATGGATGGATGGATGGATGGATGGATGGATGGATGGATGGATGGATGGATGGATGGACAAAGATAGGCAGAGATTGATGGATAGCTGGAGAGAGATAAAGATAGAGATGGAGGGATGAGATAGATAGATAGATAGATAGATAGATAGAGATAGATAGATAGATAGATAGATAGATAGATAGATAGATAGATAGATAGATAGATAGATAGATAGATAGATATGGATGGACAAAGATATGGATAGATGAATGGATAGCTGGAGAGAGAGATAAAGAGAGATGGATGGATGAAGAGAGAGAGGGACGGGCGGACGGACCGACAGACAGAGATGGATCGATCGATCGATCGATAAAGCCAAAGATAAAGAGATGGACAGACAAACAAAGATAACCAAGCCAGGGACGTTACTTTGTTCCCTCGTAAAGCTCACGGAAAAGCAGCCTGTTTAAACTGCAGCGCGATTAACCTCGAAACGAAGCGATTCGAGACGCCTCCGAACGCGTTTCCAGACGGGGTCCGGAGAGGGAATTCCATCAAATGCTTTCTGTACGTGTCCGAAAGTGATGTCACTCAGGAGAGCGGATGAAATGGACTATTACGGTCCACCAAATCTGGCGCTGAGAAATAGTTTTATATCCTGAAAGTCCTACTGGATTCTTTGGGGGATATTTTCATTAAGCCCAGGGGTCACTTGCTTCTCTATGAAGCGGGAAAGAGGCGGAATAAGAAAGAGCAGCCTTACCTTCCATTTATCAATTGGACAAAATGAAAAAAAATGTGGTGGTGGGTGTTTTATTTCCCTTCCCAAATAAGTTTATCAGCTCTATTGTTCCTTTCTGATTTTACTTGCAGGTGCTAAAGCGAAGGACTGAGATGGTTTTCCTCCATAGTGGGGCTGAAGATAACGTCAGAGATAGAGGCCAAAAAGGCAAGCAAATATTGAAAACCAAAATGTGAAATGTTTATAGGGATCGGCTTGGTCGAGCAAAAAAATTATCCAGCACTGTGGAATTTTGGTGAACCTGTTGGTTACTCTTGCTTCAAAACCCCATTTTTTGTAAGCACAAAAGACTCCTGAAATGTGCAAGCTGAAGATACTGGGAGTAAACTCAGTGGGATTTACTTCTGCATCAAGCTATATACAATGACACTGCAAGACTACGGTAAAAGAAACCAAAGTATGCCACAGCAATTTCACACACAATGTGTACTTTTTGCTGAAGAAACAGTTGTATTTAGGTAGAAGTATGCTGCATTGGATTTGTTGTTTGCAGAAATCACCAAATCCTTTGATACAGGTCCAGGCTGCATAGTCCACTGGTTTTAGCAGCAAAGAGAAAACTTGATTTTAAGAACAGTTTGCTCACAAATAGCTCCCCACTAGTTCCAAGGATTCTTTCTCAAGAATCCTTGTATGTAGATTTTCAGACTTCTTAATTCTTCTTGAAAGTTAAGGACTTCAAAATTCTATTAGTCTTGATGGTACTCATAACTTTTAAACACATTTACATACACACACACCCTCTAAGAAAAGAGGCTTTTTTTCATCCCTTTCATGCTTTCTAATGCACCTTTCCAAGGCAGAAAACCTACCGATTGTGGGTTGTTGTAAATTTACTCAGAAGCAAAATACAGTTTGGGGCTGTGTCAACCAGAAGTGATAGAGACACATTTTGGGGGGAAATCATAACTGCTGATTGGTACATGGAAGGGTTTTACTTTATTTCAAGTCCTGCTTTTTAACAGGAGGAAAGCAGGACTTGGAATAAAGTAAAACTTTCCATCTACTACCCAGCATTATGTTTTTCCCAAAATATGTTTCTTTCACTTCTGGTTGACTCAGCCCAAAACTGTATTTTGCTTCTGAGTAAGTTTAACATGCTCATAATGACTTTTGCTGCAATTCAAGGAATAAACTTGTCTTCCAAGCAAAATTACTATTAACAGTCTGACAAATGAGAGCCCAACTGATGAAACTTTTTGCATAGAATGCATGGTACGCACAGTACACAATCTGCTCCTTGACCAATTGTAAATTGCCTAAAAATTACTACTCTGTTTAGAGACAATCCAGGCACAGTTGCAATTTGGGCCCATTTTAAACTTAAATTCTGCCAGCTGAGTTAATGAGATACACAATATTCAAAAAGAGGTATTGTGTAAATTGAATGGCATCCAATGTCATTACATTGCATCTGCCATATCTGATAATGCTACTATTTTTCCCAATAACATACATAAATTTTAATCATTGCCACTATATATTTAAATATTGCACAAATAAAACAATGCCTCTTTTTAAAATCACATCCTTAAAATGCAGTAAAGTTTTTTTTAAAGTTTGGATGTTCTAAGAATACATACCACCCTAAAAGCATACCCATAGCTGCCCTGAGTGGAACATTATTCCCATTTCACAGATAGGGAAAAACTCATTTGTCCATAAAGCACAATTAGTACTAGCTTAATGAGACCGAAGAGAGAATTAGAAGTGAAACTCTCCCCAACATTTTGTGGATTAGAATTCTGGCTAGTTTTAAGTCGATAGCAAGGAGCAGTGCTTGGGGAGTGTCAAAGACTTAACCTTTGAGTTGGAAGCAGCATTTTAGTTGCCATCTAATTGATAAACAGCCTTAGTTATAACTAAAAACAAAAACTGCTAATTAAGGATAAAAGCAATTGCTGGACTCAAGGAGAAAATACTCCTAGTCCTATGGAGAGGCTGTCCTCTGCCTATAGCTATGTGGAGGAAACTGCCTATCTCTCTTGCCCAAAGTAGCCCCATCCTTCCAACAGAAAATCAGTGGACCCATTGTGGGGTTTCCTCCCACCTGATGAGTCATGGTTTTCACAGGTGGCACCACCTATCTTTCACTGACGCAGCAATGTAACCTACCTCACCCCCACACATACACAATCCACAAGAAAGGGCTAAAACTGAGAAAGGGTGGTTGTACACAAGTCAAAGTCAATTGTCTCATTTCCTATTATAATGTGGACTTCAGAGCAGAGGGTCCAGATTGCTTAGTGAAGAGTGAGCCTTGTCTTTTCATCTCGTTGATTAAACTACTCAGGGAAGGTAGCTTCACACCCCTTTTGATTTTGAAAAGATCACTCAATCCATACATTGACTTGGGGACCCTTAAACTCAAACAGTCTCTATGGATAATACTACCATGCAACACATTCCTGAATCCCAATGACCTCTCTTGAATTGGTACAAACATCCTGAGGTAATGACTTGGCCTACCGTATTTTACCCAAGAGCTTTCCTGCACATCCAGTCTTTGAAAACACATAGGTGAGCAAAACTACTTGTCCTTCAGTGCAGGATATTTTAAAAGGATCAGATTTAACAATATTTGAACAAAATATGAAAGATTTCATATCAAAGGATATGAAGGATGTTTATAAAGCCAAGTATCCCTTTTGGATATTATATTAAAATTAAGCAACAGAGGGACTCGAAGGAGCCTAAGAGATAAACTTAAACCATATGCCTGTTAAGGAAAAGGGAAGCCCCTGGAGATCAGTCTTAATGGCGAAGTCCTAGAGAGGGCATGCCAGAACGCTGCAGCTCTTTTGCCCAAGAAAGTCTATTGGCACTTCTGAACATTAACCTCCACATTATTTTTATTTATTTTATTATTTAAATTTCTATACCGCCCTTCTCCCTTCCGGGACTCAGGGCGGTGTACAGACAGCAATAAAATCAATGATAAAAATACATGAAATATATATTTAAAAATGTATTAAATAATATGCCTGAACTAAAACCATTAATAAAACCATTAAAGGGCGAGGACAATAAAAAGGGGACCCCCGGTCTTCCACTAGATGTGAGGCCTGCTTGCATGTAAGCAGCGAGGCGTTTTCCTCACTGATTGGGTGGTGCAGTGGTTAGAGTGCAATATTACATACTACTTCTACTGTCTGCCAGCTGCCTGCAATTTGGCAGTTCAAATCTCACCAGACTCAAGGTTGACTCAAGTCTTCCATCCTTCCAAGGTGGCTAAAATGAAAATCCAGATTGTTGGGGGCAATAGGCTGACTCTGTAAACCGCTTAGAGAGGGCTGTAAAGCACTGTGAAGCAGTATATAAGTCTAAGTGCTATTGCTATTACTATCCTGAAGGAGGCCACTTGAAGCCATATGGCCGTGCCATTGTTGGCACGCGGAAATGGGCTGCTGAGTTGAGTTGCTTGTTCTCCAAGCTGGGAGGAGCCATCAGCCTGGTTTCTTTTGGCTTCACTTAAACATCCCACGCATAAATCCCAGCTGCTGTGGAACTTTTCCAGTCATTTTGCAAGTGAAGGGCCACCCAATATTTTACTTTTCATCTCTGCAACTGGAAATACAAATTGGGGCTCTGGTTACAACACCTAATTATTTTCTGAGTAACCAAGGAGTACTGAATAAAATAATAATAAAGCCACAATGGGCTTGAATATACAACTGACCAATGGAAATAAACACCTTAGTGTGATGCCTACATGCAAAGCAGCAGCTGTGGGACACAATGTTTGTATGTGTTTCCCTTCCTGTCTCTTCTAGGATTGAGTTTACACAATTTACAAACCCATAACCCAAACACAAAGGTGGTTTGCAGGTTGGCTTCTGTTTTTTTTAATCTGCCACTAGGGTCCAAATAGTTTGCTTGCCACAGACATAATAGATTGGTATGATATCCTTATTACAGTATGAATACATGGATTTGCAAATACAATTATTAACCATTGATCAATTATTCTAACCCATTTGGTGGGAAACTTGAGACAGCTGAAACAAGTGAACATGAAGAGCAAAGCTAGCCGTGGGCAAAAAAAGAACAAGCTTGCTTGTTGTTTGACCTATTCTTTGAACCCAGCCAGTAATGTGTTTGGCTGAATGCATTGGATGAGCAAAGCTTGTTATAACCATTCCTCTTTAGTGGATAAGTCATTTAGGAACTATTTGCAAATATGCAATAATATATCTTTAAATATCATTTTCTGACCAATGCTTACACTTACAACCAAATTTCTGCACCTGACAATAACACCTGAGGGGATGATGAGACTAACATTTGAGATTTCTCTCCTCCCCCTTTCATATACAGTAGATGGAGGAGGAAAGCTCATATGCTTTTTTTTTCTCCTACAAGCTAAACTCTGTAAAATCAAGCAAAATATATACTCTGAAAGGCAAAGATGTACCAGCTGCTAAGAAGGAACCCATATTGCTCTGCCCACAATGAGAGTAGCTTTCACCATAAGATCTCACTTCCTTTTAAATTGTTTTAAGGATGTTATGGGCCTTATTTTAGCTTCCCTCCCCTCTCAAGATCAGCTGTGGAACTTGGAATTGGGGAAGTATTGGTGTCAATCTCATTGGGTATGATCCAAATCTTCATTTCCATAAATACTGAATTTTACCAGAAGCTTTAGACTCACATCCAGAAATCCCCCTATATAAATAAAAGCAGAAGATAATCTGAGGGGAAACTGTATATATATTGTTTATATGGAAGGGCTCCTACCCGAAATTCAATGAACTGATTTAATTGTTCCCATGCTATAAGTAAGCCGGTCATGTTTCAATTTAGTATGCTGTGTCAACCAAGCCAGCCCCACGTGCTTGGTTATATTAACTCAAGAAACCATGTTTGTGTTGCAAGGCAGCTATGGGATATGACTGGACTGAACTGAAGGGTGGAATAGATTCAGGATCTAGGAAAAAGGCTATCTGTTTTCACAGTAATACAGAACAAAGGGGGATAAACTTGGAAAACTCCCATCCTATACAAAGCAACATATCTTCACCACCACCACCCTTTCCCCAGCACCTTATTTCCCCTCAACTGAAGCTTGTTTGATTGATTCCCTTTCAGGCCAGCTTGGAAAAACTCAGTTGACTTACAAGGCAACAGGAATTAATGCTGAGATTCTACTGAGTGAAGGTGGGGAAGAAAACTCTGTGCTAAAAATCAGGAGTGGAGAAAGAAGGCAGGACTCTTTTCACAAGCTAGATTTTTGTTGGATGCTACTTGACAAATCTTAGTCTCTCTCCCGATGAGACTTCACCTTTATTGACTGAGACCACTAACCACAATGTCTAGGGAATAGGTCCAGAGATGGGACATGGAAGGTCACAGGAAAGAAACTAGCCACCCACATTTTAATCTAGAAAAGTTTGTCAGCAGTCTGATAACAGTTCATACTTTTGTGCATCCTGCAGAACCACAAAATAAGATTACAGAATAAAAGTGAATGTGTGAAGCCAATCCAGTCATATGCTTATTGCCATTTACTGACTGACTATGTGGAATCTCTTTTGCAATTTAGTGATTAGAAGTGGTCAGTGGGCAATTTTATCCACAATTGTTAGACATTAAATTGGTATGCTATGTTCCATATATGTTTTCCTAAGCACATTTAAAATTGCTGTGACATCAGTATTAAAACAGACTGAGAATCTTAACATTTGATTTAAGCAACTGGATAACCACTAATTCAAAAATCCTTACTGCTGGCAACACTCAATCGCAGTAGCAATTTCAATATTCATTACTAGCTGTACCCAGCCACACATTGCTGTGGCCCAGTCTGGTTAAACGGCCAACCAATGTGTGTGTAGATCTACACCTGCACACACAAACACGTACACACAATCACCATATAACCCCCAACCTACCTACCTACTTTATTTCTCTCTATCCCTCTACCTACCTACCTACCTACCTAACTACTGTATTTTCCCTCTCTCTATATCCCTCTACCTACCTACCTACCTACCGTATTTCTCCCTCTCTATCCCTCTACCTACCTACCTACCTACCTACCGTATTTCTCCCTCTCTCTATCCACCTACCTACCTACCTACCTACCTACCTACCTACCTACGGTATTTTTCCCTCTCTATTTCTCTACTTACCTACCTACTGTATTTTTCCCGATCTCTCTCTATCCCTCTACCTACCTACCTACCTACCTACCTGTATTTCTCCCTCTCTCTCTTTATCCCTCTGCCTACCTAACCTACCTACCTACCTATTGTATTTTCCCTATCTCTCTCTATCCCTTTACCTACCTACCTACCTACCTACCTACCTACCTACCTACCTACCAACCATGCAGCCTCCTGGGACCAAAATGGGCCACATTGGAGTGTGCCACCCCCCATGCCTAGTTTTGGGCCTAGTAGGCCTCCATGCAGCCTCCTGGGACCAAAAATGGGCCACCTGGGAGTGTGCCATGTGTGAGACAACGATGGAGGCTTATTCGGTTGCTGAGGAAAAGACCGTTGGAAATGTGACATTGAAAACGCAGGGAGGGGCGTGTGCATGACGCAGCATAAGAAGCAGCCGGGTGGGAGGGGCTTAAGGGAGGTGAAAACCTCAGAAGTGAGTACCTTTTACATTTGTGCTGCTTTCACATGGCACAGATGTGCCAGCCACACAAACTGTACGTATGATTGCTTCGGAAGTTCTTGGGAACATGGGTGTTCTTGGGTGTGAAAATGTGGTGCCGATTGGTGCAGTACTTTCTGAGATCAGTGGCTTTGCACAAACTATTTTACATTGGGCAGAGAGAAATATAAAATATTCATTTCCTTCACTTCTCCCCATACCCTACCATCTTTTAGACTAGGATAATATCAGTAGGGCTTCAATACAGATAGTCCTCAACTTATAACATTTAGTGACTATTCAAACTTACAACAGCATTAAAAAAAATGCTGTTGTCATGTCATCCAAATTCAGATGCTTGGCAAGTGACTCATTTATGACAATTGCAGTGTTCCAGGGTCATGTGATCCCCTTTTGTGACCTGACAAGCAAAGTCAATGGGAAAGCCAGATTCATTTAACTGTCGTATTACTAATTTAACTGCAGTGATTCACTTAACTATGGCAAGAAAGATCGTAAAATGGGGCAAAATTCACTTAAATGTCTCCCTTAGCAACATAAATTTTGGGCTCGCTTGTGGTTGTTGAGGACTACTGTATTAGTTCCCCCTTTGTAATTGGCCAAATGTGAAACAGTGGGTGTGGCTTGAAATGTTGAAACTAATCAGTGTTTATTAGACAAGACCTTGTTTACTGCTAGGCCTGGGCATCAATTCATATATACAGTACTGCGCAGTGGTAGGTTTCCTTTTTTTTTTTACTACTGGTTCGCTCATGCGATGCTTCTGCTCATGCGCAGAAGCATCCGTCCGGAGCCTCCTGCCCCTGCCACCACTACTTGCTTGCTCGATCCAGACTGAACTGGGAGCAACCCACCTCTGGTACTGTGCAAAAATTTTAGCCAGGTGATCAGGGCTCTGTGGGGCCAAACCATCACTTCCAGGACTTTTTGTTTTTCTTTACACTGAAGATAGTTCTTAAGGACATTGGCTGTATGTTTGGGGTCATTGTCCTGCTACCAAATACATTAGAGACCAATCACCTGCTTCCCTGACAGCTTGGTATCTGCTTGCATTTCTCACCACTGAGGACACCATTGATCCTGACCAAATCTTCAACTCCATTTGCAGAAATGCAGCGACAAACTTGCAAGGAATCATCACCATGTTTCACTGCTGCCTGCAAACACTCATTATTGTACCATTTCTCCAGCCCTTCAGCGAACAAACTGCCTCCTGCTACAGCCAGATATTTCAGATTTTGATTCATCAGTCTGGAATACCTGTTGTCATTTTTCTGCACCCCCAGACCTATATTTTCATGCATAGTTGAGTTGCTTAGCCTTGTTTCCACATTGGCAGTATGGCTTTTTGGCCACAATTCTTTCATGAAGACCACTTCTGGCCAGGCTTCTCTAGATAGTAGATGGGTATACCTAGGTCCCACTGTGGTGATGGCACTGCTTGATACCTTCTGATGTCAAAGGGAATTAAGCATGATGTGTCTTTCATATGCAGCATTAAGTTTCCAACTACGGCATTCATGGTCCTCAACATTGCCCACATATTTGTGCTTCTGTAAAACAGCTTGAACAGCAAATCTTGAAAGCCCAGTCTACTCTGAAATCTTTGCCTGGGTGAGACCTTGCTGATGCAGCATAACTACCTTGTGTTTTGTTCCTGTGTTCAGCTTTGCCATGGTGTATGGCCTGTGACATGAAACTGTCTTCCACAACCTCACTTTAGTAGCAGAGTTTTGCTATTCCTCATCTATCCTACACAGCTGTTTCTGTTTCAGTTAATGACTGTTTCAACCTACACATTAAATTGGTGATCATTGGCACCTGCTTGGTATAATGGTTTCACCTGCCTCTAATCCTACAAAATCCCTGACTTTGTACAAGTGTAAGAATTGATGCTGGTTTGAAGCCAAAAGGTAAGTCACGCCAAAGATTGATCTGATTTAGATATTTCTTCTGATTACTCAAAAAAATAAACTATTAAAACTATATTTTTGAAAGTGTTCTTAATTTACAGTATTTTTGAACAATTATCTAAAACGTCTGCACGGTATTATATGTCTCTTACGACTGACCCTCAAAAGAACCATTTTCTGACATCTGGCAATTGCCTGATACTTGGCAAAATAGGTTCCTCACTACTTTCTTAGGCTATAAAAGGAATGGAGGAAGAGAGAACTTTCATATTTGTAAGATTGTCCTGATATGGTAGATCAGACAGGAAATATGGCCAAATGAACTAATTCTATTTATTTTATTATTAATTAGGTTTTTAGATTTACACATTAGCAATGACTCAACTGTGCAGATAGTGTGAGCACAGGATATTTAATAGATCCTAATTACCATACTGTACTTAAAACTGCCCCCTTAAGCCTCCATATAAAATATTCAGCAATGCTCCTTCTGATATCATGACCATCTATGATGTTTGGGAGGTCAGGAATTAGATTTGCAGCTGCAAGCCTCATAATGGTTGAATTATCAGTGCAATAGAGGGAGCACCTGTCAAGGTGTAGAGAAAGCTAAATTTGAGAATAAGATTTTTTTTAAATTATAAACTGAGCTCAAATACAGTGTTTTCAGAATTACTGTGTAGAATAAAAGATTCAAATAAAACTGAATATATATATTAAGGCAAAATTGTACAACCAGTAACATGAACTAAAAGCTATTATGCTTTTAAAATTATTACGCAAAAATATTTTATTAAAATATCTTGAAGTCAGATAGTGTTTTCTCATTATTAAACATTTTTATACAATCCAACTTGCCCATGGATTTCAACAGTAGCTTCCTACAACAATTGGAGTGTGCAAAAACTTTCTTGTGTCAATGCCTGCGCAACTTTGTTAAATCAAGAGCTACACCTGCCTTTCAATAGCTGGTTCAAGGCCTCAATGCAAAGAGCATGGGGCCACATTAAAATATTTTGGAAAGTGGGTAGGGAATGAAAAATCAAATTAATGTGGCAGCAGCATATGTACACACATAGAAGATGAAGCAGTTTTTGCTTGACAAATCCAGAAAGATAAAAAATGAACAAGACTGAATATCTAAAAAAATAGGGGAACAGCAGTAGATAAGTGTGTTGGTGCTGTAACCAAATATAATTCCCATAAATCTTGGCCATCTTCTCTCAGTTGTCATGCAAAGGATGGTTGTCATACACTTGGACTTCAGTAAGGCATTTGACAAGGTAGACCATAACCTACTACTAGATAAAGTAGAAGAATGTGGGAAGAATGTGGGTTAGACAGCATCACCACCCGATGGATTCGTAACTGGTTGACCAACCGCACTCAATGTGTAGTCCTCAATGGAACTGCATCTACATGGAAGGAAGTATGCAGTGGAGTCCCCCAAGTACAGTACTCTTCAACATCTTCATCAATGATTTGGACGAGGGAATAAATGGGGAACTCATCAAATTTGCAGAGGCCACCAACCTGGCAGGAATAGCCAACACTCCAGAAGATAGGCTTAAGATACAGAAGGATCTTGACAAACTTGAACATTGGGCACTATCTAATAAAATGAAATTCAATGGCGAAAAGAGTAAGTAAGGTTCTACATTTAGGCAACAAAAATGAAATGCACAGGTACAGTATAGGTGGTACCTTGCTCAATAGCAGTAACTGTGAAAGGGATCTTGGAGTCCTAGTAGACAACCATTTACGTATGAGCTAGCAGTGTGCAGCAGCTGCCAAAAAAGCCAACACAGTCCTAGGCTGCATAAACAGAGGGATAGAATCAAGATCACGTGAAGTGTTAATACCACTTTATAATGCCTTGGTAAGGCCACACTTGGAATACTGCATTCAATTTTGGTCGCCACGATGTAGAAAAGATGTGGAGACTCTAGAAAGAGTGCAGAGAAGAGCAACAAAGATGATTAGGGGACTGGAGACTAAAACATATGAAGAACGGTTGCAGGAACTGGGTATGTCTAGTTTAATAAAAAGAAGGACTAGGGGAGACATGATAGCAGTGTTCCAATATCTCAGGGGTTGCCACAAAGAAGAGGGAGTCAAACTATTCTCCAAAGCACCTGAGGGCAGAACAAGAAGCAATGGGTGAAAACTAATCAAGGAGAGAAGCAACTTAGAACTGAGGAGAAATTTCCTGACAGTTAGAACAATTAATCAGTGGAACAGAAGTTGCCTCCAGAAGTTGTGAATGCCCCAACACTGGAAGTCTTCAAGAAGATGTTGGATAGCCATTTGTCTGAAATGGTATAGGGCTTCCTGCCTGGGCAGGGAGTTGGACTAGATGACCTCCAAGGTCCCTTCCAACTCTGCTATTGTATTGTATTGATTTGTCAAAGTATCTAGTAGTATCTAGTATCATCAGCCTTCCTAATCCAGCAAAATTATGCTTAAAAACTGAGCTCCAACAATCCCCCTCCCTCCTTGGAAATTGACCCCACTTCTGGATTCCCAACTCTTAGGGGATCATGTTTTAGCTCTTCAAAGCATCTCTATGGAAACCTTTTCCATCTTATGATTGAACGCAATCAAAAAATATGTATGGATTCTAACTGAAGACACACTGCTCACCTTTTGAGGGTACATGTTTGAAGTATACATTAAACTACCAAAAATGTCCAATTAAAAAAGAGTGGCACAAGTAGTGGGGTTTTTTTTTTGTTTTTTGTTTTGGTCTTCAGCTTCCACTATTTCCAAACACTGGGCGGAGGAGGGAGGACTAAAATTCAAAATTTCCAGAGAGCATCAAGTTGCCTACTTCCCTGGTCTAAGTGCTGGTCTCCTTCCTTTCTCTCTCTCTCCATTTTTGGTTGGGGATCCAGTATGCTATGTGTTTTCCTCAGAGTAAAACCCAGATTTCACTTTCAAGAAAATATGCTGCATGCCTACATTTATAGACTCACTTTACTACTGGTGTCATCAAATACTTAAAATACAAGGTTTAGTTTTATTACATGACCCTGGGAAAATAAACAAGTTTATTTATTTATGAATACATGTGCTTATACAGCATACGAATAAGTTGATACTTTCTTCCAGCAAATGTTTTGGCAGCTTTAGAAGGGAGGAAAATCTCCTTTGAATCCCACTTGATTCCTGGCAACTTATATGGAAGTAGTTGCTATTCCCTTCTTGCCTAGTCTGCAACCTTGGAGTTTCTTGCTTACCTGTCCCAATTCTAATCCCTGTTTATTTTTTCCCCAGGAAATTGACCTACCTAATTTAGAAGGGTAATGATGCCAATTGAGGTGCAGTGGTGAAGGTATGAGGCCAGAAACTGGGAGATAGGGAGTTCTAGTTTCAAGGTGTTGGTTATCATCTTTAAAGCGCTCCATGGCACAGGACCTAGCTATTTGCGGGATCATATCCTGCTCCATACATCCCTTCGGCCAATTCGCTCCCACAGAGAGGGACTTCTCCGGGTGCCGTCCACTAGGCAATGCCAGCAGGCAACGCCCAGGGAAGGGCCTTCTCTGTGATGGGTCCGACCCTTTGGAACGACCTACCCCCGGATATCAGAACTACCACGGACCTCCGCTCCTTCTGCCAAAAACTTAAAACTCACCTGTTCCATCAAGCCGACTTGGCCTAACTTATGCTTCTCGCCCCAGTCTGCAATTTAAATTATTTTATTCGGTTTTATGGGTTCAGTTTTAACTTTTATAAATTTGTACAGGGTTATTTAATTTGATTTTAACTTTGTATGTATTGTCATGTTTTTAGTAGTTTTTAATTTTACCTGTACACCGCCCCGAGTCCCCTCGGGGAGAGGGGGTGGTCTAGAAATCCAATAAAATAAATAAATAAATAGTTCTTCCTCAAGCGCAAAGCCAGCTGAATGACTTTGGACCAGTCCCTCTCTCACAGCCCTAGCTAGAAGGTAATGGCAAACCATTAAGAAACCATGCGAAGAAAACTGCAGGGATTTGTCCAAGCAGTTACCACGAGTCAACAATGATTAGGAGGTACCGAAAAGGAGTCACTTAAGATCGTGCTCTCAGCTCCCCCCAGTATTTCAAAGAGTTAATAGCTTGACCCTGTTCATCTGACAGCTCTTACCGGAAAGCGACCTTCCTCCAAACTGTACCTGTTAGAATCGCGGGCAGGTGTTTTTCTAAAATCTGTTAAAATGCAAGGAGGCCAGGCGTACCCGGTAACCATGGTTAAAAAGAAAAGGCAAGATGGCGACCACCAGCCCTCCTGTTTTTGACGGAAATTGCAAGAGGCGGCCGTCCTGGCCTCCATCTTAACTTTTTGGACCATATGCCGAGGTCGTCCTTGAGACGCTAATGGGACCTGGTGTAGATGATTTCATATTCTGGGATGCTGGCACTGCAAATAGCAATGCTTCCGGTTATCTTTTTTTACGCATCCAGGGAATTACAAGTAACCATGACTGTACAGAGTTAAGAAAATCTTGTTTTATTCAGCAGAGCTCTGCAGCTGCAAAACTAAAGACAATCTGGTTTCTGGCGCGGAGCTGGCATTCGCCTGGCGCGAAAGAAATGTACGGCTCCTTTCCAGTTGGGAAATGCAACTAGCTGCAAGGCGCTTTGATGAATTTAGGATTCCTACCATTTCCCCCGATCTGAGATGGCGATGCTATGCAAAAAATAAATTACCTGGGGTCAGATTAGTTTTGGACTGTTGTCTGGGAGTAAATCCCGTCGAATTATGCGGATGGAGCGGGACGCGGAGTATGGGGTATTATCACGTTTCTCTCCCCACCCACACACACACAACATTTACGTGTTGGACTACCATTCCCATAATCTCAACCGGCCGAGACTATACAGTTTCAGAAGATCGGAGATCTGGCCTGGAGGCCTGCGGCCGCTTCAAAACCAAAACAGCGAGAAACCTGGTCCAATTTGCACGGTTCAGCAGGTACCCGGACCTGCCAGGACACCCTTTGCAGCCCCGGCCGTCGTAGCACCGAAGCGCCCCTGAGCAGGAGCCCTGGGCTAGACTTGCCCACTCCTCCGGCGGCATCTTCCCGGCTTTGAACCGGGATCCCTCCGAGAGCGGCTGTGTGAACGCTATTGGCAATCCCGGAGGGACTTTCCTCTGAGAGCGCCAGCCGCCAAACTGGAGCCTCCCTCCCGGGTCTCTCCTCAGCTGGGGCTGTGGCGCGCTGGAAGGCCTTGGCTGCGCTGCTTTCCGCAGGACGGTTCTCTCGGTTGTTGCATTGTTTGTATTAATACGAATATCTTGTTCTGTTTGTTTTGTCTCTTGGGAGCCAATAAAGCTGTGAAGTTTTTCTTTACACCAAATGCAGCTCTACGGGCGATCAATCAATGGGTAGTTTTTGGATAATCTGTGAGAGTGAGAAATCTAATAATGCAAGCAACTCAGAAAAGGAAAACAGTCTATTTTCTCTTACGTTAGCAGAGCCAGGACTAGAACCGCGTATGCAAGAAATTAGTGCACGTCTTGGTTTGTGTGTATATCCACGTGCGCGCGCGCGCGGGCCTGTACCCAGACACATTGCATGTGGCTATTTTTATCAACGCACAAAAAGCATATGAAATGTATAGCTTTAATCGCATATTCTACATTACTGGAAGCACACGACTAAGGTGGGTGGGTGGCAGATTACAGAAGGCAGAGAGGGAGGAAGGGTGCAGATTTCGGCTGGCGATTAAGGGTGACAAAGGGAAAATCTCTCTCTCTCTGACATCCTAATGGCCCAATTTCTGCGGCTGGATTGTAGTAGCTGTGGCAGGAAGGTCTCTGCAGGCCGAGGCACCATCCATTTTACTGAGAAGCTATGGGGCTCAGCATTCGTCTCTGTAGTCCCACAGGGACGGAACTATAGGGCATCTTATGCCCTGGGGTGTCCCGCTTATTGTAACAGCTTTCCAGCCCACTTTCCTCCGCCACACCCTTTCCCTTTCTGGAAGCGGCCGGAAGACAGAAGTTTCGAGGACAAGGCTCTCCTCCAACCCGGGCTCCTGAAAATTAAATTAGGGGCGTTAATCCGATTCCTGCAGGGTTTGTTTTCTATTAAGAATAGGATTTAGATCTGTTGTTAAGGACGATAATTAATACCCGCCCCATACTTTAACTTTATTAGGCCCAGGATCTGGCTTTAACACCTGTGGGAGATGTCATCACTCACACACCACTTTGCGAGGCACAATTGTTGAAATGCAGGGGAAAAGCCAGGGACCCTTTTTCAAGCATGTTAACTTCGTGGAAAATTTAACCAAGCCACCAAACGACGCTAAATAGCTTTGATCCATCCAAATCCAGCGCTTTAAAGTCTTATAGTGACTTTTAAATTGGAAAGTTATGTGTAAACCTGAAACTGAAATAAGTGGACCTGTGCCTTGGAAAAGTTCCATCCTTCAACTGCAGGTGCCGCCTAACTTGCCAGTCAAGCCACATTAAACACGGCAGGGTAAACGAGGTTGGGCATCCTTTACCCAGAAGTAAGTTTTCGGGCAACTTCTTAGTTGTCGGGTGGAGGAAATCCACACGCTTGGCTGCCATTCTATAGCCTTTATGCCAGAGACTGGCCCCCATTCGCATTAGGTCTGCCTTGAAAAAAATGATCCAGAAGACCGTATTTTGGCACTCCTGGGAAGCTCTCGATCCCCCAGTCGCGTTCATTGCATCTCCTATGTCGCGGGAGAGGCGTCGCTGGATTCCCACGCCAGAGGAGATTGCGTGTGCTGGTTTGACGGCTTAATTGTGCCGCGGGAACCCAGCCAATTTAGAGGTATATGACACAACAAGGCAAAACCAACTCCCGACGTGAAGCTGGTCTTTCCCTGCGCAATGACTGGCTTCTCACGCGCCTACTCCGAGGTAAGGCCCCCTCGAGTTCAGCGAGGATCTCTCTCCAGGTAAAGGGGCAGCAGGGGCTCCAGCTAATCAGGCTGGGCTGCGAAAGAGCCCCAACCCCGAGCCCCCACTCCTATTAGCAGCTGGCTGGCAGCCGGAGCCCCGCTTTCGACGGTGATGAATTGCGAAGATCGCTGGAACCTTGTTTTAAAGTCACGGGTAATAATACAACAAGTGAAGCCACAACCACCCCCGTGACTCTGGAGATGACAACTGAAAATCCCTACAAATTATTTAATCAATGAAGCGTCTAACACAACTCTCACACTTCCCGGTCGCCTTGTTAATAAATGTAATTTGAGGTAGATTTATTAAAGAGGCGGAGCGGCGGGGGGAAGAGAGCAGCTCAAGCCGCGTTAGGCGCCGTTCGCGTCTCCCAGATGCCTACGGACCCTCGGAATGAGGTGTTAAAGAGACAAAAGTGACCCATACCGCCTTTAAAAGCACAGCATGACCATGGTTTTTATCTACCCCCCCCCCCTTTTACTTCTCTGCAAACCGCCTCCCCAACACACACACACACACTTTGCGGTTTTTTTTAAAAGATGAAACTTCTCTCCAACTAGCTATCACCCAGATTTAGTGTGAAAAGTAGTGTAATTGTAATTCACGCCATCAGGGTCTATGGCTGATAGACTATCAGCTGTTCTGTAGTTAGGGGAGGCCGCCTTCTTCCTTTGCTTTCTCTCTCTCCTTTTTCTTCCCTTGGAAAGAGGAAAGCTGCCAAATGCTCCGCGATACCTCCAGCAAGCTAATCGGATGCCAAAACAGCAGCTGCACACATATGCAAATTGGCAATTAATAATATAACATTCTGGGTTGGGGGGGAAAGAGAAGAAAGAGAGAGAGAGAGAGAGAGAGAGAGAGAGAGAGAGAGAGAGAGAGAGAGAGAGAGAGATTTAATATTTCCCCCCCCCCCACCCCCCAAAGGGAGGTGGAAAAGAGGAGCTACCTGAACGTGTCTAGCCTTCCCAGGACCTGGCAAACTTGATCCGAATGTCAACGCAATTAATGAGCCACTGGAGAAAGAGGGTGAGCCACCTTGCTCTCTTGCTGGCCACTCTCTTTCACATCGTGGATCTTTGTGATCCTGCCGAGTTTGCCCAGCTAGAGAGCCATGCTGGGTTTCCAGAAAGGAATCTCTCCAATTAGCATCGCTTTTGTCTAAAGGAAGGAAAAGAATTCACTGTACAATTGTCTGCCTATAAAAGCAGCCTTCCCACTAATAGCCTGCTATTCCTTCTATGATACCAGAGCATCATCATCATCATCATCGTTGTTGTTGTTGTTGTTGTTATTATTATTATTCTGTGGTTAATCTTTGGTGAGATTCACAGCCTTTGGGGCTAGTTGGTAGCTCAACAGCTGGAGTCCTAACCAAGGACCTAGGAACTGTTAAGGTAACTTGGAGAATATAAGCTGTTCCAAGCAGGGTGGCCCTTTGTAGAGTTAGAATGTTCAAGTCAGGTAAATTTAGAATTCCCAAATAACAAGGTAGCCCTTTAGGTATTGCTTCAAGTGCTCCAATTATAATTGGGACAAGACACTATTTTTTTGCTTTTACTTCCAGTAGCTTGTCAGCTCCAGGCCCTGGTTGCCTAGCAGAGGGAGCTGAGCCCTGTAGCTCATTTTGCGCAGAATGCCCAGGAGCCATAGCATCCAACCGAACCCTTGTTAATCCGGGCGATGGTTCAGCCGGCATAAATTTCATTTTTTTCGTATTCACCATGTTTGAATGGGTTGTGGAGCAAATTTTGTCTGGCCTTTCACCTAAGACCTGTCTGATATGGTTGCACCTATTCAGCATAGCCCTTAGGATAACTAGAGCATGCAAGCTCCTCCACCACAACAAGGTAAAGCTCTTCAGAGGGGTTATCATTATCATTATTATTACAGTATTATGGTTAGTTGCTTAGTTAGTTAATAACAACAACAAGAACAAGAACCTGTTTCCCCTAAAATAAGACCTCCCCAAATAATAAGCCCAATCAGGCTTTTGAGCGCATGTGCTAAAATAAGCCCTCCCCAAAAATATTGCAACACAGCAGCAGCCATGAGGTGACAACATTATCTGCCTCCGGCACCTCAAGAATAATAAGACCTCCCCAAAAATAAGGCCAAGTGCTTATTTCGGGGGTCAAAAGAAAATAAGACCCTGTCTTATTTTCTGGAAAAACAACAACAACAACAATAATAGCACAGTACCATGTCCAATAATTTTACAAATGACAATTGCAGCTTCCTGTTAATAACACCAGCGGAACTGCAAAAAACTGCGCTACTCGGAACATCCATATATTTTAAGAAGTTACTTGGTTGATATCTCGGACTCTGGGAGCAACCCGTATCAACCATTAGCATCAGTCAATGGAATGTGTGACACATCTTTAAATGTTCACTTGACTGAATTTCATGCTTAATAAATAAAAGAAATTATTATTATTATACTTTATTCATTAAACATGAAACTCAGCCAACTGAACATTCAAAAATGCATTACAAATACCATTGACTGGTGCTAACGGTTGATATGGTTTGCTGCCAGCGTCCTAGGTATCAATCAAGTACCTTCTTAAAATATAAGATGTTCCAAGTAGCGCAGTTTTTTGCAGTTCCACTGGTGTTATTGCAGGAAGCTGCAACTTGTTGATGTATCTTGTAAAATTCTTGGATATGGTGCCAAGTGCCACGATGACAATGGGTATCACTGTTACATGCTTCATCCATAGCCGTGTAGTTTTGATGGCCAGGTTGCAATATTTCATTATTTTTTCTAGTTCTTTTTCTTTGACTCTGGCATCTCCAGGAACAGCAATATCAATAAACTGTACACTTCAGCCCTCTACAACTGTGATATCTGGCGTCTTGTGCTCAAAATGACTATCTGTTTGTATTCAAAAGTCCCACAAGATCTTCACCTTCTCATTTTCGACGACTTTTTCCACTTTATGTTCCCATGACTTTCTGGATACAGGTAAATCATATTTTTTACATAATGACCAGTGGATTAATTATTGTTAATTATTATTGATTTTATTGTTATTAAACTACCAACCAGCCCTAAAGGCTGTGAATCTCACCAAAGATTAAACACATAATGATGATGATGATGCCCTGGTACACAGTTGTTTATTATTCTGTGGTTAATCTTTGGTGTGATTCACAGCCTTTGGGGCTGGTTGGTAGCTCAACAGCTCGAGTCTTATTATTATTATTATTATTATTATTATTATTATTATTATTATTATTATTATTTGGTTAATCATTGGTGATTCACAGCCTTTGGGGCTGGTTGGTAGCTCAACAGCTCGAGTCCTAACCAAGAACCTAGAAACTGTTAAGGTAACGTCGGAGGATATAAGCTGTTCCAAGTAGGGCAGTTTTTTGTAGAGTCAGAATGTTCAAGTCCAGTAAATTTAGAATTTCTAAATAGCGAGGTAGTCTTTTAGGTTTTGCTCCAAGGGCTCCAATTACAATCGGGACAACACACAATTTCTTTTTCCACAATTGCTCAACTTCAATTTGCAAGTCCCGGTACTTTGTGATTTTTTCTTGCTGTTTATCTTCAATTCGTGCATCACCAGGTATTGCAATGTCAATGAACCATACTTTTTTCTTTTCAACTATTGTTATGTCAGATATGTTGTAGGCCAAGTGCCTGTCAGTCTGAATTCTGAAGTCCCACAAGATCTTGACTTTCTCATTCTCTAAAACTTTCTCAATCTGATGTTCCCAGTGGTTTTTGCTGTACTCAAACCCAAACTTCTGGCACAATTTCCATTGAATGATCTTAGCAACATGGTCATGGTGTTGTAGGTAGTCAGTGTGTAAAATTTTGTTGCACCCTCTGACTGTCTCATCTTTCTCATTACAGAGGCAACATTTGCTGTTGGTGGTAACATGTTGAATTTTTGCCTTCATGTAGTTTGTGGCTACGGCTTGTTCTTGAGCTGCCAAAATAAAGCCGCCTGTTTCTTTTTTCAGTACTCCTGATCTTAACCAGTTCCAAGATAGTTTTTGATCAGCTTTGCCCTCAATACTTTTCCAGTATTGGCTATGCATAGCTTTGCTTTTCCATTTTTCAGCTTGCTTCTCAATTACTTCTTTCTTATATTCAGCTTTTGACTTAGTTGTCTTTAAAAGGCCTCCTTTATTTACTTCCTTAATCATTGGGTTTTTCACTTTTCTGGATGTAATCATTCAAGCTGTGTCTTTTTTCTTCCACAGTCTGCTTTACTTGTAGGAGTCCTCGACCACCCTCTGCTCTTGGTAGATATAATCAGTCAACATCACTTTTAGGGTGCAAAGCATGATTCATTGTCATAAGCTTCCTTGTTTTTCTGTCCAAATTGTCCAACTCCATCTGGGTCCAGTCAATTATTCCTGCAGAGTATCGAATCACAGGTATAGCCCAGGTATTTATGGCTTTGATGATGTTTCCTTCACTCAATTTGGATTTTAATATCTTGCGAATTCGTCGAATGTACTTGGCTGAAGTTAATTCCTTGAATTTAAGTCAGAGGCCTCTAAAATCCCCAAGTACTTGTAGCTTCTCCTGGTTTTACTGCCTTTATAATTTCTTCATTCTCAAGTTCTATTCCATCGTCTTCTATGACTTTGCCTGCTTTGGTTGCCATTGTTGCACATTTGTCAATTCCAAACGGCATACGTTGTTGTTGTTGTTGTTGTTATACAAATATAAATACAAGTATGTTATTTGTGGTCAATAGTCAAATGCAGTGCATATTTATCAAAGGGCTTTTCCGGGTCATATACTGCAGTTGCAGCATCAAGTGCTATCACACAAACTGGGATTGTTGGGGCTCAAGTGCTGTTCCTGGGTAAAAAGAGGCAGCTGCCTCAAATCTGGATAGAAAGGGGCTGCCATTGTTTAGCTCTTGAAATGATGGTAATGGTCAGGTCTTCTGGATTATCCAGAAGGAGAGAGCCTGTGGGGATATGCCCACTGCTTCTGTTCCCTGTCCGTGGTCTGGTCACAGCACAGAAAATATTATAAGCCATGGTTCTGAGTCTGCCTCTGACTTGAAATCTGACAGGTTCATATGTCTGCACATGTCAGCAATCTTGAAACTGAACAGAAAAGGAGGCTGGCTTACAAACCCTATTTTTATTCCCCAATTGAGGTGGTCAGATTTGTTTTGGGCCTGCCCCTCTGCCTCACACAGCAACTCCCAATGCATACATGAAACAGGATGATTTTTACTTTCATGCTCAGCAGGTCGTCCTTTGCTACTTTTTTTGCAAAGTGGGCCTGAGCCCAAGGCTGGGACTACGTACATTTCTCTAGAAATACAGCTCACCCCCAATTGTCTTCTATCCATTTCCCCCACTTGTTGGAGAAGACTTGATGGGTCACCCTCTGGTTAAAAGTTTTCAGGGTCTCCTAGCTGGAATTGATTAGGGAGTTCGAAGGAAGGAGCAGAACAAATCAGAAAATTGTTCCATTTTGAATTTCTCTGGTGAAATCAAAAGAAAAGCTAGATGGGCAAAGAATGGATAGATGGACAGAGATACACAGCTTAGCATGCTAGGAAATTGATGTGTTTAATTTGCAGAAAAATAGCATACTCATTTATAAATATTCTTACGGCTGTTTCTGATATTAAGCTAAACCCTGACTGGACGCAGGCTGGATTTAAATGATATAAGGTAATGGTAAAGGTTCCCCTCACACATACCGTATTTTTCGGAGCATAAGACGCACCTTTTCTCCTCTAAAAAGAGGCTGAAAATCTGGGTGCGTCTTATACATCGAATACAGCATTTTTTGTCTCCTGAAAACCCACCCCTTCACCAAAATGGCCACGCGCATACCCTTATGGAGGCTTCCAGAGAGCTCCTGGGGGCTGGGGAGGGCAGAAATGAGCAAAAAAACAGGGCGTTTTTGCCCCCCCCCCAAACTCCCAGCAGCACTCTATAAGCCTCCATAAGGCTATGCATGCAATTTTTTGACCAAAAAATGGCCCGTTTTCACAAAAAAATGGGCCATTTTTCCTCGTTTGCCCCCCTCCCCACCATGAGCACTCTGCAAGCCCCCCCCAAGGCTATTCATGCCTTTTATTTGGAAAAAAAACGGGCCCATTTTTGCAAAAATCGGGGTGTTTGGGGGAGGTTTGCACCGTGCAAAAAGGTTTTTTTTTTCCCTTTCAGAAAGCTGTTTAGTTAGAGTGATTGATGAGAATTACGTTGGTCAAGTACTGTGCCTGCAGAAACAAAGATTTATTTCAAAGGTGGTCAGTGATTTCCTTCTCCAGCACATAGGTAAATACACCTCGAAACATCTACCTACCTACCTACCTACCCTCTCTCTCTACCTACCTATCTACTGCCTTTCTCTCTCTCTATATATATATATATTTCTCTCTCTCTCCCTCTACCTACTTATCTATCTCTACACACTCTCTCTCCCTACTTATTTACCTACTGTATTTCTTTCTTTCTCTCCTCTATCTACCTATCTACCTACTCTCTCTCCCCCCCTACCTATCTACTGTATTTCTCTCTATTTCTCTCACTCTATCCCTCCACCTACTTATCTACACACACTCTCTCTCCCTACTTACCTACCTACTGTATTTCTCTCCCTCCCTCTCCCTTTCTACCTACCTAACTACACACTCTGTCTGTCTGTCTCCCTCCCTCCCTATTGTATTTCTCTCTCTCCCCCTCTACCTACCTACCTACCTACTCTCTCTCTCTCCCTACCTACCTACTGCATTTCTCTTTCTCTCCCTATCTATCCCTCTATCTACCTACCTACTTTTTTTAAAAAATTGCCTCTTCAAAACCTGATACTCTGAAAAATACAGTATGTGCTAGTTGTTCCCAACTCTAGGGGGCGATGCTCATCTCCGTTTCAAAGCCAAAGAGCCAGCACTGTCCGAAGACGACTCCGGGGTCATGTAGACAGGATGACGGAACGCTGTTACCTTCCCACCAAAGGTTGTTTCTAATATTTCTACTTGCGTTTTTACATGCTTTCAAACTGCTAGTTTTGCAGAAGTGGGGACAAGTAATGGAAGTTCACTCTGTTATGCAGCGCAAGGAATTTGAACCGCTGGATTGCCGACCTTTCGATTGACAAGCTCAGCATATTAGCCACTGAGCTATTTTCTTAAATAACGTAAGAATACCCATTTTTCAGAAATAACATGAGCATTTGAATGAGATGATTACTACTGAAGCATGCATTTATTAGTTTTAGGATCAAAATGAGTACTTTAATCTTGCTTTGCAAAGTACCCATCCAGATTTTGACAGCTTGCCTCCTAATGACTATTTCCTTAAAGTGTACAAAGTGTACACTTATATTTAATATATTTCTTTCCAGTGTCATGCATATTCAGTTGCCAAATGCTATGATTTTCAGAACTTTTTAATTTTTTTAAAATAAATTAAGTCTAAGCATAATAGGAAGTGTAGTACCCAAACACGCACTTGGTACATCTAATAAGTATAATAATTCTGAATCTTCTAAGTGAAGATAATTTAAAGGGGAAAGAAAGTGAATTGGAAATCTACCATTGTTTTGAATACTGTTTGTCAAATCTCATCCACTACTTTTTTTTAAGAGTACCACTAATATGGTAGTTTCTTTGAGGGATACTCAAAGAACAAAGAGTGAAGCCTGTATGAACATATATGTGCACATATATAGAACATCTTCAATTTAAATATCTCACAAGCAACAACCATCATAAAATATATTAACAAGAAACAAACAGGACCTGACATCTAAAAATAAAAAACAAAAGGTTTTTTTAGATATTTCTATACAGATGTGGCTTTCCTCCCCTGCAACAAGAACTTTTCATATGTATTTGATTGATTTGATAGTTTTGTAATTTCTATTTTTATAGGATAAATGTATTCGTCTGTGACAACTGTAGGATAAGTATGATCAGTATTAATCTTAAATGATCCATGCAAGTACGGTACATGGAATACTTTGTTACCTGGTTGTGTCCTCCAAAAACCACTTGCCCACAATTGCTATCAAAGTTAATGGCCTAAAAATCAACAACAGCTCTATCCAAAACCTACATCACCAGTTGCAATTTAATGCCAAATCACATTCTCTTCATTGGCAGGCACACTTTGTGTGATATTTAGTCTTTTCATCTGGTTTTGTCACTATCCCCCTTGGACAAATCACCAGCTAATGGGAAGATATCCACAAACCAGAACACTGAGCAGTTGTGAAACTCCACCTTAATTTCAAGAAGCTGATTTGTCTTCTCATCCTCTCACATCTTGTTTGGGCATCTCAGAAGTTAAAGTAATGTGAAATGAAGAAACATATGGGGAAACAGCTCACAGTTATAAACATGTGTCTACCAGAAAAAAAAAGATTCCTTTAATTGATAAAGAGCAACACCAGGCATTTTCTAATTCTATTCAATATAATTAAACATACAGAGGGATACTCAAGGCATAAAAAGCCCTACAGAGGAAGAAAAGAGCCAAGAAAGGGAAATATGAATAACAAAACAGGTAAAAAATGGAAAATAGAAAGAAAAAACGTATTTGAATATTATAGTGATATGGGGTGTGTGTGTTAAAATAGAGATAGAAATAAGAAGGGAATAATATATAAATAGATAGACAAGATATAGACAGATACAGTATATGAAAGAACAATAAGATTTAAAACTGAAGGGAGATAGTAAAAGGTATGTGTAAACAACATGAAACAATGAAAATGACGTAATAACAATGAGTAACAATATTATGCTTATTTGTATTGAAATGTATGATACCCAGGTATCACACCGTTCATACATTGATACATATTTTTTTTTTTAAACCTTGGAACCAAAAAAAAGGAAGGAAACAACCTCTGATGTATGCCTAATAAACCCTATAAAATTGGTAAAGTAAAACTAACCAACCCATGGACTATCCAGCATCTTACGTCCTTACTTCCAACTTATTGATAATAGTAATTCTCTGTAAAAGACCAGTTCAGCCTTTTGAATTACTTTCAGAATGCTGTAGCCACCACAAAGATCTGGGCCTCTGTGTTTACCCTGACACTATTTAGAAGTTGAAGAATCTATAGAGACTTTACCTTCTCCTTTAATCTGATTCTCCCCAGAATTGTATTTGTTGTGGTTTTGCTCTGATTTTTCCTCTCCTCTCCTCATAGTATGTTTAGAAGGAAAACACTGGGAGACTTTGAATTTAAATATGGGAGATCAACTAGGAAAGGAAACAGCATGGAAAGAAATTATAATATGTGTAGATGATCCTGGGCAATGGCCAGAAGGAAAGGCCTCCCCAAAAACAGCTAATATGGTAATATACCTATAACAGTTTATGTTTGTTTATTACAGTCAAAGACCAGAGACCAGAGCAAATTAAAAACACTCAAGGAATAAGTAAAGGTAAATGTTCCCCTTGCACATATGTGCTAGTCATTCCTGACTCTAGGGGGAGGTGCTCATCTCCGTTTCAAAGCCAAAGAGCCAGCGCTGTCTGAAAATGTCTCCATGGTCATGTGACCGGCATGACAAAACACCGTAGGTGCACGGAACGCTGTTACCTTCCCATCAAAGTGGTCCCTATTTTTCTACTTGCATTTTTACATGCTTTCGAACTGCTAGATTGGCAGAAAATGGGATAATTAACGGGAGCTCACTCTGTTATGTGGGCGCTAGGAATTCAAACCACCAAACTGCTGACCTTTCTGATCAACAAGCTCAGCATCTTAACCACTGAGCCACTGTGTCCCTATCAAGGAATAGCCAGTTAAAAATTCTAGAACAAAATAACAAAATAAATGATATAAAATCTATATGGTATTAAAATCACAATTTGGCATCCAATCTGCCAGCTGCACATGAGCAAAACACAGTATGGCCTGACTATAATATAATATCACTCCTTAAACTGTGAGGCCAGTAGTCATTAAATACTAAAATGCAAGAGTGTGATAATCCTACAATAAATAATAGATAGCCACTATATTTGTTATAATAAAGCCAGCTGGGTGTGGTGTTTTAAGGCAGGGGTCCCCAACCTTTTTTGCACCAGGGACCGGTTTCATTTTAAAGAAAATTCCGCGGACCGGCTGGCGTAGAGGGGGAGCGGGGGTGAGGGGGAACAAGCGGCGCATGCGTATGCAGGGTGTGTGTGTGAGTTGGCTCACTCGCCCCTCTAGGGCCCCCAACGGTGTGAGTGGCCGCATCTGCGCTCTCCCGCCCCCGGTGTGCGCTCTGCCCAGGGGGCTGCCCCGTCCTCCCTCCTCCTTCTCTCCGGCCCTGTGGCCCGGTTCCTATCAAGCCATGGACCGGCACCGGTCCACGGACCGGGGGTTGGGGAGCCCTGTTTTAAGGCATTGGACTAGAAACTAGAAGATTGTGAGTTCTACTTCTGCCTTAGGCACAAAGCCACCTGATTGACCTTGGGCTAGTCACTTTCTCTCAGCCCCAGGAAGCAGATAGTGGGAAACTACTTCTAAAAAACATTGTCTAGGAAACTGATGATTGAATGGAAGGAGAAGAATATGTGAATCCTCAAAAGGTATGGCAGGGTAGTGTTGATTTAGGAGGGACAGGGGACTATTTTTACTCTGGTACTATTAAAAGACTGGAGGCATTTTGGTACCAAGATGAAACTTGGGGATTGCCCAGGCATTGTTACCATTTTATCTACAAGTGGGGAAAGAAAGTAGTGGAAAGAAAGAAAAAATTAGGTAATGCTTTGGAAAATTCAGTTTAAATCTGAATTCTTGCTCAGTTGGTTCACATTATTAGCATAAATTATCATAGCTAGCTAATATATTTTTTTTTTAACATTTCAGGTTATTAGCATAGATTATCATATCTAGCTAACATTTAAAAAAATGTCTTCTTTGATATGAAGATAATCTTTAGTGTTGTGCTTCGTTATCGTACCTGTGCTATTTCCTAGCGGAACCATTGCTACTCCCGTTGCTTCCCACATTATTACTAAGGTGAGATAAGCACATAAACAGCACAATGGGATCTATTCAGTGCTCTAAAATGTATGCACAATTTCCTGAATCTAAAATTTAAGGACACTTTAAAAATAGCAAATCGGGGGCCATGTTCCCTAGGATTTGAATGTTAGAGAAAGTGGACAAAGTCATTGATTGCAAGCATAGAATTTATGGCTTGGGAATGTTTCTCTCTTAGTTGTATTGTGGCACTTGGATTAAGCAGACATTTTGGGCTGATAAAATCATTACTGAAGCATGGCGATTATTTCTGCCATATTTGTTTGTTTTCTAGTCATTTATTCATTTATTCATGTGAAAAAAGAACAAAACCCAGATGCATTGTAGATTCTTCTCAGCTGGCACCCACTCACTTTCCACTACACCTCTTCTAAATAAATTGTTCTGTGAATGTGTAACAAGAAAACATTTGTGAATATGAAGCTGTACAGCATATTGATGACTTCCAAACAAGACAGAAAGAGATGGCACAATAAGCTTAGTTTAACTTTAAAAAAAAGCTTGTTGAAATACACAGATTTTACAGACTTTGGCTTCTTTCCTTTTTTTAAAAAAAGCTTCTGTTTCCCAGGGTGTTGTCAAATTTTCAGTGGAAAGTTTAATTTTCTGTATCCCTAAAAGCATCTAAACCAAATAGAGTGTTTGCCTATGTCCCCTCCATGAGCCAAATAATATGCACACGTCCCTCTGCTCAAAATTGCATTTGTGCCAGTGGTGAAATTGTGTTTTTTTTTAAACTGCAGGTTCTGTGGGCATGGCTTAGTAGGCATGGTAAGGGAAGGATACTGCAAAATCCCCATTCCCTCCCCATTCCTGGGGGAAGGGTATTGCAAAATCTCCATTCCCACCCCACTCTGGGGCCAGCCAGAAGTGGTATTTGCCAGTTCTCTGAACTAATCAAAATTTCCGCTACCGGTTCTCCAGAACCTGTCAGAACCTGCTGAATTTCACCCCTGATTTGTGCCATATGTTCTTAGAGAGATTGGAAACAAAGACACTATTCCCCAAGTCTTCAAAGTTTTCATTGTTCCAGCCATGACCTTTCTAGCCTTGATCCTAGAAACTCTAACTTAGAGTTCTTCTAATCTGACCTCTGCCGAAAGCAGGAATCCTGGACAAATTGTCCACTTTTTTCTTGAAAGCCTTTAATGATGAAGTACCCACAACTCCAAGTGAGCTGTTCCCTTGATTAATCATTCTCATTGCCAGGAAATTCCTGAATTTCCAGACTGAATGTCCCTCTAACAAGCTTCTACCCATTGCTTCCTGGTCTCCTGCCCTAAAGTGCTATGGAGAATAGTCAACACCCTCTTCCCTATGACAGCTCTTCAAGGGTTGGAAGACTGCTATCATGCCTCTTCATTAGGCTAAACATATTTAGTTCCCTTAGCTGTTCATCATAGTATTTAACCTCCAGTCCCTTTATCATCTTTGACACTGTATTCCAAATATGGTATCAGCAGTGCAGTATAAAGCAGTACTATCACTTTCCATTATCTTGATACTTTCCCTTGTTGATGCAACATAGAACTGCACTGGCTTTTTTTTTTTGGCAATGGCAGCACATCACTGACTCAAGACGTGATCCACCAGGACACCTCTCATTTATTTCTGTTGAACCAGATACCTCCTATACCTATGCATTTAGGCAAGTTTTTCTTGCCTAAATTTAGGACCTTATTTTTCTGGTCACTGAACTGCCTCTTGTTGGATAAGGCCCAATGTGCAAATCTATCAAGATCCTTCTGAAACTTGAGTTTTATCTTCCAAAGTGTTGGCAATTTCCTCCCAGATTAGTGTGATCAGCAAATTTGATGAATTCCCCTTCTATCCCCTCATCTAGATGATTTATAAAGATGTTGAAAAGCAGCAGGCCCAAATCAGAACCTTGAGGTTCCCCACTGCATGCTTCCCTCCATGTAGCTCCTTTGAGGACTATATGCTGAGTGTGGATGTTCAGCCAACTGCAAATCTATCTGATTTGCAGTTCTATTCTACATTGTTCTATCTTACCGAGAAGTAGGCTGTGGTCTACCATGTCAAATGCCTTACTGAAATCCCAGTGTACTATATCCACAGCTTTTCTCTGATCCATTAACTTAGTCACTTTATGAAAGAAAGCAATAATGTTTATCTGGCATGATTTGTTTTTAACAATCCCATGTAATTGTTTCAGTAATCGTTCATTTCTACATACTCACAAATCCACTGCTTGGTTATCTTTTTCTTGATTTTCCCACTGTAGTGTTCCTGGCTATTTCTTGGCTCTTGCTTACTGAAATTTATGTATTTATATTTTAAGATTTATAAGGCCACCCAGCTCAAACAATGTAGAGGAGAAGATGCCACAGGCTTTGATGGCAGTGATATTTGTACATTGATTTTACAAGCAGTATTTGTCTCACTGGCATGGACTCTTAATAGACCTGCTCATGTAGAAATGAAATGAAACCTGGTGGTGGCACATGGCATTGGATATTTGGTGAGAATGGCGAGTTGGATTTGGAGCAGAATGTGCTTTTATCCCCAAGGGAGTGAAGGAATTCAACTGGATTAACAAACAGCTGTCAGGAAGAAAGCTGCCAAGCCAAGCCAAGGATTTTAAAGTGATCAGACCTTGAATGTGCCTCAACAGCAGCCTTTGCTGGCTTCACCTAATGCATGCCAACACTGCAGGCACCAAAAACAGGGCACTGGCTGGAAATGCATCTCTTAAGTTAAACCATAAATAGAGCAAGAACTTCAGAGCTTGGAAGTCAGGCTGGTAGTAAAAGCCAATACTACGAGCAATAGCAGTATATTAGAATCCTTGTCACATCTCATCTCACGTCAATACAATTTCTATTTGAGTCTCAGTTTCTGATGCAAATATAGCCTTGCTCAGGTCACGATCATGCAACTCAGAAGAGGATGATAAAGATGGAGCTATTCTAACAAGCACATTCTATTCTAACCGAATTTCCTGAATTGAGGAGATTTAGTTTTAATCCTTTCTACTTCTTCAAGGATTATGTTTTTGGTGAGGTTATCTATCTTTTTACACAGAGGGCAGGCAAGACAGAGTTATGGACTAGCTCCAGGATCCTCAAATATTTCTGTGATCTTCAAGGAAGAAAATTTGAGTTTTGTGTTCCTTTTAGGTGTTCCCCTCAGAGAAGGGGGGGGGGGGATTCTTTATTTCCCCCCAGGTAGCCATTTTTTACTTCTCTTTTATCTGTGTCTCTTGAATTTCCTTTCAAGGCAAAGTCTGTATCTCCACAATTTATCTAATCCCTAAGAATTGAGTAACAATTTTTCTCTGAAGTAAACCACAAAAATATTATAGATATTCATGGTTTTGCGTTCATCTGTTGTGGGAATTCTTTAAGTAGAATGATGGAATTTTCCCTCTTTTCTTTGGTCCAACAAATATATGTATAACTCTCAACTCTGTTCAATAAGTCTAGTTCTGTGTTTGCCTCCAAAAGTATACTTTATTTTCAATTATCCTTGACTAACATCATATAATTAACATAACCTCCTGATTTATAGTTTACACTGTTTTCCATGACATTGTGGATATGATCTCTTATGAATCTCCAATTAGCCTGAGAATCATTATAAAAACCCAGTGAACATGTATATTGTTTTGCCTATTTAGGTTTGATCGTAATTTTACCTCAGGTAACTTCAAGAATACGTTATATATTAACAAAATTAACCATTTTTTAGTTAGACTTACATTCTATGGAAAATGAAAATAGCATAGCTGATATCTATTGCTCAACGTTTCCTGTAACAATACTTCGAAGGGATAAATAGTGCTAAGAGACATAGATTGGCCACAGAATCAACCAGTAATGCATCATCATTCGATGAACTAGTAAATTTCCACAGCTGAATATATATTTTATTTGGGTCTTCCTAATCACAGTTCAAAATCTTAGTCACTGAACCACACTGGTTCTTGTTTAAAAGACTGAATGCTAGTCCTATTAAAGTTGATTAATTGCTTGGGCATACCTGATATGAGTTGCAAAACGTTGGATGAGATTGCAGAAAGGAGAAAGTTTTGTAACCTGGATCTAGTATTCTTGTGATTGAGTTGAACTCAATACAATATTCAGAATTCATCTTCAGTGTAAAGGCCACATATCCCATAATCTCAAGGTTTTTTTTTATACCCTCAAAAATTAAATATCAACAGTTATAAACTGCTGCAAGCAATGGTTAAAAATGCTTAAAGTCATTCCAGCATCAATATTAAAAGAAAGAACTAAATTATGAAAAAAAAAAACTTATCAGCATGAGAAAATAAGATGGAAGAAGCTGCATTGGTAGATTTGTATATGTATGGGTTTTTTTCCTCAGTTTAAATAGTGAAAAGGAGATGAAGGTAGATTTGACCACACCAATTATACAGCAATCATGATAAATTATGAATTAACAGCAACCATGTGATTAATATAATCATAATATTGATCACAATTATATCAATGAAATAAGTAACAAAAATTATGAATGCAAATGCTGGAAAACATTTTTAAGATAAATCAGAAAAATAGAACATGCAAAAGAAAAGTTGCCTTATATCAAATCAGTCTAGTGGGCCATCTAAGCTTAGTAGTAGCAGTTATAATCACCACTAATTATTATATTAGGGACAGGAATAGAACTTGGGTCTTTTATATGCAGAGCAAGTACTATCTCTGAACTGCAGCCCTTCTATTTACTGCATTTGATATTGGATGTAATATCAAATATCTGTAAAGCACATGGGTGCAACAGCAATGGTGCAGCAGTGGCAACAGACCTGATGCCAATAGTTGACCAGATAGCAGCAATAACGTCTGATTTGCTTCCTTCAGGCGAGAGACAATGTGGGGGGCTGTGGTCATTCTTAGTTCATTCTACCTTTAGTGGGGACTGAAGGTGGTGTCTATGCCTTTAGCTGCCCCACTGAACGTGGGAGTTAACTAAG
Source organism: Rhabdophis nuchalis (assembly GCA_039707465.1). NCBI lineage: Eukaryota > Metazoa > Chordata > Lepidosauria > Squamata > Natricidae > Rhabdophis > Rhabdophis nuchalis. The sequence continues at coordinate 178,865,129 of CM077643.1, forward strand.
GAAGTACTACGGTATATGTTGGGGTAGGGTCAACTAATTCTGGGGAAAATAAACAAGAAACCTGGTTTACCCGCTAGCTGGATAATGGTTTTGTTGAAGTGTTAGATAGACCCAGGGAGAAAGATGACAGGGTGTCATTTCTCTACCTTTATTTTGATATTTTTCCACAAGCTGGGATCTCTAATCTGGGATAACTTTGATAGCCAACATATTGTGGCCCACATCCCATCAACCAGATACTAATCTCGTTTATTCCAAAATGTGCCATAATTATTCTCATTGACTATATTTGCAATGAGATTTTTGCCAATATATATTATGGTTACTTATTTCCAAAGATACCATTTTGCAGCACTATATCAGAAATACAGGGCTTTCTAGTTTTATCATTTGCTTTGCACCAAAAGTACTGGTGCAAGTATTGACTGCCAGTTTTCTCAAAAGTTCCCTTCTGCTTCTTTAGCCTTTGGCTTCCCCAACATCTTCTGCAGTGGTGCCTTCAGATTTCTGCCTTCATGCCCACCTACCTGCCTTTTATGACATCACAGTAGCTTGATTGTTTGAAAGAGCTTCAAAGGCTGACTTTCTTTCAGAGGTGCTGTGAAACTTTTACTGTCAAATTAGTAAAATTGAATAATTTATTTCCTATCTCATTTATATTGCTACAACCATCATCATAGGAAGAGCTCAGTACTATATTATAATATAATTTATTAACATTTTCCTACATGACTTCATTGTAAATATTAATCTTATCATTTGCCAACAATTGCATTACAATCTCTGATTCAGCATTAATGTCAGGCCCTCAAGGAAAAATTATCAGGCAAGAAGAAAGAAATCAAATCTCATTGAGAATATTAGTCATTGCTTATGTGATAGATGGGAATTCAATGTGGAAGTTTGATGACTCATCCTTCAATTTTGAAATCAAATAGAAAAAATGATCCTTCCTTTTTCTTTGCATAAAGATACATCATTTCTTCCTCTTCTTTTCTTTCTTTCTTTTTCTTTTTCTTTTTTACAGTAAGAAGACCCTATGTGTAACTTCATGAACATCAACAGTTAGGGAATATATATTGCAAGTCACCAGTGTCAAAATATTTCCCAAAAAGATCTGGTGATCTTTGCCCATATATGACTTGTTTATATAAATACACAGAAGATTTCTGTAAGATATATTTAGCTCGTGTATTGTAACTTGCTCATTACTTCTTTGCTTCTTAATGATGCTTCTGCTAGTGAGCTTGACTAGACTTTTCTTATTATTTTACGTCTGAAATGAAGGGATTCTATTAAAAGATGATCTAAATGAAGCAAATCATTTAGGAAATTCCTCACAGACATGATTAGAGCTGTCATATATTGCTAAGTGTTTCCAGGATCAAATGCTTTATACTTAGTTTATTTAGATGTGTATACGCTCAATGCAAATCTCATCTAAGACTTAAATAGCTTTCTCAGAGTTAATTTTGTAGCTCCCATTTCATTAATTGGATTGTTTTTAAGTTGTGCCCAAATCTTTTTGATTTAGCATTTAGAAAGGAAGTGTGGTACCTGAGCAGCTTTCATGCAATTTCTTTTTTTAAACCGGATGGGAGGACTTCTCCAGAGGTGCTCAATGACTTGTTGAGGAATATGCATGATCTACATTAAGTTAATAAGTTTCTTTGTAGATTCCCAAGATTCAAAAATGGATTGGGATGTGGGATGGATGATGGATGGGTGGATGGATGGATGAATGAATGGATGGATGGTTGGATGGATGGATGGATGAATGGATAAGTGGGTTTTTTTTAAAGGATATATCATTAGGGTTCTTCATTTAGTGATTCTCTGAATTGTGGCCAAGAATTTGAAGGTCATCTAGTCTAACTCGTAAGATAAACAATTCTGATCTGGACTTGTTTTAAATATTTTAAATAATGCTGCTCTCAAGTGGCATAGAAGATTAATGCCATCTTAAAAAAAGGAAACCATTCTAACTAGGCCTTGTTGCTTCAGAACAGATGACTGCTTCCCATTTGGAAGGGAGAGAGAAATATAACAGCTATTACACACACAGCATCACTCAGCCTGAAAAAAGCAAGGAATTTCTGAACCTATCATTGACCTTTCACTTCCAACCCTCCCAGCCGCCATATTAGTGCGCTCCCACCAAAATACCAGCTTGTGTTTACAGTCTGATTTCTCCTGATGGTGAATGGGCGCATACTCACGAGCACTCGCTCTATGTGCACTCAATGGGATCATGATCTGGAGAGCTGAAAATGTAAACACAAGCTGGTATTATGGTGTAACTAGCGGTTTATGGAGCTTTGTTTGAATATTTAAAAATGGGCACACTGGGCAGAACAAAAGGAGGCAAAAGCTGTGCTGCTACACAGAGGAAACTTGGAAAGCTCCTGATATTCCTTCACAATTCAAGTCTGGAATGTGGGGGATGGGAAGGGAGGGAGGCAGAGAGACAACTCAAATGTGCCCCCCTACTTTCTATTGTCAACTGAACTGATAACACCATTCCTTTTTCAAATGGGGTGGTGTTATTAACACTTCCTCTTCTTTTTCCACTTTCTCAAAGATTGTATATTATAGAAAGTTCACAGCTAGCAGACACTGAGCTAAGAGCAGCAAATTTGGTAGGACTCTTTTCGGAAGGGAGCAGAAACAGGGCCGTGGGCCAATATGAGTGAAAGAACCCGTAAAATCAGGTAATGCTACATTCTCAAAGCTAAGTAGGGTTCATCTTATTTGCTATCATAGCTCAGAACATTGGCACAGATAACTTACCATTGGAAGAAGAGCTCCGAGATTCCAAACTTCCTGAGAATGGGAGACATCTTCTTCATGGACCACCTGAAAAGCAGCCAGAATGGAAATTTCCATGGGTGAAGAAAAGAAGAACATCAGGGAACACCCTTGGCTGCAGAGGAATGTTCTCGACAATGTTCTCAATTGCTAATGATCCTTTTCCAGAATCTCAGTTCACCTCTAGAAATTTCAGCTTCCCTATCATACATTACTATGAAGGGACATACTACTTCCCAGTATGTATCAACAACTATAAATATGCAGTATATATAATACTTCGTGTGTCCAAACTGTTTAATTATGTGATATAAAAAAGGGATTTTTTAAAAAGTAGCTCCACAAACTAGTGAGGACTTTTAAAGTAATCTGATCTAGTCTGACTTGCTTGTCCAATGTGGTCATTGGAATGTAGCATTTAATTTATTTAGTAAATTAGGAAGACCTGGCTTGATATCCCGAATTACTTTTGAAATTTCTTGGGTATCTTTGGGCCAATCATCCAAGCTTTCACTCCCAAAATCTGGTCAAGGCTGTTGTGTGGATAAAATGAGAGGGAAGAAGAAATGATGTAGATCATCTTGAACTCTTTGGATGAAATACAAGTGTAAGACTTCAGTTGAGACATAAGTACTCAATAGTAAAAATCTAAGCATAAATGGTCAAGAGTATCATTTCTTAAGAGGAAATATGCCCTTGATTGTATTATCAGATAGTCACACTTAAACCAACTGAAATCTAGGGAATTACATTTTCATATTAATTTCAATGGTACAATCATCTTCAGATGGATTTTTCTCAGTTCTACTCCCTAATTCTTAATAACCATAGACTTCTTTTAGTTCAAGTTTATTAGCCTAAAATGTTGTTAGAAATTGGTCAAGAGTATTGTTACATATTTAACAGTTTTATCTTGGGTTTTGGAATACAATGAAGTTTTGAACTGACACCTGTCTGCAGTCTTTGACTTCTGACTATTGCGCTCGCATATTTCTTGTAAACTGAAGAAATTTCCATGCAGTGAGTTTTATATAAGTGTAAACCCCAATTAATATAAATTGCATGAAAACTACTGTGGCACCTGCTGTTCAAACTCAGAAAAACTAGTGTGCTAGTTAAATTACTGTTTTAATCAACGTAGCAGTTAGCTTGGTATATCTTATTATGAAACACCTATTGAACTTCTGCATGACATGGTGGTTGGAGTTAAGACACAACGGTACTAAAAATGCTTCCAATCAGAAAGTGGTTTAACTCTCATTTCTCCATACAATTTTCTTGGTAGCATTAGAATTGGTTTTTTTCCGCCAGAATGATTTGCTAAATTCCCAGCCTAGCCAATAGCCCTGGAATTCCTCCATAGTCCCTCATCTAATCTAGTGAAAAGAGTGACAGAATCTGAGGGCAGGATCAAAAGAGCGATCAGCCTGGAAGCTCTATGTAGGCACAAGCAAGCTAAGCCCAGCCCCCCTTGAATTCCGTTGACACATATCTAACTCCTAGCAAGTGGTAACTGTTAGTTGAGAATATTCCTGTGGATAGGCATGAGTAGCAATAAATCAGTGTAATTTCCTGCCTGACATCCAGCTGATTTCCAGGCCAAACCTTGCTTAGCTTTCAGCCAAGACCAACAAGGAATTGCCAATCAAATTTGACCTTTGAAAATATTGTTAAGACACTTTACATAAGTAATAAAATGCAAACTACAATGCAATAAAGAAACAGAAAAGCCTAATAAAAATGAATGATACATGTTGAAAGAGTAATCAAACATATATGTATCTGAAACAATTAGAAATACATTTTCACTTAGATTAATAGAAAGGTAATGTGAATGCCAAGGAATCTGCTCAGCTATAAACTGTACACAATTCCTATAATTCTTTTTTAGCAGGCAGGAAATGGCAAACTTTGACTTGATTAAACAACTGTAATTTATGATTTTACTATGGCCAATGCAATGCTGTGGAATGAAAGGACTATAAGGATGAAAAGAAAGGGAGACTTTAAAAATGAGAAATGAAGAATGGAAAAAGTGTTCTGATTCATATTTATCATTTAACTACATAATCGGACTTCAAATCCAGTATCAACTTTTATATTGGTGCTGTTGCAATGCCTGGTTCAATCAAATCCGATTTTAAACCCATACCCACCAAGGGAAAAATGAGAGTCCCTGTCCCTACAAAATGCTATTTTCAGTAGACTATTCCACAACTTCCAGGAACTGCATTAATCATATTTGCCCACTGAGATGAAAGACTGAATGTCAGCTCCCAAATACACATTCTAAATTGGCTTGCATAGCAGGAATAGGAAACACAATTTTAATTCAGTTCAGGGGGCTTTGTTTGTTTGCTTTATGGTTTCCCCAGCAGCAAAGAAGAGCAAATGTAATACCAATATATAAATCCATGCCACCTTCACGCTTAGAATACTGTGTACGATATTACTCACTCCAATTTTTATTTTTTCAAGAAATTTAAATGACGCCTTTCAGGGAAACTTCGAATACTTACATTAAAAAAAGAAAGAAAAATGACAGACTTTGAAATAAATAATGTAGTAAATCAGAAAAGACAAACCACAGAAGGAAAAAATACCATAAATCTGTTCCCTCTAGATAAATTAATAATGGTTGTTATGGAGGGAAAGTATTATAAGCTACTCTATATTAAGCAAGCCAGTAAAACTATTTCCACTTTTTACCTCACTTTGAAATAGTTGTAGAACAGAGTGCCAAACTCAAGACCTGGGAGCTGGATCCGGCCTGTAGCCAGTGGTGGGTTTCAAAATTGACCAGTGGTGGGTTTCTGACCAGTGGTGAGTTTCAAAATTGTTTAGAACCTCTTCTGTAGGTGTGGCCTGCTTTGTGGGAATGGCTTGCTGGCCATGTGACTGAGTGGGAGTGGCTTGGCAGTCATGTGACTGGGTGGGCATGGCCAATTTGTAAAATGTGGTGAAACTCACTTAACAACGCTCTTGCTTAGCAACCAAAATGTTGGCTCAGAAACTCTGGCATTTGAAGCACGTGAGTCTTAAAGCTGTCAAGTTACAAGACCCTTGCACCCCTAACCCTTTGGGGGGAAAACCCCCAGGGGTGTTCAAACTTGACAGCTTTAAGACTTGTGAACTTCAACTCCCAGAATTCTTCCTGTCGCTCTTCATCATGATGATGTGCGGACGGGCGGGGGAAGGGAGCTGGAACCGGTTCTAAACGGCACTGTATATTTGTGGAACCTCTTCTATAGAAGAGGTTAGAACTGGCAGGAACCCATCCTTGGATCTGACCCACAGGGCTACTCTGGAAACAGTGAAGAAGTGACCCATGGTGCTGCTGCCAGTTACAACGGACTCCCAAGCTCCATTTTCGGCTGCCATGGCCTCCTGCAGCCCTCTGCCAGGGAAAATGGAGCTTGCATGCAGCTCTCCCTAGTGCCGTTTTCACTGGCAGAGGGTTGCAGGAGGCCATGGCAGCTGAAAACAGAGCTCGGGAGCCTGTTTTCGCTGGCAGAGTGCTGGGGCAACCAAGTGCCCTGGACAGGAGTGACATTGAGCTGGCCACACCCACTCTGGCCCCTCCACCCCGGCGCCCCAAGGTCAAACACAACCCTGAGTGGCCCTCAATGAAATCAAGTTTGACACCCTGCTCTTGTGGCCCTCATGACAGGGAGCAGGCCAAGTTCAATAAAGCCCAGTTAAAAGAAACTATCACTAGTCTTAGTACAACATGTGAACTACAAACATTATACCTTAGTTTACATGCTGTATTCAGCCATAATGCAGTTGGTTTCATTCTGATTTGGCCTACAGAGTGAATCCAATCATTGTGATTAATGCATCATGGATTATGCTTTAGGACATAATGCAAGTGAAATAAATTCTACATTAATCATTAATCTACAATTCTATATTAATCAAAGGTTTAGAGCAGTGGTTCTCAACCTTCCCAATGCCGCAACCCTTTAATACAGTTCCTCATGTTATGGTGACCTCCAACAGGTGTCTTGGTTCCTAAGACCATAGAAAATATGTGTTTTCCGATGGTCTTAGGTGACCCTTGTGAAAGGGTCGTTTCCCCCCCCCCAAAGGGGTCATGACCCACAGGTTGAGAACTGCTGGTTTAGAGCAATGAGCAAATTGAAGTACTTTCTTGTGTTTTACCTTTGCATGTACTTTCTCTTCCTTCTACAGCAGAGATCTCCAAATTTGGCAACATTAAGACTTGTGGACTTCAACTCCCAGAATCCCTCAGCCAGATAGCTTCCAATTCTACCAGTTGAAGTCTTAAAGTTGCCAAGTTTGGAGATCCCTGTTCTACAGTATTGGTTGTCTACTCCCCGTTCAGCTGAATAAAGGAGAAGGGAGCGAAGTGGGGAAGTAGCTTGAGTAATCAATCAATGGGGTAATGGGAGGCAAGAAGAAGGCAAGTTTAGTGAGATCTATTGGAAAGGTGAGTTCGATCCTAGGTAGAGGCAGATGTAGGGTCTCCTGCTTGGGCAGGGGGTTGGACTAGATGACCTGCAAGGTCCCTTCCAACTCTGTTAATCTGTTAAAGGTTGTCCCCCCTCTCTCAAATGGAAAAATCCAAAGATGAGGCAGAAAGAAGAATTTGCAGCACTGCTGGTATTTGTGATCCACCTAAAAAGCTACATATGATTAAAGGGACTGGTCCCTTGTGTGGAGAACAAACACAAAACCTCTGACAGTTTGAATAGACTCATCCCTATCCCAATGTGTTTGTGTTTTCCTGTCTTTTGCTAGGTGATTGCGCTTAAAAAAAACGAATGGGCTGTTTCTGAAATACAGTACATTTATTATGCAAGGTTTATGTAACACAAAGGATGCTGATTAAAAAAAACCCTCTGCAGGGAGCTATTTATTCCTCATCTTCAACAGAGATTTGCACTGGATTTGTTACAAGGGAGTTTCAAGATTCTGGCCTCTCAGACTCAAAACTGTGTTTGGCTTTCCTGTTTTTGTTGTTTATTTCCTCCGCTCTTCACAGCATAATTTTAAAACATTATTTATGACACGTTCAGTCACTTGCACAGGCTGCCCAAGTGTAACTGCCATTATAAGGTAGAACATCTTGCCTCATAATACATTATTCTATGTACAAACCTTTACAAAGACAGCTTGTGAGCATTTCACAAATTATAATAATGGAACCACCTACATGTATAGCCGTGTTGACAGATCTACATCATCTTATTTTCACCTGCAGTAAGTTCACACTCAGCTGCTACAGGAATATGCATGCCTCTCCTCTAAGTATGTTCTGAGAATATATGCATGCATGCTGTTTCATACAAATGTTGAACAGCAATGGTTCGATAAAAGTCTGTTAGTTGTGATGAATTTCAAAGAGCACAGGAATGTAACTCTCGTGCCATCATCCCTGCATTCACACAAAGCAGGAAAACTCTAAAAACAGCCGTGCCACTTAAGTATGCAGCCATTGCTTTTACACCAGATGGACACTGCTTCATCCTTAGACAGCAGAAGACTTGCCATGCTTAAGCAGTTTTGGAGAATCGCTCAAGATGCCATTTTCTATGGGTTTCTGTAACCGAAATGCAACCTTACTTGAGGTCTACCTATATTATGCAACAACTGATTGCAGGACTGGTAAGGGATGAGGGCAAGCCGAGTTGTAGGAGGAGCAGAATCAACATATTAGACATGACTTCCAACAGTGATGATGGCACTGCCCCTCTTTTTGGCTCAGCTTTCTATCTGCTGGGGAGCAGTACCCCATCCTCTATGTAATCCCCAGCACTTCTGGGCTTACATACCCAAGTGCTTTCAGATGGGCTCTACCACTTTACTAAGGGTACTTGCCATGCTGTGCCAAAGGATGAGTGGAAAGTTGCCTATCTTTTAAGGCAAGCCTAAAACTAGACACAGCCAGTTCCTGCTCATGGTCTATGAAATATATCAGATTGCTCCCAGCCCATTTCTGCTTAGCAACCATTTCTCAAGGTTCAAAAGGCTAGACAATTGATTTAACAATAAGTGAAAACATTTTATCTTATGAAGCATCAAAAGGAGTGTCTGTCTATCCTACAACAGACGTCAATCTTGTAGAGATAGATTGGTATAGGTAATAGTTTCAGACTAAATATGATGGAATCTAATGATAGAGTCCATCATATTTACCAGTAGTCTGAAACTATTACCTATACCAGGGGTCTGCAAAGTCGGCTCTTTTAAGACTGGTGGACTTCAACTCCCAGAGTTCCCCAGCCAGCTATGCTGGCTGGGGAATTCTGGGAGTTGAAGTCCACCAGTCTTAAAAGAGCCGACTTTGCAGACCCCTGAGCTATACCAACCTATCAACAAGATTGAACATCTGTTGTAGAATAGACACACACATCCTAACCATTATTTTTCATTGATGGATTGCAGGCTATACTTTAAAATCAGTGGTGGGATTCAGCTGGTTCGCGCCTATTCTGGAGAACCATTTGTTAACTTTCTAAGCAGTTCGGAGAATCTCCTTCCAACAGCCTTTTGTTTTTTCCCACTTTACAGGGCTAATCTTGTCAGGAAGGCAGGAAAGAAACATCCGGGAATGCCTCTGTGTTGCTTGTAGACTGATACTGCTTATCTTTAAGTGTTTTCAGAAACTGCCTCTCCTGTTAAGCCTTGTTACAGTTTAACAGCTAATGGTTCTTGGCAGTATGCCCAGACTTTCTGTAGCCTGAGTTGCTTCTCTGGAGGGGGCTTGACTTTTTTAAAGGGGATGGGTTGTTTTAAGCTTTTTTACACTGCTTTAGTGGTTCCTGGCACTGTCCTTTTGGGGTGTACTTCCAAGAGGCAGAATGCAAGCTTGGCACTGATTTCTTTACTGACTTTCTGGGGGCATCGCATCTATCCTTCAATCTGGAAGATGTCCTTGGGGTATCTTGTGAGGTGAGTGAGACCAGTTGCCAATCTTTAAGTGGTGCAAATGGATCTAAGGATTGCTTCTCCTGGGTGGGAAAGTGTGCTTTGTCAGTTCACTGAGCGCAGGAGTCTCTTGTCTATGGGGATTCTTCAGTCATCCAGGTCATGGCTGCTCCAAAGGTGCTTTTTTCAAGAGGCAACTGGACTTTCTTGATTTTCAGAAAGTCCAGGTGCCTCTGGAAAAAGCACCTTTGGGTCAGGAGTCTCTTGCATTGCTTTGGAATGGCCAGGGCACATGATTGCTCACTGATAGTATGATTTTTAAAAAAGGTGGTAGGGGTGTAGATCCTACAATTGTTTTAGTTTTCTCTCATGATAATAAGACTTAATAACATGGAACCAAGCTTGAAGTTTATTTAGATATCTGTGGCATGTACTAATTTTATTAATAATAATAATAATAATAATAATTTAATTTCTAGTCCGCTCCCTCTCCCCAAGGGGACTCGGAGCGGTGCACAGGGAAGTTAAAACAATAAATACACATGAAAATACAAACAGTTAAATAAAAACAAATTAAACAGTAAACCCTGCGCTAAAATTCCCCAATACCAATTCACTAAAATCCTATAACCCTATAATACTATAGTAGAGAGGCTACCCTAGGCCGGCCAAGCAGAAAAAGTGCGTTTTCAATTTCAGACGGAAGGAACGGAGGTCCGTGGTTGTTCTAATATCGGGGGGGAGGTCGTTCCAGAGGGCAGGGCCCGCCACAGAGAGCGCCCTTCCCCTGGGCGTCGTCCGCTGACAAAGTCTAGTGGACGGCACCCGGAGAAGTCCCTCTCTGTGGGAGCGAATCGGCCGTGAGGAAGTATGGGGCAGGTTTTGTGAAGTATTGTGATAAGCTTGGGAGGCTTCAACCTGGGTCCCCTATATACTTTGTTAATTGGTCTCTTTAGCTCAGCGTTTTGTAGCCCAAGTGTGCCTACCCACTTTCTGGAGAGCTTAAATGGCCTCTTTGCTAAAGGGTTTTGCTTTATGAGCAAGAGTAACTTGGCTGCTGATAGTTATCAGTGCAGTTTTAGTATTCTCATTCCTCAAGGTGCTCTGTCCCCCTGCCTGATTTGTAACTCTGGCTTGCAGGCATTGCTGATGAAAAGAAAGATATTCTTACAGTGACATGACCGTTTTCACACTTATGACCGTTGCAGCATCCCTAAGGTCGCGAGAAGTCGGGTGAGGCAAAGCGCCCCTCAATGTAAGTAGTGTTGAGTTGGCCGCACCCACTCTGTCACATATCCACACAGCCACACCTACCCAACTGGTCATTAGGGCAGAGAACCGGTTGTTAAATTATTTGAATCCCACCACTGCTAAAAATGTATTTTGGACAATTTTCAATAGCAGCTAATGCTATTGAAAACTGCTTTGTATATAAAGGAAAGCAGTATGTGTGTGAGAGAAAGAACAGAACGCAGTATGTGTATTGGGAGCCATGAAGAGTCATTTGGAGTTGAGTGGCATGAAATGAAATCAATCAATGAATCAATAGGGAAAATTTTTTTTTAAAAAAAATTAGAAGCATTAGAAGCAAAAAACTTTTTTTTAAAAACCACTGATGATATGCAACTAGCTCCACTGGGCAAAAGGCTTCAAATGTGGTGCTATATAGGTCTTTAAAAAAATAAAATGAAACAACAACAGTGGTCCTGTCTGAACAGATGTCTTCTTCAAACCCCTGCTCATCAATTTAGACTTCCAAGGTATTGTATTGTGGCTGACATTTTCTTAGCAGAACCTTCAATGGTTTTTAATAATTTCAGAAAATACAAGGAGAAAGTATGTTCCCTTGTAAATGTATGTGCGCAGAAAATGTAGGGAGAGCTTGTGATTGATGGAGAAGAGGAAGAAAGGAAAGTGCTCCGAAAGGGAACTAAATGGAAACAGGACAATTAAGTGCCCACAGGTGCCTCCCTGGGCATCTTACCCAATGCCATCAACTCAAAGGCTAAAAATACATTGAGTGTGTAAGGCTTTTTTCTGGGTGCTTGTTGTAGAGGAACGGACCTGCAAATAGAGCCATGCAGAATTCAAAGGCAAAATAAAAGTGCTTTGTGATACACAGAGATCTGCATGTAACTCCTGGCTGCAGCTTCCTAAATATTTTCACAGGATAACATTGCAGCTCTAGAAGGCAGCTTTGCAATCTTGCAGAAAATTGCAGCTGCTTTAAGACGCTACAGATGGGTGCTACAGCCATGCCTCCGTGCATGACTCCAAAGCAACTTTTTGCCCTTCAGACCGAATCAGTTATTTAAGGCTACAGAGACCTAATCTGTAGCTTTATACAACTGCATGTTCTTTTGCTTCTATCTGTGCTCTGCTTCCACAATTTCATTTAAAGCATTTAACGCAAACATGAGAAAGAGGCATTCCAGTATTCTCCCACCCAAAGGAAGCAAAATCTGAGTAGTCTTGCTCCTACTGCTTCTTACTGCAGAGAGAGCAAGATCGCATCAGATACATTGGAGAAGGCAACCAGAACACGGGGAGTCCTGTGTACCTCCCAAAACCTTGGGTTCAGCCTGTCCCCTCAATGGTCACTAGGTAAAGGATCTCTCGCACATGTGTGCTAGTTGTTTCCAGCTCTAGGGGACGGTGCTCATCTCCGTTTCTAAGTCGAAGAGCCAGCACTGTCCAAAGACATCACCCCTGGTCATGTGGCTGCCATTACTAAATGCCAAAGGCACACAGAGTGCTTGTTACCTTCCCACCAAATGGTCCCTATTTTTCTACTTGCATTTTTTTACATGCTTTCAAACTGCTGGTTTGGCAGAAGCTGGGACATGTAACGGGAGCTCACTCCGTTACACAGCACTAGGGATTTGAACCACTGAGGTGCCAACCTTCTGATCAACAAGCTCAACGTCTTAGCCACTGAATCACCATGTCCCAATTACAATAGTCACTAATACATTGTAATTATGAATATTGTATGGAAAAAGAGAAAAGTGTTTACATATAGTGGGAAACAACATTTTATATTTATAAAAGTGCTTGTGATGAGTCCTTATCTTGCTGGCAATTTGTCTCATGCCCACCAAGTTTGGGATACTTCAGCCCTGGCACATTAGTCAAAGGTCTTGTCCTCCTACTTCAAAAGTCGATTAAAATAAAACAAAGCAAGCGGAATATCACCATTTAGGGTCCAATTTCTTTCTCTATTCTTGTATTTGAGCATTATTAAGTATGGGCTGTATTGAATTAAATGGTGCCATCTGTTTGTTTTTTTAATACTTATTGTCATTTTCTTCTTAAAGAAAAAGGATAGAAAAGGTTTGAGAATACAAAGAAACCAATACGATTCCTGTACTCAGGTATCTTTTCCTCCCTTGAAGTAAGATATCTGAACAATGTAGTATAAATTAATGTCATTATTTTAATACTGTGTATGTTTTGCACAGCCTTAACAGAATTCTCCTTTGTTCTACAAAAATGATGCAATGACAACAATGGTGATATAGCAAGAAAAACAGCATTGCTGGGCTGAGTAAATGCATTTTGTTTCCAGGTCCAGCAAATGCCTCTAGAAATTCCTAAACCAGATAGCAAAGTTGTTCCATTTATCCCCTGCACTGTAGTATTCAGAAGTATATTGCTTGTTTTCATGGATAATACTTAGCTACTGTGTTATATATCCCCCCTCCCTCCTCCCAGAGGTCAGGGCAACAAGCAAAACTCCTACCATCATTATTTTATTCTTGTACGTTTTTCATAAGTGAAGGGCTAAGAGAAAAAGACCAGCCAAAGCAGGAGGTTCTAACCAATTTGGTCTTCCTAGTTGGTCTGCTTTTGTTTCTCCATGAATTTATATGGAACAAGTAAACTCTTGTCAGAGCTGCATAACTTGTAGCTTACCAAACACGCTTGCTAATGTTATTTTAGCTGTTTGTTCTCCGGTGGGACGCACAGCCTGGTGTAGTACTCTGGAGTTCAGGAGATGCTGCAGCAAGCCGGAAGAAGGGGGGGCTAAGGAAAAGAGAGGAAAGAAACAAAATGGGGGACTCAGAGAGTGTTATATCTCAAAATGCTATGCAAGACAGTTTTAAGTTACAACTTATTCTACTGTCCGTGTTAAGAATGAAATAACACAACAAATAGTGCTCAGAGCTATTTAAGAGTACACTACTACCCTCTGAGGAAATACAGAGAGTCCATGTTTAGCAACCACAATTGGGACTAGCAACTCAGTCCCTTGGCAAAACAGATAAATGAAACCATGATTGTGCTTACAATCTTACTTCAGCTTTCCTTTCTTTTACAGACCTGCTATTTGTGGGTACCTGCAGGATATCTGATGTGCCTCCCCCCCCCCCCATGGAAATACTTGAAATAACTCATAGGAAGGGAAAAGTCTATTAATAAATAAATAATAATAATAATACATTTTATTTTATAACCCGCTCTCTCTCCCCGAAGGGACTCGAGGCGGGGCACAGGGAATTTAAAATACATATAAAAATACAAACATAGTACAATATAAAATAAAATTAAACTAACCCTGCGCTAAAATCCCATATAAAGCTAAAAATTAATCATTAAAAAAACCCTAAAAACAGTTGATTATCCTAGGCCAGCCAAGCAGAAAAAGTTTTTTTTTAATTTTTGACGGAAGGAGCGGAGGTCCGTAGTGTTCTAATACGAGGGGGGGAAGGACGTTCCAGAGGGTCGGGCCCGCCACAGAGAAGGCCCTTCCCCTGGGCGTCGCCCGCTGGCACAGCCTAGTGGACGGCACCCGGAGAAGTCCCTCTCTGTGGGAGCGAATCGGCCGCAGGGATGTATGGGGCAGGATGCGATCCCGCAGATAGCTAGGTCCCGTGCCATGGAGCGCTTTAAAGATGATAACCAACACCTTGAAGCGCACCCAAAAGACAACAGGCAGCCAATGCAGCTTGCGCAGGAGCGGTGTTACATGGGAAAACCTAGAGGTTCCCATAACTGCCCGCGCGGCTGCATTCTGGACAAGCTGAAGCCTTCGGGTGCATCTCAAGGGGAGCCCCATGTAGAGAGCATTGCAGTAGTCCAGTTGGGATGTCACGAGGGCATGAGTGACTGTGCAGAGGGCACTCTGATCCAATAGGGGACGCAACTGGCGGACCAGGCGGACCTGGTAAAACGCCCTCCTGGCCACGGCTGTCACTTGATCTTCCATGGACAGCCGTGCATCAAGGAGGACGCCCAAGTTGCGTGCCCCATCCACAGGGGTTAGATGTTCACCCCCTATGGCCAGTGATGGAGTCAACTGATTGTACCGGGATGCCGGAAACCACAGCCACTCGGTCTTGGACGGGTTGAGTCTGAGTCTGTTCCTTCCCATCCAGGCCCGCACGGCTTCCAGGCACTGGCACATCACCTCTACGGCATCTTTGGGGTAGTTTGGGGTAGATACATACAGCTGCGTATCGTCAGCGTAGAAGTGGTACTCTACCCCAAAACCACGGATGATCTCACCCAGCGGCTTCATATATGTTTTGAACAGGAGAGGCGAGAGGACCGACCCCTGAGGCACCCCACAAGTGAGGGGTCTCGAGGTCGACCTCTGCTCTCCTGCCAACACAAATTGCGATCGACCGGAGAGGTAGGAGGAGAACCACCGTAACACGGTGCCCCTCACCCCCAGCCCCTCCAGTCGACGCAATAGGATACCATGGTCGATGGTATCAAAAGCCGCTGAGAGGTCTAATAGGACCAGGATGGAGGAACAACCCCCATCTCTGGCCCTCCAGAGATCATCCACCAACGCGACCAATGCCGTCTCGGTGCTGTGCCCGGGCCGGAAGCCGGACTGGCGCGGGTCCAGATAATCAACTTCCTCCAGATAACTGTTATTAGTTCAGGCAACAAAGCAAAAAAAAAAAGGGATAGTAACAAAGAGGTAAGAGCTTTCAATGACATCGTTGGCTAAATGTAATTTCTGATGCCTTTGCCTTTGGATAGAATGAAGAAACCTACACTTTGGAGTTGGATGAATTTGTGTTTTCTTCACTCTAAAGATGCAGTGCAAGATGTATTTCAATAACATTGCACTCTGTGTATAATGAATGCTTTTAACTGAACATGTATCAACTGTCTAAAATAACAGAATTTCATCCAACATTCTGTGAGTGGATTTTTGCTTGTCCAGCGAGACTTACCCTGCTATCATTCCCCCAATCTGCTCCAAAACATTCCCCAGCAGATACGGGATGCCAGGATGAATTTGTTCCACTGGCAGATGTCTTTCTGTCAACTGATTGTCAATTGGATTCAACCCAGAAAGAATAATTCAGCCAGTTTTGTAATTCAGATACTCCGAATGGTCATATCACATGCCCTATTGCAGATACAGTTCTAAACACAAAACCAGTAATTTTGGAAAGATTGTGTCTCTAATGTCATTATACTTTTGAGGAGAGATAATCATTCAGACATATGCTTTCTATTCTAAATATGGTCATTTGCTATTTTGCCATCAAAACTTAGATAACTTCTACACTTTTTTTTCTTTTGCTTAATCGTGCTAAACTAACTTTTTTCTCTGAATACAGGAATGTACATTTAACTTAGTTATCGAATAGACTTGATCTGGCACTTTTGGCTGGGCACCAGGGTTGCATAATAGACCCCAGGAAAGAGGGTACAGCTTTATTTTCCATAATTCCCCAAAGTAGGATATCAACCAATGGGGTGGTAGCCAAGCTCAAAACGAAGAATAATTTCTTGTCCATGGAAAGCTATTAAGCAATGATACAACCTGCTTCTTGGAGTGGTAGGGGCTTCATTGCTGGAGATTTAGATAACCATTTCTCTAAGATGCTTTGCTCTGGGTAGTGATGTAACGGGAAGGCTTCCAACATCCGTTCTAGCCCTGTGATTCTATGAAGTGGGAAAACGGAACACGGTTCTGAAGAAAAATACTTTAGGAATATAACTCCCAGACGTTTCAGTGAACAAGGCTGATAAGTAGATTTATTTATTTTTATTTATTTATTTAATTGGACTTTTATACCGCCCCCTCTCCGGATAGGACTCGGGGCGGTGCACAGCAGATAAAAATACACATAATACATTCATCTGAATAAATACACTCATACCACTAAAACCAAATTAAATTAAGAACTGTGCTAAAAATTTTAAAACACTACAACCCTGTAAAATTACTTACTAAAATCGAAGTCTAAAGTCTAAACCAGGTAGAAAAGTCTAAACCAAGTAGAAAAGTCCAGAAGCCCAACATTATAGGCCCAACATGTGGAGGATAGCACGTTTGGATGCCAGTATTAAAGTTGAAGGTTACTTCCCCAGGAATGAAGCCAAAAGGTGACTAAACTAAGTAGGAGAAAAGTTTGCTGGAGATGCAGAAACAATACTGGATGCAGGAGCAACTTCAGGCTACAAATTTGTGTGCCTTGAGAGAAGTACCAGGAAATCACCATGGTAGGCTGATCCACTAACAAATAGCATTTGTTACTTGCCTGGATCCAGCTTTATTTCACCAGCCCCCCAGCTATCCTATTATTGATACCAGAACCTGCAGAGAACCTTTAGCTTGCAACTTAATTTGATTACCGGTAGATAAAAAATAGGATTTCATGTGGATAGGAGAATAGTGTGTCCAACACGCTGCTCACCTGGGCTGATGATACACACATAAAACATTCTGGATCTGTTGTAAACTTTGAGAAAAGCCTGATCAACACTGCCTAGCAGAAAGAATTTGTGATTTAAAAAAATAATAAAAGAAGTATAATTTAGAAGAAGGTATTCTTGTGTCTGGTGCCTGAGTGAAAGAAAATAATATGATGACAGGAAAAGCTGACGTCTTGTAAGGTTAGTATATTCTCTTCCTTTATGGAAAGTGGGTGAATTGGGTGAGAACTTGAACTGCATGGATCAGATCATCAGTGGTGAAGAGCTGAGCTGAGAGAGGAAGGAAATGATGGAAGCCTCATAAATAATAATCATCACAAATAATAAGGACAATGTTATCGAGAGGCACATAAATTGAGACAAGGGAAGGAAATAAACATGCATGGTCCCTTTGCTCATTACTAATTACTTCCATGTTTGTTGCTCCTAAAGGTACAGAAGGTCAAGTCATGGAAACTTGAATTTCAACATGTCTATCGATACATATAAAGATTTTTCTAGGAATTTCCAGGACTAAGGATCTCTGGATTCCCTTCCTCCTGTATCTTTCACCACTAAATAACTGAATTAACAGGGAAGGGTTCTTTGCTTGTTAACCAGGTATGCTAGAACAACTGAGGTTATTTTGAATGATCTAGCGGTGATATTTATTCATTTGCTTACTTTGTAAGAGAATTTTTATCTTAAAGCTTATTCCTGTGTTAAGCTCATGCAATTAGTGGTCTTTTATTAAAATGACACAGATGGTGTGCTTAACACACATTTGCATACTGTTACTTATTTTAATGCCACAACTACTGCAAAAATGTTCTATTGCTGACTGCTAGCAAAATCAGTGCATAGAACGGATGGTAGCTTTTGACCTTATTTTTTCCTATGGGGGGGTCATTCTTTTAGGAGTCAATGAATCCAGTGAAAGAGACAGCCAGGTTGGTCTTTTGCAGCAAAGCGAGACAATTCTTCAGCAATGTAATCACATTTATTCTGCCAGAAATCTAATGTGTAAGCCATGATAAATGCCATGGGGTTTGTGGCTTCTGTATTTGCATGGCAATGTGTATGTGCGTGTTTTTTTTTAAAAAATTGTGTCAGCCTAATATCCTTGCAAGATAGAAGCCAAGAAGAAACTAAGCCACATTTTGTCTAAAAAGGGAGTGTCTTTGTCTAAAAAAGCAGTGTGCAGCAGCTGCCAAAAAAGCCAACACAGTTCTAGGCTGCATAAACAGAGGGATAAAATCAAGATCACGTGAAGTGTTAATACCACTTTATAATGCCTTGGAAAGGCCACACTTGGAATGCTGCATCCAGTTTTGGTCGCCACGATGTAGAAAAGATGTGGAGACTCTAGAAAGAGTGCAGAGAAGAGCAACAAAGATGATTAAGGGACTGGAGACTAAAACATGAGGAACTGTTGCAGGAACTATATATGTCTAGTTTAATGAAAAGAAGGACTAGGGGAGACATGATAGCAGTGTTCCAATATCTCAGGAGTTGCCACAAAGAAGAGGGAGTCAAACTATTCTCCAAAGCACCTGAGGGCAGAACAAGAAGCAATGGGTGGAAACTAACCAAGGAGAGAAGCAATTTAGAACTGAGGAGAAATTTCCTGACAGTTAGAACAATTAATTAGTGGAACAGCTTGCCTCCAGAAGTTGTGAATGCCCCAACACTGGAAGTCTTTAAGAAGATGTTGGATAGCCATTTGTCTGAAATGGTACAGGGCTTCCTGCCTAGGCAGGGGGTTGGACTAGATGACCTCCAAGGTCCCTTCCAACTCTGCTATTGTATTATTGTATGGTTTTATTTAGAGACAAGGATCGAGCTCAATAATTTATAAAGAAAGAAAGTAAAAAAGCATTTTTAAAGTTTGGAGAAAATAGTTTGGGAATTTGTATTCATAATTCCTAGAGTTAGCAGCAACACGCTGAACAGATGTATATAGATTTGCTCATTTGGAGTCTCTGGCCTGTAGTAATAAGGGCATTTCTGATTGAAGTGATTGTAAAAAAAATAACACCATACTTGCAGTTTGATGTCATTATATTGTCCAATTTCTATTCCTCAAACACAGAATGCTATGAGTGCCAAGTGTGTGTGTGTGTGTGTGTGTGAGAGAGAGAGAGAGGGGTGGTGGTGTTATGCTGAACCTATTTGCAGGCTATATAATCCCTTATATATTAGAACAAATGTGTAATTTATTGCAATGTTGGTAAAAACTATCAATTTACTGATTTTAAATGGAAGATCTCAGCATTAAATGGACAAGGTTAGTATTTGTCAGCTCTTTGAAGAAGTCCAGACAGGATACCAAAGTCATGAATACCAATATTACCTATATTGTAGGGCAGGGATCAGCAATCTTAAACACTCAAAGAGCCATTTGGACCCATTTCCCAGAGTAAAGAAAACACTGGGAGCCACAAAAGCTTTCCTGTGCCTGACATTCCCAAGCAGCCACAAAATTAACATATCTAGTTGAATTAAACATTCTGTTTTCTTGTGAAAACTTTTTTTTTCTCTTGGATTTATCCATGATTGGTCTACTGGGGATTGAAAAGCTCAATAAATCATGTGCTGGCAGGTATCATACAATGACAATTGTGACGCATATTTTGAGCAACAGGGAGCCGCAGCAGAGGGATGAAAGAGCCACATGCGGCTCCAGAGCCACAGTTTGCTGACCCCTGTTGTAGGGTAACAGTAACAAAATCTTGCAAATCTGAAAGTACTTCTTACCCTCGGCTTTATTTTCTAGAGGATTTGGAAGATTCTTCTGAAACCCTTTCTCTGTCCCCAATTGTTCTGTGCATTGAAATATCTCTTGTCTGACTATTGTCTAAGCTGCCGCACCTCCTCCTGCTGCCTCCCAAGTTTATTCTCAGAGCCCATTACAGTATTTGGATGGACAATCTAGGAAATTCCAGGCCTGCGGGCTAGATTAAGAAGCAGAAAAAGCAACTTGAAATAAAGCAATGACTAATCATTTCTATATTATTACCAAGAAAACTGCATGGGTTTCAATTCAAGGGTTTCTTTATTTTGATTAATTTATTGTAAGGACCAGGCGTTTCTGCAGGATGTGATCAAAAAATCAACATTATAGCCATAATGATTAAAACTCTGGCTGGGTTTTTTTATATGTGTCACATGTGGAACTATGTCTGCATAAAGTCATGATTACCATTTGACTTTTTGATCATATCCTGTGGCTACCTCTAGAAAGCACTTACTAGCATATACCTGGAACATCATTAGTTTTCTTCTATTTTTGGAATATTGCCATAAAATCCAGGAAACTATTATATAGCAATTAACATATACAAGAGCAGGAAAAGGATTTTTAGCCCAATCATATTTGTAGATGAATAACAGTTACCGTATTTATTCGAGTATAACGCGCAAAATTTTCTACCAAAAAAAGAACTCAAAGTTTGGGTGCGCGTCATAAACGATTTTTATCATGGCCGCACGTGTTCAACAACGTTTGTCACTTACAATGCTTGGTCTGAGCCGAGAAAAAGTGAAACAAAATTTTATACCGATTTTAAATTGAAAATTAGGGGGTGCGCATTATACACGTGTGCGCGTTATACTCGAATAAATACGGGTATATAATTTTGAAGCAGTAAATTTTAGAATAATACAACAATAACATTCACTAACTTAATACATGTGATTTTAATTGGAATGGTATATTGATATGTTTGTAAGTTTATACATAGACCATAAAAAGGACATCACATAAATATATTTACTTAGCTAATTTCCAGTTCAGCTGAAAAACATTTCTAATTCTTGTCTGCAAATGTTGATACATGAACTTAATGAAATATTAATATTTTCCGCAAATAATCAATATTGGTACTTGATATTCAGGTTAAAGACAGTGTTTGGTGTTTGACAGTTAATTATCCTGCAATGGTATCGGATTGCATTTTGCAGTTCACAACTCAAAAAGATTTTGTATTGGACATCAACCAAAATCAAAGCAATCAAATGATGGCAACAAATACGGAGCACTCCAAATTCGTATTTTGAGATAAAATGTCACATTCGTGATTGATATTTTCAATATCACTTTCAGTGACTGGTTGGATAAACATTATATCAAATATCAAATAAATAGGACATGTTCATATTCAGAATGTCCTTACCCCATCCACCAAAAGCTGTCCAACATCTTCTTAACTACGAAGATGCTGACTTTCAGATTTTATAGTCACTAGAAGACAAAATAATGGTTCAACATCTTTTTTAAAATTTTGAATACCTTTTGCATAGTATCTCTCATTGCCTTAAGAAATAAATAAAGCAATAAATAGCCCAGGAAAAACACACACAGATAGGTAACAAATAAATTTGTTTTCAAATGGCACAGCTACTATTACCATCACCACCGACATACTGTATCTCCTGGGGGGATTATACCATTATTTCCATTTCTAGGGGTGAAAAGCAAGATGTCTCCTTCGATCAGTATTGACTCTGCTGGCATAACAGACATATCACAGGAACAGTACCAAGTGACATGGCATTGTTTTCTAGGATGTTTTTACAGCGTACCTTTAGAGCTATAGAATTTCCTGGAAACTTCTCATCCAAGTATTAACCAGCTCTGATCCTCCTGCTTAAGGTTTTTTAAATCATCTAATTGCTATCCAGTTGGACAATTTTCTAGAAAGAGTTAGACAAAAAAGGCCTGTTTGCATTACCAAGGCTCTTACTCCCTTGTAGTGGTTTGCCTCTATAAGGTAAAGGTTTCCCTTGCACATATGTAGTAGTTGTTCCTGACTTTAGGGGGCAGTGCTCATCTCTGTTTCAAAACCAAAGATCCAGTGCTGTCTGAAGACGTTCTCCGTGGTCATGTGGCCGGCATGACTAAACGCTGAAGGCACATGGAACGCTGTTACCTTCCCACAAAAGGTGGTCCCTATTCTTCTACTTGCATTTTAGATGCTTTCGAACTGCTAGGTTGGCAGAAGCTGGGACAAGTAACAGGAGTTCACTCTGTTACACGGCACCAGGGATTCGAACCACTGAACTGCCAACCTTCCTGATCAACAAGCTCAGCGTCTTAGCCACTGAGCCACCGCCTCCCTATACTCCCTCGTCATTAGAGTTTAGAAAGGGCTCAAAACATTCCTATTTACCCTGGTCTTTTAATTTCACTGTTTAGTTTTATGTTTTACATCTGTCATGTTTCAAATTTGTTTTTTAGGGGTGTTTTTATTGAATCCTATAAAACTTCACAACCATTAAGTGGGTGGGAAGCAAATAGATCTTCAAATAAATCAATTAATTCAATGTGTGAGGGGAAAAAATAATTCAGAAACATCTACAGGGAGGGAGGGAGTTAAAAGATCAAAATAGTAGTCATAACTGCATGATGAAAACCCAGGCCCTTTTTGTGTGGGTCATGCAAAATCATATTATGGTTTTCAGCTGCTTAGGACTTTGAAATTGTTCACTAATACTTTGACTCACCAGTATAAGGAATGTTTATTTAGCATGTTAATATGCTAATTCATAAGGTTGTACAATGCTCTGGATTCAGCTTTATGCATCAGTTTGTAAACATGGTTTATACTAGAGGTGGACAAACTGGCCAGCAAGTTGCATATATCCCCAATTCCATATTTGTAATTTTCAAAACAATCCATCCCTCTGAAATTTAAGAGGTGAAATGATGATTATTTTTTCTATCTGCATGGCTCCCTTTAATGCTCTTGCCATCTTAATATGCTGAATTACTGTGCTATCTACAAACACAACATTTTAAAATAGGCTGAAATATGGATGATGTAGTCGCCATACTTCCCCTGCAGCCACCGAAGAGACTAAGAAAAATAGAAGCATCTCCTCTAAAATATTTGGGCTCCTCAGTTTATAGATTATCACAAGGTCTGAACCTAGCCAACTGTAGCTAAATAAATATTATTTTAAAACCAGGTACAATGTGATAGGTGCACTAAAATATTATTGAATTAAGGGCAGGGTGTCTAACTCGTGACGTCACATTGCTGTCATTTTTTCCCTTTGCAGAGCCGAGGTGAGTGTGGCCTGTGTGTGATCCATTGGCCCATGGGCCACCAGTTTGACACCCCTAAATTAAGGGGTACAGAAGAGGTGGTCAAGCTCAGGCCCAGGTTCCAGGTAGTCTAAGTAAGTCAGGAATAACTGTTTCTACCTCCCCTCCCCTCTTCCAGCTTGGCTGGTGCCCTGCATTCTCATCCTAAGGGGGACTTGACTAGCTTTGTTCCCCCACTGCAACAGCAGAGATGTGGCCTTAGACAAAGCAGCCACTGCCAGCTGTAATGTGGCAGATATAAAAGGACCAATAGTGAGTGTGTGGCACTAGAGAGGTAACTGGACTTTGTTTTTCTTTGAAGACGTTTTGCTTCTCATCCAAGAACCTTCTTCACTTCTGACTGAATGGTGGAGGAGGGAAGGATGGTTTGAAAGAGGGGGTTAAATAGGCCATATAGATTAAGATTGAACAGTCCTCTCTCAACAGAGGGAGAGTGGTACAACACAGAGGTGGTATTCAGCAGGTTCTGACCGGTTCTGGAGAACCGATAGAGGAAATTTTGAATAGTTTGGAGAACCGGTAAATACCACCTCTGACTGGCCCCGCCCCCATTTATTTTCTGCCTCCCGAGTCCCACCTGATTGGGAGGGAATGGGAATTTCGCAGTATTCTTTCCCTGGAGTGGAGAGGCAACGGAGATTCTACAATATCATTCCCCTGCCATACCCCCCAAGTCACACTTGGGGGGTATGGCAGTATTTGTGAGACCGTCTCCTACCCCATACATCCCTTCGGCCAATTCGCTCGCACAGAGAGGGACTTCTCTGGGTGCTGTCTACCGGGCAATGCCGGTTGGCGACCCCCAGGGGAAGGGCCTTCTCTGTGGCGGGCCCAGCCCTCTAGAACGACCTGCCCCCCGAACTCCGGACCACCACGGACCTCTGCCTCTTTCGCCAACGTTTGAAGACCTATTTCTTTCATCTAGCCGGCCTAGCCTGGGCCCCGAGAGCACCTCCGCAGACTGAATTTTAAATTGTTCTAAATTGATTTTAATTTGCGGGTAATTTTTAGGGAATTTTTAGCACAGGACACTTTAATTTAATCAGATTTTATTGTTCGTAGTCTTATTTATTATATGTCTGCTTTTTACTTATGTATTGTATTTCCGCTTTTTAACCTCCTGTGCACCACCCTGAGTCCCCTCGGGGAGATAGGCGCAGTATAAAAATCAAATCAAATCAAATCAAAATCAAACCCACCAAGCTATATCATGCCCACCAGTCAACTTCACAGAATCGGTAGTAAAAAAATTTGAATCCCACCAATACCACCTATCTCCTCTTTACAATATAGTCCTTTCAACAGTTCCAAAAAGGTTCCTCACCCATTCTCACTATTCAGATGACCCTGCAGCCACAGATAAACCTTCAAGTGGCCTCAACAACTCTCAGAAAGAGTGTAAATGAATAGAAGACTGCAAGGGATATAAATCCTTCCATCATCTACCATTCAGTCAGAAATAAAAAAGCTGCTTGGAAGAGAAGCAAAACATCTTCAAGGAAAAACAAAGTCCAGTTGCCTTTTGAAAAAGCACCTTTGGGACAACCATGATCTGGATGACTGAGAACTTCCATAGAATTTCCATAGCAAGGCAATAAGCAGCGAAAAGTGGAGAGATGAATCAACCAAGTATGCTACTGGAGATCATGAATTCGTCCCCCGCCTCTCATGGAGGAAGTGATGCCATTACCAGTTTACAAGAGATGAACTAGTCAGCCCAAGGCTCCATGAAGCCCCTTATGCTTCCCTTTGCCACCCTTGGAGCCCTATCAGACCAAGAACCAGGAGAAATCTGGGAGTACTGCTTTGATTAGCAAATGTTAAAAGAAAAACACGGCAAAGGTGGACTATATTTATCACGACAAGACTGGTTTTTGCACAAAAATAGAAAAATAAGGCGACTCCCTCAGAACAGGAAATAATAAAAGATACTGATGTGCGCAAAGATGGACAGTGACTCTAGGGCTCAAAGACAAGGGTGAGACAGAATATTATGAAATCTGGGACAAATGGTACCTATGGTTAGAAACGAGGGGAAAAGGCCGGGACAGAAAAACACAGACAAGTTAAGAATTGGGAAATATGTTATTAAGAATGTGTGATAGGTAGGAATTGGATATGTATTTGTATTTGTATGATTAGTGATTATATAAAAGAAAAGACCAATGGACAGGTAAGCTAACTGACTACATACACCTATGTAATGGATATAAAATGTAAGTGTTGTAAGATCTAATCACTATATGGAAATGTTTACGCCAGAAATGTTGCACTATGTCCAATGTTTTTAATGTTTATCATATATATATATATATATATATATATATATATATATATATATATATATATATATATATATATATATATATATATATATATATATATATATATATATTCACATATTTATTTACCTATCAGCACAAACATAACACACACACACATATACTCTCTGTGTGTGTGTGTGTGTATCTATATATCTATAATTGTTTCACAACACCCTGTTAGAGCCCCAATTAAGGGAGGAGACATACTGTTTCCTTTTCTGCCTTTCGGCTCATCACCAGAGACCATCTAGACAGAAAGCCATGAGTTCCGTTGTGTTAATTTTTTAATATGTTGTTAGTATTATGAGGTGATCAATAAACAAATCAGAGAGACTAGGATAGATCTATTTGGGAGAGCCAGGCTGGCTGAATGGTTTAAAGGATCCTGCCTGATATGCAATACAGCCCCAGTTCGAATCCCAGTAAGGGTATGACTAGCTGATGAGAGCTAAAAAGCTCGAAATAGATCTATCCTAGTCTCTCTGATTTATTTATTGATCAGCTCATAATGCTAACACACACACACACACACACATATATAGGTAATTGTTTTCACAACATCCTGTTAGGACCCCATTAAGGGAGGAGATACACTGTTTCCTTTTCTGCCTTTCGGCTCATCACCAGAGACCATCTAGACAGAAAGCCAAGAGTTCCGTTGTGTAAATTTTTTTAGATATGCTCATAAAACACACACACACACACACACACACACACATATATATATGTTAGATTTTTAAGGGATGATTAATAATTAATTAAGAGACCAGGATGGATCCATTTCGGGCTCCTTAGCCCTCTTCAGTTGACCATACTTCCCCTACAGGGATTTGAACCGGCGCTCTCCAGCACTTGAGGCATGCCTCTCTATGCCTTGAGCTAACCAGCTTCCCTGACTAATCATCCTTTTTACAGGACTCATATTGATGAGCGAATATTTTTTATATTGAAAAAGTTTTATTGGTTTTTACCATTTTCGAGAAGGGTAGGGTAAGGGATACAGAAACATATTAAGAACTTTCGCGTCGGGATCATTGGCCCTTCTAGGGCTTCATAATAAAACATTAAAAGAACATTTTTCCAAAAGTACTACAAGGTGAAAATAAGTACAAGATTCCTAAATTCTCCATTCTATGCTAGCAGTGGTGTACAAACATCCAGACATAAGGTTATGCAATATTAATAATAATTAAAAAAAGCAAAGTTATTTTTTCGATCTAAGTCTCTTGGCAATTGTATCTTCTTTTTCTCCTCCCTGGCCCCCAGCGGGCGGGGCCGTGGCCCCCTCCGTCCCCCCTGGATCTTCCCCCAGGATAGAGGAATGCTTTTTAAGAAAGGCTTCCGCCTCAGCAACTGTTTTAATCCTTACTCTTCCTTCATCCCAGAACACCAACATCCCTTCCGGCATCACCCACTTAAACCAGATCCCGTGGTCAAACAATTTTCTGGATAAGAAGGAATACCTCCTTCTCACCTCCCTAATCTTTTTTGGGATCTGCTTCAAGATGGTGACTTCCTTTTGTTGGTAAATTAACGGCCCCCCTCTCTGCGCCTTCAAAATTCCCTCTCTGGTTGACCTTCTAACAAATTTAATATGTATCTCTCTGGGTACTTCATTTATCCTGGCATATGCTGAATTTATTCTGTAGACTAGGTCAATGTCCCCCCTGATCTCATCTTTAGGTTTCTGTAAATAGTCTGCTAAAATTGTACTCATGAGATCAGGAAGGCATTCACCAGATTCCTCAGAAATATTCTGAAATCTTAAAAAATATGACATCCTTTCAAAATCCATCCTAGACATATGACCAGACAAATCTGCAATTTCAATGTTGACATTTTTAAGTTCTCCCTTTGCCCCAAACCAGCCCCCCTTCCAGCTCCTCAGTCTTCTGTGAATTCTCCAGCACTTGCTTCCGTGTTTCCAGAAGATCCTCCTTGAAACTTTTATTATCAGCTCTCAAAGCTTTAATTTCCTGCACCAGAACTTGTAACACTGATTCCAAAGATGACATTCTTTGTTCCAATCCTGCCAATTCTGATTTTGATGCCATGGTAAGATGTTAAAGTCAGTGTCACTAAGATGGCGTTTTTTGGATGGGGCCGTTGAGGCAAATCAGGAGCAAAACAGTTCAAGTGAAAGTTGTAAAAGAATTCAAGACCCAGCAGAGAAACACTTTTCACAGTCAAAAATTTTAGCAGAGAAGGCACTCAGGGAAGGAATCAATTAATCCAGAAATTTCTTCATTAGTAGAGAGAGAGAGTCCATTTCACAAAGAGATGTTGGTAATTTTCCAAAGGTAAAAATAGTCATTCAGGAACAAAGGGAACCATCCTCCACCACCCCGTCTGAGAGCCAGGAGGAGAAAATAACCAAAGAAAAATTGTATCAAGCCAGCCGGACTTAGATACATTGTAAGAAAATAAGCCGCAGATCACTTTCGCTTATTTCAAAGCAGTCCGGAAACAAAGTATCCGCTTCCTCGCAACGAGGAGCCATTTCCAAACGCCGCTTTAAATCCGAGGGGGGGTCTAACCAACAAACACCCCCCTCTACGTTCTTTCAATCCAGGCTGCCAGCATAAATAATGTTGTAAATCACTCACTCTTCACCTCGCCGCCAAAGCCCCAGGGAGCCTTCCGACCCGCACGCTCAGTTCTTTTTAAATTCGCTGATCGTTACCGTCCTCCATTGGCGAAGGGAAACTCCCCCCGCAGCATGCCTCCCCTCGCCTAGACCGAAGACAAGGGTCGTTCTCCAGCCGCCGCTGAGAGGAACAGACCCAGGCAAGCCAGCCCTACGGGAGGCCCCCCAAAATGGGGGTGCCTTGCCCCCGATGGGGGGCAGAAAGAAGGAAAAGCGGCGAACGAGTCCAAGACTCATCCGTCACCGCTGGAAGGCGGAACCGGAAGTCGATGAGCGAATATTTTTTACAGCTCCTGTTTGTTAGGCCCATTTTTAAGGGAGGAGACAAACTTGTCATCCTTCTCTGCCCTTCGACTCAACCTAGACATCATCCAGATAGAGACCTATTAAGATTGCTGCTGTCTTTTTAGATATGTGTTAGATTTTTAAGGGATGATTAATAATTAATTAAGAGACCAGGATGGATCCATTTCGGGCTCCTTAGCCCTCTTCAGCTGACCATACTTCCCCTACAGGGATTTGAACCGGCGCAAATTGCTCCTGGAAGCACCAAGCCGGAAGCACCAGCCTGAAGATGATAAATGAGACTTCATCGAAACGTCGTGAAGATACTTCCAATTCTACGCGGGAGAAAACCCGAACAACCAAAGACCTACATACAAACACCCGTGAAAACCTCAGAAAACATATATACAGTATATATATATATATATAGGTAATTGTTTCACAACAACCTGTTATTATTAGGTCCCAATTAAGGGAGGAGACATACTGTTTCCTTTCCTGCCTTTCGACTCATCACCAGAGATCATCTAGACAGCAAGCCAAGAATTACGTTGTATAATATTTTAGATATGCGTGTTAGTTTTATGAGCTGATCAATAAATTAAATTAGAGAGAGACCAGGATAGATCTATTTCGAGCTTATTAGCTCTCATCAGCTGGCCATACCCCTTACTGGGATTCGAACTGGAGCTATGTTGCATGCAAGGCAAGAAGCCTAGCACTTAAGCAAGGCTTGGCTTAAGTGCTAGGCTTCTTGCCTTGCATGCAACATAGCCCCAGTTCGAATCCCAGTAAGGGGTATGGCCAGCTGATGAGAGCTAATAAGCTCGAAATAGATCTATCCTGGTCTCTCTCTAATTTAATTTATTGATCAGCTCATAAAACATACATACATACATACATACATACATACATACATACATACATACATACATACATATTTTCATTCCTCTGGCTCAGCTGATCAAGGAGGAGAACCTGTGATTTAGTGGCAATTACAACTGCCTAATATGTAATACTTCCCTGGTTCAAATCCCAGTAAGGGTATGGCTAGCTGATGAGAGCTAAATAGCTTGAAATACATCTATACTAGTCTCCCTTTATTTATTTATCAGCACAAACGTAACACACGCACACACATACACACACACACATATGCAAATACTAGCCGACAGAGGTTTTCATGAGCTAAAGCTCAGTTCAATAGATGATTGCTAAAAGCCATCTGCAAAATCTTTCTGCAATTTTGAGATGGACTTATTTTAAAAACGTAATGGCTAAAATAGCTGCAGTGTTATTGTTTTTAAAAAACAATTATCTCCCCAAGAATCCATTTTTTAAAAAATCTCATAAAATCCTGAGCAAACCACTTTGGATTATTACCCTCCCCATTGCCCCTCCCTATCCCCACTAAAAAAATATTAAGCATGGCCTCGGGCGTTGCCAATGCCTGTCTGGAAAGGAATGCCATCTTCACTGTTTTGATTTTCTATTGCGTATGTTTGAATTTCTAAATGAAGCTTTTCAAACATACTGAGGATTATGATGGCTATTCCTGGCTTTGGATTCCTGGCTGCCAATTCCCAGGCTGCAGAGGCTTTGGGTAGCCTCCAGGCTACTTCCAGATAAAGTATTTGCAAGCTAGTTGCTCATTGTTTCTATGTTCTTTCCAATGCCATATGCGGGAATCATTTTGATTTGATCGTCACTTGTAATACAGCTACATCCATCTAATTAGTCCGTCTGCTTCTAGCAATTCAGCCTTATAGTACTTAGATTTATTTGTGGCTGCAACAATTTGTACATTCAGAAACGCATGGCAATGACACTCTTGCATGGAACTTGTAACCCTAAAATCATTTGAGGGTAGCTTTCAAGCATTGGATTAGTAGCTAACATACACTAAATTAAATAATAGTTGCATGTATTCAATTTACCAATTCCAATCCTATTTCTTTCATTTCTCTGCTAATTTTGTCTTTAGACTGATGGACTCAGAAGCTTTTGTTTATTTTTACTGAATCCTATTCATTACTCACATCATATAAAATCTCCTATTCCTGAACTTTGTCTTTAAAAAAAATCTTTAAATAAAATTTCTTTATTTCAGCACTGATGGTGATAATAGAGAAAAATAGAGAATAATGTTGATTTCACACAGCTTATTTAACTATGACTGGTCATGATAATATTTTGAGAGGAATGCTATAAGATGAATGGAAATGAATATATAAACCCTTTCTTAGGTTCTCTCTCAACAATTGTACAGGAAATGTACTTCAAAATTATATACCTTGGCACTGTATTCCAGTTAATGGGTACCAGTGGTGGGTTTCAAATTTTTTAGAACCTACTCTGTAGGTGTGGCCTATTTTGTGGGCATGGCTTGGCAGTCATGTGACAGGGTGGGAGTGGCCATCTTTTAAAATGTGGTGAAACTCATTTAACAACGCTCTTGCTTAGCAACCAAAATTTTGGACTCAATTGTGATGATAAATTCTTTCTTTCTTTCTTTCTTTCTTTCTTTCTTTCTTTCTTTCTTTCTTTCTTTCTTTCTTTCTTTCTTTCTTTCTTTCTTTCTTTCCTTCCTTCCTTCCTTTCCTTTCCTTTTCTTCCCGTTGGGTCACTGGCAGCGGTGGGCCAGATTTTCTTCCAGGTACGCCGGTGGAACCCCCTCTTACCGGTTCTCTAAATTTCACCAACCGGCTCTCACGAGTAGGTGGGAGCCTGCAGAAACCCACCACTGATGGGTACTCTAAATATGAAAATTTAATCAACTATCTACATCAGGTTACAAGAGACTATGAAGAGATAAATATTATGAACTGAATGCGAGTGTGTGTAATGTTAATATTAATAGTGTCCTTGCCTTGTAAACTTTTAAGTATTTATTTTAATTTATGAAGCATTACTATTTGTATAGCCATTAAAATGAAATTATATGTGTGTGTGTGTGTGTGTTGGGTTTTTGAGCTGATCAATAAATAAATCAGGGAGACTAGGATAGATCTATTTCGAGCTTTTTAGCTCTCATCAGCTAGCCATACCCTTACTGGCATTTGAACCGGGGCTGTATTACATGTTAGGCAGATGTTTTAGCCACTAAACCACCAGGTTCTCCTCCTGATCAGGAAGGAAAGCAGTATGCTTCCTCCCTTAATTGGGGCTTACCAGGGTGTTGTGACACAAGCATATACTTATTTCCCCTGTCTCAGCTGATCATGATGAGAACCTGGTGGCTTAGTGGCTAAAACATCTGCCTAACATGTAATACAGCCCCGTTTCAAATCCCAGTAAGGGTATGGCTAGCTGATGAGAGCTAAAAAGCTCGAAATAGATCTATCCTAGTCTCCTTTATTTATTTATCAGCTCAAAAACCTAACACACACACACACACACATACCTGTGTGTGTGTGTGTGTGTGTGTGTGTGTGTGTGTGTGCGTACTCAGCCAGCCAGCCAGCCACAAATACATATTGGTAGGTATTCAATTATCTTTCAACATCCATGCTATCAATTTTCATTAAAGAAAGATCATGTTTCTTTGGTCATATATTCTGACATAAAATTTCCATTGGACAGAATGTTCATGTACATTGTATTTCAAAAACTTACCAAATCTATTAGATCACAAATGACTGGGTTGGGGTGTGTGGAAAATAAATGTGCACACAAATTATTGCTAATATTGCTATTATTGAACTGTGTTTGATATTACTAACTTTTGCCTTGAGCTTAGAAACACTATTTTCACGTCTCTTGATTATTATTATTTTGTTTAATAAGAATAATTTTGCAGCAGTTTTAAAACAGAACAATAATAAAGTATTTTAGACATTGACTTTTTTTTAATTTCCATTTTTAAGATGTGGTAATCTAGTCCAGTATGTGAATTAAATATTTCACATAGTGAATTAGACCACAGCACAATAAGGCTGCAAAAAGATTGCCCTTCAGAATAAATGATAATTTGGAACTGTTTAACAACATATGGTCTCTTTTGCTTGACATATATATATTCTTAATCATTTTGATGTATATTTTACATCAAAATATAAAATACCATCTGTCAAAAGTAACAACTTGGATATTGGCTTTACAATACGCAATTAATTCGCTGTATTTCCTAATGTAAATATTTCTCCTGTTTCCTCTCTTTTCTTGTTTTGAATATGTATTTATTTTACAGTATTCCAGTATATGTATCAGTCATTAGAAGACAATACTATGACTTGATATATCATTAAAAGTAACAGTGGGAATCTGTTTTCACTTTGTATGCTAAAAACCAAAGACATCTATCAGTCATCTTTAAAATCTGTATAATTCCATCAACGTCTATGGCAATTGTGACATTTTCATGCTTCCTGATAGGTGAATCCTATAGACTCAATCAAGCTATGTATGGATAATCTACCAACCTACCTACCTACCTACCTATCCTGCCTTTCAGACAGATTTTACCTGGAGCATCTACATAGATGAGATTTCTAGGCAACATTTCCAGAAATACCTTGACATTACCTTCTTTCTAGAACTAGATTCCAGGTCACTCAGCTGACTTTATTGCTTAAGGCAGGATTGGAACAAGTCTAATACCTTCGCTACTAGTCTAACCTGGCTCTCATTTTTTTTATTGAATCTGACTCAAAGGCAGGATAGGTAGGTAGGTAGGTAGGTAGGTAGGTAGATAGATACTCATACATAACTTGATTAATAGAATAATACCCATACATAACTTGATTAATAGGTTATGGTTAGTACAATGTGTGAACTAAGTCTATGTAATTTTGAAATATTGATTGAATGATAGCCATAAGTAGACATGTATTCATTTAGTGGGCTGTCCTACTTAATTCTGTCTGTAGCCCTTCCTTTCAATATATATATATACAGTTGCAAGAAAAAGTATGTGAACCCCTTGGGATTACGTGGAGTTTTGCATGAATTGGTCATAAAATGTGCTCTGAACTTCATCTAGGTCACAACAATAGCAAAACACAGTCTGCTTAAAATAATACTACACAAACATTAGATGTTGCCATGGTTTAATTGAACATAACATCTAAACAGTCACACTGCAGGGAGGAAAAAGTATGTGAGCCCCTAGCCTAATGACGTCTCCAACAGCTAATTGGAACCAGGAGTGAGCCAACCTTGACTCCAATCAGTGTGATGATATTGGATGTGTTGCTGATAGCTGTCCTGCCCTTTAAAAACACACATCTGGTTTGGGTTTACTGGTTTCAAGAAGCACTGTCTGATGTGAACCATACCTCACAGAAAAGAGCTCTCAGAAGACCTATGATCAAGAATTGTTGATTTGCATGAGGCTGGAAAGGGTTACAAAAATATCTCCAAAAGCCTTGATGTTCATATATCCACAGTAAGACAGACTGTCTACAAATGGAGAAAGTTTAGCACTGTTGCTACTCTCCCTAGGCGTGGTCATCCTGTATAAATGAGTGCAAGAGCACAGAGCAGAATGCTTCATGAGGTAAAGAAGAATCCTAGAGTGTCAGCTAAAGACCTACAGATGTCCCTGGCACATGCTAACATATTTGTTGACACATCTACAATAAGGAAAACATTAAACAAGAATGGAGTACATGGGAGGACACCATGGAGGAAGCCATTGCTGTCCCAAAAAAATATTGCAGCACGTTTGAAGTTTGCAAAAGAGCACCTGGATGTTCCACAGCACTACTGGCAATATATACTGTGGACAGATGAAACCAAAATTGTGTTGTTTGGGAAGAACACACAACACTATGTGTAGAGAAAAAAAGGCACAGCACACCAACAGCAAAACCTCATCCCCACTGTAAAACATGGCAGAGGAAGCATCATGGTTTGGGGCTGCTTTGCTGCCTCAGGGCCTGGGCGGATTGTTGTCATTGATGGGAACATGAATTCCAGAGTTTATCAAGACATTTTGCAGGAAAACATACGACCATCTGTCCGCATTCCATTATGGTCACACACAGCAGCACAGCCAGTTCGGTTGCAATATCTATAAACTAGCAGGTTTGTGCCAAGACTTATTATTATGATATAAAGTAAATAAATACTTAATTCTGGAACATGGTTTTGCTGCAGTTTAATTTAAATATGCCTTTTAAAAGCATCTATAATCATTGCCAAAAACTGAAACAGCCATGCTCTTAGCAATGACAACATAAGGAGGGGAATCTTTGTTCCATAGGATGGTCACTTCAGTTTCTGAACGCTTATATGTGGTTCCATGATTGCTAAAAGCTTGAGAATTACTGATCTCATATGACAAAACCAATGGTCAGATAGTTTAAACTACTATATCTGGACCAGAAAAGAAAATCCAAATGACTCAATGGCAGCAGAGTACTTTTAAAATCTCTTTCCTGTCATCTAGTGATCCTCCAGATGTTTGCAGCCCATATTTGTTAGCACCAAGAAGTTTTTGGAAAACAAATTATTGTGAATTTGCTAGAGTGCAGTGGAAAATCTATAAGCCTCCATATATTGTTCAGTTTCAACTCCCCGTAGCCTCGGCCAATACCGCTAATAGAGAAAGCTAGAATACTAGAACATCTGGAGGCCCTTCATTTTTTTCATCCCTGCACTTTACTCTTCTGCTGAAGTCTGAGTGCATAGTTAAATATATCTCAAAAAAGTACCCATTAGGAGATACAATGCAGCCAGTTAGTATGTGTTAAAATTTCATGTAAGTTCTGTAAAAACCTGCAGGGTAAAGACAGTGCATTTTAATTATTATTTCTACAGGAATAAAGTACTCATTTGAGACTCAAGTGTACTTAGGTCATGCACAAACCTGCTGTTAGCTCTCTGTTTATTAGTGCAAATTGGCAGCAGAAATTCTGTCCACTGAAATAAAGACTAAAACACAAATCAGGATGTATATTTATTCATGTAACATTTGGAGTGTTATTTGTGCTGTTGTCTTGGATTCATGCAATAGGTTTTAAAGAGCTTAGCAAAGAGAGCCGAAGAAGCCTTGAGGACGCTAGACTCCTGTCTGGTGAAGATATATTTATCTCCCCCTTCCTGCCACTATTTCTGTGCTTTCTGGGACAAAGAATTAAGGGACAAAGATCTTTCCAATATCTTGGGTGACCAATTAGAACTTTCCCATCATACTCCACAGCATTCTTGATAACTTTGTAATAAGAACACCATACTAGAAATTATGAAGGGAAATGGAGAAATTGATCTAGTAAGACTGTCCCATTTGAATATACCAAATCTCTTTGACTTAAAATATGGGGATTGTGATATAGATAGAGATGAATGAATCTCATTTCCAGGTGGGGAGATTGCGGGGATTCAGAGTCAGAGAGGATTTGTCGTATTTCTATAATATAAGATGCAATCTATATAAAAAGATAGAATATAGAACGAGGATTCATAACATGAATGGGCCAATACATTTATGCTTCCCATTAAATTTCTATGGGAAGCTTTATTGTCCTAAGATTTTCTGTGCAGAGTAAAACCAGCTGTGCCTCATTTTTAGTAAGTCTTGGGGATATAATCTTTAGATCTGCTCTTCACATGTAGTTGGGAAAAGAAAATTAATCCATCAATCTTATTTTCTTCTACCTCCTAAATTCATTGAAATTCTCCACCAAAACATTATTAACTATTTTAGCTAAGTCTAAATCAAATCTTTATGTAGGATACATTACTACACAATAATAAAAGCATCAAATACCAAATCAACCAGAAACGTGAATATTTAAAAAAAGAGACTTATGGATAAGATTGATAAGGGAGTTAATGAACAAGAGTGTCTAAATGGGTAAAAGGAGCCACCACTTCCATTTTAATGAAATTGTGACCACTGTAACCTCTCAAAGATATAATAGTTCAGAGAGCTGTCACAAAATACAACACTGCCAGTTTCTCTTCCTTCCACAAGACAAGTGATTGTCTGGATTTTCTAGCCCAATTTCTATGTTGCCCATCATGCTAATATAGTGACTCTAGGCGGCTTACAATCATAAAAAGTTAAGTACAATTTTTTTAAAAAATTTGAATAAAAAGATTAAGTTAAAAGCAAGACGGTGGGCTGCCTAGGTTGAGAATCTTCTATAACTCATCAGCCAACTCCAATGTAGCAGTTCTGTGTCAGGACCTTAGACCCGTGATGGCGAACCTATGGCACGTGTGCCACAGGTGGCACATGGAGCCATTTGTCAGGGCACGCGAGGCTTGCCCTGTCAGCTGACATCGGCCTTCATTTGAGGCCATTTTTCGCCTTCAGGAGCCCTCAGCAGGCTTCCCTGAAGGCTCCTGAGGGCAAAAAATGACACTAGGAGCAAACCGGAAGTGAGAAAACAGCGTCGAAAGCGGGGGGTGCCAGGGCGGGCACACATAGTATTATAGGTCTGGCATACCAGCACACAACCCCCGTGTTCCCCCCACTTTTGGCACGCGAGCCACAAAAGGTTCGCCATCACTGCCCTAGGCCAACCAGCAAAACCAGGTTATCAAGGCTATTCTGGAAGGCCAAGAAGGTGGGCATGGATTTCACCTCTAATAGAATATTCCAGAGGGCATGGGGCCATAGCAGAAAAGGCCAGCAGGATCCAAAGAATCCTTAGCATAACTAAAACCTTGGTCCTATCAACAAAAATGAGCTAGTAGACCAGATGGAACTTTCTCCTCTGGATTGTTTATCAAGTAGTTATAAACTTCTTTTTTCCCTCAATAACTTCTCAACCTTGTTATGGTGTCCATGAGGAAAAAGTCTCATACTTGTCCTTTTGAAAATGGCAAATTTTCTTGGAACTCTTCTTTCAATTGTGTTGGGAGGCTTATATTTAAACCATCATAATAAAGATTGGTGTCCATTTTTTATTCCAAAATTGCAATTGACACCTCTACATTGTCAGCTACTTGTGAAATTGCCTCAATGGTTCGGTAACTTTCTACACATATTTGCATCTCTGCAGTAGTTTGAGCAATTTTTTAAACATCCTTGCAGCATAGCTCTATTAATTATTGGATTTTATTTAACAATTTTTCAAATACATTTCTAATAGTTTGCTCCTCCATCTTCTTAACTCCCTTTTTTGTCAAATAGTGGGTTTTTTTGTAAGTCACTGAAGAATTGCTGGCCAATCAGGAATCATACAAATCAGAAAGTTTTAGCCACTTCCCACAACAAAGGAGACCAAGCTACAAATGACTAAAAATAATAAACTAGAGCCAAAACTTTCTACCCTTCTATTTCTCCAACAACCCTTTTTTAAAGAAGATACTCCACCTTTCCTTATTTTAGTTGGCCTTTGCAGCCTTCTTTTGTTGTTTAACAATGAAGATGCAGATCTTCAAAAAGGATTAACAGGTTGTGGCTCAAAAAAGACTGACTTAGTTTAATAAAGATTAATTAAAAATGATTAAGAAATGAAAGGCACAACTTACTGTATCCATTTGAAAAATAAATTCCAAAATGGTTTCTTCAACAACGAACTGATTGCAGCCCTGCCTCCCAGCTACTTGCTGTGGGGCAGAGCTGTCAAACTTGCAATCTGTGGACCAGATGCATCATGTGCTGCCCCTGCCTCTGCCCTGTTTAGCTGAAGTAGCTGAAGGGGGGGAAAGTCCCGATATGCCATGATGACCTGAATTTGACACTCCAGCTATGGAGGATCTTGCGGGATGATTCTAGGACAGTGATGGCTAATCTTTTTGTCCTCATGTGCTGAAATCACACGCGGGTGCACGTGTGCCCATACCCACAATGCAATGTGCCCCACCCCCCTGTGCATGCGTGCATGATCCCGCACCCTTGTGCATGAGCACACATTTACCGTATGCGCAGTAGAGACCCAAAAATCAGCTGGCTGGCAGGAGGCGCATGCGCATGCGCGGTAGAGCTGAGCTGGGTGACAGCTTGCGGGCATGTATAGAGGGCTCTGCGTGCCACAGGTTCACCATCACGAACAAGGACTTTTCCTAACCCTGGAGAGTCATATAAACTAAAGGAATGCCGGTTCCTTCTGTTGGTAAATTGAAAAAGTGAAAAAGCCAGAGGAAAACCCTTCAGCGATCTTTCCCTGGGCATGTCATATAGTTGGCCATCTTCACCGGAAGTCAGCTGTACAATCTTAAAAAACATGATTGAAAAATAAATGGAGAAATGGTAGCAACTCTGATTTTTTTTCTTTCTACCTATAATCTAACACTGTTGTTTTTTAGGTTAAAAAGCATATAAAAAGGAAATATAACCATAATATTTTATCCTATATAATACTTCTCAAATTTTACTAAAATTAAAAGAGAAAACAATATACCGATTTTAAGCTGTTCTACCAAAAACCAACAGAAAACAGAGCTAGTAGTTATTACACTCAAAACTCACAAACATTTGTCATAATATTTAATAAGCAAGATCCAAATTACTATAAGAAGTATCTTGTACTTGTTCTTTTGTTTTCATACAATGTATTAATTAAGCCATAATGATAAATTCTCAGATTTTTCTTATATAATCACTCTTTGTAGGTATGACTGGTGATTTTGAATTTGAAATATAACTTTATTTATGTTTCTGATCTGAATATATATTGATTAACAAAGAAAATATTGGATGAAGTGAAATTTTAAATCCTAAAAACTCTATTATCTGAGGCTTTTCTTTTAATTTCTTATTTGCTAAATGACATTCCTATTATGTATAAATAAAAAGTCCATTTTCAGCAAATGCATGGAACCCAAAGGGATGGGTGAATTCATGAGATGACTCCATTATTATTGATATCCTTTTTTCTATTGTTTCTCTGCTTGTAATTTGCCTCTTCAAAACCTTGGTGCGTCTTATATTCCGGTGGGTTTTATACTCCGAAAAATACGGTAAATAATATGAGAAAGTGCCCAATGCACTAGGTATTTTATCTGAAGATTCGGTAGTCATCTAAACATGGTTGGACCACGAGGGGGGTTTACCCCTCGTGGAAATGTGCCCACCAGGATACCGTGCATTTCATCAACCGTGGGCCCTAGGCAGGGGTGGGAGCGTGGCGGTAATAATAATAATAATAATAATAATAATAATAATAATAATAATAATAATAATAATAATAATAATAATAATAATAATAATTTTTAATTTTATATCCCGCTCTCTCTCCCCAAAGGGACTCGAGGCGGGGCACAGGCAATTAAAAATACAGATAAAACCACAGACAGAATACAAAATTAAAAATGAATTAAATTAGTCCTGCGCTAAAAACCCATAAACTAAACTAAAACTAC
The DNA here is from genome assembly GCA_039707465.1 of Rhabdophis nuchalis. Classification (NCBI taxonomy): domain Eukaryota; kingdom Metazoa; phylum Chordata; class Lepidosauria; order Squamata; family Natricidae; genus Rhabdophis; species Rhabdophis nuchalis. The sequence goes on from CM077643.1 coordinate 178,905,120, forward strand.
CCCTAAAACCCCTAACCTTAGAAGAGACTACCCAAGGCCGGCCAGGCGAAAAAGATGTGTCTTTAATTTTAAACGGAAGGAGCGGAGGTCCGTAGTTGTCCTAATATCGGGGGGAAGGTCGTTCCCCCCGATATTATTAGGGAAAGTCTGGAGCCGAGAGAGACCACTGTGCTACAGACCACCAGCTGTGAGTCCCTCTATGTGAGATGGGGCCCTGGGAGGCAGCTGGGCTTGCTGCTTGTGTACCTGGCTCCCCGCTATGTATCAGCAGCCCTGCCCGAGCTCCTCGAGGTGATAGCCAAGGTGGCGGTTGAGACCCCCAGACTTGTAGTCTTGGGGGACTTCAACCTGCCATCACTAGGCGGATCAACCGAGGTAGCCCGGGAGTTCATAGCCTCCATGACCGCCATGGACTTGACCCAGGTAATTGAGGGTCCCACACACGAGGGAGGACACACGCTGGATTTGATCTTTGTCTCAGGCCAGTGGAAAAGTGAACTCGGTGGGAATTAGCCATCATACCCCTGTCATGGTCAGATCACTCACTTCTCCGGCTCGACTTTTTTACCGTTACACCCCACCGCGGGGAGGTGGAACCGGATATTCCAAGATGGTTCCATCCCAGGCGCCTGATGGACCCTGAGAGGTTCCAGACGGACCTTGGGCCATTACCTGTGACCCTGACCCGCGCCCCGATCGAGGACCTAGTGGGCTCTCACCTGTGCAACTTAGGCGTCCTCCTGGATACCCGGCTGTCTATGCAAGATCACGTGACAGCCGTGGCCAGGGGGGCATTCCACCAGGTACGCCTGGTGCGGCAGTTGCGTCCCTTATTGGACCGGGCCGCCCTTCGCACAGTCACTCACACGCTTGTGACATCCCGGCTAGACTACTGCAATGCTTTCTACATGGGGCTCCCCTTGGGATGCATCCGAGGACTATAGCTGGTCCAGAATGCGGCCGCGCAGGCGATCTTGGGAACGTCCAGGTATTCCCATGTGACACGCTCCTGCGTGAGCTGCACTGGTTACCTGTGGTGTTTCGGGTGCGCTTCAAGGTGTTGATCACCATCTTTAAAGCGCTCCATGGCACGGGACCTAGCTACCTGCGAGACCGCATCCTACCCCATACATCCTTTCGGCCGATCCACTCCCACAGAGAGGGACTTCTCCGGGTGCCGTCCACTAGGCAATGCCAGCGGGTGACGCCTAGGGGAAGGGCCTTCTCTGTGGCGGGCCCAACCCTCTGGAATGACCTACTCCCCGACCTTAGAACAACCACGGACCTCCGCACCTTCCGCCAGAAATTAAAGACACTCTTGTTCCATCAGGCCGGCTTGGCCTAAGCTATTTACCTAGCCTACAGTCTGTACCATAAATTGTTTTAATTGGGTTTTAGATGGGGTCATGTTTTAACATTTTTAAATTTTAGCACAGGGATAATTGATTTAATTTGGTATTAATTATTTATATTTGTGATATTGTGTGTTTTAATTTCCTGTGCACCGCCCCGGGTCCCTTTGGGGAGAGGGTGCGGTTATATAAATCCAACAAACAAACAAACAAACAAACAAACAAACAAACAAACAAATGTGCCCTTTTCCAGTATGGGACCAAAACGATCAATGCTCCAGTCCAGTTTCTGAACTCAGTAAATTTTCCACAGCCACAGCTACACCTCTTATCAAAATTGTATCTATTTGAATGGAAAAGCACCTGAGGATGACCCCCCCTAAAAAATTGGATCAACCCCCTACCCCCACATCTGTCTCTATAATCTTCTTCACAGCAAATCCTTCTCAACTTTCCCCATTTTTAAAAAAAATTATTTAAGGAAAAAAACAATTTTTCTTTCAGGGAAACAGAACCATAATGTCACAGTTGGAATCAATTATAGTACAGCTGAGCAAATAATAGCTACCAGACTCAGGTAGCTAGCTTATTTCCCTTTGTACTGTGGGTTCCCAAGAAGATGGATTTGATTTGATTTACATATCTTCTGGGTAGTCTGTCTAGGTTCTAGGACTACTAATTTATTTGTATTTACAAGAAATTGTCCAAGCTATTGTTAACTAAATTGGAAAGCTAGGTTTCATCGCCAGATAATGTATAGAGAGAGTGTGAAATGAACCAGCTTTTCTGGCTGTTTTCCAGGAGAGCTTTGCTGGCTATCACCCAAAATCATTTTGGCAGTAGTCATGTCAGCAGCCAGGATCATCACAGATGGCTAACACCATGATACTCTGCTTGTAATCCTCCTAGATGCATCTGGCAGATTGTCGCTAGATACAGATTTTGGGACTGTGGAAGGATCTTTCCATTTATCCAGGAGAACAATTCCAGATCCAGATCCCTACCCTATCAACCCAATTTCAATTATGGAAAACACGCCTAATGTAGAATCCTCTTATCAACTAATAGCTGATTAATCAGCTGTTCTTGGCCTGGTTCTTGATCTGATACTCAACAGCAGGGAAGACATACTTGACAAAGTAGAAAGCGACAATTCTGGAGTTCTTGATTTGAAGGAAAACCAAATCTGATCATATCTTGGGACTTCAAGCAAATAGATTTTAATAATGTCAGAACAATAATAAATATCCCAAGTATAATATGGGCATCCACAGCATCCTGCTGCTTTTATCAGAATGAGCTACCTGCCAACACACCACTAGCTCCACCCCTATGGGACTGGCATGGGACATCACAACGCACATACAAAAGGGGTGGGGCTTGCATCTCAATGGCACAACAGTACTTTTTCATACTGCCTCCTGTGCACCCCTGCAGCTTGATCTCTCTGCTCATGCCACTGTTATGGGAAGCAAATGTGGGAAAGAATCTCAAGATGGATCAGAATGCTAAAGGAGAGACATAATAAAAATAAAATGCAGAGTGGAGGAAAAATAGAAGCAGTAAAGATGGCCAATGTGGGCACATAAGAAGCTTCATTAGCATCCAAAAAGAAAAAAAGAACACATACAAGAAATGGGAAATTAGCCAAGTCAAAAAGGAAGAGTACAGACTAGAAGCTCCAAACTGTAGTTAGGGTCAGGAAAGCAAAAGAATCAGCATTCCAGCTGCTCAATTAAGAAAACAAATAATTACAAAGAAAAGCCTTCCATTTTGGTTTAGACATTTTTGACAAAAATATTGTAGGTTCCATAAGATCAGACAGTTGGGAAGACGGGGTGGGGGTGGGAGGAGACAAATGTGAGAGTCATTCCAACTGTGAGATGGGCAGCATATAAATTCAATAAATAAATGAATTTGAAAATTGAGACTGATAGAAACAGGGTTTGGAAACACCTCTCTGAATTACTGTAGATTAAATCTCCAGGACCAGGTGAATTCTACCCTGGGGTAATAGAAGTAGTAGCAGATGGTCTGGCCAAACTATTGGGTATGATCTTTCAGAAATCCTGGAGGATATGATTGGAAGATAGTAAATCTTTCCCCTCTCTTCACAGAAGGGAAAATAAAAGTCCAACAACCTAGAGACCAATCTATCTGGCTTTGATACTTGGGAAAATTCTAGATTGGCTTATAAATAAGTGTTCAGTCTATAAACACCTAAAACCAGAAATCCACAAACGTTTGTCAAGAATAAATCTTGCGGTGTCACCTTATCCCCCTTTTAAATTAAATAACTTCCTTAACAGATTGTAAGACTACAGATATCATATAATTTGACTTGAGCAAACATCCCATGATATGATAATTAGTAATCATAAAGATATGACTGGTATGCCAATTAAGTGGATTCATAGCTAACTCAAACAGCCACCTCAATAAGATTTAATCAGTGCTCACTCTTCAAATTGGAGGAAAGTATCAAAAGGGCTGCCACAAGAATCAATACTGAGTCCTCTGCTCTGCAGTAATTAAGGATTGGGATGAAGAGGTGGAAGAAATGTTTGTCAGACTCACACAGAAGATACAAAGTTGAGTGGGGTAGTTAAGACTCCAGTAAATATTAAAACCTTGATGATGATGTGGAAGAAATCGCCAGAATGTAATCAAATTAAATTTGAGAGATAAGTGCCAATCTCTGATAAGACTAGGGATTCCTTGATTAATAAGGAAAAATGTGGGAAAAATTATTGGAATAATAGTTGATAGCAAACCACAAATACAAGCAGCAATATACAGCTATAAAAAAGTAGAATTTTAGTCTGTGCTAGCCCAAGTATAATTCCCAAATCATAGGAAGTAACAATCCATCCTATTCTGCTTTGGATAGACTCTTCCACTAGTAATGTAAACTACCTACCATCTACCACTGCAGTGTTGATTATATAAATTTAATAAATAAATACACTTTACCAATGGAACCAGTTGTCCATTGAGGTGCTAGGATCCCTTCCATGCATGTGTTGAGTCAGAGGCTAGGCAGCCATATTTGTCTAAGACAGGTCTGTCAAACTCATGGGCCACATGCCGGATGCGTTAAGCGCTGGCCACGCCCAAGCCTGGTTTAGCGAAGGGGGGAAAAGTTGTGATACGTCACAAGACGATGCCATGATGACACGAGTTTGACACCCCTGGTCTAAGATGCTTTAGCTGTGGTTCCTGCATTGATCAGGATATTGGATGGAACGGACTAAAGCAGACCTGTGCAACATATGGATCACAGACTACCAAGCAACCTTGTGCGCTTCACTGGCATTTTTCAAAACTTCAATAAACTCGCTATTGCCAAATGTCACATTGCTACCATAGAAAGATCTGTCTTCACTACTCCGAAATACATACTGCTGAGCATATACAATGCATCACCAATACCCCACTCCAATGCTGTCTCTGCAGTTCTAGTCACTGAACAGCTGATCAACATCAGTATTCCATTGTGAGTTCCAATTCTTTTTACCATGGTGGCTCTTTTTCTCTCTACAAGTTGTGCAGGCCTGAACTAAAGGTTCCCTTTTAACTCTGTTATTTATGGTTCCATAACACAGTTATGAACTTCTTTAAAGTAGCGCTATATACATAAACCAAAAAGTTTGGACAACTATTACAGTAGACGGTAGGAGAAAGACACACGAATGGCCACTGGATCTTTGCAAGCTGGAGATAAGTCCTAATTAATTCAGAGTTAAAAATTCTTATACAATAATTTAGGTTTTAAAAAAACCAATCAGATGAAATAAAATTAAGATGAAAATAACTGTTGGAATGTTTTAGATGTGAATCTGCTTATTTGAGAATGTGGGAAATAACTATCTCTACTTTCGTATAATAGGGTTTTCAGCATAGATATTTGAATACAGTATTTAGTATTATCCCATGGTATATAAGGGTTAGACTTTATGAATTTTACCATCTTACAAGATTAAGTATATGACTAATGTTATAATTCTATGTAAGCAGACTTAATTGGGGTTCATCAGAATGAACACACTGAAATGTACAGTTGAGTGAATACATAAAGAATTCCCATATTATGTAGAAGATGGAATATATTATTTTTGTAAATATTTCATATACCCTCCCTAATGCCAATAAACATGGTGGCAGAGAATGTGAATAATTATGTAAAAGCTGAGGAAAATGTGAGGCATAAATACCAGAGGTGGTTTGCCAATTTTTTCACTACTGATTCAGGAGTGCTCGCGTGCATGTGTGCAACGCTTTTGCACATGCAGGGCTGGTAGGCGGAGCCTTTTGCCGCTGCTTCTATCGGTTCAACCAATCTGGGGCGAACCGGCAGCAACCCATCTCTGATAAATACTAGAAAACATGAACTTGGATCCATAGCTTCTTGTATGTCTCTAGATGTTTCTTTACCTCAAAGGAAGCAGCAGCTTGGTACGCAAATCAGTTTCTGCCTTGGAATTGCTCCATCCATTGATAAGAATAAGAAGCCCCTTGCCTGGCAAGTGAACGTGAGGTGTAGATTCTTGCACCTGCAAGAGGCTGTGATATCAAGATGATTATATGGGTAAAACAGTGTAATGTCATAATACCATTGCACTTAGTTACAAACTGTCATTTCAATAGAAAGAAATGCTGAATTGGCTCAGTTCCCAGTCAATCCAATCCATAGAGCATAAACATAGAACAGACCTTTTGTTATGAAAAGGTGGAAACTTCAGGCACCTTGCTGTACGTGCCAGAGAGTGAAGCTATATTTCCAAGGTAATTTAATTCTCATCAGTGACATTCTTAGCAACCCTCTCAGCACATAAATTATGGTCCACTTAAAAAATACAATCTAACTAGAAGCTGAAAGATAATTCAAAGATTTTCTTACGTGATATGTGTTGAACTGTGTTGTGGATCAGTTTTCCATCACCTGTTTGGATGTCCTCAACAGCATGTGCCACAGGCCATGCTTGCCCCAAATGACAGAACTCTCAACCAATGGACCAATCTGAGGAAGGCTGAGGGGCATTCACATCAGAGGTGGGTTATTCCCAGTTCTGCCAGGATTGGGCAAACCGGTAGTAGCGGTGGCGGGAGGCTCCACCTACCCACCCGGACACTTCGCTCGTGCATTGAGCACAAACACAGTAGTAAAAAAATTGGCAACCCACCACTGATTTACATGCCCTTTTTTGTTATGTATAATTCCTTGAGATTTTGCTTTCTGCCCTGTGTAGTGAAAATAAAACATTGTAATAATCATAAAACTTAGGCGTCCTCCTAGATACTCGGCTGTCTATGGAAGATCATGTGACGGCCGTGGCCAAGGGGGCATTCTGCCAGGTTCGCCTGGTACCCCAGTTGTGGCCCCTATTGGACCGGGACGCCCTTTGCACAGTCACTCATGCGCTCGTGACTTCCTGACTAGACTACTGTAACGCTCTCTACATGGGGCTCCCCTTGAGGTGCACCCGACGACTACAGCTAGTCCAGAATACAGCCGCGCGGGTAATTATGGGTACCTCCAGGTACTCCCACGTAACACCGCTCCTGCGCGAGCTGCACTGGCTACCTGTGGCCTTTCGGGTGCGCTTCAAGGTGTTGATTACCATCTTTAAAGCGCTCCATGGCTCGGGTCCTAACTATCTGCGTGATCGTATCCTACCCCACACATCCCTTCGACCGATTCGCTCACACAGAGAGGGACTTCTCCAGGTGCCGTCCACCTGGCAATGCCAACAGGCGGCTCCCAGGGGAAGGTCCTTCTCTGTGGCAGGCCCAACCCTCTGGAATGACCTACCCCCTGAGCTTAGATCTACCACGGACCTCCGCTCCTTCCGTCAACAATTAAAGACCCATCTTTTCCAGCAGGCCGGCCTGGCCTAACCTAATCTACCGTACCAACCTAGTAAATATTACCTAATCGGGTTTTTACGCTATAAATTTAAACGAGATATTTTAACACAGGGTAAAACATTTAATTTAGTTTTAATTATTTATAATTGTTTTATGTATATGCACTTAAATTCTTGTACACCGCCTCGAGTCCCTTCGGAGAGAGGGGGCAGTCAATAAATCCAAATAAATAAATACATAAATAAATAAAAGTATCCAGCCTGTGATGTTCCCTGAGAGACATTTCATTGCCACCATTTTTCAATACAGGTAGTCCTTGTCCACAATTGAGCCCAAATTTTCTGTTGTTAAGTGGAACGTTTTCTTAAATGAATTTTGCCCCATTTTACAACTTTTCTTGCCACAAGGGTTAAATGAATCACTGAAACTGATAAGTTAGTAACCTGTTGTTAAGTGAATCTGGCCATTGACTTTCCTTGTCAAAAGTTTGCAAACAGTGATCAGGTGACCTTGGTACACAGCAAGGGTCATAAGTAAGAACCAGTTGCCAATTTTGTGAATTTTGATCACATGATCGCCAGGATGCTACAAATTTTGTAACTGAAAAATGGTCATATATATTATGCATCAAGGCTTGCAATAGTACTGGGTTTAGGATTCCAGCAGTATTATCTTCTTTAACATCCAGTGCGCGGGGAAAAAACCCGCTGCGTACCTACAACCAAAGGACAGAGAGCACAATAAACCCAAAGCTACCAGCCTCCTCAGGCTGCAGCAGAAAGCAACTCCAACGAGCGCCTCGAGACAGGCAGAACCTAGCGATGGGGCGGGACAACTCGTTGCTAGGATCCCCAGCTCCAGTTATACGATTGGCTGTCAACACAGCAACGGAAGACGGGGCCTGTAGTAGGAACGGGCGTCGCTCTTGGGCCCCGGAAGTGCTTCCAGGGGTGGGAAGTGCTTGGGACGCTACACCGGGTTTGAATGAATCGGGCTGATTCATCGCGGCCCGGCTGAGCGGAAGGTGTCGGGCGGGGCGAGGCGAAGTGGGACTCCAGCAACCACTCAACGGCGACAGATAGGTAGGCCGCGTGCGAGCTACGCAGGCGCTGAGAGGGGGTGAGAGAGCGCGCGACCGCCGGGCTCCGCTGGTAGGTGGAGGAGCTCGCAGGGGGCTGTTTCCCGGCGGGTGGCCCTTTTATAGTCGGGTGGCCGTTGGTTATCTCCCTCCCCACTCCCCCTTGTTCGGGAGTAAGGCTCGCTGAGGAGACGGCGCCTTTAAGCTCCCTTCGAGTCTCTGGGTTTTTTTTTTAAATCCCGAGAACCCTCGGTGTAAAGAGGAAACTTCACGGAGGTGGTGAGGAGAAATAAAAGTTCAGCCGGACGGAGCTGTTGCCTCGAAATGCGCCTTATCTTGACCCGGTTTGGGGTGGGGGGAACACTTCGGTCCTGAGGGGGAACTCAGGTCTTCCTCCTGAGGCGGCTGAGAAAAGAGAGGCGCCCGGCATAGGAAAGCAGGCTGAGGCGGCGTTCCTCTGCCCTAAATGTCTGTGGAGATTCTCAGTCATCCCAGGTCATGGTTGCCCCAAAGGTGCTTTTCCCCCCCAACAGGCAACTGGACTTTCTCCCCCCCCCCCCCTTTCAAGAGGTTTCCCTTCTCATCCAAGAAGCTTCTTCAGCTCTGACTGGATGATGGGGAATCCAGTCTGCGCTGAAGAAACTTCTTGGATGAGAAGCGAAACTTCTTCAAAAGAAAAAAAAACCCAGAAAAGTCCAGTTGCCTCTTGAAAAAAACATCTTTGGGATGACTGTCCTAAAGAGCTTATATTCCCTTTGAGCCCTCCCGGCCTCCATAGGAATTTTGAGAGAGTCTTTATTCTGGTAAGGTTGAATCCCTTTGAAGTTGGAGTGATGAAACCCCTATTTAAAAAAAAAACCACAACAGCAGCAGCCGCTTTGGCCTGGTAGCCAAAAAAAAGGGCTTATTTGGATTATGAGACTTCAGGGTGACTGTTCCGATGCTGAACAGCTCCGGTGCGCTTCGCTTGGCCCATTCTGTGTGTTCCTCATAGGAAGTTTTAGAAACCTGAAACAAAAACATTATGGGGGCCTTCCTGAAGGCATAGCTCCTGCTTGATGGCAGCTATAGCCAGGAAGACTTTTGTACTACTTCAGCTGATGTGACATCTGCTCCTGGATCAGACTAGCAGCTTAGTCACTTCATAGCTTGACTACAGCAATGTACTGTATGTGGAGCTGCCTGCAGTGGAATGGGAATGCTTAGATAACTTTTATTGTCATTTTTGTTTCTGTGGGCACTCTGACACACATTAAAAATGAAATTGCCTGCTCTCAAAAGTGTACTCATGCATACATACATAGGTGTGTGTGTGTGTGTGTGCGCGCGCACACACACATGCACACACATTACAGACTAGGGGTGTCAAACTGGTGGCTTGTGGGTCGGATATGTCATGCACAGGCCATGCCCACCCCAGCTCCGCAAAGGCAAAATCGTGATACATCATGATGTCATGTGATACGATGGAGTTGACACCCATGCTATATACATTTCTTAATTGTACATTTACATGGGTGTACATAGTTTACATGGGTATGCTTTGCAAACTGCACTGGTTGCGAGTTTGTTTCCAGGTGAAATTCAAGATGCTGGTCATTACGTATAAACAACACCTTGCATAGGGCCTAGCCAATTTGATCCAGCAGGATCAGCCCATTTTGAGTTCCTTCAATTAATGTCATCAGTTGGGTTCCCAGAAGTCAGTTTTTCTGTCTGGCAACCTGCTCTTTGAAATTAGGTTGCCCCATAAGGTCCAGATGGCCTCAACCAGCAGGAATTCCAAGTGGCCTTGCTTGGCTCTTCATCCAGGCTTAGGTGAGGATGAGGGGATTAAAGACCCTTTTAGGTGATGTGGATTTTTTTTTTATTCCTGTCCAGTTTGTGGTCTTTTATTCCTTGTTTTTCCTTGTATTATAGTGTTGGTTTATTCCTTGTTTACTTGTGGACCATCCAAAGTTGTTGGGAATTGGGTGCTATATAAAATTTAAACATAATTTCTTTTGTAAATATTTTGAGGAAATTGAAGGCTGGCATAGAAGAAGCCAAAGTTAACTACTCACATTTTTCCCCAGCTTCTACAGGTCCAGTATACAGATAATCGTTGAGTTACGACAGGACTCTAATTTCTATCATTAAGTGATGCAGTTATAAAGCTCAGTGTCATGTAACTATTGCTTAGCAATGGCAATCTGGGCAGTTCCCATTGCAGTTTTTAACTGAATCCCATCAATTGTTAACTGAAGACCACAATGAAGTGCAAAGTGTTAAGGGACTGCAGAATGCATGGGGCCAAAATTGCAGAGATGGGGAGAAGATGGGTATGTGGGAGCTACACTACCTTTGCTGTTATAAGTTTGGGTGGATGGCCAAGTTCCTGAATTTTGATCACATGACCTTGGGGTGTTGCAGTGGCTATAATTTCAGGAACTGGGCATAAGTATCATTTGTTCAGTGCTGCCATAACTTTGAACAAATGGTCTTAACACAAGAACTACCTGTAGTTCATTTAGCATATTTTAGTAGATAATATTTTCACTAGTTATTTCTCAGAAGTTATTCTTGCCAAGAAAGCTATTGGATGCCTTTTACTTTTGTTGCTCTGACAACAATATTTAACTCTATTACTATAAATTATGTTCATTTTTATGTACTTCTGCTGCAAAAAGTAGATTAAAAGAACGCAAATGCAGTTCTACAGATGTACAGGTAGATTTGAAGGATTAAAAAATAAAGCATTTCCATTTAATATCTTTTTGCATATAGTATCTTGCCCTGTATGCATACAGGTTAACTTTGGTTAACTGTTACTTCCTCAGTGACCATTCAAAGTTCACCCAGCTCTGAACAAGTCTTACTTATGACCAGTCCCCAAAATTTAGGCTGTTCTAGCACTGTTGCTATCACAGTGATTTTAATCCAGGTGCTCAGCAACCAGCTTGAAGTTGTGATGGTTGCAGTGTCCTGCAGTTACATGAGTACTGGTTTTGACCTCCTCTGCCAACTTCCCACAGTCAAAGTCAATAATTGCAGGTGGCTCCTATAAGTTGCTCCCCTCCCACCACTTTTTCTTCTAAGGCGCTCAACTATGGAATACGAGATCCCAGGGATCTTATACCCCATAGTGTGGGCCTGCAGCAGCCACCCATCCTCACCCAGCATCAGCCATTACTTGCTGACTGTGCTTGTGCTATGACACTGCAGTCACACACCCACAAGCCTGCTTGCAAGCTGCCCAGGACTTGAGATTTCCTGCCAGCTTCCCCATTGACTGTGCTTGTTGGAAGCCAGCTGGAAATTGTGAGTGGTTCTCATTGATGATTTTTGGTTAAGGATGGCAATACAGACTGCTCTGATTGCTGTTGCTAAGCGACGCAGTCATTTGACATTATCCTTTACAACTGCATTGCTTAGCTCATGCTTATGTGGAAACATAAGTTCCAATTGCTGTTGTTAAGTAAGGTGAACCTGTTCTTTAAAACACAATTGACTTTGCTTTAATATATATTCAATTATATATTGTATTTATATTTCAGCTATTGTTGGAGTACATTGCGTGAAGTTTGTCTCATCTCAGTGATTTAGGACAGGTAAAAAAAGTAACTTTCTATTACTCAGATTTACACAAAAATCTTTCATGATTTCTATTTATATATCTGTATAAAGTTCTCTAAATTCAAAGTAGTAAATGAAGTGTATTACCTCAGTATTTTTTATTTGCATTTTTGTAACAAGCATGTATTTTACTTTGTTTCTGAACAAACAAGGAGCAAAATTAAGAAATTAAAGAGGGAAGTAGAGCAACATTTGGGCACCAAAATCTATCATTAGCTGTTTGTTTCAAATAAATAGCTCACTCGGGAGATTTAAAAAAATGCTTGGTGATAATTTGTACTACATTCTTATCTGTCTCTTAGGGTCTGACACAGGGATGCCTTCATAATAAGTGTTAGTTAATTGTGATATTTTAACTGGATGAAGTATGAAAACTAGAAATGTATAATGTAAAAAGCTTAAGGTAATTAGGAAGGCCTGTTTGTGGACACTTTTTGGTGCTCATATTTGTTAATTATTAATTTTTGATGATTCAACAACATTATCTATGTCATATAAAAATATTAAATGTCATTCAGCATTGAAAAATGCAGGCATTCCGTAACAGATAGTTATGGAAACTTGATGATCATCCACTATTTAGAATACCGTAGATGCTGATCTACAATTATCTTGGCTATTGAGATGAATTGTAGAGTCATATATATCTACCCCATATTTACCAAGCATATTTATTATTAATGGTATTCAGATAACATGCTAAGTAAAAACCCAACTGTCTTAAATACACATTCATATATTTTATGACTCTCGTGAAGCCCTGCTTTGCTTATAGCCTAGTTTTCTGAGTGAACACATCTGTCTGGCTTCAAACAGCACATTAAGCCTGAATCTTCCATATTACAATATGCTAGGAAAGAATCCAGCAATTTAACTGTTCTTTCATGTTTGGGAACTCAGACCTCAATAATTCACAAAACAAATTTCTTAGTAGTTTTAATATGTTGATTTTAATTTATAAATTTGACTTTGATAAGAATGGGACTTTTCCAGTTAGTTCAGCCTATATTATAGAGACAGCTTGTTTGAATTTTCCATCATCAATACAGAGGATAGCCTGTGTTTCTTAAATAAAATACTCTAATTTTATTTGCCAAATTAAAATTATTTTATTTTTTAGGCTCTGTAATGTGATAGTCTGAGAGGTTTAAAAAGAGTTTATTTAAGTTTGACCCATAACATATATTTCCCTTTAAAAAGGTTTCGCCTCTCATCCAAAAAGCTTCTTCAGTTCTGACTGAATGGTGGGGAATGGATGTGAAACATTTTTTAAGGAACAAAAAAACAAGAAAATGCAGCTGCCTTTTTAAAAGCATCTTTGGGACAACCATGACCTGGATGATTGACTCTCCATAGAAACCCACATATACATTGCCTTTATTAACTTTGTCTAACACGTCTAACATGCACAAAACAGAATTTGATCACCATTTTATGATAAAAAGAAATTAATGTAATTTATTTCCGATAATTTCTATTTGACTGCAAACTCCCTTCCAAAGTTCACAAGACTTTGATTTAAAAACCAAATTAAAAGTTCAGTTGATTCAGGATGGGTCCACAATTGTCAGTTCTCCAAATCCCATGGATCGTTCCATGGGATTTGGAAAATTGGCAGAAAAGGAGCCACTTCTCCCCCCCCCCCTCCTCCCACCCCCACGTCCCATAGAGGAAAAGAAAGAAGGGAAGCTTTTTTTCAGTGCCAGCTCTCCTTTTCCCAAGCAGAGTGGACGACACCAAAGAGCCACTTACCTTCCAACAAGGGAAGTGGAGTGAAAGAGGCACTTCTAAGTAAAGCTGTGCCCATAGGTGCCAGTGAAAGAGCAGCTCCATCACAGGACTACCAGCTGCTCTTCTGCAGGCAGAGGCATGGTGGAGCTACTTGTGATTTCCATGTAGGGTTGCTGGCAATGCTACCAGGAAGCTGTAGGTAGCTTCACTATGGCTTCCTCACAGGTCTGCTAGTTCTGCCAATAGTGTTGCCAGGAATAGCTTTGTTTTATTTTATTTTATTATTTTATTTTATTGTATGTGTGTGTCCACCAATCAACTGATAAAACTGCTGGGATTGTGATGCCTTGATGTATCTCAGTAGTTTACAGTTGATTGCTGGATGTACAATTAAACAGTTGCCTGAGGCTTAAATCTTGCAGGGCCTAAGATGGGAGTAGCTATACTGTTGGGGAAGCATAGCTGCAGGTGGCACTCCTGCAGTACAACTGAACCTCTGGGGGGAAGTAGAACTTTTTATACACAAGAGAACTGGCACCAAAAGACCTGTTTCCCTTCTCCCAAGCAGGAAAAGCAGGGAGAATGGCTTCCAGTATTTGTTTTTAGTTCTTTAATTTCACAGAGATTGGTAAAGTAATAGCAGAAATCCCACTTACCCCATTTTTCTTTTGGAGAGGAGGTGTTTTTTGTTCTTGGGAAAACATGTACAGGTTGTCCTCAACTTACGACCACAATTGAACCCAAAATTTCTGTTCCTAAGCAAGGCAGTTGTTAAGTGAATTTTGTCATATTTTACATTTTTTTGCCACTGTTAAATGAATCGTGATTGTTAAATGAATCTGGCTTCTCCCACAGACTTTGCTTGTCAGAAGCCAGTTGAGAAGGCTACACATGAACCCGGGATAGTGCAACTGTCATAAATAGTTGGGGTTTGGCCAAGATCCAAATTTAACATATAAATAGCAGAGTATCTTCTCTTTGCAGTGGGGAAAGGAAGAAGTGTAGACGAGCCCTTGGTGTGATTAAAGATAGACCATGCTGGTATTTTGTGAAGTGGATAGAAAATTAAGAATAGGTAGTCCTCAACTCATGACCACAATTGAGTCCAAAATTTCTATTGTTAAGTGAGAAATGTGTTAAGTAAATTTTGTCCCATTTTGCAACTTTTCTTACCACATTTGTTAAGTGACTCACTGAAGTTGTTAAATTAATAACAAGGTTGTTAAGTGAATCTGGCTTCCCCGTTGTCTTTGCTTGTCAGAAGGTTGCAAAAGGTGATCCTGGGTCACTGCAACTGTCATAAATGCCCTGTTTCTCTGAAAATAAGACCTCCCCAGATAATAAGCCCAAATGGGTTTTTGAGCACATGTGCTAAAATAAGCCCTCCCCTGAAAATCAGCCCTCCCCCAAAATATTGCGAAACAGCAGCAGCCATGAGGTGACCACGCTCGCTGCCTCCTGCACCTCAAAAATAATAAGACCGCCCTGAAAATAAGGTCAAGCACTTACATACATCCCTCAGACCGATACGCTCCCACAGAGAGGGCCTCCTCAGGGTACCGTCAGCTGGACAATGCCAACTGGCGACACCCAGGGGAAGAGCCTTCTCTGTGGCGGGGCCAGCCCTCTGGAACGACTTACCCCCTGAACTCCGCACCATCTCCGACCTCCGCCTCTTCCGCAAGTGTCTGAAGACACATTTATTCCATCTAGCCGGCCTAGCGTAACCTCCTTTGACTATTAGACAGTTTTAAATTTGGGAATTTTAATTCGGTTTTTAGCACAGGGTTTACTAGAATAAGTTTTTTAAATTTTATATGTTTTGTATGTATTTTAACATTCCTGTGCGCCGCCCTGGGTCCGGTTGGAGAAGGGCGGGATATAAATTTAATAAAAAATAAATAAATAAATTTGGGGGGGGGGTTGTCAAAAGAAAATGAGACCCTGTCTTATTTTTAGGGAAACACGGTATGAACCAATTGTCAAACTTTCAAATGTAAATCAAGTGACCATGGGGATGCTGCAACAGTCATAAATCTGAAAAATGATCATGTCACTTTTTTCAGTGCAATTGAAACTTCAAACAGTCACTAAGTGAACCATTGTAAGTCGAGGACAACTTGTATAGATTGGGTTGTCCTTTTTTAATAGAACATTCTTATACTGTAAAAGTTTGCATAGACTTGAAACAGTGTTTTATTGAAATATATGATTAATTGTTACTTGTGTTTAGTGGGAGCTTCACTTTGTATCTAAACTTGGAGACTTCACTAAGAACTGGAAAAACATTGTAGAAAAAAGCTGAAAACCAGGTGAGTACAGTGTAAAATTAAATACATGAACTGTTGTGGCAGTTCTGTTTAAATTGCTCAAAAATGTCATTCTAGTATTAAGGATATTGAGATGGGCTGTGGAAATATTTATATATTCCGTCTCAGTTCAGCTCATGCGTTATGAAGAAAAATTAACTTTTATTGATTGATCTTTACTAAAATATTCACATTGTATTAATTGGATCCTATATTCACATTGTATTAACTGGATCTTTGATTATGATCTGAGATAATTAACTTTAATTAAAGGTAATGAGAATTCTTTTGAATTGGGCCCCGTGGGCATGATTATAATTCTGTATTTTTTTTAATCTTTAGGGAAACCTTTAATATTTTTAAATTTTTGCTTTTGCCTGGCTACAGTTAGATATAATGTGGTAAGACCAGAGACATAGAGAGCAGCATGTAGCTAGAGATAGATATTAACCTAGAACTTCAGGCCACCTTTCTTACTGCATTAAAGTTCATGAAAAGTACTTCTTGATACATAGTAGCAGCTACATCTTTTGCCTTGGAAGCTGCTCCTAGCTGATTCTGCTCAGATGTGCACACAGAGCAGCCTCTGTCCTGTTGTTTCAGAAGCATCTCCTAAAGGTTTTGGACAACCCTCTTGAATATTTTATTCAATCTAGGTCACAGGTGGGAACCAGGACCTGTTAAATGTTGGTAAATTACAGCTCCAAGCAATTCTAGCCAGTATGGACAATACTGGAGACGGGCTATTCAAACAATTTGAGTGAAATTCTCCTTTAAATCATTTGCACAGTCTTAGTGAGGAATGCTAGATGTTTTTATTCATCCAGAAGTCGGCACTTGGTGACATGCTAATAGTATTAAAAATGTTTCCAGTCATATTACCATGTTGCATGTTAAATATTTTACTATTAAAGCAATATAACAAACAGCAATGAGATTCATTTTCTTTCCACAGTATTTCATATTTAATGATATATGCAACAACTATGTAGCCCTTAATATTTTAACTAAAGGCATTTAATGTTTACTTTATAGTGTTCTTTTGGTGTAATGAGTTCATTAAAAAAAGCTTTTGATGCTAATTCAGAAATCTAATCTGTTCAGTGTCTTTCACATGCAGTTTTGATGCTAACTGACAAGCTGTAAGTTAATTAGCACAGAACTTACTAATGAGGATGTTAAAAATCTTCACTTTTGAATTATTTTTATATTGATGTGTTCTGGATAAATTGAAGGAAATTAATCTGTTGGTGTTGAGTTTTCTTTGGTTTGCTGTGCAGATGCTTTTTGGGGGTAGGTGGGATCAGAGGAGGAAATAAATGAATTTTGCAATAAAAAAGAGAGTTAAACAAAAAAGCTTATCTTTTTTAAAACTGGGGATAACCCAAAATCAGTACGCTTAAAGTGCAGTTGTTAATTAGTATGGAAGACAGCTTCTTGAATTAATATGTGGTGTTAATTAACAGGAAGTCTGATGTTGTGTTGTAATTACGACCAATATTTTTGACATAATGAGTGACTGAAGGTGAATTTTATGGAGAACAGTTTGGTAAACACATTAGAACCTAGGTATGTTATCTGTTTGTTTCTTTAGGAAATATGGATCGACTTCTACGACTTGGAGGAGGAATGCCTGGTCTAGGACAGGTTAGTATTCACATTACCAGTAACCTTTTTTGAATTTAGATTACAAACTTAAAGCTTGCCCCTCTCTCTGGAAAAATAACCATTTGAGGAATTACAGAATTACAATTCCAGAAATTGTATGTATAGTAAGTGCAGAAAAGTAAGCATATGTTTTTGATAGATTAATGTGTCTCATTGAATAAGAGTACCTGCACATTTGCTGTAACAAAACATTGCAGTGTCCTCCACCTTAAAATTTGACACTGACTTTAATTTTCCAAACAGACCTCATATTTGCTCACTTTTATTAAGAAGCAAGATCTTTTTATTTGCCATATATTATTATACCTTCTGATCCATCAAGTACTGGAAGATTTCACATGACTTTATAAACAAAATCTTCCCCAATTAGTTAGCAGATGTTATTCTCAAACCTTTTGCGTGTGCTCATTTATGCTGTTGTGCCAGGACTGTCACTTCTGCTCTATCTCCTCAAAGTGAGATCCCAGATCTGCCCCAAAGTGTTATCCAGCTCTCTGGATCAGGTTTGCAAGAGAGTAAAAATCTTCCCACAGGAAGAATATCAGCAATAAAACATAATCACACCATTGGATCCATCTTTTTCACTCTTGTAATCCAGATTACTCTTTCTCATCTATAGGAATGACAATTTCAATCATGTTCTTGACTTATCCATATAAACAGTAGTTGAAAAGATTGGGCTATTGGTCTGAACTCGGAGCTTGGCAATTTGCTTACCAATGGTTTTTTTATCATTTGAGGAGACATTGTCAGTGCGCTTTGAATAGTGCTCGTCTGTCAGAGCACTGGTCTTTAAATACCTTATGTCAGTGATGATGAACCTTTTCGGCACCGAGTGCCCAAACCGCCTCACAAGAAGTCAAACCACCTAATCAGTAGCAACAACCAGCCATTCAAAAAGACCGCAACCAGACCATGGCTCAGCAGTATCCAAACAAACAACACTACTTTACATCACACAGACTGTACTTAAAACCAAAGACCATGACTCAGTAACAGCTAGCCAATCAAACAATCCGAAGTCCGATTATGACTCAGAAGTAGCCGAACAAACAACATCCACGCTAATTTGCATCGCATAAAAAGATTTTTAAAGACCAGTGCTCTAACAGATGAGCACAATTCAAAGCACACTCACAATGTCTCCTTGAATAGTGACGAAATGTTTGCAAGCAAATTGCCAAGCTCAGAGCTCAGACCAACAGCCCAAATACCAACCTGACTTACTTATATTCAAATACATTTCAGTTAAAAAGATGCCCATTAATGTTTATAAAATTTCTACCCACTGGTTTCAAAATAGATAAATGAGAGCCATTTTATCAAATAGCAGTGTTGACTTTATTAATACTAGACACTGCCACTTTTAAATTGATACATCATTTATAGTTTGTATATTATTTTAAAATACAATCTACAACAGTAATAAAATTGTAAGAAATATCATAACTATTCAGCCAACAAGTACCCTAATGAATACGTTGGTGTATTTTTTAATGTAAATGTAAAATGCCTCAGCAAAAAAGAGTGTTCAGACAGGACGCTGAAAGGAAAGGAAATTATCTCTCTGTTGTGAAGGCATTCCAAAGTAAAAGTGCCACCACAGAGAAGGCTTTCTGTTTGGCAAAGGCATAATATATTTCTAATACTCAAAACTATTAATGCACTTCTGAAGATCTCAATGGATGAGCAAACTTTACAGATGGAGGTATTCTTTTGGCTACCCAATGGCTGAGGAGCTAGATGTAAAACTATTCCTTTTGACTTCATACTGTGAGCTGCATTTATATCTATCCATATTTTCAATTATAGACTCTGCTTTAATACAACATAACTTAGGATACAGACATTATTTTTCTCCCTGAAATTGAATATTTCATTGAATTTTTAAGACTCCACTATTAGTTTAGGTATTTACTTTAGGTGATTGTGCAACTAATCAAGAGTATAGTGTATTACCCAAAGCAGAGTTTTTCTTTTTAAAATTTATAGCAAGTATTTGCATTTTGCACTTTCTTCCAGGTGCTTCTCAGTGAACACTGTTTAAAAATACATTTTTAACACTATGCAATTGGAACACTTCTCCTGAGCCTCATTCTTTAACACAATAAGGGATTCATAATTATTGAAGTTTTTCTTAGTCAGAAAATTAGGAAAAGAGACACATGCTGAATTTAATATATTAACTGTTACTTTGTTCTTGCAATTCAGCATGGTGTAATGGTTAAGGTGCTAGACTGGGAGTGAGGAAACCCAAGTCCTCGCTTAGGCATGAAAGCCAGATGCTTATTCTTGGGCCAGTCACTTCCAGTTCAGTCCTAATCAGCACACCACTCTGCATAAGATCCTGTTGCATCATGTACTGATAGCTTTCTTGTAAGAACAAGGTGACACAAATAATAAATAGACTCTGCAAGCATACAAGATAAATACTAGGGAAAAAGCCTCCACTGTTGTTTTTTGTCTCCTGCGGGGATCTATTTTGATAGTGCGGCTTTGTGATAGATAAGTCAACATATTTTTAAAATGAGCAAGAAAATTGATAGCTATCAACCTCCTTTGGTTAAGTAAGGACAACATAATTAAAGTAATCTGTCTCATTATGATTGACACCTTTTTATAAGATGGGTTGTCCAAGGTGTGAAGCTAGTCCAATTTGTCCAGGAAGGCAGCTATCTAGAGGCATCTTAACATGGAAGACTGAATACTGGTTGCCTGCAGCCTCTTATTGAATGGGAACTGTACTGCCATTCCACACTGCAAAGCATTAAATCTTTTCAAACAAAAGTAAAGAATTGTGTTGAGTGTTTTTCTCCATATTATGTCTCATGCTGGTCTGGAGGTTCTCAAACATTTGAGAACAGGTTCTCAAACATTTAAAAACAATAGGAGAAATAATCTCTTCCAGCTTCAGTTAGTTGAGGCGTCCACTAAAATCAAGTCTTTCCATGAGGTAAAGACCTTAGGGGTGCAATCTGCAGTATTTTCTGACATACAGAATATTATTAATGTATGCAAGTTTCTGAAATGTGATTGAACAACTGTAGAAACAAGTCTTTGATAACATGGGAGAGAAATCCTGCTTACAGAGGTGTTGAAGATATTTTTTTGACTAAAAGCTGAATAGAAAATCTTTGGAAAATCATGAAATTTTGCTGCATTTCTGCTTGCTAATGCCCTATCAGCAAAATAAAATGACTTTCACTAACTTTCTGTATCCCGCTGCCTTCTAAGCTATTGTGGAGAATCAGATGATTCAACAGGAAAATGGTGGTGGCATGTAGTTCGGAGAGCCCCAAAAGGAAGGAGAAATTGGGAAACATGATAGCATTTTTCTATAAGTGGAGATAGATGCTAGAACAAATGCCACTTGTAAGAGTCCATATCATGAATATCGTAATAATAAATTACAATTTACATGTGAAAATAGATTTTGAGTCTCTTAGCTACTTATATCCATGCTTGGATTTGGACTCCATCACTTACAGAATTGTTGATTTGTAGTATAACTAGATTTCTCTGAGGATTTTTGTACCTTAGTAGGTAAACTTGAAAGGTGAGCAGAGTTGGTCTGGTTAACATTTCTATAGTGAACCAGAATCCCAGGCTCTCGATTCAACTGGGATTTTGAAAAAAAAAACCACAAGAAAACAAAAACAGAAGCATAGGAAAACCATCTATGCCAGCGATGGGTTGTGTGCCAGCGTGCCACACCCATAATGCAATGCATGACCACCCCAATGTGCATGCACGCATAACAGTTGCTCCCCCCTTTTTTGCATGCTCTTTTTGCCCTCCCCCAGGCTCCAGAGGCTTTGGGAGGGTGAAAACAGTCCCCCCCCAAGAGGCCCTCTGGAGGCTTCAGGAGCTTCCCTGAAGCCTCTGGAGTGCAAAAAACTGGCCCTATGGGTAAATCGAAAGTGACTTCCGGTTTGCTCATAGGGCTGTTTTTAGTTCTCCGGAGCCTTCAGGGACCTTCAGGAGCCTTCGCTGAAGGCTCCAGAGGACTAAAAATGACCCTACGAGCAAACCGGAAGCAACGCTTTGCATGCCCTGGCAAATGGCTCCACATGCCACAGGTTCACCATCACTGACCTATGCAATCCCACCAAGGATAGATGCAATTATCAAGAATTGAGCTGAACTTTTTACTTTTTATCTCAAGATTAGATTTAGACTTGTGACTGCTGTAATTGGTAGGATTTCAGCAATTTGAAAGTTGCAGTCTTTATTATGGATGCCAGCTATCCTTATATGATGGGCCCTCAATGATACATAATCTTCCTATGTTTTAAAAAAATTCCTTTGGGTTAAAAAGATATGCCTGATTAGTTACATATGAATTGTTTTCTATTATAACGAATTCTCATTCAAATACTTTCTTTACTTTTGAAGGTAAAATGTATTAATGGCTTTATCTCCCAGAGCATTTTAACATGAGCATTGTATGTATTGTTCCCTGTTTTCCCATATAATTTAGAATACAGTAAATATTGGTGATAAAATATTTGAAACTTTTCTTCATGAAAAGTAATGCACATGTGGGAGAAACTTCTATATGTGCGATGTGTTAAGATTACTCTCTTAAGTGGAATATAGGTAGGTTGGTTATAAACTATATATTTTGCCATGATTATACATAATGATTGAATGCATGTCCAACTTAAAAATGAAAATGAGATTCGTATGCCCATGACTGACTTGAATTGAATTTTTAAAAATATATTTCTAAATTTAAAAGCAGCTTATCTAAAATATTGCATATTGTGTATAATATCGCATAATTATGACAAAAGTCTAGATAAACAATTCCAACATCTAATATACACTTTTAGAATTAGACCCAAACTAACTGTTGAAATTTCCTCGTTTTTTTAAAGCAGTTTACTTTCTTTAGCAAAGAATTGTTGCAAGGAAACAAAATAGTATACCGACAATTGTGTAAACTAAAAGAAACTGCACTAATATAGAAGATTGACGAAAGGTCTGAACATGTTAATTAGTACCATTTTCTGCTCTACCTGTCTATTTCAATGAAGCATATAGAAGTCAAAATCTGACCTTTTACATGTTTTTGAGACTACCTGGATATTTTTGTGATACCCTTTGGATTTAGACTAAATGTGGATGTAGTTTTACTGCTCCTGGCTATGACTCATGAAATTTTCTGATTATCAGTTGAAGAACTGATACAAGCTTTAGAAGTGGGCGCCCCCACATCTCTCTTTTCTGTACCCAAGAAGAGAAGATTACCCGCCTATTATAAGCCAGGGTTTGTTTTATTCATCGTTTGCTTTCAGCTAAGTTCCTAGAACATTGATTCTGGATTCGACACTACATTTGAATGTGCCTATTACCTTCTGGAGAAAAGGGTTAACAGTCTTTTAAACTAGTTGATTGCACTTTTTCTAACACTAAAGTATATATTAAGGAAGGTAGGGTATGGGTGAATTTTTCAAGAACTAAAAATGTTTTCATGGATTGTGCTTTTTTAAGTTAAAGTTGTAATACATACACAGTACTCTGCACTACTATTTTTTGTAACAAACATGCAGAAGAGCAAATAATTCTCACTTCCCAAATAGCAGATGTAGGTATGCATGCTTGTTCATAACCTTTATAATGAGCAGTATAAGAACCATTCTCTTGTTCTTACATTTGCTGGTATCCATAAAGTACACAAAGCATGTGAGAGATAGGACATAGCTATACAATTGCAGTGTTCTCAGCAACGGTTCAGAATTTACCCATGTTATCTGGTAAATTTAAATTAAGTGTTCTTGCTGCATTTCCTCTTCTGAATTTTAAAATGTCATTTCGAGTGCACAATAGCACTGACAGCTGGTGACATGATGATGGTGAAATAACCCAGAGTAACACTGTATACAGCCCTCAAAAAGAGTAACTGAAATGCTAAAAAGTCTGTCCTTCGTTACAGAACACTATATCTTGTCATATTTGCTTAGTGCAACTTCACTTCAGTGCTTTAAATGGTGCCCAGGGGGAATAGCTAGAAAGGTAGATCTTTTATTTTAAAAATGAGCATGGAGGAGGGGTGACCTGTCTCTTAGCCGTGTTAGCACTTCTACTGGAAATAAAGAAGCAAGAATTGCAAATAGCTATTTTGTTTGAATAATCGGCTTGCCAATTAGCCATCAAGTGCTTCCATCTGTGAAATTGTTGATCAGATGGGTTGGTTGGGACACTTCCAGATTAGGGCATTGTACATGGCACTTGAAAACTGTCACTTTGAAAGGTTTCAAGTGCTGCACTGCTTGATGCTGTAGAATTGATAAAACCTGTAGCACTTAAAAGACCTGCCACTGATCTAAAAATCTTGTTGAATCTACTACTGGTCTAATATATGTAGATCTTAACCCTGTAATCTAATTTCATTTGGATTATGTAATAGTGATGCCTTTTAAAAGGACTAATTGTAAGGACTGTTTCTTTTAATATTTCAGTATAGTAAGGTTACTTTCAGATCCTGCCTTAGGCCTTTCCTTTGAAAGCTTTATGAAGTTTGATATTTCAATAGTCTGATGTATTAGGAATTACTGTAATGTCTTTTGCTTTGCCATTTATCTGCCTACAGATAAATTTTGTATTTTTATTTAACTGTAGTGACATTTCTAAAGCTGTAACCTTTTATAAATATGATCAGTCAGATTTAAAAGATAGAATAAAAGCATATGTTAAATAATATTGGTCCACATCTTTTCCTAAATATTGTCTTGAAAAAAATATATAAATGCAAGATGAGGGGACTTTATATTGGTCTTATTATGCTCAGACTACCCTTTCCTGTTCTGCTCTTTAAGTAAGTTTTGAAAACGTGAGTAGAAGTCCAGTCTTGCTCCCAAAAAGGAAAAAAGAAGGAAATTACTATACACATTTATTCCTATGCATTGGGCTAAGCATATTGGGCTATCCTACACACTACAAATCCTCCTTTGAAGATAGGAAAGAATGTCTTCTGCTTGACAAATGTGGACTGAGTCTCTATCCTTAAGTGTTTTACTATTGTATTTAACTTCTTTAGTAATATAACTGAGTTTAAATGTCTTTAAAGTTTCCCCCCTGAAATAAAAATAATAGAAATCTGTATTAATATTGAAATGATCTGACAATGAGGCATAGACAACTATTTGCAGCATTTTTTCCCTTTCCAAAAAATACAGCTTTCAATGTGGCTTGCTCAGAGGAGAGTCACCATATCAACCTGTTTGCATTTCCACTTCTTAAATATTGACTTCCCTCTTTGACTGCTGCTCTCTTGGTCATGCATTTTCTCTCAAATAATTCATATATATATATTATTTAGATTATTTTAAGTCATAAAATCCAAAACACATATGTAATCAATATTATACATCCTTTCCCCTGATGCTCTTTAAAGCATTGTAAATGTCTGTAGATTTTCTGTTTTTAATGTTCATGGATGGAAAAAAATTTCTACTATGCCTAAGAAGGAAATCTTACAGTACCTTACTATAAAAAAGATATTTTGTTCCTGTATTGTCTTTGCTTCTTCCATCCTTATTTCTTTCACAAGTACTTATTGACTGCTATAATGTTATTTAATTATCTACACAGTTTCTCACTACATTTCATAAAGTGGATTCTTCTATGGTTTGTTACTTAGTAGAGTGCAGATATCATCTAGTATAATCTGTGGGCCCAATTTAATATTCAAGAATAGTCCAATATATTCTGGATTGGTCTGGACATAGGCATTCTGGTTCATTGCCAGGATTAGAAATGTAAATTAGAAAAATGATTTTTATTATTCTATACCCTAATATGGAAGGAACACACCTGTATTGTCTTTGCTTTTTTAGCAGTCTAGAATGAAATTGGCAAGCAGGGTGATGGGAAGTTGGTACGTGCAAAATGTCATACAAGTTGATACAATGATTTTTAATCCATGCTAATTTTATATATAAATACATAGCTGTCTGACTGAGACAAACTGATGAAATTTGCAACAATGGTAGTCCCTGCAATGAAAAACTGCTAACAAGTTTGTAATGAGCACAATTAAAAATGTTTTGTGCAAAAAGAACAGGTGTTTGCAACAAATTATGATATCTGTTATGGCTGCACTGGAGTTGACTGTTGCTGATTAAGATGGAAATATAAAGGGTTAACTCACTTTTGTATTACCTTTCATAAAGTAGAGCAGCATTGAGTTTACAATTTTGGTCATAATTTGTGATGGTCATTAAGCAGCCTATCTCATGACTGCTTAATGACCATTAAAAAGGTCATAAAACCGGGCAAAAACACAGGTCATTAAGCAAGCTTGCTGTTTGCTATGGAACATATTTTCCCTCTGAAAACTGAAAGTAAAAACTGGTTTCCAGCAAAATCATTGTAAATTGCAGTGATTGTAAGACACAGCAAATGGCTGTCATTGAACACTGGTTGCTGAATACCCAAAATGTAGCCAGATGAGGGGGAGGGGGAGTGTTTGTCAGAAATTTGAGTCTGAAGTCTGTTGTAATATTAAGGGGTTGCTAAGTGACCGGTTTTAAGTCAAGGATTACCTATATATTTATTAAAAATAGAGTCACTGCTCAACATGAGAAACTGGAAGTGGAAATGGAGTGAATCATAAAACAAGGTCATTAAGTAAACACGACAGTCGTTAAGGAAGTCCACAGTTCACTATGGAGCATTTTTTTGCCAGAAAGCTAAAGTAAACACAGGTTTCTGGCAAAAACCATTGTAAATTGCAGTCATGTGATTGTAGGACACAGCGAATAGCCATGAATGCGGACCAATTGCCAAACAACCAAAATGTGGTCAGGTAAGGAGGGGTGATGATGTCAGAATTTTGAGACCTGAGTAACTTTTTCGGAGGTCTGTCATAACTTTAAACAGTTGCTAAGAGACCCATCTTGCGTCAAGGACTACCTGTATACTGATTAAAAATGGAGTCACTGCTCATATGCGAATCTGGAAGTGGAAATGGAGTGAATTATAAAACAAAAATAGTTCTCCTTATCCAAAATCTTTCCACAACTCAAGAAATTGTAACAATGGCCTAATTGAAAAAGATGACTCTGATTTCAGCAGAGATCTGTCAATCACTCAGTATTTGCCTTCCTTAATCTTCTGTGATGTTTAACCTAAAGTTCATGAGGTCTAAAAGTATATAATAGATGCGTTTCGCTTACTGGCCATGCACGCTATATCACCATTATACATAGGCTTCAATTTCAGATCTTTACTTGTTGATCTGAACAAGTCCGAATGGGAGTTCTATGCATGTTGCTTTAAGATGCATAGAATCTATTGTGCGCCCAGGGAACTTGTAAGTCCTGTCTCCAGTTGTGCAGAAATTCTACTTTCTTTCAAATTTACACTGTGAGACCTCTGGTTCAATTGTCACCTGCTTACAGTAAAGCAACACCCAGAGAGTGAATCCAGGTATGCATGGAACTAAAGGAGAAGGACCAGTGTACACAACCCAGTTCTACAGATCAACATTCATGGAAAAGGTTATATAACTGGTTGAACAATTTGGCTTGATGTACCTTGCAGAAGTTTAAGCCTTATTTGGCCTACAACTACTACTACACACAAAAGCTGTCAAACTAGTGGTATTTAGATATTGTGTTCTATTCCATATATTCATGTTACTAAAATTCTTAGGTGGCCCAATTATTAGTTTAAAAAATCTTACTTATTTACTTCATTCTGTTTCTGTGCTGTTCCATTCTTAAGATTTCCTATCAATAGTGCCTAATATCTTGAGAAAGATATTTGCAACTTCTGATACAAATAGGCACAATTGCAGTAACATGTTATCATTTCCTTTGTTAAAGAAAATCATTTGTCCCAGACTTCTATTGTAAGTCTGCAGACTGTTGTGCATTTCAGAATACTTGTACCCTTGATTACTTGTAGGTCTCCATGTAGTCATGTGTGCCTTAACCATTAGATCATTCACAGATTACTTCTGGTATATAGTGCATAATAAACCGTATACATAATACAATTATTTTTAAGAGGAAAATGCCTCTTTTTGTGCCATCTGAAGTAGCACACACTCTCAATTGTCTGTAGGTGTAACAGCTGAAAATCTGTACTCCAAGAGTTAAGTCAGCATGAAAGAATTCATTTCCACTTTAATGACCTAGCCTTGCTGGGTTAGGACGATGGGGAACATGCTTCTGACTTGCACTCCTATTGCCAATTAACACCTCCTATAACAGGTTGTCTCAGCTAGTCATTGAGGCAGAGGCAGTAGAAGTAGTTTACATGCATCTTGTTTTTCACACTACTTGTTTAATACTCACAAAATTAAGTATTAAAAGGTTCCTATTTTTATTTTATTGGGTAAGAATAAACATGACAGTGTTGGATAGTTGTACATTTGCTTATGTCTGTTTTGTTGTGTTTATGTTTTAAAGGGATTTTAACTAAAAAGAATGGATGGAAGTAATATTGGATCTAGCTATCTAATAATTTAGTTACAGAGGTATCCTTTATGACATTTTTAAGAAGTGGACCACTTTTTCCACATTTAAAAACTTTTTTTAATGTAGCACGGTTAAAAGGGGGAGATTATTCAGTAGTTTTAAGGGATTTTCTAGGTCTG
Source organism: Rhabdophis nuchalis (assembly GCA_039707465.1). Taxonomy (NCBI): domain Eukaryota; kingdom Metazoa; phylum Chordata; class Lepidosauria; order Squamata; family Natricidae; genus Rhabdophis; species Rhabdophis nuchalis. The sequence goes on from CM077643.1 coordinate 178,933,350, forward strand.
TGTTCTTTTTGTAGCTGTGACTTTATTTATTTTCCATCATTTACATTTAAAGAAATGTATGGTGACGTAAAGGGCAGTGCTCTAAAATGACACTTTGATTCATGATAAATCAGCAGGTATTCTAATAACATAATAAAACTGGCTAAATAATTGATACCAGTTCACACTAAGAGAAAGGTGGAGTAATATACCTAAAAGTGTTAACAAATTTGCTAAAAGGCCTGAGTAGATAACACTTTAAGGCGTTAGTTTTATGCTGTTAGAATGGCAAATGCCTTTTTTAGCACTTAGTCAACAAGGGCTGCCCAAGGAAAAGTCACAGCTTTTATAGTTGGATTATATTCGAATGCTTTTGAAGAAAAGTAATGTCTCATTTTAACCTCACTCGAGGTTATTTTTCTTGATTTTTCTTCTATTAGATTTTTAGAAACGTATATGTTATTTTAAAATGCAAAAATGTTTTTTTAATTATGAAAAACTACCTTAAATTCTGCATTAGCTAATAAGGAATGGCTAAAAGAAATGATTGATGCAGCTTACAGCTGATGCGATTGCCCTGCAGGCAGGTCAGTTCACTGTCTAACACTTGGTAGACAGTTTAGTCAGAAAGAAGCATCTGTTTCTTTTCTTAAAAAGTATAATCATGAATGATTTTCCTCACTTGTTTTTGTATGCACTGGATACAAAAGAACTTTTAAAAGCCATAAAGTTGTATTATTTTATTTTTGTGGCTTACTTTAGTTGTAAGTAAACGACCAAATTTAAAGGCTTGCTTCGGTTTTAGTCTTTGGTGATGATGTTAACACATTGATTCTCTGGGGATTCTCGTGCATCTGGTATATCAGCGAAAAGTATATTTACTTTTCATCACCTTTGTAGATCACTGGTTGGAATGGAAAATGACAGGCAGATGTGGTTTGATGTATAATCTTAACAATTTAATATACAAGTGCTGTGCATCTTCATTAATGTTGCCCAGTGGTAAATGGGAAGGGAAAGTAGGGGACAAAACACAAGAATCTTCTTCAGTTTGTGGCATACAGATGTGCCATTTTGGATGTCAGTGAGATTATACATAGGTACAGAAGAGTGTAATGTAATCCATTATTCTGGTGGAACTAAGGGTGCCCAATGCATCTTGCTATCTACAGGCAGTCATTTTCTGGCCATCGTTCTTGATTCTAATTTGGTGGATCAGTATCTGTGTGTTTCTTCTAATCTCTTAAAAATAATTTGGTGTAAATTACTGTAGTAATTACTAAATAAAAATTATTTAATTTTGTACTTAGGATGGTAACTAAACAATTTACATGACTGAAGATTTTAAATACAGTTTTGTTTAAATAGATATCCAGAATTTTGCTTCAAAACAGTACCATAATGAATCAAATTTGTGTCGTTGCTCTGAAAGTATTCATTCTGAAATACCATAATAATATTCAAAAAAAGTATATGATGGGATAGCAATTTCAATACAGTATATTTTCAAATGGATATGGAAATAGGCTCTATGGCTGAATTGGCACATGTAAGACTAGTTAAAGATAGCAAGCCTAGGATAAAATAATTGATTCTCAATTGTATCTGATAAACTTATACCAGTGGAATGGCAACATGCAATGGAATTGATTCATTTGCCATTATTAACGTCCTGAACACCAAATCTATTCTAACAATTGAGGAACCCTCAAGATTAAGCACTGTAGTAGAATGAGAAGTCCTGTTGACCAAATGGCTGTTGGCTTATATCAAATGAAACTATCTAGTTTTTCCTTGTTAATCATAACATTTGACATAATATTTTAAATCAACTATTTGAATATGATATATGGTAGAGCACAGGGAAATTTGTTTAGGAAAATTTGGAAGATAGGCAAGGGAATAGCATAAAGTTGTATACTAACTTTTGGTTAAATTTAAGAAACTTAGTTGACATCTATGATGGCAAAGCACTAATATTTAAAAACCCATTGGGAAAAAGATCTTCTCTAAGCAAATACACAAAATAACATAATAGATCAAAAACTGGTATTAGCAGAATAAAATATTAAAAGTTGCATTCTGTACTTAGTATTATTTTAAATAGTAATATGACCAATTGTGTGATAATTCCAAATTATTTAACAGTAATACCTCTTTTTTCAGAAATCAATTGAAAATGACAATTGTGTATAAAAAGAGGAAATAGAATTGAATATTCCAGAGTTCTGAGCGGTAATGTGGAGAGATCAAAATCGCTGAAACTTTGTTAGCAAACTTTCTGCCACTAAATTTTATATTTTCTAATATAGTCCTTCCTTATAAAACATTCTTAATAGTTACCCATGCTCCCTATTAATTATTTTAATAATGGCTATCATGAAACTTCTGTTTCACTGTATAGCTGTTGCCATGAACTGCTCTCTTATTTGTAATATTTAGAGGGAGGTCATTTGCTGTATTTAAAAGCATTTCTAAATTGTGGGCTGAATTCTTTGAATATCCATCTTTGAAAATTCACATATTGATCTTTTAGGGCTAAGTAGATCTTCATTATATTTAAATAGCTTAAATAATTTTAAATATAATGAAGCAAATTAATAAAGTGTTAAGTAGAAATGCTTATTGCATGCTTGATCATTAGTATATGTTAGTGGTGGTGCGTTCTGTGAAGTTATCCTTGGTCACAAACCACAATTAAAAAAATATTTGTACTATGTTATTAATAAGAATTGCATAATTTTAATTTTGCAGTTCTGTAGATGGCATTCTGCACTTGAACAATACATAATTTTGGCCTTGGTCGTCATTCACACCTGGGACAATTGTGCTAATTTTTTATTAGCCACTCATAAAGCAAAGAGCAGAGTATTTTGTTCACAGCTTTTCTGCCTAGGGATTGGAGGTCCATTTTTTCTCTCACTGCACCAATGGATCTGCAAAATGCTCCTGTAGCCTTTTTCCAAGTTCTCTTTAACTAAAAACTGATGAAGCAAAGGGAAATTGTGTTTGTGTTGGTGCCAGTTAATCATGCTAGCCTAGCAGCATTTATATTCACACCACTGTAAGAAACATGTAGTTAATTGGAGATTGTGTGTATGTGAGAAGGAGAGGGAGAAAGAACAATATGTATAATTTATTATTATTTTTATTCTGGCTAGATAAATGCTGCACAACCAAATAGATTTGACTGGAATTGAGAGATGTATAAAAAATAACCAGCATTGTATGAATGGGAGAAGGATCTGTGTAATCTTCATGGGTGCAGGGCCAATACTAACAGTCATAGGGTTTCTGTATTGTGCTAAGATACAATGTGACATGTAAGGTTTTGGCTTAATATATAGCAATAACCATTATGTTTATTCATCAAACCATGGCACTGGGTATTGCAGTGTGTGAAGCCAGTTAGTGACTTGCTGAAAAACAGGAGTTTATGACAGATGCAGAGTTTGAAATAGACCTTCTAATTCGTAGTTGAGTGTCTTACTAAACTTGTTTTCATATGTTCAGGGAAGAATATTGAGTGTTTCACATAGATGGAAACAACCACAATAGCTTTGTATTCTTCATATGAGTATTTTTAAATGGTCTGGGAAGAAAAAATTGAAACCCTTCTAAAGTAAGAGTAGGGGTTTGGGATTGCTGCTATCATTTTTGTTTCAAAATTCTGCATTTAATAAAACCGAATGTATTCCTCTAGTGTCTTTTTATATGAAGCTCATTTTATTTATAAAATAGAATTGCGTATATTATAGAGTGTTGTGTCTTTATCTAGGGACCTCCAACAGATGCACCTGCAGTTGACACAGCTGAGCAAGTTTACATTTCTTCACTTGCACTTCTAAAGGTAAATGTGTGTTTTTAAGTATTGTGCAAAGCACTGAATATATTACATGTGGAATGTTTCTGCTGTGTCTTGTATCAAATGTTACATTTTCTGGGGTATTTAAAAATCAGATATGAGAAATGGGAAATACAATGCTCTCCAGATATTGCAAAAGTACTTCTCACAGCTCCCAGCAATGGGAAAGGATGCTGAAAGTGATGTAGTCAAGCAGCATCTAGATAATGTTACATTTCAGATACAATCATTTGTCATATTTTTACTTCCGTTCAGTTTTTCCTCCTGGCCAGTTAAAATTGCTCAACAATTAGCATTGAATGAGTATGTTCCATTCTCATTGAACTCTTTATGGGTTCTTTGTCTTTCCTTTTTTTCTCCACTGTATATTCTAAGTGGTTGATGGTATACTGGCAAGTAGTTTTAATTTTACTACTATGGGCAGCTATCCGTTCCATGTCTATAGATGCTATAGACATAACCTCTAAATGTGATCATTCAAATTATTCATGATTTTTATATATGGTATAATATAGGATGCAAAGTAAAATGGTGCTATCTTTATAAACCCCACTACATGGCATATATTGCATGATCCTAAATGATAAGCTAGCAAGGCATTGATTATGATAGTTGTTAGTGTCTGTTGTTCTCAAACCTCGCAATAACTGGCACACTGATTAAAGAAGAGGAAAGCTATCTTATGGCCAGAGATGACACTTGCACTATAAAAGCAGAGAGATTTTTTCCCACCAGTGTCTCACTGTTCTGTGTTGTTGTGCTCTTCGTAGGTCTCCATGTTTTTTTTCCAATGAAGATATTTTGAGTATATATTTTGTAGATTGTTTTATACAAACAGAACTAATAGGCATTGGAAGGAATAATATATTTTATAAAATACTCTTTTCTCTTTTTAAATGCATCATCATCTGAGATATGATCCATTCTTTTGCCAGCCCATTGTCTCTTGCTATCAGAAACTTGATTTCTCCAACAACAGCCTACTATGAATCTGTGTGTAAGACAGATCCTATAGTATTTTCTGAGAAAGCTGCTTTTGGCCTTAGAGCTCTTAAAGATGTGAATATATAATAGAAAAAGAAATTTAAAAACCACCAGAGAATCAAGCATCTGTTCCTTAAATATTATTCAGTAGAATTCTGATCTTTCCAGATGTTGAAACATGGTCGAGCTGGTGTTCCCATGGAAGTTATGGGACTCATGCTTGGAGAATTTGTTGATGACTACACTGTCAGAGTGATTGATGTGTTTGCTATGCCACAGTCAGGAACGGTGAGTTCTTTCCGTTAGCACATGTGCTATAACACTGTTATAATTGTACCTCAAAAATGTTCTTCCCCAACATACTTAATTTTTTGAAGAAAATATTCATATATGCAGTGCATACATCCAAGCTTATAAATAATGTGATGCTCTTATGTTTTACATAACTTTTCCAGTCATAAATAGCTTTGTTGTTTTGTAACTAGATGTTGTCAATTGCATGAAGCATTAAAGTCTATGGTAAACAATATGAAAAATTCAATCTGTCAGGTGCAAACAACCATGCCTACACTTGACAATTTTAATTAATTGTTTTATTGCTCAGGCCTATACACAGGAACTTCTCAGACTGATGGTTTGTACCTGGTTGAGACTAGATAAGCTTGAATGTCATTCAAGGGTGGTGGTGTCAGACTTTGCTCTCTTGTGCTCACATAAGGATTCTAGCCTAAGTCCACTTTTGACTCCTCAAGCTCATTCTTTCCTTGTAAAATGTATTTCTATTTTTTTTTAAATATTACATTTATAAACTTGGGGTATTAATTAAAAAGCTGGATTTTGATGTGAAAGCTACTGGCTAAATGCCATAAATAGTGGTGATTTACTTTTTGAATTGCTCTCAAAGCATGATTAAACTGGATACCTGGTAGGGGATGAAGTAAGGAATCTTAGACAAAGCAGTCACAGCTCACCTCATAAAATCTTCTAGGCTTAAATTACTACGCACTCCTAAAAGAGAGCAGTGAATACAAATGAATTAAATGTGTTTGTTAGAAGAAATATTTTTGTGATTTCTGACATTTCCTTTAGTTAGTAGATCATATTATTACTTTCTGAATTGATCATGAAAGTTTACTTGTACCTAAAATTGCCTTTATTAATCTGCTTCTAAATGCAGGGAGTCAGTGTGGAGGCAGTTGATCCTGTGTTTCAAGCCAAAATGTTGGATATGTTAAAGCAGACTGGAAGGTTAGTATTTTCTTTATTGACTATAAAATATGTTAGAATAACAGCCAAGTCCTCTTGATTTCCTATCCTATCATTTATTACTATTTAAATATAACCTTGTTCCTTCTGGGTGATGTATATGATAGATTGCTTAATTTAATAATAGATTTAATACATTGTCAAAAGCCAGCTAAGTGTTTTCAGATTCCCATCACTGTTTTTCTCCAGGTATGGAGCAATTACAATATTCAAGAAGAGGTTAAATTTCTGTATTAACACAATAGGAAAGGGACAACTAACCACCCTTTTTCATCTTTTCAACCACTGTTCTGTATACCCAACAAAAATAATTTGAAAAACAAAATCAATTAAAAAAAATAATCAGGACTTCATTTGGAATGTCTCAACAGGTGCCATCTTTGTGCTGAAATTTTTATACTGACACATAAAAACTTATAAAAGCTTATAAGAATGAATGTTAACAAAAGTCTTGACCACCAAAAAGAACAGTGCAAATTGCTTTTCGAGCAATTCTCTACTTCTGCTTTAATTGATATTAAATCTTTTGAGATGTCATTTGATCCTATCATCCATGCTTGATATAGATATTCTGCAACTTGGCTCTAGTGTGTTCAGAGGAGATATTTCCCAAAATGTGGAAAGGATAAAAATTGGATGGGAGGTGTGGCAACAGGATGAAAAACAGAGAGCCTGACCTACACTTGTTACTACACCTCCCTTAATGCTAGCACTTCTTCACCACATTTTCATGTTTTTATTATAATGTGGTGAGCATAAATATAAATGTTTCTCCTGGCGCTTTCTTTTACCTTGGTAATTTCTTATGCTTCTATAAATTACACTGTTGCCTTTCATATGTCCTGCTGCAAATAATTGAACTTCCCAATGCTTCCTTTTTTCCAGGCCCGAGATGGTTGTTGGCTGGTATCACAGCCATCCTGGTTTTGGCTGTTGGTTGTCTGGTGTGGATATCAATACTCAACAAAGCTTTGAGGCCCTTTCAGAAAGAGCTGTGGCAGTAGTAGTGGATCCCATTCAGAGTGTAAAAGGAAAGGTATGTGCAGCTTATATTAATTAAATTAATTTTTTTTTTTTTAATCACATCTTGTATTATGGATTCTTTCACATGGAAAATTTTGGAAAATACGGTATGTTATTTCAACCATCTCTTCAAATAAAAATATGAGAATTGTCTTTCCCCTTTTTTGCTTGAATTAAATATACCTAGCTGAGGTATATAGAAAATTTTCACTTCCTTTAATTATTTTCTGTACTTTTTTTCTTGAAGAACTATTTGGTCTTTATGGGTAAATTAAAAAGAAACTTTAAAAAAACTTTCCTATTACATTTCTATTAAATCCAATACAATTTGTATCTTAGGGTCAAGACTATAAATACAATTTAGCTTGGTAAAACCTTCAGTCTTTTCAAAATGAAATAACAGGTCAAGATAGATTAAATCCTTCTCTAGAGATACATAATGTTCATTCTTGAGATGGAATAGGGTACTTTTTGCATATTCTCCAAAATAAAAATTTATCTAACAACTTTGCAACCATTCACATTTTAGGGCAAGTTTGCAGATGAATGATTATGCAGAATCCTTATGAAAAGAGATTAACTTGCAAAGCATATTGGGTTATAGTTTGTCCTTTGTTGAAATCTCTTTTGTTCTTGTTTGATTCTTTTTTATTTCTTTCTAGCCCCATATGCCATTTTCCTATTTCCTGCCTCATGACAGCAGGGAGCAGCTCTATTATCACCTTCACAGAGCTGTCTGCAAATGTGAGAGGCAATTCGATTTTGCTCAGCCACAGGGAGAGTGGATTAGAAAAACTACAGAACATACAGAAATTGGCTAGGTGGTTACTGGTTTAAAATACTGCTGAGGTGTTTTGTTTCAGCATGCTTTCCTATTGTATTACAGAATAGTCATTCAATTAATATGTATGACATTTGTGCAATGTTATAAATATTTTAAGTATTTAAGTTTTTGTGTTAATGGATCTGTGATCGTAAGCTGGTTAACCAACTATAAATGTTGCCACTTTCTTGATAGGATGAAATGATCACTTGTATGAGTATAATAATAGCAACATATGGCCAAGTTAACTGCTAATTTTCTTTTTAAATGTCAGTATATTTCTATATGTGTGTCCAGTTAACAATCCCTCTCCCCAACAAAAAACCTCAAATGAGGTGACTTAAATATGTAATTGTAAAATACAAAATTATGCTTAGCATTTCAGATTGCAATGATATTAGGAAAGGAGAAAAAAACTAAGGCAAATAAATTTCTACTCAGCTTCAAAATTTCCCCTCTGTTGCAAAACACTGCTTTTGTATTATTACAGACTACCCATTGATTCATATAAAGCTTGACAACTACGATGAGGATGTGGGTATTGTGGATGTTTCTATATTCTGTATTCCCAGGCATTTTTTGTAATTCACTAACTTCTTGATAAATCTGTCTAATATAATCCCATTTCATTAGGCAGTTCTATAATTGATTGGATACATTTATAGTTGATTGGGTAAGCTTTTGTATTTCTCTGGAATTCCTATGTTAATATCTATATTTTCTAAAACTTAAACGTAATGAGAGAGATGTGCTTATAGTTTGGAGAGTGAATTCTATAAGTTTTCATAGAGTATCTCCTTTCCTGATGAATCAGATTAATACTTTAGAATATTGTCCAGCTCAGTTGTGCACCTAAATATTAGGTAGCAGCTGAAAGATAGGAGTATTTTTGCCTTGTTGTGCCAAATCTGTTTCTGCCAAGGCCTCAGACCTGATGGTATTGCATTTGGTCTACATTATTGCTGTGAAGTTTTATATTTACTAGAAACTTAAGAACTTAGGCCAGAATGTTGCAGTGAAAATGCTGGTGTGTGCTTCTACCTATCCTGGAAGGAGTGTTTTAGTTACCTATTTACTTTCAATGTTACCAAATAGCCTTCCTGAATATGGTGCCTTCATTTCACACCTAATCCTTTATTTATAAGCAAATCCATAAAATATCAACTTTTCAATTCTGATGTCAGCAAAAAGTTCACAAAGATTTGGCAAAGCATGTTTTATTTAACTTTGATCAAATAAACCAACTTTATATTCCTTTACTTTACTTCTAACAGTCTTAATAGTTAATTCAAATATTGTAGGATTTGATTTCTCTTCAATTCTTATTTATCCCCATTGCACAAATTTCTTCAAGACTTTAAAAGCCATTTTTATAACAATGGAAAACATTTTCCTGGCCATTCTCTTGGTTAATAATTTTTCTTTTAATTTTTAAAACTTTAGCCAGTTTCTTTTGTATATCCAGTAAAGTGTCCTTTTCCAAGTCATTATGCTGGCATGTCACTTGTAATTCTACTTTCGGTATTTGTTCCACACCTGTCATTTGTCATAACAAATTTTAGACATTGTACATTCAAAGAAACAGACATCATTATTGACAGTGTTGACATTATCTATATAAATAAAAATGTAAAATAGTTTGTACGAATCCACTAATCTCAAAAACTACTGGACTGATTTACCTCAATTTTTCACACAATGTTCACAAGGATTTCCGATAATAGAATACCTACTCATTTTGTGCCTAGCACACATGTGTCATGTGCAAGGTACACAAATGTAAAATGTACCCACAGATCATGTTTTCAACTCCCTGTAGCCCCGCCCACCTGGCATTTCCAACAGTCATTTCCTCAAGAACACTGTACGGAGGCCTAAAAAGGCTAAGACAAGGCACAGAGGATAGCAAACTCCCAGGTGGCCCATAGAGAGAGTGGGGGGGGGGGGGAGAAATACAGTTTAATAAAAGAAGGACTAGGGGAGACATGATAGCAACCTTCCAATATCTCAGGGGTTGCCACAAAGAAGAGGGAGTCAGACTATTCTCCAAGGCACCAGAGGGCAGAACAAGAAGCAATGGGTGGAAACTAATCAAGGAGAGAAGCAACTTAGAACTGAGGAGGAATTTCCTGAGAGTTAGAATAATTAATCAATGGAACAACTTGCCTCCAGAAGTTGTGGGTAGAGGTTTTTAAGAAGAGATTGGACAACCACTTGTCTGAAATGGTATAGGGTTTCTTGCCTGAGCAGAGGGTTGAACTAGAAGACCTCCAAGGTCCCTTCCAACTCTATTATTCTGTATTTGTCAGATTCATCCAACTGTGGTTCAAACGGATCCTGTTTCCATTGTGTTGCTCGGTATATTCCAAACAATCTGCACTGCATAATAAATAAATTCTGCCTCTGCGAACAAAAGTTGCCTCCAGAAGTTGTGAATGCCCCAACACTGCTTGTCTTTAAGAAGATGTTGGATAGCCATTTGTCTGAAATGGTATAGGGAGTGATGGCTAACCTTTTTTGGCTCGCGTGCCAAAAGCAGGGGGAATGCAGGGGCGATGTGCCCAGGTGTGCCACATCCATAATGCTATGTGCATGACCCCCTGCATTTGGCATGCTTTTTACGTCCTCCCCAGGCTCCAGAGGCTTTATAGGAGCCTGGGGAGGGTGAAAACAGCCTTCCCCCACCTCCAGAGGGCAAAAAACGGCCTCAAAAGAAGGCCTAAATCAGCTGGCCAGGGCGCACATGTGAAGCTGACAGGGCAATGCCTCGCATGCCCTAAGAAATGGTTCCATGTGCCACATGTGGCACCCGTGCCATAGGTTCGCCATCATGGGTATAGGGCTTCCTGCCTAGGCAGGGAGTTGGACTAGATGACTTCCAAGGTCCCTTCCAACTCTGCTATTGTATTATTGTATTACAGTAGGTAGGTAGATAGAGGGATAGATAGAGAGGGAGAAATAAGGTAGGTAGGTAGGTAGGGTGATAGATAGGGAGAAATACAGTAGGTAGGTAGGTAGGTAGGTAGGTAGGTAGGTAGGTAGGTAGGTAGAGGGAGAAAGGAAGAAATATAGTAGGTAGGTAGGTAGGTGGATAGATAGATAGGGAGAAATACAGTAGGTAGGTAGGGGGATAGATAGATAGGGAGAAATACAGTAGGTAGGTAGGTAGTGGGATAGATAGAGAGGGAGAAAGGAAGAAATATAGTAGGTAGGTAGGGGGGATAGATAGAGAGGGAGAAATACAGTAGGTAGGCAGGTAGGTAGATAGGAGGATAGATAGGGAGAAATACAGTAGGTAGGTAGGTAGGTAGAGGAAGAAAGGAAGAAATGCAGTAGGTAAGTAGAGGGATAGACAGAGAGGGAGAAATACCGTAGGTAGGTAGGTAGGTTGGTAGGTAGATAGGTGTATAAATAGATAGGGAGAATTGCAGTAGGTAGGTAGGTAGGTAGATAGAGGAATAGAGAGAGAAAGAGAAATACAGTAGGTAGGTAAGTAGAGGGATAGAAAGGAGGAAATACAGTAGGTAGGTAGGTAGAGGGATAGATAGAGAGGGAGAAATACAGTAGGTAGGTAGGTTGGGGGTTATATGGTGGTTGTGTGTATGTGTGCAGGTGTAGATCTACACACAGATTGGTTGGCCATTTAACCAGACTGGGCCACAGCAACGCGTGGCCGGGTATACCTAGTAGTTAATAATTTCTGACTCCATTCTTCAAAGATCTCCTTTAAGGTTTCCGGTGTTTTGTATCATGTTCTAAGTACCAGTATTAACTGGTATCAAGAACATGTTTGTATTTGATGACTTTTTAGATTTGTCATTCTGAAGGTCTTCAATAGCTTTAAAATGGTTAATAGACAATTTCTGAGTGAGTAGAAAGTGAAGTTTGCAAACAAAGTGTCCTTTAAAAGGGTCTGCTAGATTGTGAGCAAGAGGGATGATCTTGTTATTTCTTGGTGCTCAAACCCTTGGAAAACTGATATCCTGTGGTCTCCTTGCAAGCAGCAACCATCTGGAGCATGCGCAGGTGATCTCCCATCCTTACCTTATCCAAAGATGTTCCAAGAAGCCAATCTTCTCACTGGTTTCTTGGTCTTTCTTCAGTTGTCAGCTCCATTTTCATGGAGAGGTCTTCAGTTTGCCCTACCTACCCTGGAATCCAAATTGAGGAAGCTGGAATCCAATTCCTATTCCTTTCTTTTTCCAGAAAAATAGAAACAGCTTTTTCATTTTTATAACCCAATATCTGCTACTAGCATCATAAGAAAAGAAACTCTTTCTCCACTAGAAAGGAGAAGCTGAAATGTCTCCATCTTAATAAAATGTCTATCTTTATACCAATTGCTGGTTACATGAGCAATCCTATTATGTACTATGAGTAACTTTCAAAAATGGTTCAGCTTGAATTCTATGCATAGAACTCAAGTTCTGTTTAGAGACTATATTCTCTATAGTTCTGTTTAGAGCCATGATGGGCAGCACTATCTGAAGAATCCTTCATCAATGTTTCTTACTCTCAAATCAATTAACTAATATTAGTCTATCTTCTCCTACCCCTTTTATCATTCATACACTCTCTGGCAGTTCTCTCCAACCATCCAACCTTTAGCTTCATTGATTCTCAATGTTAGTATACTGTCTACCATCCACACTTTGTTCCATGAACCAGCCAATTTCTTTTTCCTAGCCTGCATTACTGTCAGTCCCACAAATAGACCACACTAAGAGAAATCATGTAGGCATAAAGCTACTTTTATTGTTAAAAAGCTGTAGTAACGGAATCTTGCAACTCTGAATGTGCTTCCTCTCCCTTCTTTATTTTCATATAAAAAAGAGAGGCTGTCTAAGGCATTTTTGAAAAACTGTTAGCATGAGCTAAAGTTCATTTATGTAATTACTACACAACCTGTAACCTGTTCAGAGATATTTCCTAAAACTAAACCGAGAAACAGAATGACCAAAAATGGCAAAAAGGCAGTGGGAATAGGAGTGACTTCTGACATTCTGCCAGCTTCCCCCTAGATTTTCATTGTAGGAAGCTATCAGGAAGCAATGAAATGATGATCATGTGACTGCTGCTGACAATTGTAGCACTGAAGCAGCCACAACTCCCAAATTTCAATCTCATGGATGTCATGGATCCCACATTTTGGATGCATTCTGTAAGTTAGCCCATTTGTAGTATATTTTTCAAATTTTTTTGCCCTGATGCTCTATTTCACCCAGCTAAAAGTTACAAATAATCAAACCAACAGGAGAGTTTTAGATGTATATAGAGTGCCAGGACAAGAGACTTTTAATGTATATAGATTACCTTTATAACAGATCTTCCCTCTGTCCTTCAAGGCATTTTTAATACTTCCTACAATGGCTTTCTCTATTTTTTCTAATCTGGACTTCACCTTCTTGTTGCTTCATGTTTGGAGAATCCTGTTCAACAATGTTCAAGAATTCATGTTGTGGTTTTTTTTTTTAATGTTAAGCATGATTGTAGACTGTGACAAGTTTTCTCCTGATGTAATTTCTGTTGAATTAATAGCTGAATTGGTAGCTCTAGATTCAGCCGTAGTACTTTTAAATGTACATTTCTTCACAGTTTAATGTTTATATTTTTTTTATTCTTCAGTGAATGCTTCCCATTTTAAAATATTTTAATCTTAGTTATTTTGATGAAATAATTGCCTTATTTGGATAAATACTCAAAATTTAACAGACCTGAAAAGACCACTTTTTAAAAAATCTACAATGTTGATTCTCTGAACTTGGAGCATTACAATGAACAAGCACAGTGGTACCTGATACTTGTTAACTGGTGGCACAACAAGTACCAAAAATGCCGAGTACCAAACAAATTTGTTTCAGCTGGAACGGGTAACAAATCATGAAGCTGCCGACACAAACAAACTCTAGCTTGCACCTTGAGTGCCAAAGAAACGAGTACCAGGACAAAATTTTTGCATCAAAATATGTTGAGTACAAATCTGAAAAGTTTCAAAGCAGTCGAGTACCGAGGTACCACTGCAATTGATTCTTTCAGATCTGTAATGAAAGAAAGAACAACCCCAAATATGTGACTGTTTGAATGGCTTGGAACTAATTTACCTAGCTTTACATAAGTTATCTCCACTTCTATTTCCAGTAGCATTTATAGGGTGCCAATAGGGAACTGGAGAGAGATTGCAAAACTTACAGTCTTTTTTGTTTTTTTAAAGCATTTATATGGCTTCACAACTTGTATGACTCTGGGCAGTATACGAAAGAAAAAGAAAGAAAATACAACAATGTAGAAGAAACAATATTAAAATCAAATAGTAAATGGCAAACATGACTAAATCTATGGTCACTAAGAATGAGGATTCTACTGATTCTGATCCAAAAAGACCTTTGCTAGATCAGAATTCTAGGCTATCCATTTTAAACTGTACTAATTAGGGTGTACTTAAAAGCTGACCTGTATTAAAACTAGTTTCAATATCACAATTTGGCTCTGAACAATTTGTCTAATATATGGGATTTTTTAGACATATAAGTAGATGAAAATAATAATACAATTGGCTGTCTAAATAAAATTTCAGAAAATCAGCAGCTAACATCCATAATCATATCTATAGACATAGAATTAGCCGAATATGCAAACATAGATATATTAGATACACTGGTGACAGTTTGAATATGGTGATGATTTGGCCATAGCAGTACAAAAAAACCCCATAGAAGTCACAGAGAGTCTCCTGTCCAAAAATCTTAAGACTTGGAAAAATTCTTCACTGATTTGAAGCTTACTGCTAGCATTAGCGAAACAGTAACTATGTGCTTCCACCTTTACAACAAACTAGCATATGAAGCCCCTAAGGTCTACTACAACAACTTACTACACTATAACATCCAGCCAAAGTACCTTGGAGTAACATTGGACCAGACTCTCACCTATAAGATATAACTAGAGAATAAGGTGGCAAAAATCAATACTAGAAACAACATACTTCAAAAATTATGTAGAACTAAATGCGGGACTTCAGCTGCCCACTCGGGTCATCAGCACTAGGGCTGATCTACTCCGCAGCAGAATACTGTGCCCCTGTAGGACTTTACAGCTGCCATGCTAGTAACCTAGATGCCAAACTCAATGACACCATGAGAATTACAAGTGGATATATTAAAAT
This sequence comes from Rhabdophis nuchalis, assembly GCA_039707465.1. NCBI lineage: Eukaryota > Metazoa > Chordata > Lepidosauria > Squamata > Natricidae > Rhabdophis > Rhabdophis nuchalis. The sequence continues at coordinate 178,948,452 of CM077643.1, forward strand.
CATTCTGATAATCTGACTTCCTGTTCTGACCCATATAGCATTGCCAGCTTTATGAAGGCAAGATGCCCTACTGAGAGAATACAGAAAATTATAAACAACTCCTACCTACCATGCTGAACTTCCTCATTTATTAGCCAGAAGACTTAAATCTAGGAAGCCCACAACATATGCCCAGCAACTTTAATATTGATTCCCAATGAGTTGTTGAATGCCCAGACATAAGAAGACGTATAAATTACTCCACAAAAAAAGGATAGGATAGAATAGAATAGAATAGAATAGAGCTGGAAGGGACCTTGGAGGTCTTCTAGTCCAGTCCCCTGCTGAAGCAGGGGAATCTATACAATCTCAGACAAGTGACAGTCCAGTCTCTTCTTAAAAACCTCCAGTGATCGAGTGCCCATGATTTCTGAAAGCAAGCTGTTCCACTAGTTAATTGTCCTTACTGTTAGGAAGTTTCCCCTTAATTCCAGGTTGCTTCTCTTTGATCAGTTTCCAAACATTATTTCTTGTCCTGGCCTCTGGTGCTTTTGAGAATAATTTGACCCCTTCTTCCTGAATAGGATTTGTACTTTACACGGCATCTACCAGGACTCACTGTATGAATGTGGCATAGTATTCTCCCCTCAGTGTGACTGCAGGATCCCTGGACAAACTATAGGTCGCATCCTGACTGGTTGTAAGCTGAGGGAATATACCGGTTCAGTATCTGATTTAAAAAAAATAAATAAATGATAATGCGCTTCATTGGTTAGATGGCTTGACATTGGTATTTGAACATAGATCCTGTTAATATTTTTATTTTATTGTGTTTTACTAATCTAGGTGAAATATTAATATGTATTGCTAGTCTATGTATGATATGCCATACATTAAATAATAATAATAGCCAAAGAGTACATGAAAGCAGTCCACGGCACACTCGACCTAATAAGCAAATACACCAAGACAGAAATACCCAGAATCATGGATCTTATCAACCTCTGCCTAACTACTACTACTTTAAATTTGATGGACAAATATATCAACAAAACAAAGGGACACCCATGTGATCATTGCTTTCAAGACTCATAGCAGAAGCCATAATGCAATGCCTGGAATTTATAGCACTCCCATGCATACAACTCAAAATATGGATCCAATATGTAGATGACACCTTTGTCACAATTTAAAAAAAGACTAACTAGAGAACACACTGCAACCATAAACATCATTTTCAAAGGTATAAAATTCACAAGGGAAGAAGAAAACAACACACTATCCTTCCTGAATATCCTTATCAGCAGAGATAGCAATGGCAACACAAGTTTATTAAAAATCACCCACACCCACCAAGTGCTCCACTACCTCCCAACCTCCCACAAGAGAAGCTGTGTACGAACACTATTTAGACTAGCATAAACAGACCTCAACAACTCTGAACATCAGAAAAAGGAAATACAGTAGATCATCTATGCAACATCTTCCAACAAAATGGATATCCACACACCATCAAAATGTTTCCTGACCACTCAACATAACATCGCACAACCAGCACAACTATGAAAAGGATAACACTGCCATACATTAAAAATATCGCAACATCCATCAACAGACTATTATAAGCACAGCAGAGCATACAAACCAACTAAATTTGTCCGACACGTCCTAAGGAAATCAAAAAATCCAACAGGCCCAGAAAAGAACCCAGGAATCTTCGGCAACATTCTGTGCAAGCAATAGCCACTACATAGGACAAACAGGCAGAAGACTTAGCAGAGTGCATCCATGAACATCAACTAGCAATCAGAAGATATGATGAAAATGTCTTAATTTTACAACACATGGACAGATTTGACCATAGTTTCAACTGGGAAACTATAGCCATCCTAGTTCAAGCGAAGTCAAAAATGTGAGAGATTTCCCTGAAGCCGGGCACTCTGACAAATCGGCCATCAGTGTCATGTAGGCATAAACAACCTCTAGATACAATTCAGAAGAGACAAGCTAACAATAAATATCCCAACCAAAGAATCACCAAGACCACTCTCACCAACACTGACAGGGCAAGCCACTAGAACAGAGGTGTCAAACTTGCATCGTAATGGGGGTGTCATGTGACATATCACCACTCCCTGCCCCCTCACTAAACGGTGTGGGCATGGCCAAAGTGTGATGCATCTGGCCCATGGGCCAGGAGTTTAACAACCCTACACTAGAATATAAAATGAGAGCAAACCCCACTCCCTAGATTATGTTACCTAGTTTGAATAATGAACTGTCTACAAGAAAACGAATCACAGCAAACACCAAGGAGCCCTCTTTCAATCCTACAAATATTTTCCTCTTATTTAAAATCAGTGGGTTGATCATTTTTAAAAAACTGACAGAGAATGTGGTGCTAGTTCACCCCCTCATTATATAGTAAAACAGTGTTAGGACTATAATCCTAGTGTTGGGTGGGCAATATATATAATATTATATTATATTATATTATATTATATTATATTATATTAATTATATTATATTATATTATTATATTATATTATATTATATTATATTATATTATATTATATTATATTTATTATATTATATTATATTAATTATATTTATTACATTACATTACATTATAATATATGTGTGTGTGTGTGTGTGTTAGTTTTATGAGCTGATCAATAAATTAATATTATATTATATATTATATATATGCCATGATTACAATTGGTATCTGTTACTTTAAATACTATAGTGAAATGTAATTGGCTGCTGCTTCCTAACTCAGCCATAAGAGGAAGCCAGAAGCACTGTTAGTTTGCTGGTCGTTTGAATGGAGACTCTGAATGTCATGGTTTAGATCAGCAGAGCAAGAAGGTTCATGTATTAAGCAACTGTAAGCTAACTATAACTCAAACAGAGTTATAGACTGTATTTTGATTCAAGACTAACTATCACTGTTTGTGAAAAAATAGTTTATTTTTGCACCACAAGTAAAGTCTACTTGTTTTTACCATCAGTGTCTGTGACTATTAGTGTGAATATCTAGCACCTATCTCTTCCTGCAAATTCCGTTGCACAACTCTCTGTCTCGTAAAGGAGATATCCTCAACACACAGGACAAATTTAGAATTGTGAGCAAGAAGTGCCGGTAACTTATACAGATAGTCCTCAACTTATGATTACAATTGAGTCCAAAAATTCTGTTGCTAAGTGAGACATTGGTTAAGTGATTTTTGCCTCAATTTTGCCTTCCTTGCCACAGTTGTTAAATGAATCATTGCAGTAGTTAAGCAAGTAAAACAGTTGTTAAGTGAATCTGGCTTCCTCATTGACTTTGCTTGTCAGAAGGTTGCAAAAGGGAATCATATGATCCTGAGACTCTGCAACAGTCATAAATGTGAGTCAATTGTCAAGCTGCTGAATGTAAACCACATGACCTGAATGCTGAAATGGTCATATGTGTGAAAAATGGTAAAAACTCAATTTTATCAGTGCCATTATAACTTTAAATGGTCTCTAAGCAAACTGTTGTAAGTCAAGGACTACCTGTAATTCAGTTTCTAAAACCCTCACCAATGACTAAGTTGCTTGTGGAATTTTGGAGAAAATAACTCACTTTACAGAAGAGAAATTCATAAATAGTTAGAAGATTGGATTTGTTTATTGATGTCTAACTGGGAGGTATCAATTTCATAGATATTCTTTACTAAGAACTTCAGCTGAATGATAGTAAGTACTAGCTAGCATTTGTAACTATGCACAACTATATAACCATGTTTTACCTCTCATGATTAGTTCATATTCTGGAAAAAAACCCAGGAGATATGGATCTACACCAGTGGTGGGTTCTACGTGGTATGGCTCAGTATGGGCGTATTAGTGGTAGCTGGGAGCAGCGGCTACTGTACCGGAACTGTGGGCCGTTTGGCCCACCCGCCCGCATTCCTTACCGCTTTTTGAGGCAAACGGGCCAATTGTGCATGCACACACAATGTGTGGTGCTGGCAAGACCTCCGCCAAGCAGCTGGGTGTCGCTGGGCAGTGGCGTGTGCAGCATGCGATTCCCGCCGAGGACGCCCAGCCTCGTTGCAGCATACCAGTTGTGATGGGATCCAGAACCCACTACTGATCCACACAGCTACAATCTTATCCCTCCGTACCTTCACATGTTCAGCTTAAGATGTGATTTGCCATGTTTGACTGAATCAATGGATGTTCTGAAACATATCCAGAAATTATATGTGGCTGGTTTCTGATTCTCCATCTGTAATGTAGGCTCTAATAAGCTTGACATCGCAATGAACTTTGGTCAGTACTAAACAAGCAATAGAAAAACATGTGTACTGTGTTAGCATGGGGGGGGGGGGGGAGGATAAAGAAATGTATGAGTTGCAGCTCATTTGCAGTTGGAAGTTCATTTGAATTAAGCCCTTGTGTATTTCCAGCTTCATTTCTCTTCCGTTTTTATCTCTCGTTTTCTTTCTGCTCAGTAATGATTTCATAGATAAAATATACATATATATGGCATGCAAATAATAATTGCATGATTAGGTTTTTTATTGCCTTCTCAGCTGTGTGTAGTTATATTAGATAGTTGAATAAAAGTTCCAAATAGAACGCTTCATTAAACAGAGAAACTTCGTGCTGAAGGTGTTTTTTTAATGCAATAACACTTAGTTTGGTATACTTCAGAACAGGCAGTTATTTTTGCTTGTTAAACTGCAAGGGTTATTTTAGTTTACTTCTAAATGAAAAAGTTTTTTTGAGTACACTTTTCATTTAATAGTATTAATTTTTAAATGCTTTTTACCATGGGAGATGTAGAATAATCCATCTCTCTTTGGTAAGACATAAAGCTTGGAAACTTGTGGTTTTTTTGCTTTTGGGGTTACAAATGCATGCCTTTGCTTGTCAGACTAAATGCATTATTCTGTAGCTGTCTCTCCATTCTGGATATTCAGGTTGCATAGTAAACCTGACCAAAGCAAGCAAATCCTCCAAGGATAAAGAAAGAAAATGTATGCACTCCTAGGAATCTTTTTTTCAGAGCTAAAATTGACATTTTTATAAATAATTACCATGTGTAAGACCTCAAAACTCACAATCACAGCAATTCAGTGGTATGCATTTGGCATGAGTCAATTTCTGTTCTTAGTGCTTTTCATTGGAAATGGCATAAAAGTAAGATTTCTCTGAATTTTTTATGCTGTGGGCTTAGAGGGGACCCAAGATGTTCCTTGGTCACGGTTGTTTAAGTGTGCATACCAGCATAAATATCAAAGTGGTCATAAACTTCAACTGCACTTTGAGGGTCATAGTTCCATTTAATTTTTCAAAGAATCTAGAAACCAACTAAGCAGTCGATAACAGTTCAGTTGCAGGTGATAAAGGAGATTTTAGATGGGACATTACTTCTCCTTCCACACCTGGCAATAGTTACATTATAGCCCTTACACAGGATTTCTTATACAATGCTGTTTTCTTATAAATGTGCATGAACAATGGCTGGATGCTGGAATTGCAAAGCACCTTAATGCATTTTTTAAAGATAGCTTCTATTTGGCATGGGGCTTTGGGGACATTTTCTGCAAATACAGCGATGTCAGAAAGGGCTTCAGTGCTAACTAACAGTGCTAAGTTAACTGATTGCAGTCCATCATGTAAGATATTACACCCATATTAGGAGTTTGTTCTCCCCCCTCTCTCCCCCTCAAAAGTACTGTAGTGATATATTGAGATATTTAAGAAGTAGATATCTGGAAGTATATCGGCACTTGTCAATTGTAATGCCTCTGGAAAATGCTTAATTGTAACAAATAAATGCATTGCTGAAAGATTTTTAAGCAATAAAAACATTCAGCATATTATTCTAGAAACTGTCGGGAGATGGAGTTTGTATATAATAGTAGGATGACTTAGTGGAAAAGTTACTAGAAGAGCTGTTTGAAAAGCCATCTTTTGATAAAGGCAAGTAAGTGATAGTGTAGGTTATTGATTTGAATAACAACTGAAAGTAAGATGGAAAGTATTTTCCAGATAGTGATGGTTTGTAAGAAACAGATGTAAATAAAAATGTGGTTTTGATTTTTTTTAATGTGGTTTCCAAATATTGGGTATCCTACTTGCAGTCATTGCAATTACTAAAGAATCTATGCTTTTTAATTCCATGCATCCTACAAACTAATTATATTTACAAGGTCAGAATGAATGCATGTTTTCAGAAAAAAATATAGGGTTATATAAATGTGTCTTCTCTTTGGCTGTTATATCACAGTTTGTTGATCTGGAGTATAATGTGTACAATTCACAAATTTGTCTGATAACAGAAAGTGGTGTGTGATTGTGTTTATTTTACTAACCAGTATATTCACAGCAATCACTTCCAAATATCTCTCCAGTAAAGATGTGTTAATTACAAAACAGACAAGGTCTTCTATTATATTAAAGCTACTAACAAGAAGACAGCAGGAATCACACATGTAAATAGCATCATCAACCCCTATTTTAGTCCTCTGTTTTGATCTGTGAGTTGCGCATAGACCAAAGGTGCTATTAAAGACTCACTGTATGAAATAGGCAGCATTATATGAACAAAATTTATTCAACAAGAAAACAGACCTTTAACATGAATTTAACAAGCCTGAGAAATTATAAACTATCATATGCTGCAGATTCATGCAGTGATAATAAACAAAAAAAGAAAAGTAAGAGGTTTCCTTAAGCTAGCCAAACCGCTAATGGTTTTGTTATAAGCTGTCTACTGTTGAAGTGACCTCTGCAAAGTCTCAAGGCACTTGCACCAGGCAGAATTAAATCGTCCAGTTGGTGAGAAGAACTGCAGGAGCAGATATCATGTAATAATAAAAAGCTACCTTAATCTATACCCTTTTCCCCACCATGGCATTAGAGGAAGCTCTTTATTTCTTCATCTTTGGAAGAAGTAATTTTGCATTAAGCCTTTAGGCTGCATTTTAATGCACTTTCAAATCATTGTGGTCAAAGGAAACTTAAGATTTTTAAGCAGTCAAATGCTAACAAAATTAAAGTAGTACTAATTTATTTTCCCTCAATTGACCCTGTGATCCAACTGCCTGTAAAAATTAGTTTTGCAAAATGTAAGGTTACTACATTGCTATCATGATTTGCAGAGAATTTCAAAGTACACAAACCTAGTGAAGGCTTAATCTACAATGTATATCCAAGAGCTCACCAGGGTTTTATCCTTGAATCTTACTGTAGCATAATTAACACCTCCTTCATCCATTGCTCATTAGCGTACTGGACATTAATGAGCCTATTTATTCTCATACGACTCTCTAAAGAAGGAACTTATTTGTTCTTACTATGCAAAAAAAGCAATTATAAGATAGCTTAGAAATCAAAATGTAGGGTGTGTTGCTGCATTTATGCTTTTTATTGCGTCCCAGATCTAATTTTAGGCTGCAGGTTGTTCAGCATGTTAGTTTTCCCTAAGACAGTTGCTATAGTGATTGCAGTGAATTCCTTTAATCTTGGTGTAGTTAAAATGTTCCTTCTTATGGGTCGAATTGATGCTGTTAAGTAGAAGCAAAATGTCACTCAAGTCATACTTTTGTCCAGTAGTTTATTAAAAAATTAATAAGAATACAGTAAGAAATTAAGCACAGTAACATTTTGTAGTGCAGGCCCATAAGCACAACATCTTCCACCCAAACATATACAATGAAATTAACAGATGCAGTAACATTGGTATTTAGAATTGTTAGCCCATATTCTACACAATAAAAATTTTAAAACTCAAATGTATCTAGTCTGTTCCAAAATCATTTTCTCCTTGAAATTCCACTGTACAACACTAGATGGCTGAAGGCATTTTCTCAGAAAGATTATTAAAAATGACCTTGTAAAAATGGGCCACTGTAATCCCAGCACACTTGCAAAACTGATGCATGGCCACTTATTTAGCATCCATTCAAATAGCTCATCGTGAAAAGTGCATATGGAGCTCAAATCTGAGTAGAAACAATTTTCTTACAAAACACTGCTGTCTTGGATAGGTTCCATGTTTTCTAGTGGAGCAGTCAGTTCTAATCCATTCTAGGAATGTAAGTGTTAGTAGTACTCTAAAATACAAAGCACCTTGTGATTCTGATACAGTGCCAAGTAATTGTATCTTCCCCTCTGAGTAAATTCTTTATTTGTGTCATTTCTTATCGAGCAAATCTCTAGAGGACTACAGTGTAGGATATTTAGTTCTGTTTTTGCTTACTTTTAATTTATACTCCTTTGTGGTTGGGCATTTGCAGGTGTTCAAAAATTAGAACATATGGCTGAATGCTGCTTCAGGAGTTTGGGAGATTTATAAGACTCAATCTCTACTAAAACTCTCCTGTCTGTTTCGGAATCTTCAATTAGCCAAACAGTGCATCAAATCACAAAAAGTTTTAAATCAAGATACCTCAAATGTAGCAACTAAAAAAAATTCATATAAAATCTGAGACCCATTACTGTCATGGCATTGAAATATTAAGAATCTTCAGGCCAGTTGTATTTGCAAACTTGTGGTCATTACAACATTGCTGATAGTGATCATGACTTCTGACATTCTCTGCCAGCTTCCAATAAGCAAAGTCGGTGAGGAAGCTGACAGGAAATCAGAAGGAATACAATGTCAGCATTTTTGTACTATAAATCTAATACCCTCATTATTTGGTCAATAATTTTGTTCATGACAATAACCATAAACATATTTCTTCAAATGGCACATGGAGTGCAACTGGTATGCAAAAGTGCTCATGAGGCAGCAATATGAAGAGCATTGGGTTACTGCATAGACAATTTCAACCTTTAAGAACTATTGTTAAGGAGAATTAAGTTCTATCCATTCACACATTTCAGAATCAGAGTCTAAGTAAATTTCTTGGGGATGGGACGGGCAGGATCCTTAAAATTAAGATTGGATGACCTCTAAAAACATAAATTATGCTCACTCCCCTCCCCCTCCTAGGTTCTCTCTGCACAAGTTAATGCTACTGTATAATGTTATTACAGGCCAAAATTGCTTGAAAACAGAAACATTCTGTTTAATATAGATCTAGGAGTAAGGAATGAGGGTGGCAAAAAGAGCAAGAAGAGTAGGATGAATATATTATAAAACCTATATTATTCCTGAGGTTTTCCTAATTCTAGAACAAGTCAGAAAAAAAATAGGATAATTTGATCAAATTAGTGTGAGAGCATAAGAAGTTTCTTATGTCTTCAGAGTTTTATGTAAATGCATTTCTAGGCCCATAATGGAAATGTCAGTGCTTCATCTTGGGGCTTTAGCATCTCTATACGACTAAAACCTAGTATCTGTATCCTTTAATTGAGCAAACAGTAAATCATAGTGGAATAGTTTTCAAACCAAGGTACCTAAAATGGACTATGACATAATTTGTTCAAAATTTGGAACCTGTGACTCCAGAAGAATGAAAGACTTTGTTTTAATCTTTGCTTGTGGAATAAATAGTATGTCTGTGGCTTGCAATCAATCATCAGATTCACATAACATGTTAACCTCCACTTTTCAAGGTGCTTCAAGGTTCTGACGACCATCTTTAAAGCGCTCCATGGCTCGGGGCCTAGTTATATGCGAGACCGTCTCCTGCCCCATACATCCCTCCGGCCGCTCCGCTCCCACAGAGAGGGCCTTCTCAGGATGCCGTCGGCCGGGCAATGCCGACTGGTGACACCTAGGGGAAGAGCCTTCTCTGTGGCGGGCCCTGCCCTTTGGAACGACCTACCCCCTGAACTTCGTACCATCTCGGACCTCCGCCTCTTCCGCCAGTGTCTAAAGACACATCTCTTTCAGCAAGCTGGCCTAGTCTAACCTCCCGTTGGGGCTATTTTAGATAGTTTTAAACTGGGGATTTTAATTTGGATTTTAGCATAGGACTGTAATTTAATATGTTTTTAAATTCTGTATTTTATTGTTTTATATGTTTTTTAAATTTCTGTGCGCCACCCTGGGTCCTTCGTGGAGAAGGGCGGGATATAAATTTAATTAAAATAAATAAAAAAATAAACCTAAACCAAGTTAGCTATGGCATGGTTTAGTGCAATATGCAACTCAGATGTTATCTATTGTTTTCATCATTGGCAATCATATTAAAATGTACAGATTGAACGTTGTGTGAACCAAAATATGAAGACCAGATGTACTCTTAATTTAAAAGCAAGATCATTATGACAACAAACTGAGATTTCAGTTTATTTCATTTATTCAGTGCTTAAAGCAACTCTTGAGTGCAGGATTCCCATTCAACTCTTGTTTATTGAGCAGTAAAATGTGTAAATGATGCATATTTCATATCTTTGGAGCATTAATATATTGGTTGTAGCTGTCTTGCCCTTGTGAAAAATCATAATGACTATAAATTATCTTACATCATTTTTGAGTAACATTTATGCATTTACCTGGTACTTCTGCTGCAACACATCTTAAGTTCTTATCTGCTGCCTGCCCATCAGAATAAACTGAAATAAGAGCCAAACAATGGTGTAGTTTCATAATTATTTTTTGTTGATGATCACATATTTTTTTTCATCTTCATTTATTTTAGTCTTAGAGATCTTATTGAATGCTATTGAGCTTCCAAATTCTTCCTTATGCTTCCCTTCAGATATGATTGTCCTCTCTCATCGTTCTACTGTTTTGTAAAGAAGCAGCATTTGGAGTCAAATGCTGCTTCTATACAAAATATCATACACCTCAGGAAACGATTGCTGTACTTCGACAATTCATCATATGCAAATGCATGCATATTTACTTAAAACTACTGTTACGTTTCTCTAGTTGAAATTTATAGCTACGTACATTCACTTTGTTATACTGTATATCATTATGTAGGAGTGGTGTACAGCAGAGAGAATGCCTTTCCAAAAGGCACCTATGAGAAGCAGGCTGCAGGCTGTTAAATGTACAGCTCATCCTAAACAACACAGACTTGTATATATTCTTAGAATGTTCAGGTAAACTGAGAAATGGCTCAACTTTGTATGAATAATACTGTAGTTCAGAGGTTTTCAAACATTTTCAGGCTACAGAACTGTTACCTTAAGAAAAAAATTCTTGCCACTTCCAATCAAAAGGCAAAGTTTTAGTGACATAAAATTGACTCATTTGAGTAAACATCTCCCCACCATCCTTAGTCTCTCACAGAACCCATTAAGATTTAGAGTACCACAGAGCATAGTTTGAAAATCTCCTTTCCAGTCTTTAATCTGTATTGCTCCACATTCTATTTTTCTTAGAATCAGGGAACCATTTATGGCATTTTACAGAATTAAAAAGATATCAAGTTTTGAAAGTTACCAGCTGTATTATTATCATTGTGACCTTATTTTTGTTTGCCTTGTTTTTTTGCTCTCTTTTACTCTTGGCCATGACACTGACAAGGTCATCATAATCCATCCGACAGTGTGTAGCCTCTTTCTTACTTGCAGGAAATAAAAAGCATCTGACTAGGAGGGAATACATGGGGCAAGTTCCTTGCTGGCTATAATTTTGTTGTCATTTCAAGTGTTCTGTTGGTATAATTGATGTGACACGACTGGGCTTTACAAAGAGTCCCTTAGCTTGTGCTCAGTTTCAGAGTTAGTCTCCCTATTATTCAATTTGAGTAGAGAAGATGTTTTTAAAGTTACATTGTGTGTGTGTGTGTTTGTATGTATCTATGTATGTACACATAACCATCAAAAGCGGGTAAGAGAGCATGAAACTTAATTTATTTTCTCTCATCACCTTGAAAAATGTAGTAATTGGTGTCCTCTTGCAATACTAAACTGAGTTGGTGTGCTGATGGCAGAGCCAGCAGGCGGTTCTTTTTTATTAATATTATAATTAAATAATTTTCTGGAAAAAGACCAAAAACAGATGCGACTTGATTGTGATGTCTCTGCTGTTCCTTGGTGCAATCGCTTGCATTTTCTTCAGAGAATTGACTTTTCTGTCTTGTTTTTACAGGTTGTTATCGATGCCTTTAGATTAATCAATGCTAATATGATGGTCTTAGGACATGAACCAAGACAAACAACTTCAAATCTGGGTCACTTAAACAAGCCATCTATCCAGGTATTTAATATTAATGTACTTACTTTGAACGTAGCTTAAAATGTGTATGCCTATGAATATACAAAATTTAATTTGATAAAGATTTAGATCTTTAGATTTAATTGCAGATGGCATGAAGATGATAAAATGTGCTGTTGTTTTAGAAATTCTCTGCAGACTTTTTTCCCTAAGTTGTTCAAATCATTTTAGATGCATGTTTGTGACTATTACATGATGGGGAAGACGGTATCTTATGGATGTTTATGGGTTCTATTACTCTTCGCCTTAATTTTCCTTATGGATACAGAGATCACTGGGGCAGTTTAGATTATTTCTTGGAAAAAGATACTGACTATAGTACATATATGCCACAAATATGTTTTCATTTCAGAAGATGTCACTTGTTTTTCCTCAAGAGGCTTTTTTTTAGTGTCCCTGAGAACAGACAGAGGACTTGTGCACCTTCGTGAGCTTATAGACCATGGATGATATTCATCAGTAACTTTGAATGTATGGCAATAAATCCAAAAGCCCACTTATAGTATTGGGCAGAATCCAGAAAATAATTTCAGAATGAAATCCTTAAGTATATTTTATGTCTTCAAATGGAGTTTACTTCCACAAAATGTGGATTGGATTGCAAAATACTGTTCTTAAATTTATTTCCTAATAAAAATAATAATAACCCCAGGTCCTTTGGAAGGATTGGATAGGTGAATAAGAATGCCATATAAAGGACTTGATAGGTGATCTAAACATCTGCCGAACTGCAGAACCAAGTATAATAATGATTTTGTAATACATAAGTAATTATTTACTATTTCCTAAATAAATAAGTTGGAACCTCAAGGCTGCAGGTCAGAAAGGATGAAATCCCTCAGGAAATAAAACTTCATATTGTTGTTAATTGACTCCATCTTTCCTTTATAAAGATGTTTGTTTTTAATTTCATTTTAGAAATATTAAGCAATCATCAAGCCATTTTCCTATTCCATCATCACCTGCAGATGAATTTATATTTTTTGTTTACTGTTAAGAATTACAGTAATACTTCTCTTAATTGCAAACAATGCCTCTCATATTCCCCACTGGTCCAGGTTTTAAGATGACTTAATAATGTTAGAGAACACAGCTTTGTCTTAGCTGCAGTGAAGTTTGGTATGGATGCATTTACATCTTCTGGATGAGCTGAGAGTAAGGGAATTTGTTCTGGGAACTTGCTAGAAGAAAAAAGGGTGTAATTATGCAGCTTGCTGTTTGTTTTGTAAGTTTCAGACCAAGATACTAAATTAATCTTATAAATACCATTGAATGTGAGATCTACTTATCTATAAAAAGTGATGGGTGTAAACAGACTTCCATAAAGTATTTTGTTTCTTAAACAAGTATTCCCAAGTGAATGATTATTGCTTTGTCATTATCATTTTCCTATGCTAAAGGTAATATTGCCAAAAATATTATTTTTCTTTTAAAATGAATTTTAAAAATCCCAGTTAGTTGCCACCAGAAGTCTAATTATTTCTCTGAAGATTAATTACAGGACTTCTAATAGCAACACAGGCTGCAAACATAGTACTTGTAGTTGAAAACAGAAAATACTACTGTTGATTTACAATTTTTTTTGTTATCTTGACAATCTTGTATCTGTCAATAGTTTATGGTCATATTTCATAAACTATATGGGCTTCATGAATCTATAGATTTCCCTAATAAAATAGAACAACTTTTTCAATACCAAAGAATTTATATTTATCAAGAATGAATAAAATTACTCCTGATTAGAATTGGTACAAACTACAAAACCTAATGAGTATGGAAGAACCCTCTAATGTTTTTGATTGGGTGCAGGCAAGCCTGTGCTTGTATGTTTCTAGAGAATATATTACTGGGCCTTTCAAGGCAGTATGTAATGACCTCTTATGCAAACCCCATGGTATTGTACTGCTTCCTAATTTTTCTATTTTTTATTGTTTGCTTTGGAAAGTTAAGAAGAACCGGTATCTTACTTTTAGTTTAGCTGTTACATACAAGTATAGGTAGTCTGTATAAGATTGTTTTTTGCTTGTTTGGGCTGCAACCCTGACTTGCTGTACAGTATATTTAAACATTTCCTCTACAATTATTCAACTTAACATATCCCGTTTGTTACGAAAAGAACTACCAAAAAGGGATCTGCATAATGTTTGATAATATCTTCTCATGTAAGATGTAATAGAGCTGCTTCCACTACTGAAGAGGTCGGCTGCTCTTCAGTGGAAACACTGGCAACAGAAGAAAAGCTTAGCAGCAGTATTCAGTTGAGGATTTAATTCTGCTTTGTACATCTGTGGCTTTTTTGGATCTTAATCAGAAATAGTTCTGGGCATTTATTTAACTTATTGAATTTTAACAGAAATACAGATTCTTGCTGGTTTGCCTATAATCATTTAAAAAACTTTTGCACTATAAATGCTCCGCAGTTATAATCTGTGGTATATTTATGTGTTCCATCCCATTTATATGCCACCCGTACTATAGATTCACATTACAAAACAACTGAAACCTGTTTAAGTTAAACCCACTAATTAGGACAATGATTAGTTATACTGTATGACAAGCTACTATTTTAAAAGTATCTCTGCCCTATTGTCTATTTATTTCCTTGCCATTAAAATATGTTTCATTGAGTTTGCAACACCAGAACATCTAGATGTATTTAGGTAGCTGCATATTTTGAGGGGAAAAACGTTCAAATAACTCACAGTCTGAATGCAATATTTTAACATAACTGTTTTGTTTTGTTTGGCAGAAATGATTAGATGCATTTTAGTAATGCTTTTTTAAACATTCTCTTTCTAGGCTTTAATCCATGGGTTGAACAGACATTACTATTCCATTACTATCAACTACAGGAAGAATGAATTAGAACAGAAGGCAAGCTCTGTTTTCCTAGAATATTTTCAGTTACTAACAACAAAAAATATCTTTGTCACTTTGATTTTTTTATCACAGAGGGGAAATTTTCTGACCAAGAACTAAAGCGGATGGGGCAGTGTTACCAACATATATTGAGGTATGGGTGGGGAGGTTAATTACCTCAAGATATTTTTCTTTTGAGTTTTTCTCCAAATTATATTGAGCCTATTTTAAGGATTAACACTACAATTTGTGGGTGTTCCTCTCCAGCTAGTAAGAAAATGCTATTGAAATTTATTAAGCACAATAATTTGGGATCTCCACTTCTGCCTAATGTCATATAGCTGATCCATTGTCATTCCAAATAAAGTCTCAATGTGAACTCTGTGGTGTTCACATTTCTTCCAGAACGCATCTGCATGCATAAGTAGTCAATGTGCTAGTAAATATGTGGTTGGCAAAAATCAGTCAGACTTAGACAATATATGAACATCTTTGTTTAAATTATGATAAAAATATGGCTATTCTATTTTTAAAGCTACATGTTTCTGAAAGCTATTTTTTGTTTTTGTAGTGCTATTACAATGAATCTGTTAATTTTCTTGCCTTTATTTATTTTTAAAAGCATATACACTCTTTTCTTACATAGCTCAAACCTGCTTACACAAACCAGCTTATCCATATAACCCATCCAAAAATAATTAAGCTATTCTTGAATATTTACAACCAACAAAACATATAAACAGCAGCAATTGATTGAAGATTTATTTTGCAAAGCATATTAAGTAAGTTTACCAGCCTTCTCGAACATTTGCATGACTGAGCACTGGCAGCTTTGCTCAAGGAGCTTCTTGTTTTAATATCAGGACTACCACTATTATTCTTTTTTTTAATTACAATTTTTATTTCATTTTCTGAGGTAAATTTGGTGAAGGATTGTTCAGCCACAGGTATGATCCCCCCAAAAAAAATATTCTACAAAAAAGTATATACAAGTATATATATTTTTGACACAAGTATATAAGTATACTTTTGTATCTATAATTCCAGTAGTCTAACTAAAAACATAACTCTGTATCAATTTTTTCAAAGTTTGTTAATTCTTCCCAAATGCAGACATTTTAGTTTTTATGCCCACAATAGATTCCATCTGTTCATGATTAAAGTTGATTTTAGAGGCACTGTAACTGTTCAGATACCTTTCCACACTAATTATCTGTATGGGAGAATGTAGACATTAACTAAGGTCATTGTTCAATCATAAGTGTTCAGTAGTGTTCTTGAAGGTGGCAGATTCAAACCGAAAAGCAGTCTTCTCACCAGGAGCTCAGTTGGGCTAGCAAGAATCAAGTGCTAAGGTCTTTGCTGCTTCAAATTCTCACTGCTGTAGTAAACACAGGAGGGCAATTTTGTTGAAGTAGGGAACGGCTTTGTGAGCTTAGATGCTCTATGTGATATACCTGTACTTTCAAGACATGGAAAAAGTAATATTTGAGCTGAGTTTTTTGAATCTTGGTTTGTACAGTGCATCTTTCCCCCCCTTTGCATTCTGGAGGTTGAGCTTTAAAATTAAGCTTTGGAAACATTACTTTGGTTCATTTCACTGCATACACTTTTATAAAGGTGATAACAGTAATTGTCAAGTGTGATTTTAAAAGGATTTAAGAAATGAAGATTATTTTCATCAATGTATGCAGCCTTTGCCCAGTGTCCTGGCATCCATGTTTTCTATATCTTTCTTGTCTGTATTCATGATTTCATACTCATGGCTGAGAATAGGACTTCTGCCGTTTTAACACCAATTATTTATTGGAAGCTGATAGTCTGGCAAAAGGCCTAAAACCACATGAACCCAAACATGTTTTAGCACTCAATCATGTCTTCATAAATCCCCCTATGAGTGTGGGTTCAAATTTCACAGTGACCTTACAGAGAGCAAACAATTTTTATCTTCTCAGAGGGACTGGATAGTTAAGTCTATGGTGAGCTAATCTATGAAACAGAAAAAGTTAATCTGAGGTAGCCTAAGTAATTCGGGCTTGACACCAGTTTTCTATACTTAAGCTCTCCTATGTTAGAAACTTTTATATCTCTTTGCATTTATTATAATAAAACATAACTGAGCTAATTTGAGCTCAAATTCTGCCTCCTATAGACAAAATGCTTCTGATATGGCACTGGAATGTTGTCCCCCTTGAAATGAAGGATTCAGCCGTCTTTGTAGAATACCTGTTAGTATGCCATTGTTTCTCCTATGTTAAAGAATGGAGGGAGGAATCTCTTTTTTTAAAAAAGTTGGCGGTCTTGCTGGGAGTTAGAAAGGAAAAGAACATTACTAAATATTCCCACCCAGTCCTTCAGACTCTTTTTTTCCCCTTGTTCTGGATTAAAACTCATCTTAAGAAATGCCTGTATTTTTTTTTTAATTTATTTATTAAATTTATATGTTACCTGTCTCACTGTAATGGTGACTCTAGGTAGTTTATAGCATAATAATGAGATAATATAAAATGATTAAAATTAAGAAACATTAAACTTTGAACCAGAGTTTCTCTGGACACCAAAACAGGCAACATATAAATTTAATAATAAATAAACAAAGAAATTAGGTTGCAGTAGCTACCGTATTTATCGGCGTATAACACGCACAGGCGTATAACACGCACCTTCATTTTAAGAGGGAAATTTCAGGAAAAATTTTTAAATTTCAAATAAAGAACTTTGAAGCAAAATAAGGGTAGCTCAGAACTTTTTTTTATTAATATTATTACCACTTATAAGGTAAATAATGTAAAAGGAAAATGTGGTGAAACTCACTTAACGACGGCCTTGGTTAGCAACCAAACTTTTAGGCTCAATTGTGGTCATAAGTTCTTTCTCTCTCTCTCTCTTCCCTCCTTCCCCCCTCTCCATTTCTCTTTCTTTCTCTCTTTTTCTCTTTCTCTCTCTCTTTCACTCTTTCCCTCTTTCTCTCTCTTTCTCTTTCTTTCCCTTTGTCTCTCTCTTTCTATCTCTGTCTCTCTCTCCTTCGTCTGCCCATCTCTCTCACTCTGTGTGTGTGTCTGTCTGTTTCTCACTCACTTAATCAGTCTCTATCTATCTGTCTCTCCCTCCCTCCCTCTCTCTGTGTGTGTCACTCACTCTGATTCTCTCCCTCCCTCTCTCTGTATGTCTGTCTCTCCCTCTTTCCCCCTGTCTGTCTCTGATTCATTCTCTATCTGTGTCCCTCTCCGTCTCTATCCCTCCCTCTCTTTCTCTCTGTCTCTGTCTGTCTCTGTCTTTCCCTCCCTTCCCCTCTGTCTCTCTCTGTGTATGTCAGTCACTCCCTCTCTTCCCTCTCCCCCCGCCCCAACCCGGGAAGCAGCAGAAGGGCCGGCATGCCAGAGGTTACGGACGCCTCCTCCCACAGCGGGCCAGGTCGCCCGGCAGGGGCGTCAGGCAGAGAAGCCCCGCGCATCTCCAGCGGCTCCCTCCGACAGGGAGGAGAAACGTGTGCCGTGGTGGCTGTCAGAGGGAGCCGGTGGAGATGCGCGGGGCTTCCCTGCCCGGGCGCAAGGCTCTGGGCTAGCAGCTAGCCCAGAGCCTTGCGCCCGGCAGGGGCGTCAGGCAGAGAAGCCCCGTGCATCTCCAGCGGCTCCCTCCGACAGGGAGGAGAAACGTGTGCCGTGGTGGCTGTCAGAGGGAGCCGGTGGAGATGCGCGGGGCTTCCCTGCCCGATGCCCCCTCTTTGGCCCTTCCCCCCCCCCCCGGAGGGAGCGGAGGGCCCAGCATGTTGGTTGGGGAGGCTCTGGCTGCCTCCCCCTGGAGCGAGTAAACGGGCGGGGGGAGCTGCGCTGGAGCCGTCCGCGCGTCCGCCTCCCTGTATGCGCGGCTCCCGGATGGCTCCGGCGCAGCCACAGCCCCGGGCATTCCTTCCGCCCGTTCGCTCGCTCCAGGGGGCTGTGGCTGCGCCGGAGCCATCCGGGAGCCGCGCGTACAGGGAGGCGGGCGCCCGGTGCCCGGACGGCTCCGGCGCAGCTCCCCGACATGCCGGGCCCTCTGCTGCCGACCACTGTAAAAACATGGCTTCGGCGTATAACACGCATACATCATTTGCCCCCTATTTTCAGGGGGGGAAAGTGCGTGTTATACGCCGATAAATACGGTATTTGTAATTTCTCATCTGTTCTCCTAATACCACTTTCATGTTCAAAATGTATAAATTATTTTCCTGTATAAGCCGCAAATACAGTTATTTTACTATTTGCTCTCTATTGTTTTTCTTCTTTTTTTTTCTTTTGGGTAGATGTTACTGAATTTACATAAGAAAAGTTGGATGGAAGGTTTAACCCTTCAGGACTACAGCGAACACTGTAAGCTCAATGAAACCGTGGTAAAAGAAATGCTGGAACTAGCAAAGAACTATAACAAGGTATCATATTGGGCCTCTGCCAGACAATTACTTGACCATATGATTTGTCAGATTAGCTTCTGGAATTTTCGATTCAAAAATTGATTCCAATGTAATATGGACAAAAAAGAAATACCCAACCTTAAAAAAATAAAATGGCATGAATAATTTCAAGAAATTAGCACACCTTATTTTAACATCTTGGAAATGGACAGACCTTGCCTTTTAATTTAAAAAAAACCCAAATTGCTGCAGTCAACAACAATGAAATGCTGAATTTTGTGAAAAGATGTGCAGGACAAGAGTAGTGAAAAGACTGCTTGGTTGTGTTGTTAGAGGAACTTGTGTTAGAGTCAGTGACATTTGTCAGTGACATCCTTATTTCTGATTTAGTTCTCTTTTCATTGTATTGAGAAGGTATGTTGCTCTGACCAAATTGATATTAACTACATCCTACTGAGCACTTCTAAAAATCATTCAAGTAATTTTGAGGAAGGCATTGACTTCTGTCCTGATATACAGTTAGTTCCTTTGTTGAACCACCACAGTGAGGGGTTTTTGCATGTTTGTGTCCCTTAAAATAACATTAAAGCTTCAGCTTCAATGGAAAAAGACAAAGTTTATATTTTGCAAAGCTTTTGAAATAATAAGATACTAAATACTAACCTTTTCTACATTTGTTTTACAGGCTGTAGAAGAAGAAGATAAAATGACACCTGAACAGCTGGCAATAAAAAATGTTGGCAAGCAGGTGAGGAATTACACTGGCATGAAAAAAATTACTTGTGTGTTTATTTAATCATACATGGGTGATTTTTTTTTGTTCTTAATTTCTATAACAGCCATTTATTTCCACTATAATTACTTAAAGTCAGTGACATACAAGTATATCAACAGTGGACATAAAATTAACATTTGGCATCTGCCACTGATATAGCCAGTCAGTCCTTATTTAGCAACCACTATTGGGACCTGAAATCTAGTTGTTAAGTGAAGCAGACACTAATTAATACCAAGACTGTACATATGATCTTAATTTAGCTTTCCTTTGCTGTGAAGGTCATAAATATGGTGATTGTAGTTTTCATCACCATTGTAACTACAAATGGTTGCTAAATTTGGCAGTCACTAAATAAGTAGCTCTAATTTTTTCCCCTTAATAAACCATGCATTATCCCTAGCCTTACATATAGTGTGTTTCTCCTAGTATTCTGGATGCCTGAGTATAATGTTGTAATCAATAATTAGTTTGTTTATTAAATCTCTATAACGCGCATCTCACTTAAGTGGCTCATTATAAGGAAGTCCCAACTTCTGTTACATAGATATTTTGCATTGTTGCCTGTAGTGTGCTAAAAAGAAAGTCTCTAAATTCCAGATTTATAATTCTGCTTTAAAATAAAAGTGAGTGTTACAGTGGATGACCTGAGGCTGGGTTATATATCAGATATATACAGTTTAAATATTACTTGATTAGGTGGTCTTAAGAATTGTAGTTGTGTCTCTGCTCTTTTCCTTAGTTTTAAAAATAACATTAAGCTAATGTTCATATGGTATATTGATTCTCATAACTTCTTCAAGCACATTTACTTGGAAATGAGTTTTATGTTGTATGTGCATTCCAGCGTGCCTGGGTTAAGAAAGTCACTTGTCTAAAAAGTGATCTAAATATTCTTGAACTTATTTTGATCAGTTTAGGAGGGAAGTTATGTTGAACTGCAGTTTCATCTCCATACTATAAGAGAAATTATCTCAAGAGATACTTGATCTCTGGTTTTGGAAAAGGTTGTCAAGACTTTTGCTTTTGAATGTATAATTATTTAGCAATTGTTTTTAATTGTGTCTTTATTGTTCAGTATCCTGTTTTGCCTGTTAACTGCCTTGAATACTATCAGATGGAAAGATGGGGCACATATTTAAATAACAATAAACATCCAGCAGTCTAACCCTCATAGCTAACTATTGGGAAATATAGCTCAACAGTCTCTATATTCCTACAGGAGAACAATATTGTTGGAAGTGAAAACTGAATCACAGAACATGCACAGTTTTGAAGTAGTTCTTAAATTTAATAATACAATTAAATAAAATTCAAATTATTTCAGATATTAAAATAAAAAATTGTCACTATTAGCTTTAGTTATCTAGATGATGAAAAAAACAATGTGAACTTCCTGCTTAATAGCTTTTATCTTTTTTGATCCCTTTGAAATGAATTGGGCTTTTCCTAAAACCTTAGTCTTATATAATAGTAGCTAAGTGACATGCCTGATGGAAGGGATTCAGGAGAGCATGAGGAGAGATTTGGATCCGGTGAGGAATTCTTATTCCAAGCTAATCTACTCCTTAATGAAACCACGTTAACCAATCCAGACATGGACATACTTTTTTTCACACCAGTTGCAAGCTATGCATAAATTAAACATTAAACACTTATAAAAATAACACAATAGTGGTACTTCAGGTTTTCAATGTCAACATAGCCCCCCCCCCCCCAAGTGTATTTTATGGTTTGTTTTCATTTATTTAATTGGAAAGTGCTTTTGTTTTGAGTGAGTATATCTTAAAATAACATGGGATGAAATCCCAGTTCCATTGGAAGCAAATGGCAAAACTCCCATTGATTTCATTAATGAACTTGATAAATAAAGAATGTTATGATGGAGTTATTTATTAAATTGACTAGTAATTTATAAATGTGATACATATACAAGTAGTTAAATATAGTATACAGTATGCGAGATGTATATACATCATTGTTACTTCTGTATCACCATATAAAAGTAAATAATTTACATAATATTTGGCCTAGGTTTACAAGATAGCTTAGTTTTCAAGAAAAATTGTTTGTAAAATGACCTGAGTGTTTTGAGTCTATTTTAGACAAGCTCGTGAGTCCAGTCAACTGTCAGCACAATAGTGATTAAGATGGGATAAAAATTTTCATTATAAAACCAAACCCTGGAATGTCAAGAGTTCTTTAAGCTAGGCAGTTTAAAGTTGTTAAAGCTGGACATTAACATTTTGAACTACTATAAATCCATGTATTTGCCATACACTAAATAAATATTACTAAAATATTTGCACAGTAACATAATTAGTTTGCTGACTAATACCTTTTAAAACTTTGCACATAGCACCACCATTTCTTATACTGGGTAATAAAACATCTGAAATAACCAAATTTAGAGAGCATCAATGACTCCACAGTATTTATATCTGATAATATTAAAAGAAAGTACTATTGTTGGTGATATTACAAATTTAATAAATAACTAATACATAGAAAGAAATGTAAATCCAAGTGTTCAAAATTTCAATTTTACATCAATATTGGGACAGTACTTAGGCAGATATAAATAATATGCAGCCCTAACAGTTCATAATTTCAGCAATATTTTTGTTAGATATTGCCTTATATTGCTATTGCTTGCATAATAGAACTCTGAGCTTTAATTGCATCTTAACTGTATCAGTATTGCATTAGATGGAAACCACCATTTATAAAAGTGTTATTTCAATAAATTGTAAACGATTTTTTAACATTATATTTTAGGATCCTAAACGTCATTTAGAAGAACACGTTGATGTGCTGATGACTTGCAACATTGTCCAGTGTTTAGCAGCAATGTTGGATACCGTTGTATTTAAATAATGACTTACTTATAAATGTTATTTGCTAACTATAATCATCCATTGTTTAAAGCACTGAGGCTAAGATATATTTGGATGTCAGAGACATCTGGCATCATTTGCAGTCTAAGAGCATCACTCTAACACCTTTTCATCTATGTTGTGCAATTACTTTGACTATTTTTTAATGCAAGATCTCCGCAGATTCTAAAACAATTCAAGAACCGGGTTAAAAGGTGTATTTTCATTTTCATTTTTGAAGATAATTGGCAACACATATATACATTCATTATTGCTATATAGCTTTTTTAAAAGTCTGTTAAATTCCTTAGTGTTTTGCTGACATTGTAACTGAGAAAGAATCAATTATTGACAATACTGTATAAAATTCAACAAGGAGACAAATGCCTTTCAGTCAACTGATGATCTATAAAGATATGTGCCATGGACATGATTATTTGCAAAAACTTACTCAGATTACAGATCCCTTTATATGAATCACGGTTAAGTCCCACAGTATTTTTACCAGCTTGGACTCGACCTTGCAATACAAGAAAGAAAATGGAAAAACTCTGAGAAAATGCAAAGCATTTCCCATGACTAACTATAGTGTTTGTTTCTAAAGGACCCTGGATTAAAGCTTTTAAGTCAGAGGGATGTGACTTCAGGTAGGCCCAAATCTCTTTCTGCTGCCTTTAAATATGGATCAGGACCATTCACCACGAGGACCGGTATATGGTTTTTAAATATAATTTGAGTCTCTCTGGCTCGGACCTAACAAAATAGTAATTGCTGATAGTGGCAATAGTTAACATTAATTTGACACATTTGAACAATACTTGGAGACTGGAAGCAATGGGTTTCTTATCCAGATGAGACACATGCTATTAATCTTGCCAAAATGCCAATGAAAACCTGGTCATAAATTTTGTTGAACCTTCTGTGTAATGACATTTCTGTAACTTTTACATCTTTTTTGTCAAATATAGAACTCAGTAGACTTCCCAAAAAGATATAATTTTCTGTCCCCATCCCCAACTTTCCTCCCTTCACGTAACTATAAATAGCTCTACGTATATGAACAAAGCACAGAGAAGATAATAAAAGCCTGGAACAACATCTGAAAAGCTGCAACTTTTCTGTTGCAGACAAGGTCATCAAAATATGGATATTCTTTGTCAACCTACTCTGTAAATACCATTGACATGCATGCTGAAACATTAAATTACAATTTATTTTGGGGGGGTTTTTCTTTGAAAAATAGACATTTTTTGAAAAAAAGCTGGGGGAGGGGCTTTCCAAAATGTGCACAAAGCATAAGGAAAAAATATTGACTGCTTTATGAGATACTGTTATGGAAACCAATTTTTAATTTGTAAATGAAGTACAAGTTTATAAATGAATAAAAGAATACCAATTGCTAAGAAATAGTCTGGGTCTAATTATTTTTTATTTATATAATTGATAAATTTAACCCTCGCAATACTTTTTTATTTATTTCTTTTTATTCTGCCTTTATTATTTTTATGAATACACATTAAAAAAAACCTAATATGTAATTGCTTTATTCACTATGCTTCCTGTATAAGTCAACAAAAATCAATTATTTGTTGATTTTTATAGCACCTTTATTATTTTTTATAAATACAACGTTTTAAAAAACCCTAATATATAATTGCTTTACTTACACTGTGCTCCCGATACATGCAGGTATAAATCAGCAGAGATCTTATACAAGAGCTTAATATTATTTCCAAGATAAGGTTTTTCTCTTTGGCATATTTTAAATTTGAAATATTTTATTTTATAAAAGAAATATCAATTTAGGTAAGCACTGAGCAGAATTTCCAATAACCATGGAATGAAACATCAATACTCTGCAATGCTTTCTAGCTAATTAACACTTCCTTGACGATAGGAAATGTTACCCCCTGCCTGAAGGAGGCAGTTATTAGACTTAATTTTTATTATTTTCTTTTTTAGAAATCTTCCCTTGATCGAGCAGATCTGTGCAATTATAGGCTAGTTTCAAGACATTTCATTACTGGAAATGGTAATCATAAATATGATGACCTCACAGCTCCAGATGCACCTAGATTATGCTGAGAATCTGGACCCTTTTTAATAAGGCTTTTGACTGGTATATGGTATTGACAATGGTTTGGTAAGCGATCACCCATAATAAAATGGACAGGGAGAGTGCAGCCTACTAAATATTTTTGGCACAGATTTTTTTTTAATGCCATCCATTATGCTATGCTGAACTATGTGGCAGGATTAGGCATTTAGGATACTATTTTATATTTCTGCTCCATCCTCTGTTTAGGATGCTGACCTACAGTGTCCCACAGAGATCTCCCACTACATGAAAAGGCTGGGGAAGATCTGCTGGATCAAGGGAAGATTTCTAAAAAAGAAAAAGTCACTGGATTCATAGTTGACATAGTTAATTTACAAAATTATGGCCAATTGCAGTTACAATCTTTCCAGAATCGGACTGGGCAACAATTTCCCATGGAGTAGTTATATCCCACCTTGAATATTAATAAAAATTCTGTGTGTCTGTCACTGGTAATACCTTGAAACTTCAATTGGCTGAAATGCAGAAGCTAACTGGGACAAAATGCAATAATTGTGTGACACCTGCCTTTAAAAATCACCACTTACAGCTAGTTGATTACTGGGTACAATATAATACATGGACTGATCAAACAAACAGAAGAGAATCTGACAGTCGAATGGAATAACTCAGCCTTGTTTTATGCTTAATATCTTTAGGAATGGACTTGAAGAAGATATTCCCTCTGCTTCTGATCTGTGATGGAGAGCTACTCCTGTGCCATTCTAGGCTATAAATGCACTTCATCAGAGGTCAGAAGTAATGTTTCCTTCCAAGTTACATCCTGTTTACAATTTTTTAAGTTGGCTTTAGCATTAAAGCAGTTTACATGTTAATTTAAAATTTGTTAAGCCACTCAGCAGAAAGTTGAGTTATAATGAATGTGTACATGCACACAAACATTTTACATGTTAAATCATATACATATGTTCTCGATAGTGGTGGGAGTAGCATCCAGACAGGGTTGACTTCATCCGCTCATTGATTGGACTGAGTCTGACAAGACTGTTAAGCCATGCCTCTGTTGCTAGGCAGACCCAGCTTCCGACTCAGTCCCTCAATGTAGATGGATGTGTCATCTCAGTACTCCAGAGGACTTTTGGATAGATTTGAATTAATTGTGAAATTTTGTAGTTCAAGACTGTGTGAGTACCTCTCCTTAACACCAGAAATCCCAGTGTTGGGGTGGTGTCCTTCCGCCCTTAGCCTCTTAAGGGTGACGTGGAGAGAAATTGCTGTCTGTCAGGCAACTGTCATACTGAGAAAACTTCTTGCTGGTCACTTGGAGAGGAGCGCCCAATACTGCCAGTCCTGCTTCAAGACTAGCCTCTTGCAGACAATTTGACAAATGCAGGAGGCTTAGAACAACGTCACACATAACACACATGTATTAACACACATAGGCATATCAGGTAAGAACCAATGCCCTTTCTATACAATGTTACACATTTATTTTAAACTTTGTTATTGTTCCTAGTGCACGGTGACAACATAGTGCACTCCAGATGTTTCTGACTGACCTTGTGGGATAAACCTGATTAGAGATGTAGCTCAAGACATCTAGAAAGTTCTGAGAGAGTGATTGTACACATATCTGCCTTAAAGTTAAAACTGATGACATATAAATCTGCTTAAATAAAGTGAGGTCAACTTATCCATTCTTGGAAATACTTTAGTGTTCTCTGTAAATGAGATATGCCTTTTTCCATTGTCAAATCTTTGTAACTGTCAAAGAAAAACCACACACCCATCAAACTTGGGAGTCCAGAGACACCAAGTATTTTTCTCTGACAATTTTAAACAATAAGAAATTACTATACGTTGGCAGTATAGCAAGTTTAATAACATGACTCTAACATAGAAGAATATGTAACATCTGAAAGCAAACAAGCTGAAAGGGCACCAAAGAAATTACTATTAGTAATCTCTCACCACTGAAATTATCCAGCCTTTAGGTCAGGGGTGTCAAACTGGCAGCCCTTGCATCACATGCAAGCCACCCCCACTCTACCTTGGCAAATGGGGAAAACATCCCAAAACGTCACATGTTTGACACCCGTGCTTTATGTTGACCAGAGCTTCTTAATTATCAACTGAAACCTATTCAGTCAATGAGTGGAAATGTAATAGTGAAGTTTGGCAGTCTGGACAGTTTTGGGTTCTTTTTAAACCCAGAAGTTGCAATAGTTCTTACACCAATTAACTTCAACTCTAAGAGATACAGCACTCTGTTAATATTTTAATTTATCTTCCACCCCTCTTTGGGGGGGGGGGGCATTTTTTAATCTCAAAATCTGCATAATGTTGGGTCTTGTTAACCAGTTTAAGAATAAGAGTTTGCATATGGCAATCTTTTCTCCAGTAGTGTTAATTGCTATAGAATTAACACATAAGTATTGTCTATGGGTGATGAAAATTTATCTGAAATTTAAACATGAAATTTTGAAGCGTTTATTAGCTCTTTCAAGATGTATGGCACACAAGCATATTTATGCATACATATATGTTTTTCAGAAAATGATGGAACTATATATTAATCACTAAGAAGAAGAATAAGTTTAAACATTCCAAATGAATAAACCTGGAATAAACAAGTGGCACTAGAAAACAAAATGTGAATTTAGTGTTGATCATTCAGCCACTGAATCGAAGCGTTTATATCATGCAAAACAATGGCTTCCTATGTTAAAAATCACAAGTTCTCACCATTTTTAATTGATGGGTATATTATTTTTAACATGTATTCAATTTACAGATCTTGATTTCCTTACTGTAGCTCATCTTCCATCCTCTACATAAAACCTACCATAAACCAGTTGTGACCATTAGTAAGACATCAATCAAATGAAAGGTAATTAGAAGTTTAAACTATCCCAATTGTGTCAGGTTTCTTCAAAGCTCACAAGGCTCACAAGCTATTTGAAATTTTGGAGGCCCTGATTTTTCCATTATCTCCCCCCCCCCCAAATATTTGTTTAATCTACTGCTATATTCAAGCAACAACACAGTTTGTTATAGGCCAAGTAAATTTTTGCTCACTCAAAACAATGGAAGTGTGACAAAAGTACTTCCTGCAACAAGGTAGTTCTTATGCCTGACATTAGTACCATAAGATTGCATTGCTCACAACTTGCACCACCTTAAAATACTAATGACTAGATTGTGGCATAAGCTTTTGCTGAAACAGACCAACAAGAACTGTTCCTCGGGGAATGTATTAATTAACTCCAACTTAGCAGCTTTGTTTGAGAGTTTCCCTTTGAAACTTCTTGTTGTTGTTGCAATATGGCAACTTTATGGGCTACAACAGAATGTCTTGGGAAACAGGAGACTGAAGTGTGTTACCACTTTGGGGCTAGAATTCTGTACTGATTTATATGGGAGTAAGGCATACACACTGCCAGATTTCTGTCCACTGATTGCATGTGGTAAACTGGGGTTTATGCCTGTAAGAGTATGGTTAAAAGAAAAAAGAAAACATCACAAAATCTCATTTATTATGGGAGTAAGAGAAAAGACTAAACTTTGCTTAATTGACTGTATATTTTTTGTTGAACTGAGTGAAACATTTTTCAATAACCCATTAGGGAAGCATATTTTGTCATTTTCCTTAACTCTCATTCCACTTTTTAGAATATTATTCCTATCAGTATTGTGACATTGTAAGAGATTAATTCTGGAAATGTGGAATTAACTCTCATATAGAATACGTTCCACTAAGAAATATGAATATGAATTTTAGCTTTTTAAAAGCAGAGCTTGAATTCCGGGGGTTTATATAATAAACCAACCCACTTATTTTAATGACTCTCCTTCCAATGTTTAATCTGCATCAAACATTATGTGTCAGTATGGCAAAAAGGAAAAAAAAAAGGGGGGGGGAGAATTGTGAAACCTCAAGCAAATTTTGAAATTCAAGTAGGCAGTACAATAAATAACCTGTGATTCAACTAAAATTTGCAGTGCCAAATGCTAGTTTTCCAACCTTCCTCCAGCTCTTTGTTGGAAAAACAGTCACCATCATATGGGAAGAGATGGGTGGAATTAATTGGGGGCGGGGAAAGCCTGGTATTTTCAACTTTAGCTGTAATCTAAAACAGTTTTGGGTTTTTTTTAATGGCAAAGAAAAACTGACCACTTATAATACGGTCCCTATCTTGCCCAAATTGCCAACCTGTGATTAGTGGAACGGACAGCCAATCAGGGACCATCCTGCTCTCCACAGCGAAAAGTAAAAAGAGGAGGAGGAGGAGGGAGGAGGAGGAGGAAGCGCATCGGCCAAGGGCTCCTACGGTACTCGGAGAGTCCGATTCGCTCCCCCTGGCCGCTCTCATATTTTCTCTCGGTTGCGGTTATGATTATCGCTACCGCTGCTCCTGTTACGCCTGCTATTATATATCTTTTTTTTTAATGTGGTTAAAAAACCCCGGAGACAATCAGGGCAAGTTTCGAGCGATTTTTAAAGTGGGAAATTCCTCTCAAGGCAAACCTACCCCGAGAAATGGGTTCTTGAGGAACAATGGCTGAGGGAACACGCAGCCTGGTGGCCTCTGGACTTCCAGACCGAGGGTTGTTTTGTTTTGTTTTAATTTAAACCGAACCCAATGGGCCACCGCCGTGTTTTATCTTAAGATAGGTTTTTTCTCAAACGTTTTATTATTGTTTTAAAGGTGCGTTTGAACCCCCAAATCCCCCTCCTCCTTCCACCCCCACCCCCCACAAATCAATCTCGAAGCATTCCCCCCTCATTCTAGCAAGACGTTAATTTATTCCTACAAAAAAAAAATCCAGGTAATTACTTGTGACAAGCTTATTATCACAGAAGAGAGCTGGGCGTGAGGGAAAAAGTATTCCAAACAGCGAAGGAACACAAGCCTAAAGGAAAGAAGGGAGAGGGCCACGGGGGGGAAAAAGAGAAGGGGGGAAAAATTCGAGCTCTGACTGGATGCTGGTCTGTTATCGTGTTTTTCTCGGAGCGTCTCTTTCCCCCCCCCTCCCTTTCCGCTCACTTCCTTTACCCTGCATGCCTGCGCGCAAATAAAATATTTATTTACCGAGGAAGCCAAGCGTCAACCTCAAGGCAAGTCAGTCACTCAAGGCGCTTCAGATGACGTTCCTTTCCAAAGCAAGAGAGAATCAGACTTGGGGGTGTTTTGCGGATGGCGGCGGGGGAAGAGACGCAGTGGCGCAGTTACTCGCTATCTGCGCGGCTGGCCGGCTGTTCCTTCGGGCAGGGCGCGCGGCGAGCGGGGGCATCGGGGAAGAGCCCGCGCTCCCGCTTGAGCCAGGAACGGGCAGCTCTTGGCCAGAATGCGCGGGAAACGTGCCGGCCAATCTGCCGGCCTTTACCTCAGGGGAAACTCTGGGACAAGGCGGCCCGTCCAAGCGCTTCGCCTGAAGGAAGAGGTGGGGCCTCCTCTCCTCTACCTCTGACGAAGCGCCTCCGAGCGCCGCGGGGGCTTTTGGAGCTGCCTGCGAGGCGAAGGAAAACGCGACGCTAGGAAGCCCAGAGAGGGGTGGCGGCTCGGCTTCGGGGCTCCTGAAAGCCCCGAGTCGCGTAGCCAGAAAGGAGGCCGGCGCGAAAGGAGAGGAGCCCCAAATTCTCTCCCTCAAAGACTTCCTACACTGTACCTACAGGATAGTGGAGGGCTGCGTAGGGCCTCTATTTCATTCTCACACACAAAATAAATAACTGTAAAAAAGTATTTTATATCTATATTCCTGTATATGTGTGCGTGTATGTATATGTATATACATATACACGTACAGTAAAAAGTATACACACACACATATATATATATATTCATTTGCCTCGATCGTCGCGCGACCGGGAGCCAGGTGATTATCCTAATTAACGTCTATCTAATTAAATTACTGTCAGCGGTTAACCAATGGCAGGAGCCGTTTCATGCGTTCGGCAACCAGGGAGATCAAAAGTGCGGCTTGGCTGATTGCTGCACGGTGTCAATTGGCCAATCTCTTCTCCCAGGGAGCGGTGCTTTTGGTGGCGGCGGGGGGGGGGAGGGAATCGTGGCTTCAGTTCGGGACCAGCCTTGGGTGGTGGGAGAAGCTGCTTTGGGTCCCTCGCCGCCGAGGGTCCCGGGATGATGAACTGGGGGCCTTAAGCGATTCCCGCCCCCCCCCGCCCTCCCCAAGCGACCCCGTGCTACCGTTACGCTACCCCGGGCAGGCTTTGGCCAAAAAGCGGGCCGGGTCTGGAGCCATGCAGCTGGAGCATTGTCTGTCGCCTCCGTCGATGATGCTCTCCAAGAAATTTCTCCATGTGAGCGCTGGCGGCGGCGGCGGCAGCGCTTACCCGCCTGCCGCGGGCGGATCCGAGCTTGTCTTGCACGAGCACCTCCACCCGCACCCCCATCACCATCCGGCTGCCGCCGCCGCCGCCCTCCTTTCGGCGAGCGCTGACAACCTGGAGAGAAGTTCACCTCTGAAAAAACTCGCCAGGGGGGGGATGACGAATCAGGCCGAGGCAGACAATTTCCCTGACTCCAAAGACCCGCCAGGGGACGCCCAGCCGCCGCCGCCGCCTCAGCAACAGCAGCAGCAGCAGCAGCAGCAGCGCGCCAAACTCTCGCCTGTCGTCTTGGACGGCGGCGGCGGCCAGGAGCAGCTCCGTCCAACCTTCGATGGAGCGGCGGCGGCTGCGGCAGCGGCAGCAGCAGCAGCAGCAGCGGCGGCCGCAGCCGCGGCGGATCGATACCTGCTCTCCACACCAGCTTCCTCCGGCCAGCCCCCGGCCACTGCCTCGGCTCCCCCGGCCGCCGCCGCCGCTGCCGCCGCTACCATGTTCCCCTACCCGGGTCAGCACAACCACGCGGCCGCCTTCTCGCTCGCCAGCCCCAGCCGCTACATGGCGCACCACCCGGTCATCGCCAACGGAGCATACAACAGCCTGCTCTCCAACTCCGCGGCGCCTCAAGGCTACCCGGCTGCCGGCTACCCTTACCCGCAGCAGTACGGCCATTCCTACCAAGGCTCGCCCTTCTATCAGTTCCCCTCTGCCCAGGCTGGCCTAGTCCCCGGCAAGGCGCAGGTCTACCTATGCAACAGGCCGCTCTGGCTGAAGTTCCACCGGCACCAGACCGAGATGATCATTACCAAGCAAGGCAGGTAAGCGGCGGCTGCGGTCGAAGGATGCCAGCCAGGCGCAACGCCGCCGAAAAGAAAGCGGAGGAGGACGAGGGAGGCTGAGGGATCGGGAAAGGGCGAGCAAGAGCACCTCCGAACCCGAGCCCGGGTGCCTGGCCGCGGGGAAAGCCGGCTCTCCTGCCGAGACTCCGGGCTCTGCTCAAAGTATTATTATTATTTGCCATTCCCCCCCTCTTTTTGTCCCGCACCTCTTGTATTATCATCTTCATCTGCATCTTCACCAACTCTTATTATTGCTATTGTCATTATCCTTTCTCCTTCTCCTTGGGCTGTGTTCTTTTCCTTTTCCCATTTCCTTTCATTTTGCTTCAGGTTTCAGTGTTTAAGATTAAAAACAATGGCAATCTTGTCTTTGGGGCTGGAATAACCCAGTTCTTAGTTTTGTATATAAATATATGGGCCTATGAGCTCCCCCCCCCCATTTATTTACGATATTTTCCTTTCTCGCTCTGACTTAAGAGTCATAAACAAGACGGGAACGGGCCCGGGTCTTCGGTGCACCTTGGCCATTTACGCCGCACTTTCTGGCGATCAAGAGCTTCGCCTCGCTTCCTTTGCTGACCCCCGAATGATGGGGAAAGTCCATCACTTCTCGGTTGGGTTTTTTTTTGCGCGTTGCAATTTGAGAGCCCATCAGTTGAAGGCAAAAAGGCAAATGAAATCGCTGGGACTTACTTCCGGGCAAATTTACAGTTGAAACCCGCGAGGATCTTTTTTTTTTTTTTTTTTGGCTTATAAGCCGATGTGCCAACCCGCCAGCCCGGTTTCCTCGGAAATAACCCTCGATTTCAGCCGGATTCACTTGGAGATGAATACGCAGAGCACCGTTTTTTCCTAGACTCGATCCGCTAGGCAAAAAGGCGCGGAGCGAGATGCTCAAAATTGGGGTACTCTTCGGGTGCTTTCATCTTCAACATTCGCTCAAGAAAAGGTTTTAGGGGGGGCAGTTAATGTATTTATAAAATTATGATCTCCCTCCTTTTCAATCCCGTCACTTTTCCTCACTCTCCTTTCCCCGCCTTCTTTCTTAAAACAGGCGAATGTTCCCTTTCTTAAGTTTTAATATTTCGGGTCTGGATCCCACGGCTCACTACAATATTTTTGTGGATGTCATCCTGGCCGACCCAAACCACTGGCGGTTCCAAGGCGGCAAATGGGTGCCTTGTGGCAAAGCGGACACCAACGTGCAAGGCAAGTCCTTCCCTCGGTTCCTCTTTTCCCTCGCACGCGAGCGCGCGCAAAGACTTGCATCCTGGGTTCGGGTGGCTCAGGTGAGAAGACTTCATTAGTGACCTTCTTGGGCCGGTAAGACTACACAAATCTTAGGAAGGGGGGGAAGGCTAAAACTGAAGGGCTTCCCCTGGCTTTCCCCCCATTCCCGCTTTCTTTCCTTCGGTTTCCCGAGTTGAAATACCTAAAAACATACCAGGCAATAGTAAATGTGTCTTTTCGAAGCTGTGAGGTCTGGGGAAATTGTAGGAACCATCTAAGGAAGGTTGGAGTCGGGGTGAAAGGAGAAGGAAGGGAAGATTCACTGTGTGAATGTCTTTCTCTCCAACATTTGTTTCCTCTTTGACAAACCCGGGGTGGGGGGTTCTCGTCTTCAGGAAACCGCGTCTACATGCACCCGGACTCGCCCAACACAGGAGCCCATTGGATGCGCCAGGAAATCTCCTTCGGGAAACTGAAATTGACCAACAATAAAGGGGCGTCCAACAACAATGGGCAGGTCAGTTTTGGGGCTCGAGAGAGAGGCGGCCCTGCGCCCTCCCAGGACCAAGAGATTGCATGCGCGGGCATCCACATTCATTTCATTTGCGTCTGAGCTTGTTCTTGCAAATCCATCTCCTATTGTACAAACCTGGGGGGGGGGGGAGGCTAATTCAATACACAGGTTAGCTGCGCTTGCACCAGCGTGTGAGCAGGAGACCGTCTTCTCACTGGCGAAGGCTTCAGAATCGAGGCGGTGGAAAGCTCCTAAAGGGACCTCGGAGGCCTTTTTCCCCCAGGCATTGCGTTTCAATTAAAGAGGGGGGGGGGGAGAGCGCGGGGGAGAAAGGAGCCCGAATCGGAGGAATAGGCTAGCGTGCCCGGGCTCTTTCTTTTCCCTCCCGTTCTTACTTGTGGTTGGGGGGGGGGGGGGGGGGGAGAAGCGAGGTGTCCTGTTTTGGAACAGCTGGCGAAGTCCGGCGGCGGTCCTCCTTAGAACCGCGAAACTGGAGAGGGATCGAGAACAAGAGCCTGTTTGGAGAAGGCAAGATTGGTGGGGCGGTCCGGCTTCTCGGGAGATCTAGGAGCGGGTCTGGAATATAAACTTCATCCCCATCTAACATGCAAAGTAAAAAAATGAAAAATTTAAAGGGCCCCGACTTTCTCCTCGCTTCCCATTGACACTCCCCCCCCCCGTCTGCAGATGGTGGTCCTGCAGTCCCTCCACAAATATCAGCCTCGCCTGCACGTGGTGGAGGTGAACGAAGACGGCACCGAAGACACCAGCCAGCCCGGTCGGGTTCAGACCTTCACTTTCCCGGAGACGCAGTTCATCGCCGTCACTGCCTACCAAAACACCGATGTAAAGTGTTTTTCTCGGTCGCTCGGTCCTGGGCCTTTTCGGGATTGGGGAGGGCGCGGGGAAGCACAAGTGCAGCTCTGGAGACCGGGAGGGTGGAGGCGAAACTCCCCGAACTGTGTGGGGGGGAAAGGAAATTGTTATTTCAGACCACAAAGTGATGGCGGTGGGTTAATCGTCTAAACTGTTTGCGAAATTATTCAAACCTGCTTTCGAGTCCCGATTCTTCCCAACATCAATAGTAAAAAAAAAAAAAAAGGGGGGGGGGGTCGAGGAGCCTCTCAGATTCTCCAAGAGCATTAAATATTTCAGATCGCTTTAACCTGGACATTTTAACTAGCTTTGAAAGCGTGAACCTCTCTATAGACTGGTTTTGGCCCCTTCGTCCTCCCCGAGCAAAGTTATTTCTCCTTTTCCCTGTCAGATTTGCTTGGAACTGTTTACTTTTGCGGCCTAAGGTAAAGCCGGCCCTAGGGTGAGGCCGCGGTCTCAAGAGCAGCTTTGGCGCTCCTTCGAAGGGCAGCAGATTGGTCGTTGTTTAATGCTTGGCTACAGCTTTTGACTATCGCAGAAAGGCGAGAGGGGTGCCAAAATAACTTGGCGGGATCCAGGATATTTTGAGCCTTGATTTGTGCAGGGCACCTTTTGCCTCTCTATTGTAGGCCCCGAGAATGCCTTACGCATCCGCAAAAGAAATTGGGGGGGGGGGGGGAAGTCAGGGGCTCGGGGCTCAGTTAAATTAATTTCCACGAAACGGGTATAGCAACCCACACTATCAAATTCTATCTAAACTCTGACTTTGATTACCATCTTCTTTGTGTTAAGACTCTAAATCGCCAACGAGCCAACTACAAGTTTGGGGGCTCTATTATCTGTTTCTACTAGACATAGGAAAGATTAGTCTTACTTTGCTTCATTTGAACCATATAATTAGCCAAGAGGTGGAAGAAATCTTTGACTGTGTTTATTCGACCTACTGAATAGCAAAGAAGTCAACCAGATTTCATCCTAGTATTAATTGGGGGAGGGGGGGCTGTAGAATCCCATGTAGTTCATTTGTAGTTTAGCCTGTACTGAAAATATGAAAAAGAGCGTTAAATTAAATTAACCATATTGTTTGCATTGTCAAAAAAAAAACAAAAAACAAAAAAACCCCTGAAATTCAGAGAATCTTCCTTTTCATTGCAAATCATCCACAGCTGTCGGTCCAGATTCTACAATGTTATCTGGGCTAAAGGACTGATTAAATAAGAGTCTAGTGACACATTCCGAGCATGTGTCTAAAACGCTAATCCTTTCGCATAGCTATCCTCGGCGGAATTGTTCGGAAGTGAGCCTTATTAGTCTTATCTAATTAGGAGGAATTTAATTCTAAATAAGAGGCATAAAGGTGCCTAAACCGGACCTTGACTTTGTGGTCCTTCCAAGGCGGTTGTCGGAACCGCCTTGAGGCGGAACAAAAAGCCAACTGGAAGGCGACGTTTCTCTGCTCTGGATCCCAGATTCCCCCATTGATGATCCTTCCGAATGATTAACTTTGCAGGGGAGATTGCGTGGTGCACGTGCTGGGGAAAGAAGCCAATTAGCCTTCATCTATTTCCAGACCTTTTTTTCTTTATGAGAGAAATTCTCACCAGAAAGTGACCGGCGTTGTTCTCTTAAAAAGAATTAATTCACTTTGGAGAGTGAGAGAAAAAAGCTAGGTATTTGCTTATCTGACACAGAGAATCAGCAGAGGAGAAACCACTGTTTGACTCTCCCCCCCCCTTTCCCCTGTAGATCACACAGCTGAAGATCGATCACAACCCCTTTGCAAAAGGCTTCCGAGACAACTACGACACGTAAGTTCCTGGTCTTGAGCCTTTTATTGGCCCTGGCACGTCCAGCCCTGTTAAATGGATGGTGGGTGGGTTTTTGGTGGCTGTTTTTTTTTAACTTATCCAAAGAGCGGGTTATATGTGCTATCGGGTATATATATATATATATATATATATATATACCTTTAATAAATCCACTGTGGGAGCGCGCAGGCTTAGCATGTGAACTATAGAGGAACAATGGCTACGATAGCGGGCGTGTAAGGGAACTATCTTAAAGTGATCTTTGAAGGCTTTGCAATGGGAGAGTTCCGCGGCCCTCAATCTTTGCATTTTGTCTTTCTCCGTAAAGACCGTCCATATTTCAGGGTAAAATTTGTAGTTGTTTAACGCGCAACTTAAGGCGGTAATTCCCAAAGGATGAAGGGGTGGGTTTTTTTTTCTTTTTGTTGCAACAGGGCACGAAGATAGTTGCTCCCTTGGTTGCTCCACCGACCCCAATCATTCTCAGTTAGCGTTAGACTTGCACCACCATCATCACCCCTAGTGCCTGTCGCTGTCGTGCTTAAGGTTTTTTGGTTCCAGGGAGAGCTTTCGAATTCTCCCTGGAATTCGAAGCGGACAGAGTGGTCCCCCCAGTTTAAGGTGAAGGGAATAAGCATCAGGAACTTCCCACTGGCTGGCCAGAAGCAGCTCGTTATCAGCCCCGACTACAAACTCTATATAAGTTTCCTCCGAAAACCAGGCCCTTGGAAACAAGCAATTAGGATTCAGGCATGAGATGCTCCGAGTTCTTCCTCAGCCTCGAAGAACTCCATTATCCCCAGCGGGTCTCTGTCTGATCAGTACCCCGCTGTTTGGCTGGACTTCTCCCGGATTATCTCCAATTACAAACACTGCGAAGGTGTTGCCGATGTCCTGAAGCCTGTATTCAGATTTAAGCTAAGCTTTAGAAGAAACTCGTGGTTTATTCCTCTCAACTCCTCCTCTCTGCCCCCCCCCCACCTCCAAACTTAGCGTGAGGATAAAATCGGAGTCAATGTGCCAAAAGCAATAGTCCTGTTGGTATTGTTTTGTAGTCCACCGTTCCGCTGAAAAAGCCACTCAAGGAAGCTTTGTCATTCACCAACACCAAGAGACTGCAAATAGGCAAATTACCCTCTACTGTAAATCATCGGGGGGGGGGTGGCAGGGGGGTAAAGCTCCAAACTGAGCTGCAAGTTAGGAAAGACCTTTCTAGGTGACCTGGCTGCTGATGTCCAGCATGCCTCCTGAAGTTTGTCACAATCCTCTCAAGAGTATTCGGAAATAACTGAAGTAGGGGTTAGCATTCCCAGCTAAGAGTGAGCAATGGAGGGAAGTAGGCCTTTGGGAAGAGGGGGGCCAGGCAGCTCTTTTGAAGTTTTGCCTGGAAGGAAAGAAAACTAGGGCAACTGAAAGGTTGACAACCTGCCATTCCGATTCCCTAGGAGCGAGTTGGATTAAAACTCCCAGTCAGCTGTTCCCAGACTCATGGGAGTAATAGTTGCATACATTTAAGATGAAAGCGTGGTTGATTGGGGAGCAGATGGGGGGGAGACAATAAAGATGTCCCAAGATATACTAAGTTACAATGGAGGTAGAGAACACTCCCAAAAGGTGTGACATTGTACATCTACCTTGTTTTCCTGTCCCGAAGTTCTCCTACCTCCAGGAGTGATTCACCAACCAGATAACCTCACCAGGGCATGAGATCATGATGGCCAAAACTAATGTGGGAGGGGGCACCAAACCCAGAAACTGAAAAGCACCAATGAAATGCTAGTGAAACTAAATCAGGCCGAACTACAGCAAGATTCATTAACCAGCATGCGCCAAACAAGTTATAAACTTTCTCCAGCTACTGCCAGGACTGTGTGCCTTTTCTTCAGCCATTTACGTGTTTGTTAATTAAACCCATTTGTATAGCCGCCCAATTCACACACAGTGACTCTGGGTTGCATAGAACATTAAAAATCCACAATTTAACTCTAACCCACCCCACCCCCATTGGTGGCAATGACAAAATCAGACAAGCCACAATCCTGAGGAGGAAGCCAAAGGTGAGGTAGCTTATTTGGATTAATCCAGAAGAAAAGTCCCGTCCCACCCCTTTGATAGACAGCTGATGGTGGCATGGATTTTGAGTGAGAGTGTCTTGCTAGCTCTCTTGCCCTGCTACTGGCATTCTGGAAGCTGCCAGGGAGAGCTAGAGAGCCAGTTTGGTGTAGTGGTTAAGGCACTGTCTGGAAACCAGGAGACTGTGAGTTCTAGTCCCACTTTAGGTATAAAAGTCAGCTGTGTGACATTGGGGCACTCTTTCTCTCTTAGCCCAATTGCTGTTTGTGGGGGGAAATAGGAGAAAGGAGTATTAGTTATATTTGTTACCTCGAGTTATCCAAATAACAAAGAGAAATAATCAAAATAAATAAAAATAAATCCTCTGGGATAAGTGCCCAGACTAGCCTGCCTGCAGTTCCTACCAAATAGCTCTGGAGCAGGAGTATCTGGGCCTGTGGCCACTTGTCCCACTAAAGGACGAACAGGCAGGGAACTCAAATTTCAAATACAACAACAGTTTTGCCGTAATTGGGATTGATTAGAGCAGTACTCAGCTAATCAGGGAGAATTTCAGACATGATTTCCCTCTCCCTTTAAAAGGGCTTTTAAAAAACACATTTTAAAGCAACACATTCCTACTTGTGTAATAACCAATCCAACACAATCCATTGTTTCTTGGTTAGTTATCAAGCAGATCAGGCCTCTGTTGGATCCTGGGCTCAAATAAGCTACATAATGAGCTGCTTCTTTTCTGGATCTCCAAGGGTGGAGACCTTGTTGGAAAGTCGGAGCTTCATGTTATGTGTGGCCTCTATTTCATTTAATGGGCTAGGAAAAGTAGCCTTATGTGGGAAGTTCTGAAAGTCCCTACTTTTGCAAGGTCACCCTGTTTAATAGAACCAAGGCAGAAATACAGCTTACTCCTGGTAAAGTCAAATTCCTGTGTCCGGATTTGGAGTGGGTTATACAAGGAAAAGGTATTCTAATGCAAAGTGTTACCTGGAACAAGTTCTACAATTTTAAAGCTTTGTAGTACTGCAAATTCACATCAAGCCCATAACCCTTTGGAACAAAAGAATTTTAGTAAAGATCTGCACCCAGGAGGGTTTCCAGATATAGTATAGTGGCCACATAAATTAACCAGTTGCTTCTGATTTTTTAATTCCAGAGGTCCACCATTTCCATGGTTCTTCCATTCTCTCCCAGAGTGGCTCTCCACAACTTTAAACAGTATTTTCCCCCTCCCCAAACAAAGTTAGTTTCACTCGGTTTCTATTTTCTACGCTCATTTTAAGGACTCCAGCCTCATTAATCTCCCATTAGTTTTGGAATCTCTGGAGTAACCTTCCCTTGTTGCATGTGGATTACCATTCCTGTTATTCTCGGCCCAATTTATCTGAAAAGCAGGTGTGGGGAAACAGCTAGACTGGTTTAAATGCCTCAGAGCAGAAATCAAATCTGTAGAGTGTTTTCACCCATCTCTAGGAGAATTTTAGTGTTTTGTGGTTCTGTCCTCAGCTTGGTCTCTCTCAGCTTGGAGCATGTTGATTTCTAGGGCAACCCAGAATCTCAAGTTTTTAGGATTCTAAGCATGGCCTTAGCTAAGTCACTGTCCCTTGTCGGCCATCCTCATTGACCTCTGGAGGGTTTTTTATCCCAGTCTGTTGTATTCCCTTCCTCTAGGCCTACACCTGGGGAAGTGTGTGCAGAGGTTGGAGAAAACCTCTGTCCATCAAAATCTTGCCCTGATTTTGGCAATTTGGAGAGACCTGGGCACCCACTCTCGCCAGCCTCACTTAGTTCTTGCGTGGCAGAAGGGTGGCGTGGTTTGAGTTCCAATGCCTGTAGTGAGAAAGGCAAAATAGCACCCCTGGTCCCAGAAGGCAGGAATTGTAAGATGGGAGTGATAACTTTTAAATTTAGCTTGCCTAAAAGACCTCTTCAGTCACTGGGATGCGGACCTCAGTGTAATTCCAGTCTAGAAACTAGCAGTTCCATCCAGCAGTCACCATCGCAATAGAGACGCGCTATTTATCGTCAATGCAAGATGCAACAGGGCTGAGCTATCTTGCTATTTAATTGAAGGGCGAGTTGGTGCTTTACCAGTGGAGGTTCAGTTCGCTTGCAGGGGGGGGGGGGGCTCAAAGGCACCCTCAGAATAAATTAAGTGGATTAGTGAAAGAAGGCCTCCCTCGAGCTTCCCCCAGTATAGCCCCACCTCTGCCAGTTTGGGGCAGGGGGGTTGGGGTACTGTAGTCCAACTTTTTTATGTATGTATGTATGTATGTATGTATGTATGTATGTATGTATGTATGTATGTATTTTGTCACTCATGTACAAGATAATAGGAATAAGAATAAACACGAATAAGAACACAGGGAATGGGTACAAATAAATGGGGACATTAGGACAGGGGCGTTAGCGTTAGGCACGCTGGTGGACTTATGCACGCCCCTACTGAGATCTCTTAGGAATGGGATGAGGTCAACCAGTAGACGGTTGAAAGTTTCACTGGCAGGCTGAATTACCAGCTCAGGTAGATGTTAACACCCGCGATCCTTCAGTGCAGGGGTCTCCAACCTTTGCAACTTGAAGTCTGAAGGACTTCAGCTCCCAGATTTCTCCAGCCAGCAAAGCAAAGCTGGCTGGAGAAGTCTGGGAGCTGAAGTCCTTCAGACTTCAAGTTGCAAAGGTTGGAGACCCCTGCTTCGTGGTTTGAACGAACGCCCTGTTTTGGGCTGGAGGGAAATGTGTGTGGGGGAGAGGCAGGTCTCTTGCACCCCCAACTCGCCAATCCCCCCCAGTCACCCCCTTTCCTTTCTGCTTTGTTTCCCTGCTGCCCTCCCAGGATCTACACGGGCTGCGACATGGACCGCTTGACCCCGTCGCCCAATGACTCTCCCCGCTCTCAGATCGTGCCGGGGGCTCGCTACGCGATGGCGGCGGCCGCGGCGGGCTCCTTCCTGCAGGACCAGTTCGTCAGCAACTACGCCAAATCCCGCGGCTTCCACCACCACCACCACCCGGGAGCGGGCGCCGGAGGCGGCGTGGGACCCGGAGGGCCCGTCCCGGATCGAGGCGTGCCTCACCCGAACGGGCTGCTGTCTCCTCAGCAAGCCGAAGAGCCCGCCGCGCCTTCGCCTCAGCGCTGGTTCGTCACGCCCGCCAACAATAGGCTGGACTTCGCGGCCGCCTCGGCCTACGACCCCGCCGGAGATTTGGCGGGAAACGCCGCCACGCTGTTATCTTACGCCGCCGCCGGCGTCAAGGCCCTCCCGCTGCAGGCGGCCGGCTGCACCGCTCGCCCGCTCGGCTACTACCCGGACCCCTCGGGCTGGGGGGCGCGCAGCCCGCCCCAGTATTGCGCCAAATCCTTGTCGTGCTGGCCCAACAGCAGCGGGGCCCGCGCTGGAGGAAACCCCTATTTGCCCGCCGGGGCTGGCGGCGGGGAGGAACCCGACAGCCTGGCGCCCCCCGAGCGCTCCCCTTTGGTGGCGCCGCCGCCGCCGCCCGCCGCCGGCCCGCCGGCCGAGGACTCCAAGCCCCCGAAGGACTTGTCCGACTCCAGCTGGATCGAGACGCCCTCGTCCATCAAGTCCATCGATTCCACCGATTCTGGGATTTACGAGCAGGCCAAGCGCCGGCGGCTTTCTCCGGTGGGCACCCCGGCCTCCGAGAGCTCCTCGCCCCTCAAGAGCGAGCCCGCCTTGGCCCCCAGGGACTGCGACAAGACCTGCGCCAAGGACATCGGCTACTACGGCTTCTACTCGCACAGCTAGAGAGGAGAGGCCTCTCTGGCCACGCCCCCTCCCGCCCTTCTCGCCAGTCCCGTCCGAAGCAGCCGGCGCTTTGCGCTGCCGCCCCGGGCCGCGCGCTGGTTCTTCTCACGGTCACTTGAAAGCGGCTCTGGCTGGCCACGCACGGACAACCGCGCACGCGCAGTCTCTCTCTCTCTCTCTCTCTCTCTCTCTTTCCCCCTCCCCCGCCCCCCTCTCTCTTCGCACACGCAGAAAGCCCGCAACCGTGAGGCCGTCCCGACGTCTCTTCAGTAGGAGGTGGATGGCAACGAAATGCTGAAAATCATGACACTTCATTCTCCACCTTGTATGTCTCTTTCCTTAGCGACCCTCCCCTCCCCTCCCCGCACAGAACAAACCGTGCCGTGGTTTTTCCCTTGGCCCAAGTAGTCTTTTTATTCTTTTTAAAACCAGATCTCAATCTCGAATAGGTAGATTCTTCCCAAATCCTAAGAAAACCCTTTGATTACCCTTATGCCCATCCCACCTTCAGTAATGTGGTTAAGGGGAGGGGAGGGGTGGGGGTTCCCGCCTCTTAAACGTTTGCTTGGCGGGCGCCCCGGGCATTCAAGCCTTTTTAAAGCTACCCTAAACTTCATCCGATAACACACGGGAGCGAATTACGTTCCATCCGGCGAGCTGCAGCTCAGTCACATGCACGCACTTGGTTGAAATGAGCCTCGGGGCGTTTAATAGCTTTTACCGTCCGATAGTGGCGAAGAGTTTGCAGCTCTCCTTAGGATCCTGCACATTACATTCTTTGATCAGGAAGGTGGATAGCAGGTGCTTTTTATTCTGCCGCATTAAAAAGGTGGGCAAGAGGAAAGGGTATTGTGCGTACCTTTAAAGGGTTTCTTAGTAAATTTGGGGTTCTCCTAGATCCCTCTCCTCCACATCTCCAGTTCCCTATTCATTTAGATTAGAACACAACCGTTCCCCTGCTTGGATTTAATGGGTCGTAATTCCGAGTAAACTTGGTTTAAGGTTCAAAGGCAAACCAACCGTTGTTCCGTCCTTGCATCGTATGCTTGAAACTCGAAGGGATATTCTTCCTTTCCCCTTCCCCTTCTGTATTCCGGGATAATTACAGTGGAGATGTATATGTACAGTTCGCAAATAACGAGCAAGGAGTCTTGTGGTAGGATTGGCTGCCCTAATCAAAGCCTAAAATATCTAAAACGCCTTTCCCTTTTTTCTCATTAATCCTCATCCACACACGTGCATATTAATATTAGGACAAAGTCGGGTGTGTGGTTAGGAAGTGTGTCAGTATCTTTATATCATTGTCCAAAGTGATTTAAACTTGATTAAACAAAAAAATTAAACTGATAACCATCTCAACAAAGCTAAGCCTGATAAACAAAATTGTCCGAATGAATTCAAATATGCAACAGTTAACATCTAAGTAATTACACCTCTGTAGGGCTTAATTTTACTTAAATGCATGCCAGACCTTACTGTGCTTCTCACCGAAATAATTTCTGATTTAATCAACACTAAATTTCAAGTGTGGATTCCGTAGGATAGGATTTATGTTGATTTTAGAAGGCAATATTTGGCTTTCTGGTGTTGGAATAGAAATTTAACAAGCTTTGTGTTAGTTGCCTTGCATTTTTAGTAAAGTTTCCTTTCAAGCAATAAGCGCCTTTTTGCTTAGGTGTCTTGATTGGGAAAATGTGCGAAACTTGACCTTATCTAAAGTATTTTGAGGAAGAAATGCAGTAGTTTTTGTTCACGCATTGCACTAAAGCTACAATAGTATATGCTTGGTGTAATGGTGTATGCTTCTCCTAGACATCCAGCCAATTGTGGTTTATCTGACAAACCATGATTAAAACAAACTGGCTTCGTTTCACACGTAGAGCAAGTGCTTCAGTTGGGGTGTGACCCAATCAAGTTTAAAACGCAGCCTTAAACATGTTTACTCGGATTAGGGTCAAGAGGATGCCAAAGGAGCGTGCCGAATTCCCACGATGGGCTTTAAACTGCACATACTTCTATAGGCACTTATTAAGCAGCATATCCCATTCAACTGATTCCAAATAATATTATCTGGAAAACAGCTGGAAAGGAGGTCTTACGCCGTTTCCTTACTGTTGTTCGACAGTGCCGCCAGTGCACCGTCGCTGTGGCGATGCGAAGCCGGTCTTCCTACCCTCCGGATAAACGACAACAGTGATGGTGCAACGACGCTAGGAATCGCCAGTCAGGAAGCGGGGCGAGCTGCTTCTTCGCAGCTGGTTCCACTCGCGTTTCCTTGGAAGGAAGTCTCCTTCGAGTTTGTGCGATCGTAGCGCCGTTGCCCTTCGCAAAGCGCTGTGTAATGGCGGAAATTACTCCTACTTCTCTC
The DNA here is from genome assembly GCA_039707465.1 of Rhabdophis nuchalis. Classification (NCBI taxonomy): domain Eukaryota; kingdom Metazoa; phylum Chordata; class Lepidosauria; order Squamata; family Natricidae; genus Rhabdophis; species Rhabdophis nuchalis. Next base: position 178,993,317 of record CM077643.1, read on the forward strand.
AGTAGGATTTCGCTTCCCGCAAGGAGAATAGCGCTTCAATTCCCTTTTCCGGATGCAACATCTCCTGCCTGATCAGACCTTAATTCTCAATGAAAGTAAACCTTTCGTTTAATAGTTCGGCGTCTATAAATAGATGAGCCTCCCCGCTGGGTTCAGCAGTACTCTGGTGGTCTTCTCCCTTAATTTACCCATACTAACAAGTGTAGTCGTAGGAGTACTAGGAATAAGCAGGTGGTCTCTCCAGGTACTTATGCCTGGGATCAAACTTTACTGAAGTGGGTGCAGCAACTTAACAAAGATACGAATTCTACATAAAGCACTTTTAAAAGTTCAAAAACAAAAGTTAAGTCTGTTGTTATGGTGAAGCCTGCCTGGGCTAAAAACTCTGCCTTGGTTGGCATAACAAGCTGCATTAAGCTGCCGTTTGGTTTAAGTGACAATTTACCTGTGAAGTATTGCACAGTTCATTCAATACACCCAGCTACAAGTAAGTCTGTGACTTGCTGGCTTGGCATGTGAACCTACCACCACACGCCTAGCAGGCTATGTTAGATTGTCATCGTCCTAAGGAACTATTCTAACTCTGATCAAAAAGGCCCGCCCTTCCAAGTAAACCCACCTGGGTTTGCAGTGCTAGTTGACTTAAACTAAAACTGATATACAGTAACTTAGTTTGCAGGACTAGAGAGTTATAACTCAAGTTCCAGTAGGATCAGTCCAGATGGAATGGGCTCTCTTGCAGAGTAACTCAGGTGAATCTTACTTTGGGTCACGGAGGCGCTATTTCAATTAGATTGTAGGTTGTGCTCAATCAGGTGTGCAAGTGGGTGTATGGGAAGGGGATTTGCCCACAGGGCCATTGACTCTTTTTATCAACTAAGCATCACAGTTTAACACTCTATTAGAGACAGGTGGCCAAAGAGAGTGGAACAGCTCTACTTCAGTTCCAACAAGCATTTCACATTGCCCATCTAACAATCTTTTTTCCCCTTAATGCCCTTTTCCGTCCCCTCACTGATTCCTAAGCCCATCCCTGGTTGGCGTGCAGGTGCTCTTCTCTTGTTCCAATATTTTTTTCTCTCCTCCCCCTCCCCACTTCAGTTTCAATGACGACTGTAAATCTTTGTAATGAACAAACTACAACCAATGCTAAGTTATTGACCTGTTGGTGCCCGTAGTGTAGTCCAGTGAAAATGACTTTTGTGAGTTGTATATTTTAAAAAAAGGAAAAAAAATGCATTTAGTTTGAATTTTTGTTTTTGTTTCGTTTTGTTCTATGCATAAGGAAGTATCTCTGAAAGAGCTTTTTTGGGGAATAGGCAGCACCAGTCTGAAGAAAATTAATTTCCCTCCTCCCTCTCTGACCTTTTCTTTTTCTTTTTAATTTTCTTGTTCAGTCAAGAGTTTTACACTCAATTTAGTCTTTCCCCTTGTTGATGTAGAGTAGTGAGTCTTCAAAATTTTGTGTAGGAAATATATAATTGATCAACCCATGTTTAAATATTGTGGGTGGGTGGGGGCGAGAAATGAACTGTGAAATAGACAGCAGGCAAAATGATTTAAGGCTAACTTGCAATCGGCAAAGGAACTTTCCCAAATAGAAATTCAGGACTTTCATCCTGTATATATATATATTTATGTCCTTCTGTAATTGATGGACATTTTTCTTTTTCCTTTTTTTTTTTAAAGAAACCTCCCTTACACATTTGTTTTGTTTGTGTAGATAAAGAATTGTTTCTTCAAATTACAAGTAACCGGGAAAAATGTTTTGTTTTTTCACCCATTTATATTGTCTGTGTACAAAAAGCATAATAAAACTTGGAAAAAATAGACAGTCTTTATGTGTAGCTCCTTTTAGAAGATCTGAGTAAACTAAGAATAGTATAAAGGGAATTATACATGGGATTTTTTTTTTTTACAAACGGAGTAGAAACCATTTTTTTCATCTAATACCAGCTACTTGATCTTCAACACAAAAAAGTAACATATTTCTGTTTTTCTCACCTTTACGCTGCAGCTTGGACAAGTAGAATCACATCCTATCCCGCTATGCAATGAGTTAAAAAAAAAGGTGCTCCCGGATGTAAGTTACTTTGGAGCAAATTTATGGTTGAAATGCAGCTAAAAAAATTGGCAGTGGGGAAAAATGTAAACGTTTGCAGTCTAGAATCACTAAAACTGAGGTAAAATAGAATGTGCTTGTTAAGAATTCTATAAAAACGGAAGTAGCTAACAGTAGATGGATGAAATAATTATTTCCCTTTCTATCTTACTGCATGTGAACTGTTGAAGAAATCTCCAATTTCCCAGGATTAGGACATCTGAGATTTCCTGTAGTATCTGACTTCTTCTAAAAAGCTAAAAGAATTGAGAAATTAAATTTGAGGCTGGGATCGGTTCGTTTGTGTGGGTATGTGTGCGTTTGCGTGTACTCGCCCACACTATTGAGTGATTCTGCAACCTGCCACTAGAGGTCTCTTGATGGATTGTTATTCTCCTTGTCATGAACTGCATTATTCTTTGCCTTCTGCCACGAAGGGAAATTTATCTTTAAACTGTGAACTAAAGCTTTTTTTTCTTTTTTTAAAATGTGTGATAATATTTGTCAATAACCAATAATTCTTTAAAAAAAGTTAAATTGTTTCAGAAAATCCTTTTACATATATAAAAGGACAACGTGTTAGAAAACGGGGGTTTAACAGAGAACACTCAAGAGCTTTTAGGTATAACATTAATCAATCATTATACGGTAGTAATCGTTTTTATTTCCTGCCTAATTTTGAAAATTGTATCTTGTTCAGCCATCTCACAAGGTAGTAGATATTTACCATTCCTAATTCTCATATACAAACCTGATCTTAAAACTATCAGATTTTATGAGAATGTATTGCCAAATTGCATAACATCCATCTCATCTAATGAAGCTTTTAAATGCAGTATATTCTGGAAAAGAAAGTTCCTTTTTAGTGAATTCCTCTGCTAGTCCATCTAGAGATAGACACTGGCCTCTAGATCCAGACCTCCTCACTGGTTTTCTTCAACTGTGCGGATCATAAGCCATAAGCAGTAGAAACCAATTGAATGCAACATTCTATTATTGACACTAACCTTAGTGGATGTATAAAATTGTGTCATCTACTTATCACTATAGTGATAAAAAGCTTGCCTTCATCCAAATATGTCTTTACAACAATAACTAAATTATGCTGTGAAATTCTGGAACTCTTGACTTGGAAATGGTTTACGGATAGGCTTCAATAGCATGGTAAACCAAATTATGATTGGTTTTTCTGATGCTTTAGCATCATGGAAGAACCTAGGCTATAGATAACATTTGGAAGTTGAAAGAGAAAACTTTTCAGGTTTTTATATTAATAAAGAGAAATTAACAACTGCAACTATTAGTATCGGTAGGACAGATATTCTCACTTGAATTAGATATGCTTTGTTACAAGAAGTTGACTTATTTTAGCAAATGTTTTAAGGAACTATATGGACCTAACAACAAAAAGCATAGTCAAAAGAAAGCAGATCAGACATAGTACATGTTCCAGATCCCCTTAGGAGTGCTTGATTTCTCTGAATTTATTTTTGTATTATTATTTTGCTCAGACTAAATGTGGATCTTTATGTATGAGTAATTAAGTGTTACATTGAATGTGAATCTTTCTAAATGAGTAAATACGTGTTTTAATGACTAGTCAGTGAGTATTGTCATAAGTCAGGACAATTGCTTGTCTTGTGGCTCCCCTCTTCTTTCCTTTGTTCAAATCCCAATGTGAAATACACACCATTTAATTGCTCCTTTTTAAATGCTTTGGACAAAGAGCAGTATTTCAAGAAATTTCAAGGCAATATATTGAAATGACCTTTCTCCAAAAGTTGGAATAGCAGTAGCTATTCTGAAATTCTTTGCTCTATCCAAATTTTATTCAGGGCATGAATTTATTTTTTTGCATTTGGAAAACAGAATTCAGAGGTTTTGTGGGAGGTCTTTCTTGCAAGGATTAAGAAATAAGAACGATGGATTAGGATCTCTTTTTCATCGTCCCATGTTCTGGTTCCCCAATATATTTAAGATTCCCTCATTTATACTCTCCAGGTATGTTGGATCTACAATTCCCATTCCTGACAGTCTATATAACTCATGTTGATTGGAGATAATGGGAGTCATTGTCCCAACAGCACATTTAGAGAGCAGCATGGGAAAAAGCAGGTTTATAATCTCAGACAATAACTGTGGAGTTCTTCAAACAAAGATATTAATTTGATTTAGTCAATGGTCCATTGGAGACAGCCTTCTTATACTTAATATCTTGTGAAATAGAAACCTTAAGCAAAAAGGGAATGTGGGAAAAATGCATTGAGAAAAAATATGGTCAAGACACAGCTGCTTACCTAGGAAAATGTATACTCTCTTTGCTATTTCAAAGTTTCACTGTGTCTTTAACTGCTGAGATACGCACATACTTATACTGACAACAATCAACAATTGCTGGTTTCTCTCATATTTTTCCATAATCATAATCAATGTGCACTAATTCAAAGAACACCATGTTCCTTTCTAAAATATTAACTCTCCCCTGCTTTGGACCAGACTGGGTTGAATTGTAATGGTTGGGTTCCCCAAATGAAATTTGATGGGTTCATACAATACACTAAGACATGAACCAGGGTTTAGGAACACTGGTTGAATTGCTACAACATGCAAGACCCCAAACAGGCCAACTAACATTTTGGCACAGAGCTATGTCAATCACTGGGGCTGAGTCACCCCATACATTTCCAGGGATGAGTATAAGCTTGGAATTCAGCTTCTAGCCAGTGTCCAGGATAATAAACAATCCAATCATATTGATCCACCAGTTTTATAAAGTGTCTGGCTTTAATGGAATTTGACAAATTAAAATTTGTCGAATTTGATTAAAATTAAATTTGACGAAGTTGATACATGTTTAATTGGAAGCTCTTCTTCAATCATTTGGATTTACTCTCAAATAGGATTTCAGTCTAATAAACAATCCTATCAACTTTGAAGTTTTTATAATACAGTAAACCTTAATGGGTGGGTTTTTTTTTGTCATTTGGTGTGTGGTGTAATTACAGTATAGCATGGCACGGCTTATGTCTTAGTGTGCAACGTGAATTCTGTCAAATATGATTTATTTTAAAAAAAACATAGTAAGCTGTATAAACAAATAATTAGTTAATTATTTGATATACTGCCCAGTTCTCAACACTCTTGAGTTGGTTAAAATTCCTATAAATTTAGCATCCAACTTGGAGATGGTTGCTTAAAACTAAATCCCAGTGATTTGAATAGGGCTTCCTCTCCTCCCAAAGTAATTGCCACCTTAAAAATGTAAGGAACAAACACGTGGCCCCTTAAAGACAAAGAAATGTAAAAAGAAAACACTTTAGTTTATCTGATGTGGCATAACTATCATTCAGTAGTTTTATTAGTCTGAAGCATATGAACCAACATAAAACGATTTCTCTCTGTATTCTTTCCATTCTCTGAAAACCGCGGACCAGTAAGCTTTAAAGCATAGCTGGCTGGGGAATTCTGGGAGTTGAAGGCCACTTGGCTCAAACTCGCCCAGGTTGAGAAACGCTGCTTTACAAGATTGTCTTGTCCTTAAGCTTTCCTTCAAGTTTTTTTCCCCAATGAAGTTTAACGAGGTTTACACGTGAGTAGATTTGGATGGCATTGCATTGGGAGGGAGCAATGAGGTTGCAAATAAAACTATATAAACACACACACACATACATTATATATATATATATCTACAATTGTTCCACAACACCCTGTTAGGGCCCCAATTAAGGGAGGAGGCATACTGTTTCCTTTTCTGCCTTTCGGCTCATCACCAGAGACCATCTAGACCAGGGATGTCCAAACTTGGGAACTTTTAAGACTTGTGGACTTCAACTCCCAGAATTCCCCAGCCAGCTATGCTTTAAAGCTTACTGGTCCGCGGTTTTCAGAGAATGGAAAGAATACAGAGAGAAATCGTTTTATGTTGGTTCATATGCTTCAGACTGGCTGGGGAATTCTGGGAGTTGAAGTCCACCAGTCTTAAAAGAGCCAACTTTGCAGACCCCTGCAATAAGAGAACCTGGCTGGCTGAATGGCTAAAGGCTCTTGCATGACATGCAATACAGCCCTGGTTCGAATCCCAGTAAGGGTATGGCTAGCTGATGAGATAATATATATATTTCCACAACACCCTGTTAGAGCCCCAAGGGACGAAGCATACTATTTATTGATCAGCTCAAAAACGTAACACACACACACACATTATATATACACATATTATACACACACACACACAGATAGATGCTTTCTTTAAAGACAAGACAAGCTGTTTTATATATGTATAGTTTTATTTACAACCTCATTGCTCCCTCCCAATGCAACGCCATCCAAATCTACTCGGATGTAAACCTCGCTAAACTTAATGGTCGAAGATTAAAACCTAAGAACCTCTGGAGAGAAGAAAAAAACCAAACAAAAACGTTCTGAGGTCCGCTTCGTTACTCGCGGCGAACGGAACTAAAATGAAGTCGGAGCAGCCGGCAATCCGCCGGCCCTTGGCGGAAAACCCGCAGCTGCTCGGCGGCAGCTTCGGGGATGGGTCGCGCCCGGCGCCTCCGCTCTCGCGCACGTCAGAGGCCCACGCGCCGCAGCCCCTGCGCTGTGCCGGAGGAGGGCCTGCGTATTTTGGGAAAGCTTTCCGAAGTTGCGCTCTTTCGCGTGGGCGCTTTCGGGGAGGAAAAGAGGACAGAAGGCTTGGATTTGACAGGCCCCTGGCGTGACCAGGGAAGGAGGCGGTGTCTGCTACGCCTAAAGGAAGAGGCAGGTGGGTCTGCGCGGGCGGAGTGTTGGCAAGGGCCAAGTATTTTGGCGGGTATTTTGCTCCCTCCTCACAAGCAGCGTGGCGAAATTGTTTTACTTTCCCACCAATTTACAGATAGATTAACAGAGTTGGAAGGTATCTTGCAGGTCATCTAGTCCAACCCCCTGCCCAAGCAGGAGACCCTACATCTGCCTCTACCTAGGATTGAACTCCTGATTGGGAGGTGTTTGATCTGCTCTTCTCCACTATTTTATGAAAGTTCTCTCCAAATTCTCTGCCCAACAGATGCTAACTCTGATTGGAGTCACACAACCCAGCAAGCCAAAGCTAAACCAAACCAGGTTTCATTTTAGGGGCAAAGTGAGAATTTGGCTTGCCGAGCTAGGGACAGCAGGCTTTTGAAGCTGACTGGGCTCTTGTTCCCTTTTTGCCCACCACTAGTGATAAAACGTATCCCAAAAGTTTTGCCATCAAAGAGACTGTCGAAATAAGTGGGAGATCCTTAATGTGTGGCATGGTTATAAACATTCACAGGAGGAACTACCAACCATGGATCAATAACCCTCACCCATTCCCTAGGAACGAAAGTGCGAGACTGGCAAAATAAACGGACATCATCGATTGGTGTGTGAACTTACTGGCGGGTAAAAAAAGGAACAAGAGCCCAAATCTCAGCATGTTGTATGAACTTGGTAATTAGGACATACTACACACATCATGTTGAAAACCTGCCTTAGCATATTGTGTGAATTCAGACTGGGACAGAACCACTGAATATTTTCTCTCTCTCTCTCTGCAGTCTTCCTATATTTTTATATCAGAGCAGTTTTAGGGCAAATTAATGTTTGTATCTACAGATTTGTCTGTAATAAGCAGAACCTTTCCCAGCCTGTAGATGTGGGGCACTACCAACCCTGATTCCTGTCCTGGGTGTGGATGATGGGGTTTGTAATCTAACAGCTGAGGAAAAAACTGTTGTGTATTAATTCTTTTTGTTTCCTCCTAGTCCTTCTGGTCAAAAAGGATGGAACAGTTGTTGTTTTAAAGAAGTAATCTATGTTTTAAATTAGAGCTTCAAGTAAAAGGATGAATGTAGCTAGAAGCCATACTGTACCTTCTTCACCTTATTTGGAATAACACTGACCTTGATTCCAGACTAAAATAAATAAATACACGCATTTCCAGTTTCATGTCAGATTTTGATTTTCTAGTATACTAGTTCCTATTCATATGAAAGTGAATCTAACCCAGTTGAGTTTATTCTCAAGTATGTGTAATGTAAACCAGTTTTCATCCTAGTGTCTTCCAGAGGCCTTTCCACTACACAGCTCCAATCTTTCAGGAAATTGGCTGGGGAATTTGGGGTTGGTAATCCTGGAATATTTGGGAGTCATCAGTTTGGGAAACACAGGTATATAATATTCCAATTCCTCCCCTTCTCTTAAGCTCCTCTTGAGTCAGCACCTTTGGGGTGAAGTAAATAGGATACAGGCTCCTCTGCCCAGATCTGCCAGTTTATGATCTATTTCCGTCATCAGTTTCCTGATAACATTATGCTGGATGTTTTTAATGGGGTGGGGAGAAGTAAATTTCACTTTTTGATGCAGAGTGAAGTATGCTTGAAATGAAAGTACAGTATTTTTTAGTAGTCAAGGGGTTGCACTGCCCCTGTTTGCCTTTTTAAACAATTTACTTAAGAGTAATCCTGGTGGGGCTCACATCTGATAGCATTTACAGGCCAAGACTATTTACTGAAAATAGTCCATGATATAACACTTTATTTCCAAATTAGCTTGCTGAGTTGATGGCCTATACTACTACACTCCTACTACATGCATACTCAAAAATAATCCCTGTTAAACTCAAAAGATTGAAAGCATGGTAGAGCTGTAGCCTTAAAGTCTAAGTAGATTTTAATATTTGGGCCAGAGCTGGGGTTTTTTTTAAGCTGGGCTACTAGATCTGAGCTGTGCAATTCAGATGGCTGAAAAGAGATTCAGAAAATTATGTATCTTTGCTGTCAACCTCTGTTCATTTGGATTTATGCATGAGAAGATGCCATGAAGATGCAAGTCATTTTTCCCATGGTGTGTACTTGGAATTATAATCAGCACAGAGGTGGTATTCAGCAGGTTCTGACCAGTTCTGGAGAACTGGTAGTGGAAATTTTGAGTGGTTTAAAGAACTGGTAAATACCACCTCTGACTGGCCCCGCCCCCATCTATTCTCTGCCTCCGGAGTCCCAGCTGACCCGGAGGGAATGAGGATTTTACAGTATCCTTCCTCTAGAGTGTTTACCTGTTTGCACAATAACATAACACATTGAACTTTGTCTGAGTAACACAAAGTTCCTTTTAAGAGAGATGGGTAACTATATAAATTTGATAAATAAATGACTTGTAGCAACACAGCCAAAATATATTGAGCCTTATGAGATTTCAATGCACAGATGGCTGTATGATGAAAAGTGGCATCATGCTTTTGTGCCCAAGAACAGTTTATATGTACAGACCCCATCAGGGTGGATTTGATTTAAATCAAGTTGATTTAAATCACGATTTAAATCACGATTTAAATCACTAGTAAAAAAGCTTGATTTAAATCATAGTCTTCTACATAAAGACTAATTCTTGCTGGTATAACTTATAATATGCAAGACGATTTTTAGAATAACAACTTTTCATATTAGTTTTTTTATCCCCAGTTTAATAGGTTAATCATTCATATTTGGACAACTTTTCTGTTGTACTTAGGAAGGAGAAAAATAATCATTACCTTAATAATAACAATTTAAATAGATTTATTCAACTGAAACAATAACATTACAGCATATGTTATTTGCTTAAACAAACATCCATGTTTGTTAACTAATTTGGCTAAACAATATATATATATCTATATATCTATCTATATATCTATCTATATATATCTATATATCTATATATCTATATATATATATATATATATATCTATATATATATATATATATATATATATATATATATATCTATATATATATATCTATATATATCTATATATATATATATAAAGAAACTTAGACTTTCATTTTGCAGTACTGCTTGTCTGCTTGCCCCTTCCTCCTCACACTTAGTTTCAATTTCTTCTTGTGCAGATCTATTCCACTCCAAACAATCAGAAAAATATTGCTTCTATTCTATTCACTGAACTTCTTGAAACGTAGCACTGAAGAGGTTGATTCTGTATTCATAGGTTTGTAGAAGTTAGGATTAAGGTCTTTTTTTCAACTCAGTTCATGTTCTAATATTTTTGCTGTTAAGAAGAGGCACCAATTTAAATAAAAAACATCCGATTTTTTTGATTTTTTTAAAAAAAAATCATTGATTTTTATCCACCCTGGACCCCATTGGAGGGGTATGGATCAGCGACCACAAAAAGCTTATCTTATTCCAAAGATAGGAGGACATACAATTGCTTGCAACTTGTTTTGCTATTGACCTAGCATTAAGTAAACTACTGATGTTTCAGACATGTATGAGTTGAGCTGCAAGCCTGTTAGGGTTTTGTGTTCTGTCAAAGGCTATAATATGCTGTACAATATACTACATGCCCTGGAGACAAAATACAGAAATGATGAATGTAGATTTCTTTCAATGTGCACTTCTAAATATCTACTAGAAGGTATATCTGTAGCCATTAGAAAACATGGGGATTTCAAACTTTAATAATTGTGTATGCAAGAAATGCTAAATCTTATAAATCATGTAACACATGTTCTGAGGTGCTCAGGACAAAGTAGAAATTTTTTTCAGTAACATTAAGTATATAAGATAATCATCATAGCTATTTTATAGATGGGAAGGACGAAGCTACAAAAACACTTACTTGCCTAATCCACCAAATGGGTTCATGATCAAAGTGATATTTGAAATATTTATTTTTACACATTTCTATCCCATGGCAATTAAAAAATTCATGGCAGCTTACAAAGCACAGAAAAATCTGATTAAAACATTTCTATAAAAGCAATAGAAACAACACCAAACCCCAAAAAAAGTACAAACAATAAACAAGAGGAATCTTTTTTTTAAATTTCTTGAGGATCATTTGGATTCATGAGTATGTGAATAAGCTTGATTTTACTTGGATTTCTGCATGAATAACTGTGAACCACATTCCTGACTTCTAAATGGTTGTTGCTACTTTTGACATTTTGGATCCAGTGATGATTTTTAAGAGAGAGGAAAGAAGAACCTGTATACTAAGAATAAAGACTAGTGTTAGTTGTCTGTTCAGTGTTAATCACATAGCATTTAACTTTTTGGTTCATTAATAAAAGAGAAAAATAACTTCTTGGTGAGACATGTCATTTTTTTGCCTTGTGTCTTAGAATCCTCTTTGTCTGATTAATAGTTTGTCCCTTTATATCTTGTGTGTGAAGTGTGAAGAGAAGCAGCAAATTCCAGATTCCACTACGAATGACCTAACAATACCAAATGGATATTATTTATTTTAACGCACTCCTTTATGAAATACAGGGTCGTAAAATGGGAGTTTATAATATAAGGAACACTGCAAATTCACCTTAGAAATACAGGGACATACACTATATTGCCAGAAGTATTTGCTCACCCATCCAAATAATCAATCAGGTGTTCCAATCACTTCCATGGTCACAGGTGTATAAAATCAAGTACCTAGGCATGCAGACTGTTCTTACAAACATTTGTGAAAGAATGGGTCGCTCTCAGGAGCTCAGCGTGGAACTGTGATAGGAGGCCACCTGTGCAACAAATCTAGTTGTGAAATTTCCTCACTCCTAAATATTCCACAGTTAACTGTCAGCTGTATTATAAGAACGTGGAAGTGTTTGGGAACGACAGCAACTCAGCCACGAAGAGGTAGGTCACGTAAACTGACAGAGCGGGATCAGCAGATGCTGAGGCGCATAGTGCGAAGAGGTCGCCAATGTCCTGCAGAGTCAATCGCTACAGACCTCCAAACTTCATGTGGCCTTCAGATTAGCTCAAGAACAGTGCGCAGTGGACCGACATCATATTGGACCCTATGGATTAGGAATGGGATGTCACTTACTGTCAATTCATAAGCGAGTAAAGGCAGGTGAGCGAATACTTTTGGCAATATAGTGTAGCTGTAGACATGCTTAAACTTACTCTAAAAATGCAGGAACAGGCCCATAGAATGTAATTGTTTAGTATCTTACAACTAGTTCAGCTGTGGGAGATTGCATTGCTGTATACCTGTCTGACAGCCCCTCAGGTTTCAGTTATCCGTCAGTGTTTCCTTCTTATTCTGTAAAATGGAAATAAATTATGCTATTTCCAATTATTTAATAATTATAATCACATAACGTATAATAACTACCATGTTTTCCCAAAAATAAGACAGGGCCTTATATTCTTTTGACCCCCCCGAAATAAGAACTTGGCCTTATTTTTGGGAAGGTCTTATTATTTTTGAGGTGCAGGAGGCGGCGAGTGTGATAACCTCATGGCTGCTGCCATTTTGCAATATTTTCAAGGGAGGGATTATTTTCAGGGAAGGGATTATTTTAACGCATGTGCTTAAAAGCCCGATTGGACTTATTATCCAGGGAGGTCTTATTTTTAGGGAAACAGGGCATATACCTATTATCTAATAGTTATACTAATAAACTGGTATGATTCCCTTGTAGTGCCATTTATCCCTGAATCTTGCCTCCTTCTATAGCTAGCCTCTTCGAGTGGATATAGAAATTGAATAAATAAATTCATTTTTCAAATGGGAATAAATAGTGATTAGAGTAAAAATTCTGCTCTCAATAATGAGTTCCATGTTAACATACTGGAACTGTTTTACTCAAACTGTTGTGTACAATGGTTGATTAAGGCTCACTGGTGCTCTAAGCACTGACAAATCTTGGTGGCCCCATCCTTTGTACGTACTGTACAAATCTTCATTTCTTTATTTCTCAACTTTGTGGGGGTCCCCTTTGGGCCTTGTGCCCTAAACATGTGCTTAGTCTGCTTAATGGTTAATACACCACTGATTGTGTAGGCCAGGCTGGTATGCCATTTGGAGGGTGGTGATGGTTGCTAAAGGACCAAGTTGGTTAGAGCCACAATGCACAGAGAACAGGCAATCTCAATTTTGCTTGGACAAAGCAAAAAACAAATCTTGACATTTTGGTGGGAGGTGTCTTTATGAGGTCTCCTTTAAAGGCTTAGGCTTTTAAAGGCCTAGGTCAGTGATAGCGAACTTTTTTTGGGTCGCGTGCCAAAAGCGGGGAGAGTGCAGGGGGGTTGTGCGCGGGCATGCCATCCCTATAATGCTTTGCGCACAACCCCAGTGCACATGCGCACATGACCAGAGCTCCCCCCATTTTGGGCGTGCCTGGGGAGGGTGAAAACAGCCCCACCAGAGGCCCTCCAGAGGCCTCAGGAGCTTCCCTGAAGCCTCTGGAGCACGAAATGCCGGCCCTATGGGCAACCCAGAAGTTCAGGAACGGACTTCCAGTTTGCTCATAGTGGCGGTTTTAGCCTTCCAGAGGGCAAAAAACGACCCTATGAGCAAACCAGAAATGATTTCCAGTTTGTTTGTAGGGCTGTTTTTCATCCTCCGGAGCCTTCAGGGGCCTTCAGGAGGCTTCCTTGAACACTCTGGAGGACTAAAACCGGCCCTACGAGCAACCTGGAAGTCCATTCCTGAACTTCTGGTTTGCCCGTAGGGCTGTTTGTTTTGCACTCCAGAGTCTTCATATGTGCTGGCCAGCTGACAGGGCAATGCCTTGTGTGCCCTGACAAATGGCTCCACGTGCCACCTGTGGCAGGCGTGGCATAGGTTCGCCATCATGGGCCTAAGTAAAGCAGGGAGCCATGTAATCAAGGGTTCTGGAGTAGAGGTGGTATTCAGCAGGTTCTGACCTGTTCTGGAGAACCGGTAGTGGAAATTTTGAGTAGTTTGGAGAACCGGTAAATACCATCTTTGATTGGCCCCGCCCCCATCTATTCTCTGCCTTTGAGTCCCAGCTGATCGAGAAGGAATAGGGATTTTGCAGTATCCTTCCCCTTTTGCGCCCACCAAGCCACACCCATCAAGCCATGCCACGTCCACCAAGACACGCTCACAGAACTGGTAGTAAATTTTTTTTTAAATCCCATCACTGATCTGGACCAGAAATGGGAATTGAGGTAACAGATTATATGAGTCATCTTGATTATTATTAAACAATAAAATAGTTAAAGACCAACCAAAAGATCACAAAAAGTGTGCTAAGTTTCAAGTTCATTAGATGATATAGAACAAAAAATGGTGTGAGAAACCTAAAATCTGGCCCTGAGGACTGCAGTTGAGCCTGGCAATTATGATTGAATGTTGTGACACTCATAAAGTGAGTGACCATATGACCAGACTGATTTTATGTCCTTTTTTGGCAGTGGTTGTATAGCAAAAATGGCAGTCATAAAGCACACACTGAAACTGTTAAGTGAACTCCATGGTAGTTAAGTAAACATTGTTCACTGTGGGATTGTTTTTTCATGAAACTGGAAGTAAATGCTGGTTTCTGGCAAAAATGTAAACCATACTCATATGAAAGCAAGTCAAATATATGGGCTGGTTGCCAAGTACCCAATATATAGTCATGTGGGAGATGCTGGAACTTAGAAACTTTGAAGTTGTAAGTTCCTTTGGGGAGGGTGTTGGTCATAAGTTCAAACAGTTGCTAAGCGACCAATTGTATGTCAAGAACTACATGTAGCTGGTCTGATTGTTTGATGAAGTGAAGCTTTAAAAAGGGGCCTTGTAACAAATTAGGGGTTTCCCAGTTCTCCTGATCTGCAACTGGGAGTAAATCATCAGAGGCAGATGGCTTTCTGGAATGGCTTCCTCAGTTGTGGTCACTTGGTGGCCTCCCCACCACCACTTCACAAGGCATTGCCGTGAGGATTTCCTTGAGCAACCATCCAGCTGCTGAATAGAGGCCAAGTGGTGAGCCTGGGGTTATCTAGCCATCAGGGAAAAACTATGCAGATCCAAGGAAGTGGTTGGGGATGGTGCCAGAAGTGGGGAGTCTTTGGGGGTAGCTGTGGGATTTACCCAATACCATTCTTCTAACCTTAGAGCACTGCCACGTAGGATTCAGCGCCAATTTGAAAGCAACTTTCAGTTCTCTATGATCTTGTAAATACAGCTGGTCTTGAGAGCTAAGCTGACTTCTTTCCCAGTCTTTTCAGTCACTTACGGTGTATATTTTTAGGGTGGATCTGTGTAGCTGGCAAATCATTTCTGCCTCTCTGCACCTTGTAGCTCCTGAGCTTTCGGGAGAACGGTGGCTTTGGCTTAATTCCTTTTCAGCATGCGCTACAGGGGAATTGCTAGGATTTTTCTTTCTTTTCTTTTTCTTTTTGCCTGCAGTCACAAAGTGGTCCACAACATGAAATATAGATTTAAAAGGAGGAATAATGTATTTTTTATTATCCTTTGTCTAGAATGGAGATGAGGAACAATTTCTCCTCTGTGCTGTTAGAATTAGCAGAAGACAGATCATACTCTGGCTGTTCTTAGGGAGCAAGGGGAATAGAAGCAGTTGTGGCATAGAGGTACCCTTAGTTTATAACAATAAAAGCCACAAATATTCCAAAATGACTTAGAAGGAAATTGTGACATATTTTGGGGGAAACAGTCGTCTGTACCCTGCGATTCCCGAAGCTGAAGAGACAGGTAAATTTTCATGCAGGCATATACAGCAGATTCTAGCATGTATTATTTTGTATTTTATTAGTTTGTCAAACATGTACAAGATATTTTTTTTAAAAATTAAATTTATACCCCGCCCTTCTCCGGAGAGGACCCAGGGTGGCGCACAGGAATTTAAAAAACATACAAAATGACAAAATACAAAATTTAAAAGACATATTAAATTCCCATCCTATGCTAAAATCCAATTAAAATCCCCAAATTAAAACTGTCTAAAATAGTCCCAGCGGAAGGTTACGCTAGGCCGGCTTGGTGAAAGAGATATGTCTTTAGACACTGGCAGAAGAGGCGGAGGTCCGAGATGGTGCAAAGTTCAGGGGGTAGGTCGTTCCAAAGGGTGGGGCCCGCCACAGAGAAGGCCCTTCCCCTAGGTGTCGCCAGTTGGCATTGCCTGGCCGACGGCACCCTGAGAAGGCCCTCTCTGTGGGAGCGGATCGGACGAAGGGATGTATGGGGCAGGAGACGGTCTTGCATATAACTAGGTCCAGAGCCATGGAGCACTTTGAAGATGGTCGTCAAAACCTTGAAGCGCACCCGAAAGACTACAGGAAGCCAGTGCAGCTCGCGCAGGATCGGTGTTATATGGGAGTGTCTAGGAGCTCCCGTAATCACCCACGCGGCTGCATTCTGGACTAGCTGTAGCTTTCGAGTGCACCTCAAGGGAAGCCCCATGTAGAGAGCATTACAGTAGTCGAGTCGGGATGTCACGAGTGCTTGAGTGACTGTGCGAAGGGCAGCCCGGTCCAGTAAGGGGCGCAATTGGTGCATCAGGCGTACCTGATAGCAGGTAAGATAGCAGGTATTAATATAAACATGAAATGAACAAAAGAGATGAATACAAATAAATGGGGACAGTAGGACAGAGATGGTAGGCACACTGGTGCGCTTATGCATGCCCCCTCTTAGGCCTCTTAGGAATGGGGCAAGGTCCACAGTAGACAATTTAAGGTTGAAGTTTTGAGGGTTTGAGGATGTAACAACGGAATCAGGTAGAGCATTCCAGACATTGACCATTCTGTTGCTGAAATCGTATTTTCTGCAATCGAGTTTGGAGTTCACTTAAGGAATTGGCATTTCTTTGGGAAAGGGCAGTATGGACTGGTAAAGAATATGTGCAGCTAGAATTTTTTTAATTTATTTTTTTAGTCACTTTATATCACTGTATACATACATCCTATGTATATATAGTTGTGACCTGCAATCATTTACATTAAACCCTGATTTTGTAATGCATCAAATAATGTAGAACGATATCCTATTGGCCTGAAAAAAAAGATATGTTAGGATTTAGTCTCAGTAATTTCTGAGGAGGAAAAACAGAACAGTCATTTCTGGATTATTTCAAAGGGAAAGTAAATCACACCCATACGGAACATGTAACATAAATATGCATTTCTGAATGTTTGATTTAAATGTAAAATAAAATGAGTTTTGGCCATCAGAAATTGTTGCATCAGTTTAAAATCAAAATTTGGACCCCCAAGGACTTTAAAAACCCCCATAAAGCCTCTATCTTCCCAAGACTAGAGTCTCTCCCTGTGGTATTTACTTTGAGTAAGAAAAAACCAAGAGAGAAAGAGAAGGTACAGCACCTAGCATGTTTCAAATAATATGGATTTTGTTGCTCTTTTGCCTGAAGCGATGAGTCTGTTAAGTATGCAAGACAGCAATACAATCCTAAGCATAAAAGTCTAATGCTGAAGGGCAAGATAAAAAGGGAAAAAAGATATTGCAAATATTGCGAACAGACAAATGGCTGAAAGGTGACAATAGCAGAAGTATTTCTAAACAGACATGTGGTCTGCACACTGATAGCTTCCGTATGTGAGCTCCGATGAAGGTCAAATGCAACTTGTGTTATTTGTGTGAGATCTGTTTCAGTCATTCCTAGGTCACAGGTGTATGGAGAACATGGATAAATCCATCAGCATACAGTCTCATTGCAAAAGAGCAGACAGTTCTAGTGTTAAAATGAAAGCGAACATAAAGATGACTGTATGTGAGAATTAATTATCTCTCCATTGGAGTTCTGTCAGAGCAATGTGAATACAAATTTGACACTTTGGAAGCATAATCTTTATTTTTTCCCCCCCACCTCTAAAAACTAGTGGAAGCGGAAGTGAGCACCTTCAAGAGGCAAACTGCTCCAGTGCCAACCCTGATCTCAGCCCATTCTCACCAATGACCTTCCAAACCTCTCCAAAGTCAGGGAGAAGTAGGCACCTCAGGGAAAGTAAAGGAGTGATTTTTTTTTTTTAAAGAGTTTCTGCTGCGATTTATTGCTGAGCAATTTTCTCTTTGCAAGCCCGGATCTGACTGAGGCTATTAAGATCAGGACAGTTCAATAGCAGGTCTCACTAAAGAGGAACCATAGATAGAACAGGCTGAAGGGAGAATTAAGACAGGCACCACTGAACTGAAGTAGCAAATGCTCCAAATTAAGGGATGAACCCCCCACTCCCAGGCCCATTTAAAATAGAAATTCCTACAGATCTCTCTTCCTAGCATCTATCAAAGCTCCACTGCTAAAAGTACTTTGAGAAGACATTAAAGGTAAAGATTCCCCTCGCACATATGTGCTAGTCCAGTGATGGCTAACCTTTTTTGGCTCGCTTGCCAAAAGCGGGGGGAGCGCAGGGTGGTGGTGGGTGGGCGTGCTACACCCATAATGCTATGTGCGCGACCCCCAGCTTTTGGCACACTTTTTTCACCCTCCCCAGGCTCCAGAGGCTTTCTTCTTCCCTGAAGCCTCCAGAGGGTGAAAAACAGCCTCAAAAGAAGGCCTAAATCAGCTGGCCAGTGCACACATGCGCACTGGAGCTGACAGGGCAGCCTCACGTGCCCTCAGAAATGGCTTCCGGTGCCATAGGTTCGCCATCATGGTGCCTGTCGTTCCCAACTCTAGGGGGCGGTGCTCATCTCCATTTCAAAGCCGAAGAGCCAGTTCTGTCTGAAGATGTCTCCATGGTCATGTGGCTGCCATGACTAAACACCAAAGATGCACTGAGTGCTGTTACCTTCCCACCAAAGGTGGTTCCTATTTTTCTACCTGATTTTTTTCACATGCTTTCGAATTGCTAGGTTGGCACAAGCTGGAACAAGTAGTGGGAGCTCACTCCATTATGCGGCTCTAGGGATTCCAACTGCTGAACTGCCAACCTCTCTGGTCGACAAGCTCAATGTCTTAGCCACTGAGCCACTGCATCCCCCTGAGAAGACATTACTGTAGCTCTAAAAGGCAGCAGGGAAGGAGTCTGGATTTTAAAGTTGGTTGGTTGTCCTACATGTAAAAGTTTGTTGCCGCACAACAGCCAGCTTTGAAATTCAGATTCCTTATTACCAATTTTCACCCTTCGACTGTTGCAGCATCCCCACGGTCAGGTGATCAAAATTCAGATGCTTGGCAACTGGTTCATATTTATAATGATTGCAGTGTCTAGGAGTCATGGGATCACCTTTTGTGACCTTCTGAAGGGGAACGTCAATGGGGAAGCCAAATTCACTTAACAACTATCTTACTGACATAACAGCTGTAGGCATTCACTTAACAGCTGTAGCAAGAAAGGGGATAAAATGGGGCAAAATTCACTTAACAAATGTCTTGCTTGGCAATGGTAATTTTGGGCTCAATTGTGGTTGTAAATCAAGGACCACATATATATATATACAGTTACCGGGAGATGCTTTCTATACGTAAAATTACCTTTTGTGCAGTGTGTCCCAAAGGTGCTTTTTCAAGAGGCAGCTGGACTTTCTGGTTTTAATCTGAGGACGTTTCGCTTCTCATCCAAGAAGCTTCTTCAGCTCTGACTGGTTGGTGGGGAATCCAGTCTGAGCTGAAGAAGCTTCTTGGATGAGAAGTGAAACGTCTTCAAAGAAAAACCAGAAGGTCCAGTTGCCCCTTGAAAAAGCACCTTTGGGACAACTATGACCTGGATAACTGAGAATCTCCATAGACATTTTGTGCAGTGGGAGAGACAGAGAAAGAAAGAGTGCATCCCACGAGTGTATATGTTTATATGTATCTCTCTCTCTCTCCAGGAAAGAAAGTGATTAAGAGATTGTGTTCCTGGAAGAGATAGGTGGGAGGAAACAGCAGCAGGGGAATTGTCCATTGGAAGGACCTCAAAGCTGGTGTTTTGAGCACTGTGCAAGTTGTTCTCAAGAGTCTCAGTTCAGACAGGATTTTCTTAAGCTACCAATACTGCTAGATTGCTAAGTTCACCATACACTGGGAGGTTCCCTCCAGAAAGCTATTTTCCTACTGTGTTTCCTAGAAAACAAGACAGGGTCTTATTTTCTTTTGACTCCCAAAATAGGCTCTTGGCCTTATTTTTGTCTTATTATTTTTGAGGTGCAGGAGGCAGCGAGTGTGGTCACCTCATGGCTGGTGCTGGGTTGAAATATTTTCGGGGAGGGCTTATTTTTGCGCATGCGCTCAAAAGTCCGATAGGGATAATTATCCAGGGAGGTCTTATTTTCAGGGAAGCAGGGTCCATGCATCTACTTCAGGAATCTTTGGTGGAGGGGGCTATACTTATCATGAGATAGAAGTGAAAGGGACAGCTCATGGAGGAAATAAGGAAGGTCACAAAATGTGAGTAATACATGTGAATTTTTATTTACAGAAAAAAAGAGCAAGATGTCTAGAGGTTTCTATTTCAATGAATGTGGGAATGCTGCCCCTTGACTTGGTCAGTATATCATTTTGTATTTCAAGCAGCCAGAAGATGTCTTGTATTTGGCTTATTCTTACTTTAGCCTCTGAGAGTTTGTTTAGCCTACAACTCTCTCTGGGATGTTGTAATCTGGATGCCACCATAGAGTGAGGGGTCGGACTTTGTGGCTTACTGTAAATAACCTCTTCCAACTCTAGGATTCTGTGTTCTTTCCATAGCTCAGGGCTGTCAAACTCGCAGCCCGTGGGCCGGATGTGTCACGTGCTGGCCACACCCAGTTTAGTGAAATGGAAAATAGTCACGAGATGTCATGTGATGCTGCCGTGACGACGTGAGTTTGATAGCCCTGCCACAACTGAAGGGTAAAAAAGTTCGGATCTCCATGATTACAAATGTTACTATCATGTCATGGTTGCACCAGTGTTTAAGTTGATCCACCTGAAGCTTAGATGTTATGGCTAGATTCATTCATTGTCTTTAATATAGTGGTCTGGTTCAACCATAATGCTAACCTATAAACATACATTCATTTCTAAATCAAACCAGAATGGCTCAGTTTACCTAACACACTGAGCCAAAATTAAACAAGCCACACTATAGCTGCAGTAGAATAAATAAACCTAGACAGATAAGAAAGTGAGAAGGCTTGTACATTCTAGGGAGCTTTTTCAGATGACGTTTAGAAGGTTTTAATCTTTCTAAAGATAAAAGAGAAGTGTTTCAGTGGATTTCTAAAATCAGCAGTGGATTTTTACTTAAATCAGCAGTATTTATCTGTTAGTTGATTTGATCTTCCGAACCCAAATCCACCCCACCCTGTTCCCCTTCCCCACGAAGGTAATGCTGTCAGAGCCATTTTTTTAACACTCCTTTCTCTACAAAATTAATTTCTGGTTAGTATAATTACCCTTCTTTTAACATCTCACAGTGCAAGCTACAAATTTAAGTATGTCCCTGATTTTTACATTGTGGGACTTGGAACTGCTGCATAACTGGAGAAGTGTTAAGTTGTTAAGAATTATTTTTAAAATATCAATGCCTTTTTAAAAAAAGGGAAGATTATACATATTTACTTTAAAATGCTAATAAACTATTAAATGAACAAGTAACACAATATGCAACAATTTTTACACCATCCCTCTGGTGCCTAAAATTTGCAGGATGAAGTTGGTGTATACTTGATAACAATTTACATGTTTATTTTACCATCTGGTAAATGTGTAAATGATATTTTGGGAAGCACATTTCAAATTCACTTTAACAACTTATCCTCAACAATATGTATCCTATCTTATGTATTGACTGGTAGGTGTTTATGTGTGTGTGTTTGCGCGCAAGGAAATATCTGGAAATGCAGTATTGGTAGAGGGGAGAAGATTAATTTATTTACCCAGTAGATCACTAAGTCCAAGCTTCCTTCAAGACGAACGGCTTTTCTGCGTTGAGAATAGGGGAAGGAATGAAAAAACAGGTCGAGTACTTCTGAGAGTTTGCCATGTCTCACAGTTCAGAGAGGTTCTGTCAAGTTCTCCTAGACACCAAGCTAGACTATTGGCTACAAACAGAGCAACAAATGCAATCTATAACTCTGTCACATCTTTTCCAAGGGATTGGATTTGTTGCCCAAGGTCTAAATGGGCACAGCTCATTATTGGATGTGTTATAGCAAAGCTCAAGTGGGTTGCCTGCAGGATGTAGTTTAACAGCATTTTGACCCTAGAGCTGCCTCTCTCTTTTTCCCCACCACCTTCATTTTCACTCTGCTGGTCTCTCTGGAGTTGATCATAGGCATTTTTAAAGTAATTATTACAATCTAAGATCCTGATTCCCCCTCCTCTCTTTGAGACCTTATTTACCCTCTCCTAGCCAGAGCCAATATCCTTCAGTGAAAGCTAACCTGTCCTCCAAGCTGAATAAAACACACCTCCACACTAATTGCCATCTGGCTGATTTGCAAATGAAGTCAGAGATTACCAAACATATTTCCAGTGTGGGCTTTAACTTCTGTAGCTCTATATATTCAGCGAGTCCATCTTCATATATAGTATTACAAAGTCCCTCATAGAGGACTGCTTTCTAATTTGGAAATTTGGGGTAGGGGAGATCACTCTACTGACACTTTTATACTAAATTCCTTTCCCTGTCCTTCTATATTTGTTCCTGTCATGTTGACTTGAGTGCCTAACCGTGCCAAAAAAGAGAGCTTTTATTTGGGATCTCAACTTCAACGGCTCCAGTGTGCCTAGTGACACCTCCTTTGGTAACCAATGTGCCCCACCTAATATTTTTTTATGGTTAAACAATCAAAAGGAAAGCTAGTGTGTATTATCATTACTTCCAAGAGTGCTACTATCTTTGCATTGAGGCATTAGAATGATGTGTGTGTGTGTGTGTGTGTGTGTTGGATGCAGCAACCCAATGCCCTGATTGGATGTGTGCCCACCTGCTCTCCCCCAAAAGACCAAAGTAAATTGAGCTATGGAGAGCACCACACCTGCCCCAGATTTGCCAGGAGCTCTCCAATTCTAGATTGTAGTTTAAAAAATGAATGAAACTTTTTAGCATATTTTCCTCTGTATCGCTTCTCCCTATTTATTTTTGATTGTTCTGGATATTTGAAAATTACTTTCTTCTCTTCTTTTTCTTGCTGGTTAAATGACTGCAATAAAGTTGTTTTGAGTTGGAGAGCATCATGGCAGGCAGAAACCCACTCCTGCATCAATTTTAGGTCTCAAAGTGCTTTGTGAGACCACAGTCCCTCTGGCTCTTATTGTATAAAAAGAAAAACTCTCCACTTTTCAGCTAAAAAGATTCCTTTGTCAAAATTAGGTGGTTTCTGCCTTCAGCCTTACATTCTAAAACAGCAATGGCGAACCTTTTTTGGCTCGCGTGCCATAAGTGGGGGGAGCGCAGGGGGGTTGTGCGTGGGCGTGCTGCACCCATATGCAATGAACGCCCCCCCCAGTGTGCATGCGCACACTACAGACACAACCCCCCCATTTTTTGCATGCTCTTTTCGCTCTCCCCAGGCTCCAGAGGCTTTATAGGAGCCTGGGGAGGGCGAAAACAGCCTCCCCCACCCCCCGGAGGCCCTCTGGGGTCTTCAGCGACCTTCAGGAGGCTTCCCTGAAGCCTCCGGAGCACTCAAAATGACGCTCCAAGCAAATCGGACATCACTTCCGGTTTCGCCGGCGCGTCATTTTGAGTGCTCCGGAGGCTTCAGGGAAGGTCATGAAGGTCACTGAAGCCTCCGGAGGGCCTCTGGGTGGGGAGGGCGGGGGGGCTCTTTTCACCCTCCCCAGGCTCCTATAAAGCCTTTGGAGCCTGGGGAGGGTGAAAAAAGCATACAAAAAAGGGCGAATTCAATAGGCCAGCACGCGCATGCGCACTGCCCAGCTGACAGGGCATTGCCTCGCGTGCCCTGACAAATGGCTCCGTGTGCCGCCTGTGGCACGTGTGCCATAGGTTCGCCATCACTGTTCTAAAATATAGGCTAAACCTTGTAAAAGGATGAAGAGGGAAATAATAAAGCCAGGCACCATTTGGTTAAAGTTATCTGCATTTGCCAAGGAACATCTCAACTCATGAATAGCAGAGGTCAAACAGAAGAAATGTTTAAAGAACTGATGGAAATCTCTACCTTCCATGTCTCCTTCTTCTGTAGCCTGACAGAAGAGATCCAGCTAGATAGTAATAGAATTTAGACTTATATACTACTTTATATAGTTTATATAGCGCTTTAGAGCACTCTCCTGTAAAGTTTACAATGTCAGCAAATTGCCCCCAGTAATCTGGCTCCTCATTTTACTAACGGATGGAAGACTGAATCAACCTTGAGCCACATCAGGATCAAACTCTAAGCTGTGGATAGCATTTGCCTGCGGTATTTCACTTACCCACTGTGCCACCAGGGCTCCTGTTAGCAGAGGGCATCCAGTAGTGGTATTTTACTAGATCAGACTGGTTCACCTGAACTGGTAGCGGAAATCGTGGTGGAGTGGGCCCGCCCGGGCTCTATTTCATCCTATTTAGGGACGTTTTTTGAGCAAAGCGCATGTGCGGAAGGCCGGGCACATGTGTGGACAGGGGGGCGTGCACAAATTTGCAAACCGGAAGGAAGGTAAGTGAAAACAACCTGGCATAATCATATTACTTTTTTCAAATTCAGCCAGTGGATTAAGCCTGCGTCCCATTTCCCAGTCTACTATCATGTGGCTAAAACTCCTGAGGAAGACGTCTCACATAAATGGGTGTTTTCAGTACTGAATCTAATTTGCCTGGTTGGATTAAGATTGCCAGGAACAGAGATACTTAAGGGATTTTTCTTAAAAATCAATCAGTAAGTAATACAAAAAGGTTTTTAATCTGTGAAAAAGAGGTTGAATGTTAATCACAGTTAACATTATTTTATTTATAGTCCACTTCTGTGATTTATTTGGAATACCTTCTTGAAATGTCACATTCAAATAGATTTCCAAATATAGCCGTATAGTATTTTACAAGTACTCCTTGTCTTATGGCCACGATTGAGCCCAAAATGTATGTTGCTAAGTGAAACATTTGTTAAGTGAATTTTGCCCTATTTATGGGCAAACAACGATTTGCAATTGCTTAAGCAATTTATAGTTGTTAAGTGAATCACTGCAGTTATTAAGTTAGTAACACATTTATTAAGTGAATCGGGCTTCCCCATTGATTTGGTGTCAGGTTCCAGATGGACAACAAAGATGCAGGACGCAGAGGTTGAGTTGTAATCCTTGTTTATCTAGCCGGTACTAACTGACCTCCACAATGAAAAGGTAAAGTGGAATAATTGTTGGAGCTAATGCTCCAGACCTTGAGCAGTAAACCACCACCACCTTCTCCAGGAGATGTCGCCATGTGGTCAAGGCCCACCGAACGGCAAAGGCCTCTTTCCCCCAGATTGGCCAATTCCATTCGGTGTCCGTTAGCTTTCGCGAGGTATAAGCGCATAACTGCAGGGCTCCCTCCTCTTTCCTTTGTAGAAGGAGAGCAGCCACTGCCACATCACTGGCATCGGCCTGGACTACGAAAGGTTTGGATGGCTGCAGGTGTTGCACACCGGTTCCTTTGTAAATAACGTTTTTAGGTGCTCAAAAGCACATTGACACTTGAGCGCCCAGATTATTGGATCACTGGGATGGGGCTTTTTGGTCTTCAGGAGGTCGATGAGTGGCAGCGCTACTTGTGTTGTTAGCAACTCTGGGTTCAGAACCAGTGTCACAACTCTGGTCCCTTAACCAGTGTTAGGAAAATAAATGCGGAATAGTGTAATTCACCGGACAGTAAAGAGATACGTTGCTGTAGCCACAAACAAATTCTAAAACAGTGATAGTAAGAAAATAAATAGTCTTTACTTTGTAGCAACTAAAATACTTTTTCCGACTAACTTCTCAAACAAATAACAACAGTCCTTCACCAAACAGAGTTATCTCACAGTGATGCAAAACAAATCCTCCTCCTCCTTCAACGGCAATCAGGAAACACAGGAATCACAAGGAATTGAACAGGGAACGGACTGTGTTCCTGACCTTGCTTATATGGTAGAGCTGATAATTACAGCCAATCAGGATTTAAGACAGTTCTTAAAGCTACATAACTCCTTAAGAACATAGGCTCATATATATTGTCAACCCAATATAAGGCTGAATATCCTAACGTGTGAATGACAGGATGAACTGGTGGTAGAAGTTGGCGAGCCCCAAGAAACTCTGCAGCTGTTTTTGAGTTCTGGGTGCCTGCTAGTCCATCACCGACTGGAACCTGGCGGGGTCCATTTTTATCCCTTTTGGGAATATCCAAAAACTTAGTTGGGTCCAGTGAATTCTGGTCGCAAATAGAGGACTGACTACCTGTAACCAGAATGGCACCACATTCTTACACGGCATTCTTCAAGCTTCATTATGTTTTTCTATCCATGGAATAGAATTTATTAATACTGAACTATGGCTTGCTTCAAGTTAAAACCTTGCTATTCATAATGCCTACCAACAAAATTTAGTAATCTCATAATACTATATGAAAATAGGGATATGTCCATTACCTTTAAAGAGTCTCCTGGCGTAAATGAAATGGTAACGTTTTTGCTTTGGAATGTTTTAGTTTCCAACTATTGACCAAGGGAAATCATACAAATTAGAATGTATGGGTGGTTGGCATTTAACGGTAGAAAGCTTTGCACAGATTTAGCTAGGGGAAAAAGAAAGCCTACTCCAGGTAGATCACTGAGTTAGATCATATGGAAGTTTCATTCCATGAAACTCATTGACAGATTAATAGAGTTGGAAGGGACCTTGCAGGTCATCTAGTCCAGGGGTCCCCAGCCTTTGCAACTTTAAGTCTGAAGGACTTCAGCTCCCACCTTTATACAAGTGTTATATCAACTTACATGTCAACTCGGCAAGCTTTCAAGAATTCTTACTTAGTAGACTGTGGTCATTTCAGTCAGTAATTTGAGCAGAAGTTGTGGGAGTTTCATCCCTGGAGGCTTTCAAGGAAAGACTGGACTGCCATTTGTCAGAAATGGTGTAGGGTCTCCTGCTTGGGCAGGGGGTTGGACTAGATGACCTACAAGGCTCCTTCCAACTCTGTCAATCTGC
Source organism: Rhabdophis nuchalis (assembly GCA_039707465.1). Lineage (NCBI taxonomy): Eukaryota > Metazoa > Chordata > Lepidosauria > Squamata > Natricidae > Rhabdophis > Rhabdophis nuchalis. The sequence continues at coordinate 179,020,212 of CM077643.1, forward strand.
TAAACCGTAGACAAGGGACTGATTCGTTTCCGCTACCAACTACAGCAGGGGTCCCCAACCTTTGCAACTTTAAGTCTGAAGGACTTCAGCAAAGCTGGCTGGAGAAGTCTGGGAGCTGAAGTCCTTCAGACTTAAAGTTGCAAAGGTTGGGGACCCCTGATCTAGCCCAAGCAGGAGACCCTACATGTGCCTCTACCTAGGCTCGAACTCACAACCTCTTGCTTGTGAGGCAGGAGCTCCACCTCTAGGCCACAGCATCGAGGCTGCTCTTAAAACTGTGCAGCGATCTGATCAAAAGTATCAGAATAATCAGAGTTGGGAGACATACCAAGCATTTGGATGACTAGAGTATTAAACTGAAACAATCTAATATTTTTGATCAGCTGCTTATCTACGGCTATGTCTGGTGTCACATGAACAGACATCTGCTTGCACAGTGTGAGCTTTCCCTGCTGTCCTCTTTCTTGTCCCCGTGTGCCTCCAGTCATTTATTTCAGATTGTCTTCCAACCTTTCTGAGCAGATTTGTGGGTTGCAGTTATGACAACAAGAAGAGAAGGAACCAAACTGTCAGCCATGTGTGTTCTCCTGGATACAACTGATATCCACCACTGGGTATGAGTCCGGGGTGGCCTTCAAAAATTTCAGCAACGGGTTCTCTGGCCGGTTGCTGGGTAGACGTGGTCTCCTCGGCCTCTTGCATCATCCCAGGCGGGGGGTGGGTGAGTTTTCACCTCCCCAAGCTCCAGAGGCTTTCCTCGAGTCTCTGGGAGGGCAAAAACTGCCTCCCCCAGGCTCCAGAGACCAGGGACCTTCGGGAGCCTAGAAATGGGCCCGTTTCTGGCCTTCTGGAACTTCTGGGAGGCCCGTTTTCCCCCTTCCCAAGCCTCCTAGTGGGTCCTGCACTTACCTCACATCCAAAATGGGCTGCATGGGGACTCCTGGGAGGGGTGGGGTGCAGAAGTGGGTTCCTATTGGTTCAGTCAAACCGGTAATGGTATGGCGGCCTGGGTTGCTGGAACCAGCGGTGACCCAGGCCTGCCACATCCCCAAACCGGTTCCCCGGTCAGCGCCATTGGCGTTGCCATCTTCTTTTTAAGTTCTGTGCATGCGCACATAGCATGCATCGAGCACGCACATGTGCAAAGCAAACTGAGTGAACTGGCAGTAAAGCCAGCCAGAAATGCCCCCCCCCGGTAGGGTGGGGTAGGTGGGGTCAGCTAGGGGTGGGATTTGGAGGTTCTCTGAACCAGCCATAACACTAGCTATGGGTTCTCCCAAACCTGGGTGAACCTGTAGCAGTCCACCCCTGGTATCAGCCACAGAAAAGCATTTTGCTTATCTAATCACAGCTCTCTTCCCCTCTACCTTGAGAGCTAGAATTACATACACCAAGTAGTAGTTCTGAGCCAGTGCAACCTACGTGGCAAGGTTGCTCTGGGAAAGATAGGAGGCACTAGGTATGCATCAGTGGTGGGTTGCAGGCGGTACGCCCTGGTACGGCCTGCCTGGAGCACTGGGTACCGTTTCAGTACGGTGGTCTGGAGGACCCACCCACCTGCCCGAGCTCTTTACCTGTCCTTTAAAGCCTTCGGTGCTTTTGTGCATGTCGCATACAGCATTTGTGCGATGCTCTGCCGAGAAGCTTGAGTGTCACAGAGGCTTGTGGAGGCGTCGCTGGCAGGTACGACGCATGCGCATGCTGCGTGCATGTGCGCATGCACCACCCATGTCCATGTGGACGCCGCCGGGCCCGTTCCAACCATACCGGTTGGAATGAGGTGTGGGATCCATTACTGGTATGCATGCTGCATTGAACTGACCCAAAGCAAAGGCAAGTTAAAACCCTATTAATAAAACATTAATTATGCTATCAGCAGTGCACTGAAAGTGTCTTCAGTATGAATCAAGAAAAATAATGAATAATGGTAAAATTTACACTGCTTAATAGCGATATACAATGCAGGATATTCAAACAATATGTCATCTGAATTTTAATGACATCTGCATGTATAGAAGTTCCAGTAAGCTTTGGAACTCTCCAAACAATAAAGTTTGATCTCACTGCTATTTCATTGTCATATTATAGACCTTTTTTTTTAATTTTAGAAATTCATCCTGATCAGGATTAATATGTCTAGTGAATGATATGTTGAAACCATACTTGTAGAGTTGCTTGATCAGAATAAATCTATTTGAATACCATGGGAGTTCCCCCACAAATAATGAAGACTGAGATTATACTGTCTGCCTGCTAGAAATCAAAATAGCAATAAAGATTATACTATTCATATTAAACAGACACAAGTCTGCATTATGCCTGCTAAATCAGATATTTAAAAAAAATCTGAGCTGGTTGGTAGGAATATTTTCTTGCATGCCACTAGTCTCATCAAAATGGGATGTAGGAGTTGTATGGATGTTGGATATATTTCAATATCTACCGGCTCGATTCTTTTTAACTATTAATGAGTGATTGCTGACTATCTATCTCTATCATCTTTTTATTTCCTTTTAATAGTTTTCTCATAAATTACCATATCTATAAAACAACACAATGCTTCCTAAATTATGTAATTTTTTTACTCTGTTCTCTCTTTCTTTTATAGCAGGGGGAAATATAGTCTTCTTTTATTCTATTACATCTAGTTGCCAGATTAAAAATGGTTAGATTCATTACCGCACTAACAACAATTGTTAGATTTAGCTTTTTTTTAGTATCACCAATTGTTTAGGTGTATTTCTAACAGATTAACCTTATATATGCATCTAATGTGCTTCTTTTTGTATTCAAAACATCCTCTACTAAATTTCTTGTTCTATTATTACTCCTAATACAGTAACATCACCTCCTGTATTGCTGTTATTGGGGAAAAAATAATGCCTTCTGAGATTTTGAAATTGTCTCCAGAGCTTTAGTTTTATCATCAACATTATTAACCTTTAATGCCAGAGGGAATGTTGGTATTCTGGGAGGGAGCCAGAGCCAGAATTAAAATAGTAGAAGAGGCAGAGGCCTTTCTTAAAAAACACGCCTCAACCCTGGAGGACGAAGATGGGGGAATGGGAGGGGCCATGGCTCCGCCCACCGGCAGTAAGGAAGAAGAAGAAACAATAGCAAAGAGGCTAAGATCACAAAAATGATTTTTTTATTTGCATTGTAACTCCTACATGGATGTTAACACAAACAAATGATTGAATGCATGGAATTTATGATATGAAATGTATGTATTTTTTATTGAAATTATTTTGTATGAAGTCTCGGAGTAGGTTACCAACCCTGACATGGAAGCTCTAAAATATTTGTTAAATACCCTACACAATCAATAAAATCAAAATCAATAAAAATTGTTATAAAAAAAAACACATTATTAACCTTAAGTGATTTGATGTTTGGTAGAATAGATTCTTCTAGGTTATCCCAAAGGTGCTTTTTCAGGAGGCAACTGGACTTTCTGGTTTTTTTCTTTGAAGAAGTTTTGCTTCTTATTCATATTCCTTTTGGATCCTTGGCCTGCCACACTTTCTATTATTCTACTACGCCTTTTTTATTGTGGGAAAATGGGAGGGGGGGTTGTATGGAGTTAGATGCTATGTAGCCAAAACAAAATTTCTATCTAGAAAGCCAAGGTCATCCTTTGTCTCTCTACACCTCTGCACCTGACCGAAACTGGATGGGTGGAACTACCAGAATGGCAGTGGAAAATTAGACCCTGTGATAGATTTGTGGGTCTGAGTGCAAGATCGTGAACTTTCAATTGGAAAACTTTCAGATTCTGGTTTTCCCAGATGTGCCAACATCTTAATAAATTGGAACTTTGAGCAATACTTTGCCTTGGACTCTGATTTAATTTTGGATCCTATTTGGAACCTTGACATGATTTGGATGACTGATAATTTTTACAGACATTACATTTCCGGAGAAAAAAAGTGCAGACTACAGGAACCAGGAGCTACTCAGATGATCCTGAGGACCCAGATAAACCTCCAAGTGCTTCAAGGACCCTCTAAAAGGATGCAAATGACCAGCTGCCTGCAAGGAATATAAACCCTTCCATTCCCCACTATCCTGTCAGAGCTGAAGAAGCTTCTTGGATGAGAAGTGAAATGTCTTCAAAGAAAAAACAACGAAGTCCAGTTGCCTCCTGAAAAAAGCACCTTTGAGACAGCCATGACCTGGATGACTGAGAATCTCTACAGACTTTCTTCTAGGTTACTTTCACATTTTTTCCCACCCATCTGGGGGAGTTTGCTGCATCAACTGAATGCAACAGAGCTACAGTCTCACAATTCAGGAGTGCTGTTAGCAAGAAGTCCTTGATTGTCTCTGAGCTTCATTGGGTTGTTTTTTTTTGCAGACCTTTCAATAGCCAAACCAGGCAATATCATCAGTGCTAGTAATGGGTGATCAGTGCTAGGAGCCCTCATTTCAGTCTTGAGCTACAAATATTCTCCTTTACCAGGACTGTTAGCATCCTTGAGTTTAGTTAATTACAAAATGGAGTGTTAACAAGCTTTTATTTTAACCTGTTTGAACCTGTTTCTCTAATTATCTAGATGCCACTCGGTATAAATCATTACCTACTTTTACCTCACTAGGACAAAAAAAATGAAGGCGCAGGGGATTATTGTGAGCTTCCAATGTGTTGAGTTTTCCTCTATGGCAGGGGTCTGCAAAGTCGGCTCTTTTAAGACTGGTGGACTTCAACTCCCAGAGTTCCCCAGCCAGCATAGCTGGCTGGGGAACTCTGGGAGTTGAAGTCCACCAGTCTTAAAAGAGCCAACTTTGCAGACCCCTGCTCTATGGGGATGTGGAATTCTTGACATTCCAATGAAATATTTTCAAGATGTTTGTTTTGTTCTAAGTTTAAAATGACTTCTAATTCTTTATTCACCACATTTAATAAAAAACCGAAGAGCTTTTCTGTAGATATGTGGAACAGATTAATACATCAAAAATTGATCTTCCTTTGCAATGAAAATGGACCCCCTTTTTTTTGCTGAGCATATGCATTGATTATTAATAAATTCTAATTTGACAATCATTAAAAGCTGAGAAAGTATGAAAGCAAAAATAGGAAACCCGTGTGTGATCTGTGATTATTTGAGGCTATTCTGAGGGTTCTATTAACAGTTTGTGAACTGATGGGTTAATGCAGAAACTGTAAAATTCAGGCCTTTCTTCCAGAGACCCAGAATCAAAAAAACAACAACCAAACCATGGAACTTTCTCTTTCTACTTGGAAGAGCGAAGGAGAATATATGGTTTTTAAAATCTTACAGTACCGAGCTAAACCTGTTTCCCAACTGACCCAGAAAGGTTTAATCATCAGCCAATGTATTATGGAAGAAGAAACAGTGGTGTGAATATTAATATTTTGAGTTACCAGTCTGCAGTAGGGTAAATCAAAGGTGATGTCAGCCTCCAAAATCCAAGAAAGGCATGCAGAGTATTTCTAAGCACTTTGCTTTTATTGTTCCTCACCTATAGGAAGAGTCTTACCAAACTAAAGAAAGCTACTTGCTCCATCAAAGATTTGCTCCTCAGATTTACTTCTAGGGAGGAGTTCGCCTGACCCTCTTCCTCCCAGCTGTCTCTTATTCCTTGGGATGCACTCCCATCCTCCTGGGAATCTGGACTACATTCCATCCCATCCTCTATGCTCTGTCCAGCAGCTGAAACATGCTCTCTATGCTTTTCCATTCTTGGTCCATTGTATAGCAATAGCCCTTAGACCAGAGGACTCATTCTTGCGGCCCGCGGGCCAATTGCGGCCCGCAGGACGGTATCTTGTGGCCCCCACCGTGATATGAAAATATAATATTAGTATTAATATCAGTATTAATATTAATATAAAGAATCCCTTATGCGGCCCAGCCTCAGCCAGACTCTGCCTCCAGCGGCCCCCAGGTAAATTGAGTTTGAGACCCCTGCCTTAGACTTATGTACCACTTTACAGGCTTGGCAACACTTCTTTTTCCTCCTTGTCCCTCCAATCTCCGTAGACACATCGGAATGAAGTCAGAAAGAGTAAGTGGATTCTTGGATTCTTTGAAGTTGAATCATCCATTCTCCCTTGCTATAAAGTAGGGTTTCCCAAACGTGGGCAAAATACCCTAAATTGGGTAAAGGTGTTTTTGCTTTGGGTAGTAACGTACAAAGCGATTGCCCATTCACAACATTTAAAGTCACTTTAAATTGACCTAAAGTGTTTTACTGGGTAAAAAGGATTTTCTGATCCGCAATTTGGGGTAATGAAGGAAAAAAGTTTGGGAAGCACTGCTATAAAGTTTCTACGATCCTACAGTGGGATGTACTGTAGGAACAAAGGAAAAAGCTTTCCATTTGCTTTAATCAGAGATAGTCAACCTTTTTATACCTACTGCCCACTTTTGTATCTCTGTTAGTAAAATTTTCTAACTACCTACCAATTCACAATAATGGTGATTTATATAGTAGGGAAGTCAATTAAATTTAAAAACAGAAAGTGCTTCAGTATTGGACAAAACCCCTACCACCTACCATGAAAGCTGGAACGCCCACTAGTGGGCGGTAGGGACCAGGTTGACTACCACTGGCTTTAATCATTACCGCATCAAGTGATAGCACAATATGGATGAAGGGGGAAAAGTTTATGTTAAGTGTCAAAAAGAGAATTTGGGATGGGAATATGAAGGTGTCTATGTGTGCAGATATCTGGGAAAACAAAGGAAAAGGGCAAAGACTAAGAAGGAAGAATTCAAAGGAATTCAAAGGAAAGATCAAACACTGGGAGATTCAACGCAAGCAAGCCTTTCTTACATGGATAGGAAGGGCATGAAGTAGGGGAATGGCCAGTCCGATCCTTCAGTAGCAATATGTTGGTCTGAGTACTAATTTAACCTTTTGCCAACCACAGCCATCTGGACTCAGGAATTTGGCTTCAGAAACAGTTGGGAGCAGCAGCTTAGCTATGCAGAATTGCCCTCAGAATGAAGACACAAAAGGAGCATAGAGAAAGTTGTGTAGGAGAGCCAAGCAGTACTGGACAAGCTTTTGAAGGAGGCCAAGTCTTTTCAGCACAACATGATGCTTCTTCTGGAAAGTTGCGACCATAAGAAGTGAGGTGTTACATCAAGAAGGAAAAGAAGCAAGATAGCAAGTCCACTTTGCCTTCTGAATTAGCAGGAAAAATATAAAACAAAAATCATCCATCCTGTTTGACAGCTAATACAGGGATTGTGAGATCCCTTGCACAAAGTAGATACAGATAGCCCTCCATTTACAAAGTTACAACAGTGCTGAAAAAAATGACTTATGGCTATTTTTCACACTTACGACTTCCGTAGCAGCCCCATGATCATGTGATCCAAATTCAGATGCTTGGCCAATGACTCATACGTATGACAGCTGTAGTATCCCAAGGTCATGCAATCACCTTTTGCAAACTTTTGACATGCAAAGTCAGTAGGGAAGCCAGATTCACTTAACAGCCATGTGTCTAAGTTTACAGCTGCAGTGATTCACTTAACAACCATGTGTCTAACTGTACAACTGCAGTGATTCACTTAACAACTGTGGCAAGGAAAGATCAAACACTGGGAGATTCAACGCAAGCAAGCCTTTCTTACATGGATAGGAAGGGCATGAAGTAGGGGAATGGCCAGTCCGATCCTTCAGATCCTTCTCCCTTTGGGGAGAGGGTGCGGTTATATAAATCCAACTAATAAATAAGAAAAGTCATAAAAATGGGGCAAAACTCATTTAACAAATGCCTCGCTTAAGAACAGAAATCTTGGGCTCAGTTGTGGTTGTACGTTGAGGGCTACCTGTAGACATCCACTGCAGTTAGCTTTGAGGTGGGCAGTCTTTTTGATTCCATGAGCAGACTGGGAATGTTGACAGCATGCCATGAATTGCTCACAGAACAGCTGCCATGATCAGTGTGGACCAGACTCAACATACAGTAATCCCCTTAGAAAAAAAAAAGGCAAGCTAGTGAAATTGTTCCCCGTTGTTTCAACCTCTCTTTGTTTGTTTCCTAGGTAAATCAGAGGGCTTTCAAGAAAGCTCTGGGCTGCAGCCATCCAGCCTTCGGTTTTCTAAAAACACCTTTGTTGCTGTGTGCAGTTTGACTCCTCTTACCAATAAAATGTTACGGTCTACCGTTTACTTCCATAGGACACCAGAATCCCATTAAAATAACTTTAGAGGAAAAGGGGGGGAAATTCTTTTCATAATAAAGGCAATAAATGAATTGAACTCAGCTTCTCCACTGAAACTGAGGGAGACAGAAACTACAGTAAGAATATTCCAAGGATTTGAGCAGTGCCCAGGATGATGGCTCTTTTGCTGTTGTGAAATGTGAGAAGTCCTGACGATGGGCAATTTGATGACTACAAATAGAGAGCAATAAGACTGTGATGTGTATGTAGATTTGCTACTTAGATTGAAATTTGCAGGAATCTCATCATCCTGTAAGCTTGGTAAATTGTGCTGGCCTTAATGCATGTCACCTTTGGTAATATGAAGGTCAGGAGTGCCAAAATAGCAGTCTCTGGAAAACTCTCTATGCAAGGTGAGCCAAATGAAGAAATGAGATGTTTTCATTCGCAGAGGCAGAATTTATTTATTATGCAGTGCAGATTATGTTCGGAATATACCGAGAAACACAATGGAAACAGGATCCGTTTGAACCACAGTTGGATGAAACTGACAAATACAGAATAATAGAGTTGGAAGGGACCTTGGAGGTCTTCTAGTTCAACCCTCTGCTCAGGCAAGAAACCCTATACCATTTCAGACAAGTGGTTGTCCAATCTCTTCTTAAAAACCTCTACCCACAACTTCTGGAGGCAAGTTGTTCCATTGATTAATTGTTCTCACTGTCAGGAAATTTCTCCTGAGTTCTAAGTTGCTTCTCTCCTTGATTAGTTTCCATCCATTGCTTCTTGTCCTGCCCTCAGGGGCCTTGGAGAATAGTTTGACTCCCTCTTCTTTGTGGCAACCCCTGAGATATTGGAACACTGCTATCATGTCTCCCCCAGTAGTCCTTCTTTCTATTAAAGTAGACATACCCAGTTCCTGCATATGTTCCTCATATGTTTTAGCCTCCAGTCCCCCAATCATCTTTGTTGCTCTTTTCTGCACTTTTTCTAGACTCTCAACATCTTTTTTATATCATGGTGACCAAAACTGGATGGTCTGGAGCATAGCTCTTCTTCCATTCTTAAATTTGATTTCCTTCAAAAGCCAGGTTGGTGGCCAGAAGGAAAAAGCTGTATTTAAAAGACACCTTTCCTTTAGGTCTTTCTAAAAAAAGGCTTTGGTGACTTTGTTCCCTTGGAAAGCCAACTTATCACCCAACACCCTTTTCTTCGGGAAGCAGATTAGAAAATTCTTCTTTCTTAGTAAAGACGTTTGGAGGATATCTGTATTTTTATACTGTTGCAATTAAAAAAAGAAACACATACTGATTGTTTTTTAAAATTTCTGTTCAACCAGGTTAGACCAGGCTAATGTCCAAGATCACTCCCAATTTCAGTATGATTTGCCCAGCAGCATGAGACTCTTGTATTCCTGTGATTATATTATTCTGAGAAGATCTTTTTAAAACTTTTTTGTTAAAATAGCATTTGAATCATATCCTCCCTTGAAGGAGTTCTGCAGGATATAGAGTTTAATTTTTCTGGTTTTATATTCTGTATAATCATCTCTTTTAAAATGTTTATGATTTAATGAGTTATAACCATCTTTAAAGGGACGCAGTGCTCAGTGGCTAAGGCGCTGAGCTTGTTGATCAGAAAGGTTGGCAGTTTGGCGGTTCGAATCCCTAGTGCCGCGTAATGGAGTGAGCTCCCGTTGCTTGTCCCAGCTTCTGCCAACCTAGCAGTTTGAAAGCATGTAAAAATGCAAGTAGAAAAATAGGAACCACCTTTGCTGAGACGGTAACAGCATTCCGTGCACCTTCAGTGACCACTGAGATGTCTTCGGACAGCACTGGCTCTTCGGCTTTGAAACGGAGATGAGCACCGCCCCCTAGAGTTGGGAATGACTAGCACATATGTGTGAGGGGAACCTTTCCCTTTAACCATCTTTAATAGAAGGTAGAATGTCCTCTATTAGAGAAGAGACGTCTAAGGATATAAGGGGGGAAAATATCCAGTTTGATGTAGTAGTTAAGGTGCCAGGCTCGAAACCGGGGGATTGTGAGTTCTAGTCTTATCTTAGGCATGAAAGCCAGATGACTTTGGACCAGTCATCTCACTCAGGGTTGTTGTTGTGAAAGAAATAAGGTGAGGAAAAAGTATTGTATGCATTTGCTGCCTCAAGTTATTTATAAAAATAATAAAGGTGGGATATAAATAAACTCTTAAAATAAATAAATAAAATATGAAAACCTTTAAGGGAAGGATGCAGAAGAGAGGCAGATCAAATGACCCATTGCTAAGGAGAAAAAAGGAGGTGGTTAAGATCAGGGGTGGGATGCAGCCAGTTTGCACCTGTTCTGGAGAACCGGTTGTTAACTTTCTAAGCAGTTTGGAGAACCGATTGTTGGAAGAAATCTCCTTTTGGGTTTTTCCCACTTTACAGGGCTAATCCTGTAAGGAAGGCAGGAAGGAAACATTCTGGTGTTTCTAGCCTAATCTTTATTGCCCTGCTTACAGAAACTGCCTCTCCAGTTAATCCTTCTTACATTGTAACAGCTATCGACCTGAGTGACGTTGAGTTGGCCATGCCCACCCAGTCACAATGACCAGCTCCACCTACCCAGCTGGTCATTAGGGCAGAGAACCAGTTGTTAAATTATTTGAATCCCACCACTGGTTAAGAGCCATAAAAAGCCTTGTCTTTGTAAAGAGAGGCTACCAAGAACAGAAGGGGCTGGGTAGAACTGCAAGTGCACAGTTTTCCAAGAATAAAACTTGGCTCAGTGGTGTAGGAGGCACTCGGGGTTACAGAGAGCATCAGGTGTAAGGATGACATGGTAGAGTGGGAAGCTAGTAGTCAGGGGCAGATGGTAAAGTGATGTGACCTTCTGGGGAAGATATTCTTAAAATAAATGAGAACAAATTAATTTCCTGAAAAAAAAAGTGAGCCATGATTTCCTCCCCAGTACTTCATTCAGAATATTAATGAGACCATTATTCTTGCTTCTGTAGAACGTTGTTTGTATGTGACGAGTAATTGGAAAATGACATGAAACGATTCCCCTTTTCATCCTACACATACTTATGTAATCTGACATAGTGTCAGAATCTAAACTGAATTTTCCTACCTGTCAGAATATGGAGGATTTTATTGTTACATCAATTCCTGATGGTGACATATGTTATATTGGACGTCCCTTTCCTTTCTTTTCTTAACAATTTGATTAAAGACATTGACGGGAAGCATCTCTTCATTTTAGTGTTTCTTTTTATTTCTAGAAAACCATTCTTGTGGGGGGGTCATATTAAACCCATATTAAACTGAGTGTTTTTACATTTTCCCTTCTGGGTTTGTAGGAGCTACCTTGGAATTTCAGGATGGCTTAGAAAAAGAGCGAGGAATTTGGAGACTTTCTTGGTAGACTGGAAAAAGATAACTTGGTAGAATAGAGTAAGATTTTGAAGGCCATGCTAGAGCCTTCCATATAACAGTGGGGTTTGTTTTGCTTCAAATTATTTATTTTTGTTATAGTTGTTAGTTCTGAAGTCGTGTCCGACCCATTGTGACCCCATGGACAATGCTCCTCCAGGCCTTCCTGTCTTCTATCATCCTCTGGAGTCCATTTCAGCTCATGCCGACTGCTTCGGTGACTCCATCCAGCCCACCACATTCTCTGTCGTCCCCTTCTTCTTTTGCCCTCAGTCTTTCCCAGAATTAGGCTCTTCTCCAGGGAGTCCTTCCTTCTCATTAGGTGGCCAAAATATTTGAGTTTCATCTTTGGGATCTGGCCTTCTAAAGAGCAGTCAGGGTTGATCTCCTCTAGGACTGACCAATTGGATCGCCTTGCAGTCCAAGGGAGTCGCAGGAGTCTTCTCCAGCACCATAGTTCAAAGCCTCAGTTCTTTGGCGCTCAGCCTTTCTTATATAATAATAATAATAATAATAATAATAATAATAATAATAATAATAATAATAATAATAATAATAATAATAATAATAATAATAATTATTATTATTATTATTATTATTATTTTATATACCGCGTCCTCTCCCCAGGGGGACTCGGAACGGTGCACAGGGAAAAATTAAAACATTATAAAATATGCATACAAGAATAAATACAATAGAATAAAAACGAATTAAATTTAATTGTCCCTGCACTAAAATCCCCATATTAAAACTAGCATTCCCTAACGCCCTAAAGCAGCGTTTCTCAAATAGTGGGGCTCTGTAAGGGGGGGGCGCGGAGCCACACACCCGGAAAGACCGATACCACCGTTGCATTCTCCGCATGGCCCGAGCGCCTGTTCCTTAGCAGCTCCCAGCGCGCCGCCCGGCTTAGCAGCTCCCAGTGCGCCGCCCGGCTCAGCAGCTCCCAGCGCGCCGCCCGACTTGCCCGCTCACGGCTCTTGCCCGCTGCCCGCCTGGACGCGGCCAGTCGAAAGCCGGGAGGGAGGCGACCCCCTTCCACGGCGTGGAAAAGCGGCCTCCCTCCCGGCTTTCGACTGGCTGCGTTGGGAGCGCTGGGAGCTGCTGAGACCATCGCAGTAAGGAACAGGCGCTCGGGCCATGCAGAGAAGGCAACGGCGGCACCAAGGAGAATAAATATCCTTGGCTCGGAAGGAGGCGAGGGAAAGAAGGGAGGGGGCAGCCCCGGGGCTGGGGGGGGGGCGCTTTCCGGGGCTGGGGGGGCGCTTTCCGGGGCTGGGGGGGCGCGAAATGTTTTCTTCTTCCTAGGGGGGGCCTGACAGAAAATAACTGAGAACCACTGCCCTAAAGGTAGAGACTAACCTAGGCCGGCCAAGCAGAAAAAGTATGTTTTTAATTTTTGACGGAAGGAGCGGAGGTCCGTGGTTGTTCTAATGTCGGGGGGAAGGTCGTTCCAGAGGGCAGGGCCCGCCACAGAGAAGGCCCTTCCCCTGGGCGTCGCCCGCTGACAAAGTCTAGTGGACGGCACCCGGAGAAGTCCCTCTCTGTGGGAGCGAATCGGCCGGGAGGATGTGTGGGGCAGGATCCGATCCTGCAGATAGCTATGGTCCAACTTTCACAGCCATCCATTGCAACTAGGAAAACAAATTGTCTTGACTATACACACTTTTGTTGGCAGGATGATGTCTCTGCTTTTTAGTATGCTGTCTAGAGTTGTCATCACTTTCCTCCCCAGGAGCAAGCATCTTTTAATTTATTGGCCCCATGGACAATGGCTGGATTGTGTCACCGAAGCAGTAGGCATGAGCTTAAAAGGCCTCCAGAGGACAGGAAGCCCCAGAGGAACGTTGTCCATGGGGTTGCGATGGGTCAGGCACAACTTTGCAACTAATATAAAATTCAGTAAAATGGTTGCAATTGAAGATTGACTTGATATTTATATACCGTGTAAGTTTTAATGTCTCTTTCACTTTTAAGCTGATCAAGTCTTCTCATAACTATGTTGTAAAAAACGAAGGAAAAACCCTCCATGAATATGAAAAAGGCAATCTCTCTATTAAAACTCTCTCATATTCTCAGTTGTTATTTATTGCTTATTTTTTTCCTGTGGGTAAAACAAGCTGATTGCTTTATAATGAATTGGTCAGATTGAATACACATTTGAAGTGGCATGAAGAAAAACACAGCTGTAATTTCCCCTAATAAGCCTATAGCAATCTTCTCCAATCAGGGCATTATTTCAGCATAATTTTTATTATCCTGATTAGAAAGCCTATGTTGACTGATAATGATGGATGTCTTAATTGAACATACCTGGAAAATACCAGACTGGGGGAAAGCTGGTCTATATAGATTCTCTGAATTTATTTCTCAGAATATCTTTTAAGCACAGCAGCCTGCCCTCTGGTGGATTGCATTGTCAAGATCTAGATATTTATTTTGCGGTTGAGAATGGCCAACAGAAGGCTATAATTAAAAGTGAAAGGGTTTAATGAGTTTCTCCAAGATGGTCTGTTACACCCAGAATGCTGCAATGACACCTGTCATTCTTTCCACCAAAAACCATGAAGTTTTCTTTGTCTTGTATTGCAACTCCTGCCAGTCGTCATATCTCAGGTAGTTTTTCTGTCCCAGTGGGGGAATATTTGACTGTAGATGGACCTCAAGGAACTACTCGTTTTCTATAGGAGAATTCTGCAGATTTCTTTTGTCTTTCATCCTTCAGTTCTGTTAGAGGTTCAGGGTGGCCATTGCACAACTGAAAGCAGGGCCAGCAGTAATTATCTTCAAGTATGCAATAACACTGGCTGGGTTTGTACCATTATTTGCTTTGTATATGATTCCCTGAATAAGCTGCAGTAGTTTAAGGGAAAGTCAAACAAACCACATTATGGTTAGTGCAATGTGAGACTCAGGTCTTTAATAATAATAATAATCTCCTCCTCCTCCTCCTCCTCCTCCTCCTCCTCCTCCTCCTCCTCCTCCTCTTCTTCTTCTTCTTCTCCCCTCCTCCTCCTCCTCCTTCCTTCCTTCCTTCCTTCTTTCCTCCTCCTCCTCCTCCTCCTTGTCTTCTTCTTCTTCTTCTTCTTCTTCTTCTTCTTCTTCTTCTTCTTCTTCTTCTTCTTCTTCTTCTTCTTCTTCTTCTTCTTCTTCTTCCCTCCTCCCCTCCTCCTCCTCCTCCTCCTTCCTTCCTTCCTTCCTTCTCCTCCTCCTCCTCCTCCTCCTCCTCCTCCTCCTCCTCCTCCTCCTCCTCCTCCTCCTCCTCCTGCCTCAGTTTTCATCAACATAAAGCCACAGAGAATAGATTGCCTCCTGCATGTGTGGCAAAGCCAGCCTCTGGTTCATATCTCAGGGAAATTACAATGAGATGCATAGACACCGTGCTAAGCCATGAACTATGCATGATGCATAAGCATACTCTATGATTGGAAAACCATGGTTGGCTTGGGGTATTGTGGGAATCAAACCACTAAATCTGGCTAATGCAAGCCATGGCTTAACTGGTATATTAATTATTTCTTTCTAAAAATTCGATGCAGGAAGTTACTGTACATCCAACTAGTTCAAACCAGAGAAGGCATCACTACGGAATAAAATCCAAAGTATATGTGTAAGTCAAAACTGTGAGCATGGCAATCCAATGGTTTGTTGTGTTGTTGCTTCTTTTTTTGTCCCTTTGGGGAGTTTTAAAAAGTCCCGATGTGGCTTTTAGCCCATTTCCTCCCAAATCTGAAGAAACTCTCAAAAGGAAGCACACGGGGAGAACTTTTCCTTGAGTAAGAAGCTGACTCCAGGTTTGCTCCCTGGCTAGAGTTGTCCCTCTACTCAAAAGCTCCCCATCGGTCTTTTTTCCAATTGGGGGTGAATTGTTCTTTGTTTGAACTAATGTTGACCCACTGGGTGACCCAGTGAGCAGAAGCAGTTGCCAGTGCATATTAATAGCAGTGAAATTCATTCAGTGCTAGCAAAGAACCCCATGCGTGAATGTAAGTCCAGTTGGCAAGGTAGGATAAAATCTGAAATGGTGTTGGCTTTGCGGCAGCTGTCATTCCGTGACAATCGACTTCGTCCAATAGAAAGCAGGTGGTTCACACATATTGTTTTTAACTATATGGCATTTTAATTTTGCAAAGTCTCCCTGAAATAAATGGGACATTTGTGCTATTCATCGCAGGGCAGTTTAAAAAAAGAAATGCAAAGTCTCAATTTGAATATGCAGGGATATTACTTCCTATGTAGAAAATAGCAGCTGGTGAACCTGTTTATTCCCTTTGGCTGCAGTTGCACACTCCCCTAAAATATAACTAATTAACGTATTAATTAGGAGGTGATTACACAAATGTACTCAAAAGAAATACAAGTTAAAGCTTGTCTTGCTTAAGCGGGCCATTGTAATTGGCTGTGGTGGAAGGGCTAATCTTTGTTATGTCTGAAAGTTTCCCCATTTAATATCTTGCCTTTCCTACATTCCGAATTCACATTTCTTTTATAAATATATGAAGGGACAAATCTACTGTTACATTGGCTATTAGCATTTTATGACACTATAATTTGATATCATATGAAAACAATAGCCATGCAGCTACTATTGCCTGGTACATTTTTATCAGCAATGATATAAGAGGAATTTATGCTCAGACCTTCCGGTGGCAGAGTAAAGCAGAGGTGGGTGTAACTTAAAGGTTCTGAAGACACATAAGGTAAAGATAAAGATTCCCCTCACATGTATGTGCTAGTCATTCCTGACTCTAGGGGGTGGTGCTCATCTCTGTTTCAAAGCCGAAGAGCCAGTGCTGTCTGAAAATGTCTCCGTGGTCATGTGGCTGGCATGACTAAATGCCAAAGGCACACGGAACACTGTTACCTTCCCACCAAAGATGGTTCCTATTTTTCTACTTGCATTTTTACATGCTTTTGAACTGCTAGGTTGGCAGAAGCTGGGACAAGTAACGGGAGCTCACTCCGTTACGCAGCACTAGGGATTTGAACCGTCAAACTGCCAACCATTCTGATCGACAAGCTCAGCCTCTTAGCCACTGAGCCACCTACGAGACACATGGATAGAGCCCCAACATTATTACAAATTTGCATCCTGTGGGTTTGTCAGTATCTGTATGGTATTCTAGAGCAGGAGTCTCCAACCTTGGCAACTTTAAGCCTGGCGGTCTTCAACTCCCAGAATTCCCCAGCCAGGGAATTCAATTCTTCACCTTCAAGAAAGGATTAGACGAGTTCATGGAGAACAAGGGTATCCATGGCTATCATTATGGATGCCTAAGGACACCCTCCGGGATGGAGAGATAGACAGGATATTTCTCAATGCCATTTGCAGGGAATCATAAGCAGGTGAAGACATCTGCTTGGGAATACTCTGAAGCAAATGGTGAGCCACTGTGTGAGACAGAATGCTGGACTGGATGGGCTGTGGCCTTTTCCAGCAAGGCTGTTCTTATGTTCTTAGGTTGGAGACCCCTGCTCTAGAGATCCCAGCTTGTGTTGAAAAGCATGAGCATGCCTGGGATAAAAGTGAGTGCTCAAGGATGGCTTGTTGGTGTAAATAAACTGCATGGATGCCCGGGGCATGTATAAGTTAAACAGGGTGCCAATTTTTGAGAGGGGGGAAAAACCCTGTTCGTAGGAAGCAGGACCCTGATTCCATGATTCAACTAGTCTAGGACTATCACAGGCTGTGCTTGTGGCAAAATATCAAACCTGATAGGCACTGTTCTCATTACTAGTAATAAATGCTGCATGTGGCACAATTGCCATTGAGAGCCTGATCTATGCCTTCTCTGCATTGCTAAAAAGCACACTCCCTTTTTACAATCCTGTAATCCCTTCATTTGCGGTAGAGTTAGGGTAACTGGATGGAGCTGAGCATTTACTGGCTGGATGCCCTTCCTGACCCCATGCAGAGTTTGCAGCAGATATTTTTTCTAGGCACCCTAGAAAGAGAAAAATCTGCTGCTACCTGGGATTGAACTCTCAACCTTCCGAGTGAGAGGCAAGTGTCTTCACCACCAGACCACCACTCTGCTCCCTGCATTGCTAAAAAGCGTTATGTGAAAAATCTGATTGATAAAAACCTGATGGGTGGCAGAGATCAATATCAATGGAGTTGTGAAGATCGACGCTTGCCATCTGGAATTCAGAAGGCCTAGATGATAAAAAGCACGAATTAATAAATTAAATTAAAAATAAACATGTGTTTGCAAAACTAAGAGAGAAGGGGAGGCTGCAGAAGATCTAAAAGAAGGTCATTTGATCTTGTGGAGTTGATGACTACATGCAGGGAAGTGAAGATGTAAGCTTAATTATGAATGAAAGGGCTAAAATGTGTGGCAGAAAGTATGAATTGTTATCACCTAGGTTGTTATGGGCATATAAAAGTATGAATCCATATTTGGGGGTTAATTGCTTGTTACACTCCAGTGAATGGTGATAATGGAAGAACCAAAGATGTGTTTTTGGGGAAAAAGTGTGCAGTATTTTGAATGAAATAACCCAGGAGAAAAAAAATTATTCTGCATGAACAAAAATGGGAAAATATAGAAGAGATAGATCATTTGGAGACCGAACAATGAGTAAGAATGACGAATGATAAATATCTGAATGGAAGTTTTTTCTTTGGATTATGTGGTTTAAACATGTCTATTCATGCATATGCTGCATATACTACAAAGAAAAGGCATATGAAGTGGATGATTGGTTTGATTGTGACAAAGGACTGAAATCACTGCTAAGATCACACTTGGAGCACTTTTGTTCATTAAGATACAAAAAAGATGCTGAAACTCTAGAAAGAGTACGAAGGAGAGCAACTAAGATGATTGGGCACAGGAGGATAAAACATACAATGAACAGTTGCAGGAACTGGCTATGTCTAGAGTCTAGACCAGGAGTAGTCAACCTTTTTATACCTACCCGCCCACTTTTGTATCTCTGTTAGTAGTAAAATTTTCTAACCGCCCACCGGTTCCACAGGAATGGTGATTTATAAAGTAGGGAAGTCAATTAAATTTAAAAAAAAGGAAAGTGCTTCAGTATCGGACAAAACTCCTACCGCCTACCATGAAAGCTGGAACGCCCACTAGTGGGCGGTAGGGACCAGGTTGACTGCCACTGGTCTAGATTAACAAAGAGGTGACTTGATAGCAGTCTTCCAATATTTAAAGGGCTGCCACAGAGAGGGGGGGGGGTTCAACCTATTCTCCAAAGCACCTGAGGGCCAAAGAAGAAGTAACAGTTGAAAGCTTAGCAAAGAGAGATCCAATCTAGAACTTAGGAGACATTTCTTGACAGTGAGAACAGTTAATCAGGGGAATGGCTTGCCTCCAGAAGGTGTGGGTGCTCCATTGTTGGTGGTTTTTAAGAAGAGATTGGGCAGACATTTGTCTGGAATGGTGTAGTGTCTCCTGCTTGAGCAGGGGGTTGAATTAGAAGACCTCCAAGGTACCCTCCAACTCTGTTACTGTTATAATTAATGAAGAATGCAAGTGTAATGTGAAGTTTTTAACGGGGCACAGACCACTGTTGATATTGTAATATCAAAATTGGAACTCGAGAAAGAAAGGGAATGTAAAAAAAAAGGAAAAGAAAAAAGGGAAAGAAATGAGAAAGGGAAAATACAAATTCTGGATGAAAAATTATCAGATGAGTTTGTTTTCACAAAAAAATAAATGAGACGTACAGATGAGGAAACATAATATCTGAATGAATTTTTTCAAAAACGTCTATGGAATGGAATATATGAAAAAAGTTTGATGGAACCATGAAAGATGATTTGGATGAGAGAAAAAATACATTAATAAGCTGAGCACTGTTAAGTTGAGGCTGAAACAAGATATAATATGTATAGAGAAGAAAAGATAGCTGTGAAGATTTCAATAAAAGAAAACAAGAATTAAGCAAGACATCATTTAACTGTGACTTTATATGTATGTGTGTGCGTGTGTTTGTGTGTGCGCGCGCATGCTGGTCTTGTATTCGGGTCTTTTCCCATGTAAGATTGCGATTGTCTTGGCAACGTTTCGGCGAGGTCTCACTCGCCATCTTCAGGCTGGTGTTTTCGGCTTCGGAGCTGCCATCTTTCTATAAATCTTGGTGGTGGTGGTGGGTGGAGGGCTGGCTTTGTTGCTGTGAGTGAACTAATTGGCTGTGTAGTTGTATCATGATTGGTAGATTGTTGCTGATTGTTGCTGGCTGTGTGTTTGTTGTTCTTTTGTATTGTAACAGCCTGGGTGGTGGGTGGGCTCGTTTGTTGTCTAGTGCTGGTTTCCAGATGTCTGGTAGGCGGTAGGTATCGTCACTTTTGTTCATGTTGTGGGGGTGTTTCTCTATTTCGATGGCTTCCAGAATTATTCTTTTGCTGAACTATTCAGTTTTGGACATTAATTTGGTTCCTTCAAAATCAATTTCATGTCCTGTAGCTTTAAGGTGCTGGTAGAGGAAGGAAGTTGTTTCTTTTTTTCTTACTGCGTTCTTGTGTTCTGCGCTGCATGCATTTATTCTCCTATTAGTTTGTCCTATGTATGTTGCAGGGCAGATTTTACATGGTATTTCGTAGACTCCTTGGTTTCCTAGCTGGATCTTGTCTTTGGGGTTTCATAGGATGTTGGCTATTTTTTGGTCAGTGTTGAAGACTGTCTTGGTATTGTTCTTGTGGGGAATTTTGCTGATTTTATCTGTGGTGCCTTTGATGTAAGAGTGGAGGGTGATGTCGTTATCCTGTTCTGTGTCTCGGTTCTTGGGAGGTGTCTCCTTTTGGATTAGATTGATAATTGTTTTTCTTTGGAATGCATTGGAGATTAATATGTTTGTGAGAGTGTATAATTCAGTTTTCAGGTGGTCTTTGTCGGCTAGGCGTTTGCGTCTGAAGATGAGGGTCTTGGCTACAGAGTTGATCTGTGCAGGGTGGTGATGGGATTGTGCGCTTAGGTAGTGGCTGGTGTGTGTTTTTTTCTGGTAGATGGTGTGTCCTAGGAAGCCATTGGCCTTTTTGTAGCTTAGGACGTCCAGAAAGGGAAGTTGGTTATTAGCTTCTATTTCCATAATGAATTGTATTTTGGGGTGTAGGCTGTTGAGATGTGTGAGGAAGTTGTCCAGTTTTTCTTTCCCGTGTGGCCAAATTACGAAAGTGTCATCTACATATCTAAGCCAGAGTTTGGGTTTGGGTTCAGATTTATCTAAGGCATTGGTTTCAAAATGTTCCATGTATAAGTTTGCGATGACGGGTGAGAGGGGTGATCCCATGGGTGCTTCTTCTGTTTGTATCTTTGTCCATTATCGATGAAATATGTGTTGGTTAGGCAGTGGTTGGTCAGATTCAGGATGTGCTTAGGGGGGGTTGTATTTGTTTTGGATAGCTGTCAAGGCTTCTTTTATAGGCAATTGGGTGAAGAGGGATATGACATCGAAACTCACGAGTAGATCGTTGGGTTGTAGGTTTTGTTTCTTTATTGTTTCTATGAAGTGGAGTGAGTTTTGTACGTGTGAGGTGATGGATTCTGCGTAGGGCTGTAAATGTTGCGATGACAATCTCAATGTTACACGGGAAAAGACCCAAATACAACAAGACCAGCATACCTGCACCCGTGAAAATCTATGGAAACAAATACACACACACACACACATACACGCATGCACACACACACACACTATTGCCAAAAGTATTTGTTCACCCATCCAAATAATCAATCAAGTGTTCCAATCACTTCCATGGTCACAGGTGTATAAAATCAAGTACCTAGGCATGCAGACTGTTTGTACAAACATTTGTGAAAGAATGGGTTGCTCTCAGGAGCTCAGTGTAGAACTGTGATAGGAGGCCACCTGTGCAACAAATCCAGTCGTGAAATTTCCTCGCTCCTAAATATTCCACAGTCAACTGTCAGCTGTATTATAAGATGGTGGAAGTGGGAACGACAGCAACTCAGTCACGAAGTGGTAGGCCACGTAAACTGACAGAGCGGGATAAGCAGATGCTGAGGCGCATAGTGCGAAGAGGTCACCAACGTCCTGCAGAGTCAATCGCTACAGACCTCCAAACTTCATGTGGCCTTCAGATTAGCTCAAGAACAGTGTGCAGTGGACCAACGTCATATTGAACCCTATGGATTAGGAATGGGATGTCACTTACTGTAAGTTCATATGCGAGTAAAGGCAGGTGAGGGAATACTTTTGGCAATATAGTGTGTGTATACTCCCAGATATGAGAGGGTGTTGTGACACAATGCATACTTATTCCCCTGGCTTAGCTGATAAAGGAGGAGAGCCTGTGGCTTAGTGGCTAATACAACTGCCTGATATGTAATACTGCCCAGGTTCAAATCCCAGTAAGGGTATGGCTAGCTGATGAGAGCTAAATGGTTTGGAATAGATCTATACTAGTCTCTCTTTATTTATTTATCAGCGCAAACTGTGCTGATATATATACACAAACTGTATATAGTGTATATAGTCAGCTACTCCTGTTGTTGGAAGCCAGATGTGAACTTCGCAAATGGTGGTCATGTCACTGCAGGGCACTGAGTGTATTGTAAATGTGCACCAGTTGCAAAATGCTAGAATCATGATCATGTGACCATGAGCACCTGATGGTTTAAATTCCAGGATCAATCATAAAGCTACTTTTTCTGCTTTGTCATAAATTTAAATGGCTGCTAAACAGAGCAGTAATTAACAAAGGGCTACCTATAATACATAGACAGTAACTCTATGAACTGTATTTCATTTCATTGAAAAGTAAACTAATTTTAAATCAATTTAGGTTTTTTTCCTGACTTCAGCCACTTTGAGGAATGTGATCCTAATTTAACAGTCTAAGACAAAATGAGCTGCAAAGGTTGCATGCCATGCGGCAAAGTATCTTAAGTCAAGTGTCCACACTCAGGATGCAAGAAGTGGGGGAGCAAGAGTCGCATAAATAGAAATAGATTTGCTTTTTAAAATAAAGTAGACATAGATCAAACTGCATTGAGGACAGCCCTCTGTTTGAGGGCATTTATTGAGAGCCGTGGGGATGCAGTGGTTAGAATGCAGCACTGCAGGCTACTTCTGCTGACTGCCGGCTACCAGAGGTTTGGCAGTTTGAATCTCACCAGCTGAAGGTTGACTCAGCCTTCCTTGCTTCCAAGGGCCCAAATTGTTGGGGGCAATATGCTGACTCTGTAAACCGCTTAGAGAGGGCTGTAAAAGCACTATGAAGCCGTACATAAGTCTAAGTGCTATTCTATTTAGAGCTGGAGATAGTCACGGGTTTCTTAGTGGAATGAAACTTCCCACCCCAGCTCTTAAAGAGGTCTGTGATGAAGGGTTTTCTTTTTCTTTTTTCACAATGCCAGAATTGAAATAGCAGAAAAAACAAGCACTTCTTTCTGGATGATCCTATGAAATGTACTGCCATAAGACTGGGTAACATTCATTAACTTATAACTTACAGGTAATTTGTAAACATTAAATTCCTAAAGGAAGGTGCAATTCGCTGCAGTTATCAAGCTTTATATCCCCTCCGCTCACCTGCCCCAAAGACCAGGGATGTTTGGGAGGAATCATTTCAATGGAGGGAAAACCATCTGTATACTATCTGTTATGTTTCGTAAAATGAGGGAGTCCAGACCAGGCTAGCAAGGAAGAATAGCCGTTTATTGGCAGTGTTAGAGAAAATGCAGAAAAACTATTTACAGAAATAATAAGTCAAACGGGAAGCCAATCAGACCGCGGCAGGACCGGCTTTCCCGCCAGTCGCGTCTTGGCCAATCAGGCGCGACTAGCGGTTTACAGGCTTGCTACAGCCTGTTGCCAAGGTTCTATCCGGCAGACTGGAAGACCTGCGGCTGGTCGTAAGTCGAGACCAGTCGCAGGTCGAGGACACAACACTATCTCCCACAAAGGTACAGTATAAACCAGGGGTATCAAACTCAAGGCCCGGGGCACAGATCTGGCCTGTGTGGTGCTTAGATCTGGCCCGCAGGACCGCACTAGAAACAGCAAAGGACTGGCTCGCAGTGCCTCTGCCAGTAGAAATGGAGCTTAGGAGGACCGCATATGGCCACCTCAAGCTCTCTTTTCAGCTGTGATGGCCTCCTGCTGCCCTCTGCCAGCAAAATTTGGAGCATGTGCCCCCCCCCCCCCCGCTCCATTTTTGCTGGTAAAAGGCGGCAGGAGACCATTGCAGTGAAAATGCTCTGGAACACGTTTTCGCTGGCAGAGCTATTGGGTCACCACAGACACCCACGACACAAGGGATGTCAAGCTGGCCATGGCCACCCTTGCTCCCGAGGTCAAACACAACCTTGTTACGGCCCTCAATGAAATTGAGTTTGACACCCCTGGTATACATGATCATTTGCAGCTTATGATTCCATGTATACACTGCATACCGTATTTTAGAGATTCTTGTTTCTACTTTAGTTTTCCATTTGCTCAGCATTCAGTTTCAAAGGTCATTCCCTCCCCCTTCTTCATGGAACAGGTGTTTTGAGATGTGGGGTTGTGGTTTGTCAGTTCCAATATATGACCAAAATCCTATGGGATTGTTCAGACATAATATTAACCTGCAAGATGTTTTTTACAATTCTGACTTGATGTAATCTTTGAAGCGGGCCACTATGATTGACTCAACAGATTGTGATTGCGTTATGCAACATTGCTTAGCCCAGCGGAATAGGTACAACCTATAGACGGAAAGCCAATTCTAACCCATGGTTTGTTATCCTGCTTTGATATTGGATCACAAATCCAATTTGTGAATGGATACAGGTGTGCTTTGATTTTACAAACTGTTATTGTGTGGAGTGATTGTTGATTGGCGGTTCTCTTTTATCACTTAGCTTCCTGCTTGCCTGGCTTCTTGTGACACTTTTGGTTTTCGTTCCTTCTCTCTCTTTCTCATTCTCTTTCTCCCTCCCTCCCTCCCTCTGTGGCTTTTCTCCATCATAAACATTCCCCACAAGATGCTGTTTTCAGCAAACAGATCCTGTTCCTGAATCTAACAGATGATTCAGGAAAAGGACAAATTGTGGAAGAGGGATTCAGTCGTATTGTGATGGTGCTTTATTAGTTTTGAAAAAGAAGCTACTTGTAGATTCATAGTTAGATGTTGACTATATGACCTGAGCACTCAAGGATCTTTCCTGGCTGTCCCTGGCTCAGAACAAAATACAGATAGTCCTCAGTTTGCAACAGTTCATTGAGTGACCATTCAAATTTACAACAGCACTGAAAAAAGTGACATGACCATTTTTCATACTTAACAACTGTTGCAGCATCCCCATGGTCACGTGATTAAAATTCAGACCCTTGGGAACTGACTCATATTTGTGATGGTTGCAGGATCCCCCCTTTTGTGATCTTCTGACAAGCAAAGTCAATGGGTTATTAACTTACCAACTATAATGATTCGCTTAACAACAGTGGCAAGAACAGTTGTGAAATGGGGCAAAACTCACTTAAAAACATAAATTTAGGGCTCAGTTGTGGTTGTAAGTTGAGGACTACCTCTACAGCAGTTGCCCCCAGGGACTGGTTCTGTGGAGAGAAGTTTTTCCATGGACCAGAGGGAGGTGGGTGGATGGGGCTCTGCTTGTTTGCCTGGCCCAGTTTCTGACATGCCGTGGACTGATGCTGGTTCATGGACTGGGGTTGGGGACCCCTGCTGTAGAGTGCTGACAAGGTCAGCTCCAGGAGCAGTAACAGAATCATACTTCCATCAAAATGATATCAGTGCCATGAATTTTGCATTTGAACAATGTGTCGACATACCTGTTGACTGCAGTGGTGGGCTGCCACCGGTTCGGACCGGTTCAGTAGAACCGGTAGATCTGACCAGCAGCTAGGCCTGCCCACCCGCCCTGGCCCTATCACATCCTATATAATCATTGGTTTTTCGATGCCACACGCATGTACAGAATGGTGCACATGCTCACATTTTTGGTTCTGGCTAACTGTTTGTTACAATATGTGACGCCCACCTCTGGTTGACTGTAAACACAACAGTAAAGATATCAGAGGGATTTACTTAGAAACAAATTCTATCCTGTAATTATTGCACCAATTTCAGGGGTTATTTATGATCATTATTCACTCTAGGTGATTAAGTTTACACCTTTAAAAGGCTTTGGTTCACCTCCTTCTTCCAAAACCATCCCGCCCTTGACAAGAAAGAGGCCTTACTTTGCATTCTCATAAGAGTTGGATACATTGGCTGCACTGAGAACCCCTTCACTATTGTTGCCATAACTATTTGAAACCACCAGGGTATAATGAGTCACAATGTCTTTATTACAAATGAGGAAAACGTTGTATTGAGGCAAATCACACAATTCCTGTCAATGAGTCATCATCTTTAAAGCGCTCCATGGCTCGGGACCTAGCTATCTGCGGGATCGGATCCTGCCTCATACATCCTCATGGCCGATTCGCTCCCACAGAGAGGGACTTCTCCGGGTGCCATCCACTAGGCTTTGTCAGCGGGCGACACCCAGGGGAAGGGCTCTCTCTGTGGCGGGCCCAGCCCTCTGGAACGACCTTCCCCCCGACATTAGAACGACCACGGACCTCCGCTCCTTCCGTCTAAAATTAAAAACACACTTTTTCTGTCTGGCCGGCCTAGGGTAGTCTCTCTGTCTATGGGGTTTTATTATATTTATTATTGGGAATGTCATTTTAGTTTAGTTTCGTTTTAATGGATTTTTAGCACAGGTACTAAGTTTAATTTTGTTTTAAATATGTTTGTATATTTGTGGTTTTTATTCTTCCTGTGCACCGCCCCGAGTCCCTGTGGGGAGAGGGAGCGGTCTACAAATTAAAATTGATTGATTGATTGATTGAGTGCTTAGCAATTAAGTAATAAGATTGGTACCAAGACACTAAGGTCTGAGTGAACCTATGGCACGTGTGCCACAGGTGGCACATGGAGCCATTTGTCAGGGCATGTGAGGCATTGCCCGATGCTGGCCAGCGCACATCCACACGCTGGCCAGCTGACTTCGGCCTTCTTTTGAAGCCATTTTTCACCCTCCTGAACTTGAACGCTCCGGAGGGCTAAAACTAGCCCTACAAGCAAACCAGAAGTCCGTTCCTGAACTTCCGGTTTGCCCGTAGAGCCGGTTTTTCACACTCCGGAGGCTTCAGGGAAGGTCCTGAAGCTTCCGGGGGCAAGGCTGTTTTCGCCCTCTCCAGGCTCCTATAAAGCCTCTGGAGCCTGGGGAGAGCAAAAAAAAAGCACACCAAAAATAGGGGTGGGGAAAGCCACTGATCGGGCGTGCATGCATGCTGGAGTCGTGTACATAGCATTATGGGGGGGATGTCCGCGCACAAACCCTCTGCACTCCCACTGCTTTTGGCACACGAGCCAAAAAAGTTTCGCCATCACTGTCCTAGCCCATTCTTAACCAAAGGAGATCACTGTGTGATGGTTAGCTTAACCAATTTCTTACAGTGTTACTGCACAAATACATAGGAGGAGAAAAGATATGTGCTACCTTGAACTCTTATTTTTTTTTATTTTATTCAATTTATATCCCGCCCTTCTCCGAGAGGACCCAGGGCGGCGATCTTGAGTAAATACCAAATATAAACCAACAAATTAAACCAGGAGGCCTGTGACTTCGTTCTCCCTCCTTTGTGTCTATGAATGCCCATAATTCTTGACATCTTCTGCTGATTTACAGATAATTTTAAATAGCAATCAATCCATTATAGCCCTAGGGAGAGGGAAGTAAATAGCAGCTCCTAAACCAGGTGTCAGCGTTCCAAATCATCCAGAATTAAATCAGAGTCCAAGGCAGAGTTTTCCTCAAAGTTCCAATTTAATACGAGAGACATATTGGTACATCTGTAGAAAACCCAAATCTGAAAGCTTCCTGGGGTTTCTAACCAGTTGAAAGTTCAAGACCTTGCCCCCACACCCACAAATTCACCACATGGTCCAATCTCCCACTGCCACGCTGGCAATTCTACCTATCCACTTCTAGTCAGGTACAGAGGTGCAAAGACAAAGGATGATCTTGCGCTTCTAGAAAGGAATGTTTTGTTTTGTCAACAACATTCTACGCCAGTGAAAGCTAACCTTTTTTGGCTCGCGTGCCAAAAGCGGGGGGGAGCGCAGGGGGTTGTGCATGGGTGTGCCACACCTATAATGCTGTGTGCGCAACCCCCTGCTTTTGGCACGCTTTTTTCACCTTCCCCAGGCTCCAGAGGCTTTCTAGCCCAGGAGGGTTGCTTGTGGCCCTCACGAGCTCTGTTTTCACTCGCAGAGGGTTGCAGGAGGTTGCCGAAGCTGAAAATGGAGCTCAGCAGCCTGTTTTTGCTGGTATGGCGCTTGGGTCTCCACAGGTGCCTCCGATACCGGTGACACTGAGCTGGCCGTGCCAACCCCATCCCCCAAAGGTCAAACACAACTCTGATGCAGCCCTCAATGAAATCCGGCTTGGCACCCCTGTCCTAAACAATTAAATGATGTGGTGCCTGCTTGTGTAATTATTGCTAAATCTGTGCTGTGCAGTTTGTGTGACGACCACTATGTGGCACTGCAGCCTTGGCAACTGAAACCAGAAAATTGTCTGCATTGAGAATTACTTTAAAAAAAAAGTCACAGGATAATTTATTCAAGATATGCAAATTATAAACAACTGAACCTATTGTCTCCGATTGTTGATTCCTCTAAGTAGTTTTGTGATTGATACCAACTGTTTAATTTCATGGTTTTTTAAAACAATAAGTTTAACCTTTTAAATTTGAAATGCAAAAAAAAGATTCTGGGTCTGCAGGGCAGTGCATAATTTTTCCATTGAAGTATGGCTCCACATTTTTGAATTGAAATGATTGTTTATCGGAAAAGTTTGTTGTAAATTTCTAGTTAATATGGAAAAACTTTAGAAATGAATTTGGGGGAGAAATGTTTCTGTGTGTGTGTGTCTGTCTCTCCCTCCCTCCCTCCCTCTCTCTCTGTGTGTATTTACTATTAATTTTCCATTGAGCTGAAGTCTTTATCTTAGCATAACACTTTAATAGGTTTACTGTTTATTTATTAATTTTTACTCAGGCACTATTATAGAAACTTTTGATGCATTACATAATTATGTTAGCTGGAACATAATAA
Source organism: Rhabdophis nuchalis (assembly GCA_039707465.1). Taxonomy (NCBI): domain Eukaryota; kingdom Metazoa; phylum Chordata; class Lepidosauria; order Squamata; family Natricidae; genus Rhabdophis; species Rhabdophis nuchalis. The sequence goes on from CM077643.1 coordinate 179,048,872, forward strand.
AACATCGGATTATAAAAACAAATAGTCACATTATAATGTTGATCTAATAACATTTTCCTTCTTTTTTCAAAGATAACTTGATTAGCTTTTTTTTAAATGGATAAAAACTAACAAAAATGAATAATTAACCAAGAAAAATGTAAACATGAAGGAAGGAACAAAAACAAAACTGCAGAAAGAAAAAGAAATACAGAGAAACAACTTCCGATTTACCACAGATATAAATATACATGTACGTTGAACTCTGACTAGAAAAAGAGAATAACTTTTTTGAACGTTTCTCTTTGATTGGGAAGGAGGGATAGCTTGCAAAACAAAAACTGATCCAAGTTAAGGCTGATTATAATGCAGGGTAATAATATGTGTTTTTCCTAATATCCCCCTTGTGCAGGAAATCAGAGTCTTCCCAATTCAGCTTTAATATCTGGTGGGTACATGGATATATCATTGATGTTTTCTTTGTTATTTATTTATTATCAACTGCTTTCTGGTGCTTTACTTCAATTGGCCTTCCATTTCCACCAGCCTCACCTAGTACAGTGGCAGAGATTGTGGTTGCTGAAGTTCAAAATATCAGGAGAGCATCAGGTTATCCACCCGTACATATTGATTTAAATGTTGTGCATTACATATGTAGAATTTCAACTCAGATTAACAGAGTTGGAAGGGACCTTATAGGTCATTTATTCCAATCCCCCGCTCAAGCAGAGACCATACACCATTTCTGACAAATGGCAATCCAATCTCTTCTTGAAAGCCTCCAGTAATGCAGCCCCCACAGCTTCGGAAGGCAACTTTTGTTCCATTGGTTGATTGTTCTCACTGTCAGAAAGTTCCTCCTTATTTCTAGGTTGAATTTCTCTTTGGTCAGTTTCCATCCATTATTCCTTGTCTGGCCTTCGGGTACTTTGGAAAATAGCTTGACTGCCTCCTCCCTGTGGAAGCCCCTCAAATATTGGAACATTGCTATCATGTCTCCCCTGGTCCTTCTCTTCACTAGACTAGCCATGCCCACTTCCTGTAATAGTTCTTCATATGTTTTAGCCTCCAGTCCCCTAATCATCCTGGTTGCTTTCCTCTGCACTTTTAAAAGAGTCTCAACATCTTTTTAAATTATTTTGGCAGCAGGCACTCAATGCTATTATTCTTATATAAATTGACAGGACGTTACCTAGGGTTGTTGCTGTTCATGATACCTGAATATATAACATAGATCAAGACAAGACTTCATTTTATGAAGAACAGGTCTGCTGATAGTGATCAGTCACGTTTTCAAGCCTCTGAGGACAAACAAGAACAAAAAAAATGCCATCCTTATCCTCAAAGTGTAAGCTCCCTAAATTGGCTGAATTATTCTAAAAATAAGATGCTTGCTTTCTGTTCTTATGCTTTTAATACTTATAATTGTGAGTCTATTGGAGTGAATTTTAAAAAAATCAGGCTAGTCTAAAATATCCTTTCATAATGTAGAGATGATACTTTGCAGTAGGAACTAATAGTTAGAATTATGAGTGTTACTATTCAGGCATTTCAGGAATGTTTTGTAAAAGAAAAAAATATTTTTCTCTACCCCAGCTCCTAAATAAGGATAATGTCAGCTAGACATTATGTGTAAAAAGCAAAAAAAAGAAAGAAAGGGGAGGACACTCTTAAAATACTTATGATTAAGCAGAAGTGAAGAGAGGCATAGTTTGGTTACTTTGTAAATCATGATTCTATATATGAGTTTTGGCTATATGTCCTCTTATATCTAGTTGTCATGGCCATTGCTGTAGATTAAAAGTTGTAGTTTGAAGTTTGTCATCCAACACAAAACAGGGGCCTGGAGAAATAGGTTGGGGAAACTAACAGCATTCTGTAGAACTGATTTATTCAGAAGCCTAACACAGGAGTCGGTCTCTCTCTCTCTCTTGGAATTTCAAAAATTGTTTCTTCTCCAATATTCTTCCCAGGTTCTTCTTCAAAGTAGTGAATGTGTATCAAAGTATATATTAGGGCTCTGGGCACCTTTTGAAAATGATTCAGAAAATTATTTCAGACCTTGGATGAACAGAGACCCACTATTTAGCTCAGTGGTGGAATTCAGTCAGTTCGGACCGGTTTGGGAAGAAAGGTAGTGGTGACCTGCGGGTGCGCCCCAGCGCTATGCCATCCTATTTAGCCACATTTTCTAAGCCCCACGCATGCATGCAAGCCACACATGTGAGCAAAGTGCATGTGCAGAAGGCCACATGCATGCACAGAAGGTGCATGCTCATAGTTTCGGTGTGTGGCAAACCAGTGGTAAAAATTATGTGAAACCCACCTCTGATTTAGCTATTCACTAAAACAGCCTGACCGTTTCCAGATTTCCACACAACCATGGGATTGGCTGCTTTAAAAAGCCACATTAGGTTTCATGAGTTGACTCCTTTCACGGGAGCTTGGAAAAGGTTGGGCTGCCCCAATGAATAGAAGGTTAAGTGCTGTGTTCACCCGAAGTCCAGAGCACTTCTTTGAAGTCAATTTTGAACTATACACTACCCAATGAATATATAATGGGTTAAGTCTAAAGTCGTTGAGTGGGTTCCCCTAAACAATTTCAAACCTCACTACTCTTATCATAAAGAGAAGGGAGGGAAAAATCAGTCACACTACATCCATGATAGCGGATCTATGGCATGTGTGCCAGAGGTGGCATGCAGAGCCCTCCCTGCTGACACATGAGCTGTCGCTCCAGGTCAGATCTCCATGGCATTTCTTTCATGAGCTTCTGTTTCCCTGCGAACAATGAAACAGAAGCTCACGAAAGGAAAACATATTACCTCTTGCTGCGTTGCTGGTGTTGGGATGCCCCGCTTCCTCCCAGCCAGTTGGTCTTCGGGTCTCTGCTGTGCATATGTGCATATCCGTGCATGCATGCATTTATGCATGTCTGTGCATGTGTGAGTTTGCGTACGTCTGGGCATGCATGCATGTACACGCATGTCCCCTTTTGTGCCCGTGTGGATCTTTCAGTTTGGTCACTGAAAGATCCACAGTTTGGTCGCTCAGCGCCTAAAAGGTTTGCCATCTCTGCACTAGATTCAATTCTTCCAACCCCGGATGAATTTGATAAATAACTATAATCATGGCTTATGAAAACCCTTATCTGAAAATATGGACATACAGCAGGGATTAAAGGAGAATATCTCCATCTGTAGCAACACAGCATTTTCCTGTAATAGATTAGTTCCCTTGTAGATCTGCTTCTTACAGACTCTACATCTGAATGTAACAGGGATTATTAAAATATGTTTAAAAGGAGGTTGCTTCATCCTAGAGAATTACCAGGTATGATTCCAATTCCACATTGATAAAAATCTAACAGATTCAGGGCAGAGAATTTGGGAATCAGGGCAAAAGATCTGGGAATCTTTCTCAAAAACTGGTAAACCACTTTGAAGGCTACCGAGCAGGACTTTATGGCCACACAGTGGCTATGATTACGTAATATACTTGGTATATCATGATTAACTCTGGTATCTTGCTGAATTAAACCAATTGGTTGGGTTGGCACCATAGACTGAACCACAAACCACCAACCAAGTTTTAGTGTGTTGTAATCAGGGTCCAGCTGAAAGTGTTTCATGCAGGTAAAGCACAGATGCCTGCCTGTGGATGTTTCTACTTCACCACAAGCAGCTGAGCAGCTGACAGAACTGATGTTCTTGTCTGGCCTGGGAGGTTAAGCTGGGTGAAGCCTCATTAAGCAATTGGACTGTCATATTAGATTTTTGACAGCATTGAGTACCGGTCATCTTGATGTCTTTAACAGATTAACAGGGTCGGAAGGGACCTTGTAGGTCATCTTGTCCAACCCCCGCACTCAAGCAGGAGACCATACACCATTTCTGACAAATGGCAGTCCAGTCTCTTCTTGAAAGCCTCAAGTGATGAAGTTCCCACAGCTTCTGAAGGCATCCTAGGTAGAGGCAGATGTAGGGTGTCCTCCTTGGGCAGGGGGGTTGGACTAGATGGTCTGCAAGGTCCCTTCCAACTCTGTTAATCTGTTAACCTTTGCTCCATTGGTTGATTGTTCTCACTGTCAGAAAGTTCCTCCTTATTTCCAGGTTGACTCTCTCCTTGGTCAGTTTCCATCCATTATTCCTTGTCTGGCCTTCAAGTGCTTTGGAAAATAGCTTGATTGCCTCCTCTCTGTGGCAGCCCCTCAAATATTGGAACACTGCTATCATGTCTCCCCTGGTCCTTCTCTTCACTAGACTAGCCATGCCCACTTCCTGTAACCTTTCTTCATATGTTTTAGTCTCCAGTCCCCCAATCATCCTGGTTTCTCTCCTCTGCACTTTTTTTTTAGAGTTTCAACATCTTTTTTTATAGTGTGGTGACCAAAAATGGATGCAGTATTCTAGGTATGGTCTTACGAAGGCTTTATAGAGTGGTATTAGTACTTCACTTGATCTTGACTGAATCTCTCTTTTAATGCAATTTAGGATTGCATTGGCTTTTTTGGGCTTCCGCTGCACATTGTTGGCTCATATTTAATTAGTTGTCCACCAAGATTCCAAGATCCCTCTCACAGTTCCTGCTATTAAGACTGGTTTCATCCAGTCTATATGTCTACTTTTGGTTTTTCTTGCTTAAGTGTACCTTTCTCTACATTGAATTTCATTTTGTTATGTAGGGCTCAGTGTTCAAATCTGTCAAGATCTATCTGTCAACTTTGAAACGGACTGGGCCTGTCATAGTCATTTTCTCCGTTTTTCAGCTTGACACACTTTGGGGGCAGGGGAGAGTTCTGGAATGTGAGACCAGACATCAACAACTTACTATCTCATGGGAACCAAGGTCATCCCAACAGGTGCTGGCCAGAGACTGGAAGAGGTTACCAAGGAGATGTCAAAACACCTAACTGGACAATGTGACCTGTGACAAGGAGGGAGGGAGCTGCCTGTTCTTTAATTATATTGAAAGCGTGGGAAATAGCCAGAGCTGGTTTTGCATTTCAAATGTGCCGAAATGATGTACTCAGTAAAGCAGTACTTTGAGAAAGCCAGAAGTCTCAGAGTTGCTGGATTGTTGGGTTCATTACTCGGAACCGTGTCACCATCTGGATTTTGAGCCTGTCATCTAGGTATGTATGGGGGTGAAAAATGGGGTTTAATCCTTTAATCCTAATCCGAACCCTAACCCTTAGCCTAAATTTAATCCTCACTTTAACCCTAACCTAATCATGGCAACTCCACTGCGCTGTACAGTAGAAACCATATTACGGCAGTGCAGTAGAAGAATCAATTTTAAGGCACAACAGGCTGTATTTTAACAGAACACACACACCAATGGGTTGCCCAGCTGAAATAGAAATACAAGCATCTTTCACAGAGAAAGGCAATGTTGTTGTTTGAAAATTGTGCTTGTGAGATGATTTATTGACTTTTGCCATAAAACCTGACAGAGAGTCCTGACTTTATAAAATCTTTATGATCAAATTATCACATTATAGTAAGCAGATCAGTTGACTCACACTGATGCATGAGGATTACACAATAGAATACGGAAAGGTTGCAGATCATAATGCAAGCAACCCATGAGGCCTTTTCTGTATTTGCAGTGATGTTCTTTTGCAGTATAAATCTTATTACTCAACCCCAATTTATAGTTTTCCTTTGACGCTAATAGTCTACAGTATATTGCAACAGTGAATAAATCGGCCAAGAGAAATATCTTTGTTAAGAGTTAATGAAGGCACAGTTTGAACGGATCAATAAACGTGATTCTTTCAGAAACTCAGAAAAATATAAGGAATTAATCTAACTGGTCTACTTGTAGTTAGATCTGGTTACATATTATTATATGTGCTTGTGTATGTAAAGTATGTATAAACGTGTGTTTATACAGGTGGGCTCACACACCTACTTCTATGCAAAGTTAAATGATATTTTGGTATACAAAATGAAAGCATCAGAGTGCACCTACATTTAGGTGCAACAATCAGCTTTTAAAAAAACTCCTTTTCTTATCCCACTGGTGGGGTCTGTTGTCCTCTAGAGCTACTTTTACTAGAACTATACAGCACATAGCTCTTACTTTTTTATTTATTCGTTCAATTTGTATAACTGCCTTTCTCTGTGACTCTGGATGGCTTACAGCACAGGTGTCAAACTCGTGACACCCCACTGCCGTCACGTGACATTTAGTGATGTTTTTTACTTTCACGGAGCTGGGGATGGCGTGGCCTGCACCAGGGGTGGTTTCTGGCTTCTTTTACTGCCGGTTCTCTCAGGGATGCACTTTTGGTGCGCACACACTTGATGCGTGCTATGCGCGCCTGCAAAGAAGTAAAAATAATTGGCGCTGATAGAATCAAGTTACTACCGCTCTGAGTCCCCTCGGGGAGAGGAAGCGGTCTATAAATTAAATTTATTAAATTTATTATTATTATTATTATTATTATTATTATTATTATTATTATTATTATTATTATTATTATTATTATTATTATTATTATTATTATTATTATTATTATTATTACATACTGGTAGGAACCTACCTCTGGCCTGCACATGATGCAACTGGCCCACAGGCCACCAGTTTGACAACCCTGGCTTATAGTAGTTACAACACTTGCCTTATGAATAGAACGTTCAAAACCCAGCAGAAAATATGTGAACGAAGACTCAATCAATGCCAACCATCTGGCTGCTTTAGACATCAACAGGAAATACTATATTTCTAACAATACAATAGCAGAGTTAGAAGGGACCTTGGAGGTCATCTAGTCCAACGCCCTGCCTAGGCAGGAAGCCCTATACCATTTCAGACAAATGGCTATCCAACATCTTCTTGAAGACTTGCAGCGTTGGGGCATTCACAACTTCTGGAGGCAACTTCTGTTCCACTGATTAATTGTTCTAACTGTCAGGAAATTTCTCCTCAGTTCTAAGTTGCTTCTCTCCTTGATTAGTTTCCACCCATTGCTTCTTGTTTTGCCCTCGGGTGCCTTGGAGAATAGTTTGACTCCCTCTTTTTTGTGGCAACCCCTGAGATATTGGAACACTGCTGTCATGTCTCCCCTAGTCCTTCTTTCCTTAATCTATATTTCTTTCCTTTCCTCTGGGTTTTAAAAATATATATAATCTCCTTTTTCTGGTTATCCTGGGGAAAAAATGCAACCACATGGCCAGATTTATTATTTATTTATTTTTTACAAAAACGTCTAGGGAAAAGTAGGTAGCTTGGGGAATTTAAAAGTTGCAATTTAAAGAAAAAGAAAAGAAATTTGCATCAGGTTTGAAACCACAATCTTTTATTCATGAGACAGGTGTTAGAAGTAATATAAGATATTAAAGATGATGGCGATCAGTGACTCAGCTGAGGGAGCATTCCTCTGAGAAATAGCTAGTGAACTGCTGGGGTTAGTCTATAATGGAGTTGTAGGAAGTTAGCACCCAGCCCTCTCCTAGAAAAATGAAATATCCTGTTTCATGAAATATTGAAAAGGCAGAACATATTTCCCTGGATCAGAAATGGAGACATATATTTTTAGGCAGGAAACAGGCTCACTCTTAATAGCCCCCACTTTCCTTAATGGGCCATTAAAATGCCCCAGCCAGTCTATTCTACATAACAAAGAGTTTCCCCCTTCAGCTCTAAAGTGATGGGATTAAGGCATGATAGTTATTAGCCCTTTACCCATCTCACCACAGGGCACCTGGGAAGAAGCAATGCTCAACCAAACTTGGACTCAAGGCAGCCTACAGAGTTGCCCCTGCAGGGTCCCATTAGGAGTCTGACAACCAATCAGAATATATTTCTTACACAGGAACAGGAAACAGAGAGGTGGGGCAGTATAAAAAACCCAGCAAGCCCCTTCTTTGCCCCTCTTCTCTTCTTCACCCAACATCTGGAAGCATGTGACCTCCCTTTTCTGTTCAGGAACACAAGCCATGTGGTCCTGCCCATCATTAAACCATCTTTCCAACAGCCTCCATGTCTCCAGCATCTTTTTCCCCACTTGGAACTGAACCCAGAAGGACATTTCTTCCAACAGAGTAAAAGTGCACCAGCCAAAGCAGAAGCAATGGGAGCAAAGGGGGAGGGGAGGGGAAGGGACACAGTACTTTAAAACCACAGCTGGAAAACGCACCTGAAATTCAAATTTGCAATGAGAAAGGTGATATTAAGCGTTTGTGACCTCCAGAAGCAGTAGCTGCCCTGTGATGGCCTGTGATGGCCAGGGAGCTGCCAGGCAGGCATACCTGTGTGGAAAGTTATCACCCATCTGGAGCCGAACCCAGAAGGACATTCCTTTTTTTTTTTTGCAAAAAAAGTTTTCTTGGTTTTTACAATTTTTTAAACAGGGAAAAAGTATATAGGGTATAAAAGAAAACATTTTAGAGTCATCCATATCGGAGGTGCAAGCCACCTCCAAGGCTTCATACAAAAATTAATTATTTTCCATTTAAGGTGGCAGGAGCTACATATGTGTCATTTCATAAAGTTCATGCATTCAATACATTGTTTCTACAAAGCATCCAAAAGAAAAAGTTACAGTATATTAAAGGAAATCATTTTTGTAATCTGAGTCTTTTAGATATTGTATTCTCATCCTCCCTCCCACCAATGGGTGGTGCCATGGCCCCTCCCGTTCCCCCATTTTCTTTCTCCAGGATTGAGGCATATTATTTTTTTTGCCATTCTGAAGCAGGTCCCGGAAAAAATGTCAGACATAGGAAGGAATTATTCCTTCTTATTTGAAAAAAAAATATTATATAAAAATGGGATCTGCTTCAGATGGTTGATGTCTGACGGAATGTTGGTGCTCTGGGAGGGGGGGAGAGTAAAAATTAAAACAATTGAAGAGGCGCAAGCCTTTAAAAAAAAAAGGACATTCCTTTTAACACCTGAATTTGAACTATTTAAGCTTGTGGGATTTCTGACTTCTTCTATAACAAAACAGAACGTCCCAATGTTACACTAGCCAGAGGCAAGAGCATATGGTTGGGGTATATGCAAAACAGAAGTCCAATGGAAGAAAGTAATTTCTTGGTGTACTCCTGAGAGACAGTTTTTACTGTACAAATACAATATTAACATAATTTAGTTTTCTCCCACAAATCATGTTAAAATATCCCACTTGGCTAAATAACTTGAAACGTGTGTTGAATAATGGACATCAGAAATGGGGAGCCTGGTAGACTGCAGTCCTTAAGAAAGATCTTCCCTCAGAGGTCCATTCCCTGCTAATCTGTTTTGCCTTCTCCTTGTCTTTCTCTTTCGTGGTGAGAAAGTCAGAGAGGAGAGAAGCAGAACTCAACGTTGTTCACTTTAATGTAGACATATTAGAAGGATCAGCTCCATTTTTGCTATGCTCTGCCTTTCTTCTTACATTTCACTGTTTGAAGTTTTAACGGTGCTGAAAAAGTGAATTATGACCGATCCTCACACTTAGGACCGTTTCAGGATCTCCACAGTCACGTGATCAAAATTTGGGCCCTTGATTGCAACCATCAGGTATTTATGATAATTGCAGTATCCTGGGTCATTTGATCATCATTTGCAACTTTCTCAGAGGGCTTCCGACAAGCAAAGTCAATGAAACGTGATGTGTGATTTGCCTGACTACCACAAAAATAGATTTGCAAATTCACTTAATGGCTACGTGGCTTAGCAACAGAGGTTCTGGTTCCATTTGTGGTAGTAAGTCAAGGACTATTAAATCTAGGTGACAATTTAAAAAATGTAATTTTAAAAAATTATTATAGATTGTTGTTATCAGAAAAAAAATCCAGTGTAACCTAATAGCAACAGTACTTCCTGAACAGAAAAGGGAGGGGGTCACATGCTTCCAGATGTTGGGTATCACTTCATAGTGCTTTGATAGTCCTCTCTAAGCAGTTTACAGAGTCAGCCTATTGCCCCTCAACAATCTGGCTCCTCATTTTACTCACCTCGGAAGGATGTAAGGCTGAGTCAACCTTGAGCCTGGTGAGATTTGAACTGCCGGAAGTGCAGCTAGCAGTCAGTGGACGTAGACTGCAGTACTGCACTCTAACCACTACACCACCTTGGCTCTGATGACATTAATGAAATAGTCAAGACAAATGGTCATGTTATAACCATAACATAGCATCCCCTTAGACTTGCATCCTTCCAAAATGCTGGAAATGATAATTTTGGGGATCCTTGGACGGCACAATTTCAGTAGAAATTCTGTAAATGGTAGACCTCACATGTGACAGAACATCAGGTTGGAGATTCCTTCTGGATGTCTTCTCTAATCCTAAGCATAAGGCATCCACTCCAGTTTTAACATCATTCTGGGACACCATTCTTATTTATCTCCATGAGAATTTAAGCAGCTCTAATGTGATTCATAACAACTTCCTCTGTTAATTCACAGTAGATACACCTAGGTAACATTGTGTCAGTCATATGATAGTAATTGCTACATTTCCTTCTATAAATAACTCATCAGGATCTCTTTTGTTAGTTTACACTCACCTTTGACTCTATATCAGGAAGCTGCTAATGGTATAGCTGTGAATAGACCTACAATGTCAGGAGGTATCAAACAATGATACAGCTTTTTGTTATTTGCCGAGTAAAGTGTCGGTATTGCTTGGTTCAGTATGGCAGGGCTCAAAGTAAAGTTAATAAAGACCCCTTTACAGAAATTTGCCAGGACAAAGCTTGGGTGATTATTGTTAATAATTGCTTTAAAGTTGTTTCTTAAGACAATAATGGAATTATGCATGGCACGCCATGAAACGAAGGCAGATTTGGCTACTGCTTGTCTGATTTTAATTGGTGGCTGTTTTATTCACCTATTTTTAGCTGCTTTTATTCTCCAGACTGTTTATTTGACAGGAATGTTTTAATGAGAATATCGATTTGAAAAATTAAACAAAGCTTTAAAGGGGATCAAAGAGGAGAAAATTCAACAAGACGCTCTTTAGAGTGGGAGAGGAAGCACAAAGAAACTTAATGGGGGCTTTTAGAAGGTTGATGTGGGAGTTGACCCCCTCATCCCAGAAATGAATTTGTATCTGGGTGGTCATACAGATATAGCTTTGAATTTGCATGTTAGAAAACTCTCTTTTCTGTTGAGTGTTGTGTTCCTTCAAAATATTTGGGGTTAGGGTTGAAGGCTGTTTTGCCCAATGGCAGAAATAAGCAACAGGGATCAGTATGTGCAAATATGGTACTCTCCAAGTCATAGAAAGAGAGAAAAGGACTAAAATCTCGATATTGTGTTCATTTATCACTACAAATAAGAGGACTTGATTAACCATAGTAATTGACTAAACAACAATTGGCTGGGTTCACCATATCTGTGAAGACAGAGATATGTAATAGCTCCAAGAAACAATTAAATAACATGTTGGGGTCTCTAAGGCAGATAGGGACAGCCCATTCCCTCCCCAAAAACTACAAAAAGAGCATCACATTGCTTTAGTGTTTAATTTACTTTTAGTATATTTTTTAGTATAGTTATTGTATCAGATGTTTTATTGTTGTTTTTATTATCGCCTGTTCACCGCCCTGAGTCCCGTAAGGAAGAAAGGGCGGTATATAAATCAATCAATCAATCAATCAATCAATCAATCAATCAATAAATTAATTGTTCAATTATAGAAGACAATACAAATTCTTTGATAATGGCATTACTTTGTTTTGGTCTGGAAAAGTTTTTTATTTCTTGTTCTCTATATACAATTATAGGTATACATTCACATAGTTATTATTCTTTTTTACGTTCAGCATTCTTATACATTATCATTCCATTTAAAGGGTTATAATATACCATTTAGGTTGTTTGTTTACGATCCCTTGGCTTTTTTGATAATGGCATTACTTTTAATAGTATGGTGTAGTGGTCAAAGTGCTGAGCTCGGATCCAGAAAACCCAGGTTCAAACTCACTCTTAGGCATGGAAGCTTCCTGGGTGGCTTTGGGCCAGTCCAGGGGTGAAATCCAGCAGGTTCTGATAGAACCAGTAGCAGAAATTTTGAGTAGTTCGGACAACCAGCAAATGCCACCTCTGGCTGGCCCCAGAGTGAGGTGAGAATGGAGATTTTGCAGTATCCTTCCCCAGCCACACCCACCAAACCACGCTCACCAATCCACGCCCACCGAGCTGGTAGTAAATTTTTTTTGAATTCCACCACTGGGCCAATCCATTTCTTTCTCCCTCACAAATGACTGGAGGGAGTAATTTTCTACTCTAAACTTACAATAAGGGGAAAGTCAGGCTATAAATCTAAAAAAAAATAAAAAATTAACTGTTCCATCTCACATCTCAACCAATTTCTATGTTTAAATAATGTAGGAGATGCGACTGTTCCTTCACAGTGAGTATCTGTGTGGGTGTGTATGTGTGAAGCATGTGAAATGTTTGCATTCCCTGGTAGACAAGGGGATCTGGGGAAATCTAAGGGGCCTACAGCTGGTTCCCTTCTGTAATTATGTGGTAATCCATCAAGCATGGTTGACTACCTTCCAAGACCGAGTTCACACAATTTATTAATTGTGCCACAACCCCCGCAGGCTAGGTGGTCAGGGAATACAGAGCCTGGGCCTGCGGCTGATGTTCTGCAATGCCAGGTCCGTTGTCAACAAAGCCCCCCTCGTCCATGACCTTGTGTCAGAGGGGGAGCCGGACCTGGTAGGAATTGCGGAAACCTGGTTGGGCCACGAGGGAGGACTTCCCCTCGTTGAAATGTGCCCACCAGGCTACCACGCTTTTCATCAGCCCCGGGCCCAAGGTAGGGGTGGAGGGGTGGCGGTCATTATCAAGGATGGTCTTGAGCCAAGAGAGACCATTGTGCCACAGACTACCGGTTGTGAGTCCCTCTGCGTGAAGTGGCTTCACGGCTTCCATGACGGCCATGGACCTGACCCAACTAATTCAAGGCCCCACCCACGAGGGTGGTCACACACCGGACCTCATCTTTGTCTCAGGCCAATGGAAGAGTGATCTGGGCTTAGGGGATATAGTCATCCCACCCTTGTCATGGTCAGATCACTCACTTCTCCGGCTCGACTTTCCAACCGCTACCCCCCGCCGCGAGGAGGCGGCACCAGAACCACCTATCTGGTTCCGCCCCAGGCGCCTGATGGACCCAGATGGGTTCCAGATGGCGCTTGGGCCACTTCCTGTACCCCTGACCCGCGCCCCGATGGAGGATCTCGTGGCCGCATGGAACACTGCGACCACGGGAGCCTTGGATCGGGTCGCGTCCTTGCGGCCTCTCTTGGGGCGCCGAACCGCCCCGGCCCCTTGGTTTACCGAGGAGCTGAGGGCGATGAAACGCCACAAGAGATGCCTAGAGAGAAGATGGAGGGCTACTCGATCTGGATCTGACCGGACACAGGTAAGAGCCCATTTACGGACTTACATTGTGGCGTTGAGAGTGGCCAAACGCCATCATTGTGCCACTCTCATAGCATCCGCAGAAAACCGCCCTGCCGCCCTGTTTAGGGTGACCCGTTCCCTCCTTCAGCAGAGGGTGCGGGAAGCCCCGTTACAGGGTAGAGCAGAGGAATTTGTGACTTTTCTGCAGGACAAAATCGCTCAGATACAGAACGAGTTAGCCCCCATTCATGGCCCAGTGGGATGCCACGAGGCTGATCTTGTTTGGGAGGAGTTTGACTCCGTTGCTTCCGAGGATATGGACAGGTTACGTGGGCGACTGCGAGCCACCACATGTTTATTGGACCCGTGTCCCTCCTGGCTTGAACTGGCATCCTGGGAGGTGACACGAGGCTGGCTCCAAGAGGTTATCAACGCATCCTTGAGTGAGGGTTCCTTGCCTGCTTCCCTAAAAGAGGCTATGGTGAGGCCCCTCCTTAAGAAGCCCTCTTTGGACCCAGCTCTTTTAACAAACTATCGTCCCGTCTCCAACCTTCCCTTCTTGGCGAAGGTTGTCGAGAGTGTGGTGGCACAACAGTTTCCCCGTCACCTGGAGGAAGTTGATTATCTAGACCCGCGCCAGTCCGGCTTTTGGCCCGGGCATAGCACTGAGACAGCATTGGTCGCGTTGGTTGATGATCTCTGGAGGGCCAGAGATGGGGGTTGTTCCTCCATCCTGGTCCTATTAGATCTCTCGGCGGCTTTCGATACCATCGACCATGGTATCCTATTGCATCGGCTGGGGAGGTTGGGGGTGGGAGGCACCGTCCTACGGTGGTTCTCCTCCTACCTCTCTGGCCGATCGCAATTTGTGTTGGCAGGGGAGCAGAGGTCGACTCCGAGACCCCTCACATGTGGGGTGCCTCAGGGGTCGGTCCTTTCGCCTCTCCTGTTTAATGCATACATGAAGCCGCTGGGTGAGATCATCCGTGGTTTTGGGGTAGAGTATCATCTCTACGCTGATGATACTCAGCTGTATATATCTACCCCAAACCACCCCAACGATGCCGTAGCGGTGATGTGCCAGTGCCTGGAAGCCGTGCGGATCTGGATGGGAAGTAACGGACTTAGGCTCAACCCGACCAAGACCGAGTGGCTGTGGTTTCCGGCTGCCCGATTCAACCACCTTTCTCCAACGCTGGCCATAGGGGGCGAACATCTTGCCCCTGTGGATGGGGCACGCAATTTGGGTGTCCTCCTGGATACCCGGCTGTCTATGGAAGAGCAAGTGACAGCCGTGGCCAGGAGGGCGTTTTACCAGGTTCGCCTGGTTCGCCAATTGCGCCCCCTATTGGATCGGGACGCCCTTCGCACAGTCACTCATGCCCTCGTGACATCTCGACTGGACTATTGTAACTCTCTCTACATGGGGCTCCCCTTGAGGTGCACCCGGAGGCTTCAGTTAGTTCAGAATGCAGCCGCGCGAGCAATTATGGGAACCACCAGGTTCACCCACGTTACACCGCTCTTGCGCGAGCTGCACTGGCTACCTGTCGTCTTCCGGGTGCGCTTCAAGGTATTAATCATCATCTTTAAAGCGCTCCAGGGCTCGGGACCTAGCTACCTGCGGGATCGGATCCTGCCTCATACATCCTCACGGCCGATTCGCTCCCACAGAGAGGGACTGCTCCGGGTGCCGTCCACTAGACTCTGTCAGCGGGCGACGCCCAGGGGAAGGGCTCTCTCTGTGGCGGGCCCGGCCCTCTGGAACGACCTTCCCCCCGATATTAGAACGACCATGGACCTCCGCTCCTTCCGCCTGAAATTGAAGACTCATCTTTTCCGCCTGGCCGGCCTAGGGTAGTCTCTCTGTCTATGGGTTTTTAAATGTATACTATATTTATTGGATGTTTTTAGTTAATGGGATTTTAGCACAGGATTGATTGAGTTTAATTCGTTTTAATTTGTATGTATTTTGTATATTTTTCGTTTTTTAATTTCCCTGTGCACCGCCCCGAGTCCCTGTGGGGAGAGGGTGCGGTCAATAAATGCAACTTTATTATTATTATTATTATTATTAAACTCAAGCCAAATATTATTGCTTAGACGTGTAACACAGGAACAAGGTCATTGGCGCATAAAACAGGAAAGGGAAGAGGAGAAGTTTGGAAAAAGAAATTAGAAACGGGAAAGGAAATTGAGGCAGAAGACTGATGTGAGGTCAGGAGCTAGGGTGGGTGGGGATAAGAAGGGTTAAAGGTGACATGCGGATTAGAAATGACCCTACATTTTTGGCTGAAGGCCTCCTGTTCAAGCACGCTTTCCTGTAAGCAGACCTGTTAAAATGTAACTATAATTTGCCTGGCTTGCTCCAGAAACATTCCTGCTTTCATTGGTTTCCTTCCACCCCCCTTAAACTATGTTTGAAGGGCAGCTTGCTGTAATTAAATTGTGGAAGGATTACCTACTGGTGTTTTCAATCTTCCTTAGCAAGGAAAAGAATTGGGGACTTAGCATCCACTAAATAAGCTATGCTCAATATAACCCAAGCCCACTGTGGGATCCAGCCATGTTACTCAGGATAACAATCAACACAGAAGCAGTCCCTGGTCCCTGCGCATCATAAAATGGCTAAATGGATTAGTTACCTCCTCAGTGCTTTCATTCAATTATCTAAAGAATGTGCAACTTGGCAGTGTTAAAACACTTCAAATTAAGAGGAGTTCAAATAATGTGGATATATTGTACATAATTACTTGTAAGCTGTTAAGGAAAGGTTGTTTACACATATGCAACTTTGCATGCGTTGGTTGTGTTGGTGGTGCTTAAAAGTTTTTGTCTCATTAGTTCTACATATATTTTTTTCCAATTTCATTTCTAAATTTATTATTAAAACATAAATCGGATTTTTTCTTGGTAGCTTTCCAACCTTAATTCAGCACATTTGCAATTAAAGTATAAAATCAATAACTTCATACTAGGTAAGAAATAGGCATCTGCTGCTCTCACCAATCTAGTGGCTGACAGCTCCAGTAACAATTCAATGATGGGTTTATGGGTATTGTAGTCCAAAACAAATCCTGGAATAGCTTTTCAGTGTTCCAATGTATGTGTGTGTGATGATTGTCTACATCAGTGATGGCGAACCTATGGCACGGGTGCCACAGGTGGCACTTGGAGCCATTTCTTAAGGCACGCAAGGCATTGCCCTGTCAGCTACAGCATGCATGTGTGCGCAGGCCAGTTGATTTAGGCCTTCTTTTGAGGCTGTTTTTCGCTTTCTGGAGGCTTCAGGGAAGCTCCTGAAGCCTCTGGAGGTGTGGGGGAGGCTGTTTTCACCCTCCCCAGGCTCCTAGAAAGCCTCTGGAGCCTGGGGAGGGCAAAAAAAGCGCGCCAAAAGCAGGGGGTCACGCACATAGCATTATGGGTGTGGCACGCTCATGCACAACCCCCCTGCGCTCCCCCCGCTTTTGGCACACAAGCCAAAAAAGGTTAGCCATCACTGGTCTACATCCTCCCAAATAGTCACATTTAGCATTTCACAGAATTTTATCTGAGAAATATTAGAGCACGCAATTTACCTTTAAATCCCCAAGTTATAACAGAACATACAAAGAACAGATATAATTGTATGTATGTATGAAAATGTATATGGCCACCCACTCATTCTCAGTAATTCTGAGCATCTTACAGAAATAAAAATCCAATATATCAACAATTAAACAGTAACACCTTACCCCCTGAATCAGATTGCTGTCACCTTTGGCTCTGAAAATGCCAGTGAGCTATCAGACTTGGCATCTTTCTTTTAGAAATGGGGAGAAGTTTGGGATTTCTGATGAATTAGGAAAAAGGGTGGTAAAAGAAATCTGGGATCTGAAAATATTTTTCAATAGATTTGAGCAGGGCTACTTTTGGCAAGAATCAGTGTCCCGAATTCAGGACTTGTTTCTTCCCAGGAAACCATACAACATGGTTGGGACTGTTTACTAGCCAGTTAGGATGATTGATCAACACTGATTGTAACAAATTATTTCTATATAAGTGAATTCAAACAGTTGCATCTCATTTTCCACAATTCTGACCAATGCAAATCTATTTTTTCTGTTGTCAAACCTATCTATGCCCCTCACTCACTTTGGCATACTCCTCACCGTAATAGATAAAGCATTATTTTTTATCTGAGAAATCTCCTTCCCTTCCCTTAAGGAAATTAAAAAGTATGAATAAACTTAGCTAAAGTTGACAAACTAGAAATTATGAAGAAATCAGAGTACTGTTATTTTATTGTTTGCTACCCCCCCCCCCCATGCATGCTCATCTGCTGATGAGTATAATAGATCAAAAGACAACAACAAAGGGTTTTTGTATTATCAGGAAATGCAATTTTTATTAAGATGTGGATCATCAACTGTTGAGTGGATATGCAAGTATGAAGAATGCAACATTTATATCAACCAATACAGCATATTTAGGATACAGTATTTAAAATATTTTATATAATTTAAGTTATTGAAATATTTAATAGAATTGCATCCTGAACAGAGTATTTGTGAACATGAAGTGACCATTTGATTTCATTACCATTTTATCTTGTAAAAATATATTTTATCCCAATACCATTTTGCACATACAGTGGTACCTCGGATCACGAACTTAATTCGTGAAATGACTCTGGTCGCGATCCGATTTGGTTGTGATGCCAGGCACAATTTCCCATAGGGTTCAATGTAAATCCGATTAATCCGTTCTGACCTTGTTTTTTGGTTGTGATGCGAGGCACAGTTTCCCATAGGGTTCAATGTAAAGCCGGTTAATCCGTTCTGACCTTGTTTTTAAAATGTCCGCGGCTCCGGTTCGTGAAGCGAAACGGAGGTCGTGAATCCGGGCATTTTTACGAACTTTTCTGTTCGTGATGCGAGGGCGGAGTTCGTGATGCGAGGCAGAGTTCGTGAAGTGAGGCGGAGTTCGTGCAGCGGAGCATTTTTTACGAACTTTTCCGTTCGTGCAGCGAAACGGTGTTCGTGAACCGGGGCACATTTTTTGGGAAATTTTTGGTCGTGAAGCGAATTGGACGTGATGAGAGGCGTTCGTGGTCCGAGGTACCACTGTATATTGTCCTGCTGGTTGTAGGCACATTAATTGCACATGTTCTTTAAAACAGATATGTATACATTTCCAGTTATGATTGGATATTTTGTTAAAATATCAGAGTTTCTTTGGAGCACACGTTCACTTGTTAGAGGGCACAATGATTCTTAACGGATAGATAAAGAGGAACAATGGAGCATACTAACTAAAAGTTAAGAAAATTAATTATTTTGCAACACTGAATAATAATCCATAAAGCATTCATGATCACTGGAAACTAATGCAGTATAAGTTGGGTGAGACTTGGCATCTAATTTTTCTTGATATTTGTGATTAAAGTTAACAGATTAAATTAAAAAAATAGTCTCTTTCATTCAATGACCTCATTATAATGGAAATGCTACATATGAATTCCCTAAATACACTAATTAGTTAACTTGGCCATTTCCTTTCCTTTGTGATGTACTGAAATTAGGTTCATTTGTTAAACGGTTTAGGAAAAAAGCTGTCTTGTTGGAGATATCTCTATTTCATCTCATCTCATATTCTGTTTTTAACTCTATGCCTGAAATTGCCCAGTCAGAAGATAAAATTGCCACCCCATCCTTGCCACCAGCACCTGACTCTCCTGGTCTGCCATTTCTGAATGCCAAAAAAGCTACTTCGTTTTGAAGTTTGGTTACCTTACTTCTTAAAAAATTATCTTAGATGTTGGCCATTATTGAATTTCCTCTATGTGAGATCAGTTTGGAACAGAAAGGGAGACAATATTCTCTGTCCCTAATATTAATCGTTGCATAAACTGATCACCTTCTCTTTTTCTTTCTCTCTCAGTTGTAGTTCTACTACACAAAACTGAAATAAAAGCTCACTGAAATAGGAGGCTTTAATAAAATCACTACTAGGAATAAAACTACAGTTTCCACAATTCTAAACCAGTAGAATGCTGTAGTTCAGATGCTCTAGACTGGAGAAATCTGGATTAACTACATGTTCTTTTTTTTCAGTGAACGATTTTCTGCTGAAAGTATGTTGTACATTGGTAAAGTGCAGAACTCCCTCAAGCCTACCAAAATTTTCCTGTTGAAAATAAATAGCAATAGCACTTAGATTTATATACTGCTTCACAGTGCTTTAGTCAGCATATTGCCCCCAACAATCTGGGTGCTCATTTTACCAACCTCAGGACGATGGAAGGCTGAGTCAATCTTGAGCCAGTCAGGGTCGAACTGCTGGCAGTCAGCAGAATTAGCATGCAATACTGAGGCACTGTGGCACTAAATGGTAGTGTTGACAAGAGGAGTTTCTGTAATAATGAACATGTAATGAACACCCAGCTTTCTCCAGTCTAGAGCATCTGAACTACAGCATTCTACCGGTTTAGAATTGTGGAAATTGTAGTCTCAACATATTCTCAAAGCACCAGATTAAAGAATACTGTATTAATAAAGTGGCTTGAAGGCTTCAGACAGGCAGTTTAGTGGTGGTCCTGGTCCAGAGATCCTGGAAAGTTTGATGGGGGCAAACAGAAACTGAATCCTGGTGAAATAGCTCCTGAGAAGCTGCTGAGTCCAAAAATAGGACATCCTTGAAAAACAGGTAGAGGCTGAATTAAAGGGATCTTTTCATAATTCAATTTTTATATGTATTCCTTGGCTTTTCTGGGTCAGGAGAATTTATTCACAGTCACTCATGCCCTGTCATTTCATGGATGACTGCAGAGCACTCTACCTGGAGCTGCCTTTAAAGACCATGTAGAAGTTTCAACCAATTCATCAGATCAGAATACTGGTTGTCATCTTTAAAGCCCCACATGGCTAAAGACTAAGCCTTGCATGCATACTTCTGGGACAGCCTCCTCTAAATTAAATCTATCCATCCAGACAGATCTGGTAGAGTGAGGAGAGAGTTCCACCATTAAGGGAATGTTGCCCCTCCTCCTTTGGAACAGCCTGTCCCCAGATATCTGGACCATTAATTTGGTTTTTGGTAACTTTTTGGGAGAGCCATAAACACATGGCTCTTTGGAAAGGCATTGGGAGATGAAGAAAAATAAATTTATTTGGAACAGTGGTGCATCAAATAAGTTGAATTATAACTGTATTAACTGTTTTTTGTTTTGTTTTAATACTAGTGCACTGATACTTTGATAGGTAGAAGTAATAAAGTAGAATTAAAAATGAAATAAATTCAAACCAACCCAGATTATTTGAATATGTTCTGGAGAGCTGAAATCTACTCCTAACACCTTTCCAGGTTTCAGGTTATCTATTGATTTCTGGAGGGACGTGGTGGCTCAGTGGCTAAGTTGCTGAGCTTGTTGATCAGAAAGGTCGGTAGTTCGGTGGTTCGAATCCCTAGTGCCGTGTAACAGGGTGAGCTCCCGTTACTTGTCCCAGCTTCTGCCAACCTAGCAGTTCGAAAGCATGTAAAAATGCAAGTAGAAAAATAGGAACCACTTTTGGTGGGAAGGTAACAGCATTCCGTGCACCTTCGGTGTTTAGTCATGCCAGCCACATGACCACAAAGACGTCTTCGGACAGGGCTGGCTCTTCGGCTTTGAAATGGAGATGAGCTGTAGAGTTGTGAATGACTAGCACATATGTGCAAGGGAAACCTTTACCTCTACCTTATTGATTTCTGAGACTGAGATCTGTGGCTAGTATGAAAGAGGTCCAAAAGTTTGTATCCATCTCCTCAGCATAAACTTCACAGAGAAAAATGTTCCCACTTTGTTTCGGGACTATGACACACCAACCCAAGGGCTCTGAAGTCAGATAAGCAGACCCTAATGCACCAAATATTTCATTTAGCTGCAACCTAAATGAGTTTTGTTTAGGCCACCATCTCTGGGCTGCAAAACTCCAGACAGCTGCCAGGTGGCAGAAGAGTCAGGTTTTTCTGACTCTCTTTACTGCCCACGCACAGTAGTAATTGTCTTGAATTTTGCAGCCCATTTACATTGGAGTGCTTCTGATAATGGGTTCCCTTCCAGGTTTGAATCTGAAGTTGGCGGAATCTAATTGCTGGGGATGCTGTTAGTGCAATTATATTAGCTGCCCACTGTACATTGGCCTCAGAGCCTACTAGATATTGGTGGCATGGAAGGGAGAAGGAGCAGTTCTACTATGCACCTGGTCCCCCTCCCCCCTCCCATGGCACTGGAGCTGCAGCATGTCCGATAACCCTGGCATCAGTTTTGGTAGCGTTTTTTTCTCTCCCAAGGTCACAACTGGCGCACAAGAGTCACCTTGGAAACTTGTGGGGCAACAAAACGGAGCCTCTCCTGTGGCCGGAGTTAAAAATGGACTCCAGCTCTTTTGGATGCAGTCCTGGTTCGGTGTTTCGGGGGATGGGGAGGCGTCGCTTTGCCACCCGTGGCCAGCCCTGGGCCTGTTAGGATTGCAAAGCGCGTCAGGCTCGGCAGCATCTCGGCTCGAAGCCTCGCTCGGTGCGCGCTGCCCGCTTGGAGAGCGGGAGTTTGGCGGCGCCGAGGCTCCTCCTCCTCCTCCTCCTCCGCCAGGTCAACCCACTCTTACCTTTCTCCGCCCTGCGGTCCTGCTTCCCAGCAGCGGCACTGCGCGGAGCGGGGACCGGAGGCTGCCACCGCCGCCGCCTCTCGAGGGCGAGCAGGAGCCATGTGACTCGCCGGTGAGTCGAGGCGTGCGAGCGAAGCCTCCTGCTTCAGAGCTACCTGATCCGAATACCAAGCCGAGGCGGCCGAGTGGTTCGGGGGCTGCCGGGGAGGCTCGAGGGAGGCGCGTCGCCAGCCGATCCGAGCGCCCCAGCGTGCCCGTTTGCCCAAAAGGCGCCGAAGATGGAGATGAAAGACCAAGGCGCTCAGATGGAGCCGCTGCTGCCCACGGTGAGGAGCCGAGGCGGGGGAGAGCCGTGGGCGAGCCTGTGCCGCAAAGCCAACTCGTGGGAGGGGGGCCGAGAGACCCAGCCGGGCTGCTTTGCGGGGTTCGGGGCCCGAGTCGGGGGGTGGGTGGGTGGGTAGGGAAGCCTTGGACGCGCTCGGCCGCCGCGGGGTCGCCATCCGCGGTGGGCTCCGGAGCGCAGGGGTTCAAGACGCGCGCGACCCCGGGGTTTTTCCCGGCCTGCTCCTGTGGCGGGGGGGTGGGGGGTGGGGAAGCGAGAGGCCTGTGGCCGCCGAGCGCAGGAGGATCGCGCCTTGGATGGAAGGGGGAGACCTCCCCCCCCTCCCCGGAGTTGCCCAGCGGCGCTTCTTGGTGGCCCTGCTGCCTGCACCTGATCTGCTTTGGAGAGGCTGCGGCTCCTGCCGCTCCATTCGCGCATGGGCTCTTCCTGGAGACCGAGTACCGGGCGAAGGGGACGACCGGTCTCTTATCATCTGCTCCTGGCCCACCGGACCTTGCCAGGCACGCAAGAATTGTCCCAGATCAGTGGTTTTGCTTCCATGTGCACCTGCATGGGCAAGTTACATTATTCTGTCCTTGTGCCAACACAGACATACGCAGACACACGCAGACATAAAGATTGAATGGGGGGGGGGGGAGAGCTGACTTTTCTACCCAAACACGTATTCTTGCAGCAACCTGCTCTTGCACATGGATGCGGAATGGCTGGGAAGGGGGCTGCTTTACAAACATGCACTCACTTGTTGGGTTTTTTGGAAGGGGGGGTGATTCTTAGAGCAGATCTTTCAGTATGATCTCTCTCTCTCCCTCCCCCCCTCCCCCCCCTCTCTCTGGGTTCTCTCCCAGAGTGAGCTAGGCTTGTTGGCACCCTCTGTTATGCATAGGTTGCCTGATTGAACACATTTTCTTTTTCTGCCTGACATAGCATGTGTGCATACAGTACATATATTTCCACAAAGGGCTGACATGTAGGTTCTTCTGAAGCACCTTGGGACCTCTTAGCAGCAAATCCCATTCAGTAACCTTACCAGAGTAAGAAGATCCTAGACATCATGCTGTTTGGGACCCCACCTTTCCTTCCTTCCATCCATCTTTCTCAGCTCACCTGTTCTAGGCATCTTCATGTCTCTAGAGCCTGCTAGGCGAAAAGGAAAGAAATGAAGAAGCGGAGCAGAATAGGATTTCTGCTGCCCTTCTAATCATAACAATAATGATAAAATAATAACATCTACTTCTCCCAGGTCCTTGAGAAATACTTAATAGGTGGATAAAATGCCAAACTCAGTCTAAAGGCTTGACTGTGCAACCAACCATAATAAAGCCCTGATGAATTTGGTGATCTTAGTGGCACCACCAATTCTGCATTATTGTGATTTCCTGCGGGTATTCAAGTCTGCAGACACTTTTTTCTGTAAATGTGAAAAATTTGGGGGATATTTTTAAACCACAGTGAAATTGCTAGCTAGCAATGTCCATTGTATCCATTGATTGGGCAAAAGTCTTTATTTTCAGAATTATTGCAGATGTTTGAACAGAGGCCTTTCCCTTAGTGTAAAGGGCATAGGCTAATCCATATAGTTAGGGAAGTTTCTAATTAGTATTTGTCCACTATATAACCTGAAAATGGTATTCATTGCATCTCAAGATGCTCACAACCTGCCATTCAGCAATGAGGAGTATACACCTTCCATATGTTCAGACAAATCTGATAAATACAGTGGCCCAACAGCTGGTTAATAAACGGTGCGCTTTGAAGTGCACTTTCTATTCAAAATTTAGATTCTCTTTTTATAAAGAAAATTACAACAATCTTGACCTTTATCGTATGGTGAAAATCAATTGCAGTATACATTCCTAGTTTAAAGCTCCTTTGTAAATCAATAAAGTAATAAAACTAGGAGAGTTTATGGGAAGATGGTGATTTGCTATGTGGATCTTTTGACAAAAATATTAATTAATTCAAAGAGTCTATGTTGAACAAAAAAAAAAAAGCCAGACTATGTGATATCACTATTACATATGCTCTGTTAATAGTCTTTCCAAACCTGGTATCTTTCAGAATTGTTAGCCAACATTGTAGCATTCTAGCCAACATGCTAGCCACCAGCAGAGACAGAAAATTCTGGGAGATACAGTAGTAGGCTTAGATTACGGCAGGCTTTTCAATACTCTTGCACCTGTGCCATTTATGAACAAGTTAATTTCTAAACCTTCTTATTTTCCCTTAGTATAAGGCTGATGGTGATTAGAAAAAAGAAGGAGAAGTTGGGACAAGTCATGCATTTGAACAAATATGCATAGCCCTTGGCTTCATTTGACAGGAATGAATTGTAGTTTTAGAAGTTACAAGAATTGCCAAGTACACAAGAGAAAAATACCATGGTTGAAGGATCATGGAAAAGTAGGAGTGCATGAAAATATAACAGTTCATGAAACGGTATAGTTAGCATTCTGTTATGATACAATTTTGGTGCTCAGGTGAATTTGAAAGTTCAGAATTCACCTGAGCTTCTTAAACAAACTTTTGCATAATATGAATGTGTTGCATTGCAGGTTCCCTAATTTCTATCCAAAGGCCATGCAACAGAATTACAGGAACTGCATTTCAATGTATCAGAAGGGTACCCAGTTAAGGAGGTTTTCTTACATCAAAAGATTTAAATATCTTAGAAACCCTATTTAGAGATTCTTTTCTTTTAAGATGAAGCTTATTAGAATTCCTCAGCTATGCAATTGCATTTTGGATTTCTGAGAAGTGCTGCTAGTAAGACAATGTAGGCTTAAGAACGGAGAATTAAGGCCCTAGTTTGACCACAGAACTTCTTCGGCTTCCAGGATATCTCCTCATCCAGAGCCAGCTATACTGTTAGAGACTGGAATAATCCTTAAAGTGGCAAATGCAGAGGATGATAGCAACCTCTACCTGTTTTCCCAATCTGTTCCCCATCAACAGGTGTGGATTTCCACTGGTGGAATTTTCCACAATGGGGCATGCTGGCTGGGAATTTGGAGACCTGACATCTACACTCTGGAGGGCCTTCAGGCTGAGGAAAACTATTCTAGACTGTTCCCCCAGAGTTTCTCTTGATTGCAGAGTAGCTCATAGTAGCTCAGAGTAGCCTGATCCTAAAATCTGCCTCTGGTGTGTGATGAGTGATACCCTAGCAACCACTAATTTAAGTGAGTTTTCTCCTGAGGAATAGAAATAAGACACCATTTTGTCCATCTCTGGAAACAAAATGTCATGGACTTGTCAGTGTGAGCCAAAGTCTGAGTCAAAGAGCCCTGTAAAGTCATTCTGCTACATCTTAATGAACGATATTGCTGAGGAAAATCAGGCCTTTCGGGCTTTATGCATAAGATGATGGCGATAAAATGCATATGAGTGTGGTGGTGGTGGGAATACTCTCTTACTGCACCTCTGTTGCTGCTCTTACTTGGAAATGGCTTGCAGTTTGTGAGCCCCTTGCTAGGGACTTGTGTGATGAAAATGCTTTTTTCCCCTGTGTGAATCTGCCCTTAAATGTGAGGCAAAGCCTGGTTTTGCCTTTTATTCTTTCAGAACATATGCTCAATGCTAGGTTGACCACTGCAGCCTCTTTCTGGATGACCAATATTCAGCATTTATGACTCTGGGGAACATTATTTCAGCTGACATAATGACGTTTGTATAGTAGCTTTTAAAAAATGAATGCGATTTGACTTGTTTAGAGGGCATTCCTGAAAGATTTTTTTTTTTTAAATTGAGCAAACATTGTATATATGTGGCACTCACAGCTAGATCCAATTAATTATTTTGGAGGTCTTGCCCAGAATGTGAATTCCAATGGGGAGGTCCTTGGTTCTCTCTGAGCTTGATTGTTTTCTTATAGATGTTTCATTACCCAAACTAGGTAACATCTAGCACTGATGATGTTACCTTGGTTGGTAATGAAATGTCTGCAAGAAAACAACCAAGCTCAGAGAGCATTAAGGAACCCTCATTTTAACCCTGAGCTACACATTTTCTCCTTTATTGAAATTCCAATGAGTCTTATTTGGCTTTTATAATAATAAACCCCATGCATATTGACTCTGCCCCAGGTATTCTGACATGTTACAGATTTGCCCTTTGAACCTCCTGTTGCGGAAGATGTTTTTTTGCTCTCACATACTGTAAAGTTCCCATTGTATCAAGAGTGGTGCTTGCATTAAAAGAAACATGAGCATTGCAACTTAACACAAGAAGCCGACATTTGGGGAATGAAAAGATGGGGGTTGGCTTGTTAGGAATAGCCCCATCTCTTTCACTTACATTTTTTGTAGTCTAATTAGTGCATGAACAGACTTTGCTCTAATTAATTTAAAATTTCATTTGAATTAAATTTTAGGAAGCAGCTAGAGTTCCTGAAGAAGCCATGCGTTGATCTGAAAAAAAAAATTCAACCTGTACAATCAGGCTATAATTATGTTAGAATCAAATAATCAGAGAATAGTAAAAAAAGAATTCATCAAGAGGCTGGATGCTTAACAAAATGAAGAGTGAGTGAAGAATTAAAAATTAGCTTGTATTTTCTGTAGATTTCAAATAGTATTTCAAATTGCTGAAATAAAGAAAAGGAAAAAAATCAACAGTTGATCTTTTATTTCTTTAAAATATGAAAGAATGATTCACTAATGAGTGGACATGCACATAAATGTGTACTCTCCTTCATCTGCATGTGTGCCTGAAATTAAATTCTATTACAAATGTTTATGAGAGATCTCTTACTTGATGGACTCATTGTTTTAATCATACTCTGACTCACGGGATGCATCATTTTTCTCCTTCAAAATATGTGAAGAAAACATATTTATTAAAATAAGCATACCTTCCCGTTTAAACTACGAACATCTTATAAAACACATTAAATCTAACATTAATAAAGTATAGCATAATAAAACACGAAGTAAAAGAAGCAGAAGTAACAGGACAAATCCAACACATTAAATGTCACTTTAATTGTTTGAAATGCCAAGTCCGTGTCTATTTTGTTCTAGTTGTTTCGTCCCAGTTCACCAAGTGTTGTTAAATCCCAGAGGTGCTTTTTTAAAGAGGCAATGGGGCTTTCTGGTTTTTTTTTTAAAGACGTTTCACTTCCCATCCAAGAAGCTTCTTCAGCTCTTTTGGGACAACAATGACCTGGATGACTGAGAATCTCCCTAAATCAATGATGGAGAACCTTTTTGTTCTCGTGTGCCAAAAGCGTGCCCGTGCACATGACAACATGTGCGTGCATGCCCACATCCATAAAACAATGTGCTCCTAGGACCAAAAAAGGGGCGTGGTGGGCCCAACCCACACCACAGTGTCCCCACCCCCGTGCATGCCTAAACTGCAATAGGAGTTATGTTGGCCTTCTATACAGCTTTATTCCTCTCTAGCATTCATCGTCATTGTTCAGTGATGCATTTCCTGCCTCTCTAGATTTACCCCTATCTGCTCCTATGAGGCACTTCCTGTTCCTGCTGGTTGTATATTGATGGCTTGTATAGTGTTTTGCAGAGACCTGAAAATCAGCTGGCCAGTGGCACATGCTTGGTGGATCTCAGTTGGGGCTTGCGTGCCGGCAGAGAGGCCTCGGCATGCTGCCTGTGGCACGTGTGCCATAGGTTCGCAATCACAGCCCTAGATGTATTGTTACATGGATATTTTGAATCATAGAATTCCAAAGTTCCGGGATAAAAATCCAAAATGTCACATCCTGTACAATTTTCTTCACTTTCACTATAAAGTATCTGGATGAATGCTTCTGTTCACAAGTGTGTGTGTGTGTGTGTGTAATTCTAAAGAATTCACATCCTATTAGAAAATTAAATATATTTCCAGAGAAGAATTCTAAATGATGTGAACGTGGACAGCAAGCCCATTCAAAAATTATCATTAGGAAATCACTTTTTACATGTAGGGGTTTCTATTAATACCATTTGCAATGTTAATACCGTTGATCTGCTCTCATGTCTAAAGCAACAACACAATTGTAGGACAGGAAGGTAGAGTTGTTGAATTTTTCCAACAAAGTACTATATTTTGAATGTGGGGAGAAAAATGCAGTAATATCTACCTTGGGGGAAGAGGTTTAGATTTTTTTTTGTCCCAAATGAGAAGTAATTGTATTAAAGTTCTACTCTAATCAACTTTCAAATGATGTTGGCTTTCTTTCCTTGCTAGCCAGTGGTTACTTCTGAAGAGAGTTTTATGTAACTGCTCCTTCATGAAATTCAGATGTCTCTTCCTTTTCTAATAATCCTTTGCATTTCCATATCTTTCCCTTTCACCAAAAAGAAAAAAAAATGGAAGGAAAAGCTACAATTGCCTCATGCAACTTTTGGATTGGTAGTACTAGGAGCTGTCCATCTGAAAACATCCTGAATTACTGAAGACAAGAGACAGTGTGACACATTTTGGACATAAATGATTTGGCCCATTGGTTAATACATGAAGGCATCTAAATAACGAAGAGTAGAATTTGCATTTAAGCAATACTTTGTTTGAGCTTACTAATTGGACTGTTACTCCTGCACTGTTTTGTTTTAATAAACATCAGGTTCATACAAAACTTTAAAGCATTACCGTAAAAAATCTGGTTACTATTTGTAACAACTATGTTGATCATCACTTCTGACTACTTCCACCTGTCCCTTCAATATTTAAGAACTAACCAGTAAGAAAAAGACCTGGCATTATATCAATATGTCATTCTCGGGACTTACTCCCAAACTAATTAGTCACATTCAAATGGCTTCAGAATCAGCCTAATTTGCTGATGAAATTCAAAACGTTGAACCATGTGAACAAGCCAATGTAGCCTGGTGTAGATATAATGTTAAGGGCTATTGTTGATCTCACATATCATGCTAAATCAGAAACAAGCATGTTATGACTATGTATAAATCACATAAAGGAGGATAGACTGGAAGTCCCATTCTGATTTTATACTAAGCCATTTAATTAGCCATTTTCTTAGCCATTCTTGTTTGTAAG
Organism: Rhabdophis nuchalis; assembly: GCA_039707465.1. NCBI lineage: Eukaryota > Metazoa > Chordata > Lepidosauria > Squamata > Natricidae > Rhabdophis > Rhabdophis nuchalis. The sequence goes on from CM077643.1 coordinate 179,078,180, forward strand.
ATTGTCTTGCTAATAATAGGAGCCAAGCTGGAGAAATTAGAAATATGTGAACATCTAGCCAGTATATTCTAGAATTCTGGTGTTTTCTCTTGTGGAAATGCAGCTTTGATTACTGTCTTTTTGCTCCTGTAAAGCTAAAATTATAAAATGTTATAGTTGGGAATATATCCTCTATTTTGGTGTCTTCCTCATGAAAAACACCACCACCAAAGACACTTATTTCTCTTCATTGCATAATAGAGGCCATGAGTGAGTTGCTACACCTCTTGACTCCTCCATATATTCTTTTTATAACAAAATACTGAAATTATCTCTGACATTCTACCTACAGTTTTTAAAGCTTTGCAATCAGCTACATTTTTATGAGGAAGATGATTATGTCAGAAATTTGCCTGTGCCTTTTTTTAGGGTGAGTGGTACTTCTTTAAGAGAACTATTACAAATTTGTGTTAATCAAGCGGCTAGATCAAGGATGTATAGTATGTGGTTATCTATTATGGCAACTTTCCCCAAGCTCATTGGACAGACCATGTTAGATAGTAATTCTTGAGTACGCAGTTCAACATATATGGAAATAATCAGATTAGGAAGTCTTTGTGATAATGTTCTCAATGTTCATTCTTAGTGGACCACCAGATCCATCATTTACTGATGATGTATTTCAATGCTTTGATCAGCAGCCTTATCACATATTAGAGATTTCAGAAGATCTGGTTCAACAGGACAATTAAAGACTCAGACTCAACCCGTCCAAGACCGAGTGGCTGTGGCTTCCGGCGTCCCGGTACAACCAGTTCACTCCATCACTGGCCATAGGGGGGGAACATCTAGCGCCTGTGGATGGGGCACGCAATCTGGGCGTCCTCCTGGATACCCGGCTGTCTATGGAAGATCAAGTGACAGCCGTGGCCAGGGGGGCGTTTTACCAGGTTCGCCTGGTACGCCAGTTGCGTCCCCTATTGGACCGGGATGCCCTTCGCACGGTCACTCATGCCCTTGTGACATCCCGTCTAGACTACTGTAATGCTCTCTACATGGGGCTTCCCTTGAGGTGCACCCGGAGACTACAGCTAGTCCAGAATGCGGCCGCGCGGGCAATTCTGGGTGCCCCTAGGCATTCCCACGTAACACCACTCCTGCGCGAACTGCACTGGCTGCCTGTGGTCTTCCGGGTGCGCTTCAAGGTGCTGACTACCATCTTTAAAGCGCTCCATGGCACGGGACCTAGCTATCTGCGAGATTGCATCCTACCCCATACATCCCTCCGACCGATTCGCTCCCACAGAGAGGGACTTCTCCGGGTGCCGTCCACTAGGCAATGCCAGCGGGCGACGCCCAGGGGAAGGGCCTTCTCTGTGGCGGGCCCCGCTCTATGGAACGACCTACCCCCCGACCTCAGGACAACCACGGACCTCCGCGCCTTCCGACAAAAGCACAAGACTTATCTATTCCAACTGGCCGGCCTGGCCTAACCTACCTTCCTGCCTCTCAGTCTGAACATTTAAATTGTTTTAATTGGGTTTTTAAGGGGTTTAGTTTTTAGTATTTTGGGTTTTTAGCGCAGGGATAAATTGTTTAATCTGATTTTATATATATTTATGATGTATTTATGTTTATATGTTTTTAATTTTCCTGTGCACCGCTCCGAGTCCCTTCGGGGAGAGGGAGCGGTCTACAAATTAAATTTATTATTATTATTATTATTATTATTAAAGAAACATTTAATGTAGATTATTGCCAACAAAACGATCAGCAAACAGAAATAAAATAGAAGAAATAAAAAAATAATTGATACTGATACATAGATTGCATTGTACGATTAGTCCAGTTTGCCTGCATATGAGCATGTCACAGGCTTGTAGATATTGGATGTCAATTAAATATATAAGTAGTGCTTTTCGGAGCCATGAACCTTCACCTCTGGTTTTTTTTAAAATCAAATATCAGTTTTTAAAGAAAAAAAAGTATATTAGTTTCTTCCTCCAAGTTTTTTAAAAAATAATACAGTTTTAAAAGGCCTGCCCTTTATTTCGACAATCTACTTTCATATGAGTGCTCTGCAGAACACCTTTCAACTTTTTAAATTTTTTTTGGCAAAGTTGAACAGTATTGTATAAGCAAAAAAGCTGTCAAGCTTGAGATTTGCAAGGAATATTCAGAAATATTCACATGAAATTTAAATAAATAATATAAATCATTTTTGCTTTTGTAAGGTTTTTGTTTCCTTTGTTTTGGCCAGGCTTGCTAGTTGTGTTCTTGCTCAGTTTATATAGTTGTGCCATTCTGCCTTGTGAGACAGACTTTACTGTCAGAAGAATAATATCTGTATGTAGTTCAACCTTTTCTATTATGATATATTGAACTTTAACTCCCAGAATTCCCAATGAATGTGGGCTTTGGTTCTGATGACTTAGAATTCTGGGAGTTGTAGTCTAATATTAGTTGGTTTGTTTATGGCAATATAGTGTAGAGCAGAGGTGGGGTTCCTACTGGTTCGGACTGGTTCGGCCGAGTAGGTAGTAACTTGGCCTGCCACACCCCCGAACTGGTTTTATCGGCAGCATCATAGGTGCCACCATCTTGTTTTTTGCTTTGTGCATGGGCAGAAACATTTTTTTTGTACTGTGCATGCACGCATTGTGCGTATCAAGCATGCACGCAGCTTGTCCCTGAACGAATTGGCAGTAGCGGCAACCGGAACCCACCCCGGTGTACAGCGTTTACACAGTCTAGAGCCATGGTGATGAACCTATGGCACACCTGCCACAGGTGGCACAAAGAGCCATTTCTGAGGGCACATGAGGCATTGCCCTGTCAGCTCCAGGGCACATTTGGGAAGACTTCTGGTTTATTTATTTATTTATTTATTTATTTATTATTTACTATTTTAATTTATAAACCGCACCTTCTCCCCGAAGGGACTCGGGGCGGTGCACAGGAAATTAAAAAGCATATAAGCATAACAATTATAAATATTTAAAACCCAATTAAATAAACTATCACCCTGCGCTAAAATCTTAAAATCCTTAAAACTATTTCCCCTTAAAATCCCGATTAAAACAATTTAAACTTCAGACTGAAGGCTGGCGAGGTAGATTAGGCCAAGCCGGTTTGTGAGTTGGGCCATTTTTCGTCTTCCCCAGGCTCCTAAAAGGCCTCTGGAGCCTGGGGTGGGCGAAAAACGGACCTACCGGGCCCACTGGAAGTAGGAAAACGGGCTGTTTCCGGCCTCTGGAGGGCCTCCAGTGGGGGCAGGGGAAGTTTTCACCCTCCTGAGGCTCCAAGAAAGCTGTGCGCGCATACGCAGGATAGTGGGGGGGTGGGGTGGTTAACACATGCGTGCACAGGGGGCATGGTGCGGGAAGCATTAAATTACGGGGGTGGGCATGCAAGCATGCGTAATAGCACACATGCATGTGCTTTTGGCACCTGAGGTGAAAAAGATTCGCCATCACTGGTCTAGAGTTTACAACATAAGTTAACCAGAAATAAATGGCTGGATTTCTCTCAGAAAAGTGGAGGGAGTGAGGGAATGGTTACAGTAACGGATTTTTAAAAGGAATGCTGAAGTGATTCCTTTATGAAATAAGTGATGGCATTGCCACCATGGCCATTGTATGACTGCTGTAGTCAGCAGGAATATTTCACTCACTGAAATAAGGAATGGGACCCCTCAAACTGCAAACTCAAATTCCACAGATTTACCCAGCAGAACATTGTGCAATCCAATATATATGGATAATTCCAAATTAGAGAAAGATGGAGAATGTCATATTCAGACATCTGATCAGTCAAACCAAAGGTCTGATTAATTACATAAAACTGGGCACTGAAATATCTTTGGGAATACCACAGATAATACTTGAAAGCAATAATTGTCTTCCATTAATAATTTTCAATAATTGGCTTTCATAATGTGATACGTATAATGGTTTTTCCTTTCATTAATTTATCTAAATCCCTTTTAAAGGCATCTGATAATCCATTGGTGATGTATTGATTGTGCACTGTGCAAATATTTTTGGCCATATTAAATCTTGTCAGCCTTAGATTGTTTGCCTTAGATGCTCCCCAGCGAGGTGTTCACTTGTGAGAGAAAATTTCACTCTACCTACTCTTTCCTTTTTTCGTAAAAAGTTGTTATTTTATTTTATAACATAAAAATTCCAACTTTAATTGAACAGTGTGTTGACTGGGTACAAGTCATTTTAGGAAGTAATAATCAAAATGTTTACAATAATATTCATTGCACTAATATCAATTATGTTAATATTAATAACAGTAGTAATAATACTATTTGTTTAACCAATTTTACATATCTTCCTTATATCACTGATCCTTTCATATATTTCCGTTTCTAGCTCCTGTTTTTGTCAGCTTGCCATTGATAAAATAAGTCCCACGTCAAAACATATTCGGTTTCTTTCTTTTCCTTAATTGTAAGTGTTAGCTTATCCATTTCTGCACATTCTAATATTTTTCTAATCACGTCTTGACCTGTTGGGATCTCTTCACTTTTCCACTGTTGTGCAAATACTATTCTCATTGCCACTAATGCATGTAAAATAGGATATACATTCCCTTTATTATACTTCTGTGGTAAAATACTATCATGGTCTCTTTTGCTTGTTCCTCTTCCATCTTAATACTTAACAAATCGCTACTTATTTTCTTTATTAATTTTTCATCTGTTCCTGTTAATATCTGACCTAATTCTGTTAATTCTTTATTTAAACCATACATTTTAACATCCTTCTCATATCTAGATTGTATCTGCACACATGACCACCATGTTATCTCAATCCCTCAGTTCCTGTTTAGTTCCCCTTTTTCATTTAAAATATATTTATATCTGGTAACATTCTCCACATCAATAACATTTGGATGAATCAGTGCCTCCATTGTTGAAAGGCAGACCAGTATTTTCAAATAGTGTTCTTTATTTTTCTCCCAAACTGATAAAACATAGTGTCTTTGGAAATAGCTATGTATTTTGTTTTTCCCATACCATAAAAAGGCGTGCCAATCTAATTCAAGATCATATCTACCTACTTTTTTCTTATTAGCTGTACCTTTATATGCTGGTGATAGGGCAAGATTAAATTCATAGTATTCAGGATGGGTGCCAGGAGAAATAATTTGTAACCTCATAAACCCAACCAAGAGAAATAAAATAAACGAATGCTCTGCATGAAATTTTACCTAGTGTGTCAAATCTGAATGCCGTTTCATTTTGCTTGGAATGCTTTCGCTTGGAGTACACATAATACATGTGTTTCTTATCTGGGTTATGTGGGATAAATTAGTTTCTCTTTTCAGTAACTTGAATCTTTCTCCCCACCTTTCCGTTTATATAGGTTTCTAGAACAAGGAGCACCAAGCAATAATATTTTTATGAGGAACACCTATTATTGTTTTTTTTTAAAAGGGGGGAGGAGGAACAAATGCAGTATTGAAATAGAGTACGTTTTAATAAAACTCTTTATTCAGCTTACATTTGATATATTGATTATAGAACAGAATAGCACATGCAAGTCTGCATAAAATGTCATATTTCATCAGATGCTCCATCAGACCATTTGATAAAGTACAATTGGTACCTTATTTTCACATTCAGTCTTGGTTTTGTGAATACCTAAAATTCACTTTCACCAAGATATGTCCATTGTACATCTCTTTCATTGAACACATGAAACACCTTTAAGTTCTTTGGGAAATGTATTTAAAATATTATTATAGAATATCCTTTTTATTCATTTGGGTGGATGAAGTTAGATACCATAAAGAGGAAAGAAAATACATGCTTAATTTTGTTGACATTGAATTTTGCTTCTGTAACCGTTCAAGATAGTCCAGAGCAGAAAATCAAAACCAAGAATACTAATACTACCTTTATTCAAATGTTACAGTATTTATTTCAGTCTGAAATTGTTTTACCCTTTTACTGCCTTTATATTCCAGAAAACCAGTGAGGGTTAATTTTGAGATATTCCTGCTTTGGACTCAGATTTCTCTCATCAGAGCTTTGTTTAGTTCGCAGCTCTTCCTCCTATCTTTCAAAGGTAATCTCACAGACCAATAGCTTCCATTCTCAGTTATCTTAGATAGTGATTATTTTAGGATTACTCATTGGGCTGTGAAAGTTGGATCATAAGAAAGGCTGACCACCAAAAATTGAGGCCTTTGAACTATGGTGCTGGAGAAGTCTCCTGCGAGTCCCTTGGATCAAACCAGTCAGTCCTAGAGCAGATCAATACTGACTGCTCTTTAGAAGGCCAGATCCTGAATATGAAAATGAAAGTCAAGTACTTTGGCCACCTAGTGAGAAGAAAGGACTCACTGGAGAAGAGCCTAATGCTGGGAAAGACTGAGAGCAAAAGAAGAATGGAATGGCAGGGAATGAGGTGGCTGGATGGAGTCACTGAAGCAGTTAGCATGAGCTTAAATGGACTTTGTGGAATGGCAGAGGACAGGAAGGCCTGGAGGAATGTTGTCCATGGGGTTGTGATGGGTCGGACATGACTTCGCAACTAACCACAACAACATTGGGCTTCATGCTTGAAGGAGATAATTCAGCTCTGGTCTCCCCAGCCATTAATTCCCTTTTGCTGCTATCACACTACACTGGATCTTAGATCTTAAGACTGAAAAGACCAAAGTCAGTTTTGATAGCAGAATCACATGAGAATGTCAACAAGGTTCTAGTCAGAAATGACTACATAGAAGAAGAAGAAGAGTGGAGAGTATGTAATAATAAATATAGAACAATACTAACATTGAAACCTACAGTATCTCCTGGAGCCAGTCCAAAGAAGACCCCCACATATTCCATAGTCATAGAATGTAAAGATGAAAAAATACATGGGGTTGAAAAGGGGTAATAAAATGGACTGAAAGAGAATGGCCAAAACATTGAATGACCCTTTCACAACAGACCATGTATTATTATGCCAGATGATTGCTCTTGTTTTCTTTTGGCAGCAGCCGATATCCAAAGCAAAATATTATGAAACTATATGACCAAATTTGGTGGTAATTACCGGTCTGTGTGTTTGTGCTTTATTCTTCAAACAAGGATTATGAGAAATATGGACAACCTTTAGAGGAACCTTTATTCATAGCATATATTAAGAAGGTCTTAGTTTAGTTCCTTGTATAGGGAGTTAGAAAAGACTGATAGTAGGGGATTGGAAGTCCAGCTGCCTCTCTTCTCTCCCCCGGTTGGGAACATTTGGCAAAAATTGTGAAGAGAGTATTTTGAGGGTTATAAGAAGAGTCCTCCTGAATCAAACAATAATCCTGTCAGGTCCAACCTTCTATATCATCAATGATCAACTGGATACTTTTTGGGGAACCTACAAACCCGACCTTTCCACTCTCTTCCCAGCCATTAGTATTTGGGACATGTTGCCTATAATCTAGGACTGCAAGCAATAGGAATAGCTATTAACATCTTGATCTTCCTTGATCCTTCCCATAAATGTCTGTATCTTGTTTTGATTTTGTCCAGATAATGAAAGCAGTGGCATGCTGCAAATCCCTCCATTTTTCCATGTCTAGGTGGTATCATAATGCATCTTTTCTGCTTGGCCGGCCTAGGGTAGTCTCTCTTTCTATGGGTTTTTTTGTTAGTAAACTTAAGTTAATTGGGAATCTTAGTATTTTAATGGGGAATTTTTAGCACAGGAACAACGTTTAATCTGTTTTTAAATATGTTTGTATATTTATTGTTTTTTATTTTCCCTGTGCACCGCTCCGAGTCCCTACGGGGAGAGGGAGCGGTCTATAAATTAAATATTATTATTATTATTATTATTATTATTATTATTATTATTATTATTATTATTATTATTATTATTATTATTATTATTATTATTATTATGTACAAAAGAGTTGGGATTTTGATGCACTGTCGCTTTCATTAAACTTGATTTAGACTTCCCCCTCAACTACACGAAGGTATCGACTCATATCTTCCCTGTAAAGGAGCTGATGGGTAAATGAAGGTTGCAGATGGTTACAGATGGGCTCATGTATATACACTTCCCAAATCTCAACTACTGGGTGGAGATGTGCATCCTACATGCCTAATGGTTTATCTGACTTCCTGCTGAGAAGCAGGTGGAGGGCAAGGCACATTTAAATGATGTTAACATTCACAGATGTATAAATACAACAATTATGCAATCGTCTCTGAACAACAGACAGATATGTTCCCTGATGTGCTAACCCAAGCTTTAGACAGGTCAGTTTGTTAACCCTCCAGCAGATCTAATTGAACTTGTCCATCTCTTTTAAAACTATCCAAATTGTCCACAATTACCACATCTTGCAATTATTTTGGATGGCCTTCTATGCTGTATTGCGTAAAAACTCTTTTGGTTCAGAATATCACAATATTTCGACCCATAAAGGGTAATTACCTCAGTTATGTTTGCATTTCACAATCAAGTGACTGCTAAAATAAAACAATGGTATTGTTATTAATCAGATAAATCAGATGAATTAAAACCACCTTTCCCAAATGGTAATTTCAATTTAGCCAAAGAAAATCTCAGTGTTCCACTATATCAAATCATTTTCTTAAATAATTTATCATTCCAAAGAAAATATTTATCAGGTATTAACATAAATATGAGAACATAAATCAAATGAGGGACTGTATTCATTTTAGTAACATTAATTTCACCTCATAGACTTAAAAGAACTTTTAACCTGTGAGTTAACATCCAATTCCATTCTAAGAAATTGGGGTTAATATAATACTCTAAATTATGTTAATAAGTCATGGTTGCCATGTTGCCTTATATATATATTTATATTTATTCAATTTATACCCCGCCCTTCTCCAAACGGACCCAGGGCGGCCTTAACATGCTCACAGCCAAAGAAATAATATTATTGATGAACATGATGGCTTACTTCTCCCAAAAGATTAAGTAAATGTCTGAATACCCACATCATGCTGAACTACAAATGCCTAGCTCCCGTTTAGCCTAGTTGTGTGAATCTATTGATGGTTGTGTTGTATATGTTTTTTAACTTCCTGTGCACCGCCCTGAGTCCCTTCGGGGAGAGAGGCGCGGTTTTATATCTAAATAAATGAAATGAAATGAATGAAATGAATCTAGCCTGAATAAAAAAGAGCATCATCTGGCATCTAAATGACTAAGTGAATGCTAAAAAAAAATCATCACATAATCAACTGCTTGTCCAAAGGAATCCATGGAAGCAGTTTGAAGGTGGGAAGTGAGGTTCAACTGAAGCTTAAACTAGGTAGGATAGAAGTTCTGGGGTGGGAGAATTTGTGAATCTGCAGAATAACAAAATTGGAAGGGACCTTGTAGATATTCTAGTCAGACCCACTGCTCAAGCAGGAGATGCTATACCAGACGTGGTATTCAGCAGGTTCTGACCAGTTCTGGAGAACCGGTAGCGGAACTTTTGAGTAGTCCAGAGAACTGGTAAATACCACCTCTGACTGGCCCCACCCCTATCTATTCTCTGCCTCCCGAGTCCCAGCTGATCGGGAGGAAATGGGGATTTTGCAGTAGCCTTCCCCTGGAGTGGGGAGGGAATGGATATTTTACAGTATCCTTCCCCTGCCATGCCCACCAAGCCACACCCACCAATATTTGTATTTCTATGTTTTTAAATCTCCTGTGCGCCGCCCCGAGTCCCTTGGTGGGAGATGGGCGTGGGATACAAATACGAAAATAAAAAAGAAAATAGAAAATAAAAGCCAAACCATGCCCACAAATCCACACCCACAGAACCGGTAGTAAAATTTTTGAATCCCACCACTGCACTATATCATTTCAGGGAAATGTTGTCAAATCCCTTCTTAAAACTTCCAGTGTTGGAGCATTCAAAACATCTGGAAGCAAGTCATTGTTGTAACTGTCAGGAAATTTTGTCTTAGTTCTGGATTGGTTCTTGCCTTGGTCGGTTTCCACCCATTGCTTCTTGTTCTACCCTCAGGAGCTTTGGAGAATAGGTCGATCCCCTCTTCTTTGTGCAGCCCTTCAAATATTGGAACACTATCATCATGTCACCCCTATTCCAGAGATGGATTCTAGCTGGTGTTACTGCCAGTTTGCTCGTGCACGTGCTTCACACACACATGCTGGATGCACAGAATGTGCGCTGTACGTGCAATGCGCCATTCAATGGAAATTGTTCTTCGCATGTGCTGAACTAAAAAAAAATGGTGGTGATGGCGACCGGGGAACCAGTTCGGTGTGTGTGTGTGGCCAGCCTGGGTTGCTGCCGGTTCTGCGACCCAGGCCAAACCTGTCCAAACTGGTAGAAACCCACTTCTGCCCTATTCCTCCTTTTCATTAAACTAGACATACCCATTTATTGCAACTACTCTTGATATGTTTTAGTCTCCAGTCCCGTAATCATCTTTGTTGCATGGGTATAATCAATAATAATCTAAAAAGAGAGAGAGCTTGGAATTGCTGCTTCAGTTGCCTCTAAAGATGGTTCAGGTTCTTTAAACCAACCAACCAACCAACCAACCAACCAACCAACCAACCAACCAACCAACCAACCAACCAACCAACCAACCAACCAACCAACCAACGGCATTTCTCAGGAGTATTTGAAGAGGATGTGAATGTGAACATTTTGAAATTGACTGTGTATCAGCTCTTCAGGTAGCCAAGCAGAACACTTTCGGGCTTAGTGCAAATTATTGTGTGTGATAATAAAGCTATATGTGGCTTACATCAATGAGAGCCCATCTTGTTGCTAAGTTGTTTTGAAGCTCTGTCTTATCATCTTACAATAAGATCCATCCAGCTTTGAGTTGGGACATGCCTTTTAGTGGGAACGTCTTTCTACAGGAAATGTGTGTAGCAAACTCACTATATCAACAAGACAAAATTGTTCATTCTGCTTCTAGCTTGATTACAGGAACAATTTGGCTCAAGATTTAATGTGCTGATGTTTTCATTTCATTACTGTTAGTTTTTAAATAATATGAATTTTGTAGTTGTGTATTAACTTCTCTGTTTTTCAATAGTTATAATTTGTAACTATGAATTGTGTTAGATTAATTTATCTTTAAATAATACAGTGCTGAGTTAAGATTGCAGGTATATGTAATAGAGGGAAAATAATTGTTATTCTCCTTGCTTAGCCTGGGGATGCAAAGCTGCTTCAACAGCAATTCAAGTATTGTAGTACAAATATCCACTTATAGCTTCCTCAGTTGTTCTTTTTCAGAACTAATTTTGATGGGATGGATCAAGAGAGCAGGAAGATTTGTTGGTATTGCTACTGCTTGATGGTTAAGAATAAGCAATCTTTGTAATAGCAATAGCACTTAGACTTATATACCGCTTCACATGCTTTCCAGCCCTCTCTAAGCAGTTTACAGAGTCAGCCTATTGCCTCCAACACTCTGGGCCCTCATTTTGCCAACCTCGGAAGGCTGGAAGGCTGAGTCAACCTAGTATATGTTGCACAGAGATCAGTCAGTAGCTGCTGATCTACTTTTTAGAAGAGAATATTTGTAGCTCAGGGTTGAATTGTGGGGTCCCTGTTGCTCTCTGTGCTTGCTTGTTTTCTTGCAGATGTTTCATTACCAAACTAGGTAACGTCATTAGTGCATAATTGATGATGTTGCCTTGTTTCGGAATGAAATGTCGGCAAGAAAACAACCAAGCTCAGAGAGCACTAAGGATCCCACAGATCTACCTTTTCCTCTATAGTTAAATAAGCATTTTCAGTAGCAACCTTTTTCAACTGGAGTCCTCTGGATGTTTTTGATTATAGGTCACATTATTTTTGGTGTTTGACTGTGTGGTAAATTAATAGAATGGATAGTGTGAACTGCATTGTGATGTTTTAATTGCTAGATTTTTCTTCTTCTTTATACTAACCTGGCAGAATACAGATAACCTGGAATAGAACAGTACATTTTGTTAACTTATAATATTTCTGTTGGAACGAACTTTTTCTATGAAAATCTAATTTGATCTATGAACTTTAATTAGGCTGCTTTTTGGAGTACTGATTAAACTAGTTCATGATGGACATGCATCAGGTGCTAAATACTGAATATAAATTCACATTTAATAGCTAACAATATATAATTAGCTGAATTCATGAATACTAAATGGCAAGTTCTGTTTTCTATAGCAATCATTGTATATTTAACCCGCCCTTCAGAGTCTGTTTCCCATTGTGTGGGTTTGTGCAGCTTTGTGAAAGTTGAAGTTTACTTCAACATTCAATTTAGTTTTAACAAGAGTGCAATGGCTCAGCTGATGCTGTTAGTTTTGGAATAGTTTTACTGATTATGACATGTGTTCTTTTTAAGAAAACAAGTCTCATTCACTTGCAAATGATAATAGGTAATAAACCTGGTCACTGAAAAAATGAGCCAGAATAAAGTTGCAGTGCAAATATTATCAAAACCTTTCTGAAAAGTAATCGTCAAGATTATTTCTGTGACCCTTTAAGTAATTTAGTTTAAATTTTGTTGGCTGCAAGAGATCCTTTTTTACTTTCCAGAAATATATTACACAGAGTTGTACATTTTTCTTGGTTAAAATTCCTGTTTGGGAATTGGGATTTTATTTGGCCTTTTTAAACATGATATATATTGTTTGGTATGGATGATACATTAATGAACTGTGTTTTTACCAATCTGCTATTCTTTTTGAGGGAACGGGTCTTCCTGTGCTTTGTAACAAAACTGTTTCTCTCTCAGTGCAACAGATCTATTGGTCGCTTAATGAAAAATAATGGAAAGTAAGTAATAAAATAAAAATCCTTAATTTCAAAATGGAAAAAGTAGCAGGCTAATGCAGAATGTGGCAAGGTGTAATAAGAATGAAGGTACTCTGCTTGAGCTGTCATCTATAAAAGGAGAAAAGCTGGGGATTGAAGTCTGTGCTTGATCCTTGCCCTCTGACACTAAAGCTTTACTTCTCTAGGTGATACATAGGATTGTTTGGTAAATAAGAAAATAGTCTCTATGCTCCTGTCAGGAGGCAGCTAAGATCCTCACACCTGTGGGCTGGTGGTATTCAGCAGGTTCTGAGCAGTTCTGGAGAACCGGTAGTAGAAATTTTGAGTAGTTCGGAGAACTGGTAAATACCACCTCTGACTGGCCACGCCCCCATCTATTCTCTTCCTCCTGAGTCCCAGCTGATCCGGAAGAAATGGGGATTTTGCAGTAATTTTCCCCTGGAGTGGGGAGGGAATGGAGATTATACAGTATCCTTCCCCTGCCATGCCCACCAAGCCATGCCCACCAAGCCACACCAAACCCACAAAGCCACACCCCCTGAATTGGTAGTAATTTTTTTTTTAATCCCACTACTGCATTGAATGACATTTGGTTACAAAAGCCTTCAGTATTTGAAAGATCTGATGAAGAAGTGACCTGCAGCCACTTCATGCTTAGAAACACCCACTCTGTTCACCAAATCTGAATGTACATGAGAAAAAAGAGATACCTGTGTCTACTATTCCCATAATATTTTGGTTATCAATTACGATTGACTCTCCTAATTGATTGGAGATTTTAACTACCCTGACATCAATTGGGAAACAAACTCTGCACCAAGTGGAAGATCCAACAGGTTCCTAACAAATCTAGCAGACAACTTTGTTTCCCAAAAGGTAGAGAAGGGAACAAGGGGATCAGCAATATTGGACTTAATTCTCACTAACAGAGAGGAAATGATAGAAGGTGTAGAAGCTACAGGAACTTTGGGGGCAAGCGATCATGAAATACTGGAATTCAACATTATGCAAACAAAAGTAGTTGAACAAAGTCAAACTAGAGTCTTAGACTTCAAGAGAGCTAATTTCAATAAACTCAGAGAGAGCTTGGGAAGGATTCCATGGATGAGAATCCTCAAGGGGAAAACAACTCAAGAAGCTTGGGAAATTTTGAAAAATGAGATTATAAAAGCCCAGTCCAGCGCAATACCAATGAAGAAGAAAAATAACAGTTCCCAAAAGAAGCCAGCATGGCTGCATAAAGAACTCTCTGACAAATTGAAAGACAAAAAGGATAAATATAAAAAGTGGAAAAAGGGGGACATAACCAAGGCAAAATATCAGCAAATAGCCCGAGCCTGTAAAGATGAAGTGAGGAAAGCTAAGGCTCACAATGAAGAAAGGCTTGCCAAAAAAGTAAAAAATAACAAAAAAAGCTTCTTCCAACATGTTAAAAATAAGAAAAAAGTTAAGGAAACAATTGGTCCACTGCTGGGAGAAAATGGCAAGAAGATGATAAGCAACAGGGAGAAAGCAGAACTATTTAACTCTTTTTTTGCATCTGTCTTTACACAAAGGGATAAAACAGTCCAATCAATCAAAAACAGCACCACAAATATCAGATTAGGAACACAAGTTGAAATAGGGAAGAAAATGGTAAGTGAGCACCTGTCTGCCCTGGACGAGTTCAAATCACCAGGACCGGATGGATTACACCCCAGGGTTCTGAAGGAACTGGCAGACGAGATCTCAGAACCACTGAACTATATCTTTCAGAGATCCTGGAGCACCGGGGAACTGCCAGAAGACTGGAAAAGAGCAGATGTGGTTCCCATCTTCAAAAAAGGAAAAAAAACAGATCCAGGAAACTATAGACCCATCAGCCTGACCTCAATACCAGGAAAGATTCTGGAAAAGATAATTAAACAACAAATAAGTGAACACCTAGAAGCAAACAAAGTAATAGCCAAAAGCCAACATGGGTTTGTCAAAAACAGATCATGCCAGACGAATCTAATTGCATTCTTTGACAAAGTAACAAAATCAGTGGACCAGAGGAATGCTGTTGATATAATTTACCTGGACTTCAGTAAGGCATTTGATAAAGTAGACCATAACCTACTATTAGATAAAGTAGAAAATTGTGGGTTAGACAGCAGCACCACCAAATGGATTCGTAACTGGCTGACCAACCGCACTCAACGTGTAGTCCTCAATGGAACTGCATCTACATGGAAGGAAGTATGCAGTGGAGTCCCCCAAGGCTCTGTTTTAGGCCCAGTACTCTTTAACATCTTAATCAACGATTTGGATGAGGGGATAAATGGGGAACTCATCAAATTCGCAGACGACACCAAGCTGGCAGGAATAGCCAACACTCCAGAAGATAGGCTTAAGATACAGAAGGATCTAGACAAACTTGAACATTGGGCACTGTCTAATAAAATGAAATTCAATTGTGAAAAAAGTAAGGTCCTACATATAGGCAAGAAAAACCAAATGCACAAGTACAGTATAGGTGGTACCTTGCTCAATAGTAGCAACTGTGAGAGGGATCTCGGAATCCTAGTGGACAACCATTTAAATATGAGCCAGCAGTGTGCAGCAGCTGCCAAAAAAGCCAACACAGTTCTAGGCTGCATCAACAGAGGGATAGAATCTAGATCGCGTGAAGTGTTAATGCCACTGTATAGTGCCTTGGTAAGGCCACACTTGGAATACTGCATACAGTTTTGGTCGCCACGATGTAGAAAAGACGTGGAGACTCTGGAAAGAGTGCAAAGAAGAGCAACCAAGATGATTAGAGGACTGGAGACTAAGACATATGAAGAACGGCTGCAGGAGCTGGGTATGTCTAGTTTGATGAAGAGAAGGACCAGGGGAGACACGATAGCAGTGTTCCGATATCTCAGAGGGTGCCACAAAGAAGAGGGAGTCAAACTTTTCTCCAAGGCACCTGGGGGCAGGACAAGGAGCAATGGGTGGAAACTAACCAAGGAGAGAAGCAACTTAGAACTAAGGAGAAATTTCCTAACAGTAAGAACAATTAACCTCTGGAACAGCTTGCCTCCAGCAG
Source organism: Rhabdophis nuchalis (assembly GCA_039707465.1). Lineage (NCBI taxonomy): Eukaryota > Metazoa > Chordata > Lepidosauria > Squamata > Natricidae > Rhabdophis > Rhabdophis nuchalis. The sequence continues at coordinate 179,094,000 of CM077643.1, forward strand.
TTGTGAATGCCCCAACCCTGGAAGTCTTTAAAAAGATTTTAGACAGCCATTTGTCTGAAATGGTATAAGGTTCCTGCCCATGCAGGGGGTTGGACTAGAAGACCTACAAGGTCCCTTCCAACTCTGCTATTGTATTGTATCATTTAACATATCTTGGTCAGCCCTTTGAGGGAGGCCAAGTCATGGCGCAGCAGTGGTCGGTTTCAAATTTTTTAAGAACCTCTTCTGTAGGTTTAGCCTGCTTTGTGGGAGTGGCTTGGCAGTAATGTGACTGGGTGGGTGTGGCCAACTTGTAAAATGTGGTGAAACTCACTTAACAACGCTCTTGCTTAGCAGCCAAAATGTTGCCTCAGAAAGTCTGGCATTTGAAGCACGCTAGTCTTAAAGCTGTCAAGTTACAAGACCCTTGCACCCCTAACCCTTTAGGAAAAAAACCCCCAGGGGTGTTCAAACTTGACAGCTTTAAGACTTGTGGACTTCAACTCCCAGAATTCCTCCTCTCGCTCTTCATCTTGATGATGTGTGGATGTGCGGGGGGAGGGAGCTGGAACCGGTTCTAAATGTCACTGTAGATTTGTGGAACCTCTTCTACAGAAGAGGTTAGAACTGGCAGGAACCCACCCCTGTGGCGCAGACAATGCAAGGACTACTGGAACTCTATTGTATAGTACTATTGTATTCTATACTGTAATAACAGAGCCTTGAGACAGAATGTTTGAGTGTCTTTCCATGCCTACTCCTTCCTCAGGACTGAGTTAACATTTACTTTCTCATAATGGTTCTTGCATTCCTTCTGCAATCTGTACTTTTCTAGACCTAATTAGCCATAAGCAATCATTTGGAGACTCTTCTTCAATTTAAAATTGTTGTAGCTCCTTGTTTTGTGGTTCCGGTTTTGAGTCGGTTGCTCGTCTCTTGAAATAAAAGCTTCAATGTGCCCATTTTTGTCACAATTATAACATGTTATCATGGATTTTTTTCTGCCTATGAAAAGTCTGTGCATTTCAATAGCTTTTTGTTTTTCAGATTTCTCTAAATGTTTAGTACCTGTTTGAACTGAAGTTTTATATCCTTTTTTTTCTTTTTTGGTTGAGCCCATTCTTATTTCTTCCTTGTTTCTTTTATGATGGAGATTTTATTTTTCACACTCTTTTATTAAAGAAGCATCACTCATTGTTCATCTTCCGGCAAAACTTTCTGATTTTCTTTTCCTTGTGTAAATATATTTAGTCCTGTCTCCCCATTTGCCTCCAGCCTTTTACAAAGCGCTTTTGACTTAAGATATTCTTAGTTCCACCAATTACTGACCCTATTTGTTCTTTATGATTTTTGAGACTTCTACAGTTTCCACCACTGCCACCATTTGTGATGAAAAGCTGGTTTATTTCAGTGGAAATGGACAATTTGGTCCACGTTTGGGCGAATGAGTAGATAAATAACCTTTGAAAACTCATTACTGTTGACCCCAGATATCAGAATTATTATGTAGATGTTTTTGTAACACTGTACTATCTTAGATGTGTAAATGTGAAGGGGTAATGTTTTTATATTTATTTTGATTTATGTCTAGTGTTTTAAGATTGATTATATTGTTTTAATTGTTGCTATGTTTTTTTACTCTATCCAGATGGGCAGCCATATACATTTTCTAAATAAACATTGTCTCTCATTTACTTTGTAGGACCAGGTGATCATGAACAATTAAACAATAGCTTGATTTCTGGTTTATTTATGGACATTATTGATGCAGTTTTCCTGGAAACAGTGTAGAAGTAGTTTGCCATTCCTTTCATCCAGGATTTTAAAAACAATCTTTTCTAATCTAGTTTACATCTCTGTTATCCCTTTGAGGGCTCTCCTCCCCGCTCCCCTCAAGCTACACAGCACAGAGAAGATCAGTCTGTCTCTATCCTCTTACCCTTTTCTAATCATTAAATTCTCTCAGCTTTATGGCTGCCTTTCCTATTAGGAAGTGACCAATTAACCCTTTAATCATACTAAATAAAAAGCAACTCTTTTTCATTACAGGGGGAATGTCAGTTTGATTGTTTAAACTGCGGTCCCCAAGATGGGTCCTAGGAGTGGCAGTGTGTTCACCAATATGACCCTTGGCCTTCCCTGCTCCATCAAACTGCTTTATACTTCCAATTTAAAAAAAAACACGAATAGGAAGCAATAATTCTGCAAGTCAGAGCGTCTTCTCCAAGCACAGCCTGTATTTCCAACAAAGCTTCTAAGTTCTATGTAAATTCCTCGGCATTCTTAGAAATTGAAAAGGTGGATGGTTGCAGTCCTATGTTTTCTTTGTTCCCAGAGTGTTTTGGATTTGGCTTCCAGGTCTCATCTACCATGGCAACCACTATGCAAGAATGCCAACAACATATTCTCAAATTTCAAATACACCCACTGGTTCAAAAAAGATTGGGGAATACCTAGAAAGGTTTCATAAGGGTAACAGTTTGATAGTCCCAATAATATGCTGAAATGTATCAAAGCATGACGATTTGGTAATTGCAAATAAGTCAATGATATGGTAACTGCAAATAAATAAATAAACTGCAAATGTCTGTCTGTCTTTATCTATCTATCTATCTTTGAATGAATGATGTTATGCAAAATTTAAGGTATAATTTTGATGTTTATAGATTTCCACCTGCTTCCAATCTACTACAGCCTCTCCAATACAAAACATTCAAGGTTTGTGAAAACAGACATATATGCAGGGTAGGGAAAATTAGTAAAAGTTGGATGGTCATCTTAGATGTGTAGAAGTGTTTTCTAATTACACAAAGTCACCATTGGATGCAATATTTTGCTAGACTCAAATAACAAAATGAAATGGATTTGTTAGTTTGGACTAACAAGACATTTTATTAAGTTGTATTAATGTGCAAACCATATTTAGCATTCGTATGTGTCCAAATTATAAATGAGGATAGTCTTATTACATAGTAACCTGGTATTCAGTAGCAGAAACCAGAATACACCCTCTAAGATCCAATGACCTGGCTTTGGGGGAGAAAAGTAAAGAGAAGAGATAAGTTGGGATTGGTTTCAACTCTGTGCCCCACTGTCACCTTAAGGGTCTCAGGTTCCCTCCATATCTTCCTCTGAGTATCATGATCTTGATTGTACTCTCTGCCTTCTCCTCTTTCCAACTATGCCCCAGCCTCTACCATCACCAACCCCATCTGGGCCATAGGACCCATCCATCCACTTTTACCCTCACAACAGATCTCAGGACCTTCCTGTAACTGTTTCTGTGGGTTCTCAGCAGCCTAAGGGGAACTATGCTGCTGTAGGTACACAACTCCAAAATCACATGCACATGTTACCTTCCAAATTTCCATTCTATGATCCCCCAAACAAATACAGTCTAGAGTGGGTCACAGATCCTGGTATACCCAACAACATGCAACATTTTATATATAAAGAAGTCCAGCAAAGTAACTTCAAAAATGTAATACTGGCCCAAGGTACAAATAGCAAAAGGCTGAGTAGCCATAGAGCTCAGGTCTATGGCTTGACCATCTAACTCCTTCCAGTCCTGGGGTCACCACTGCTGGTTGCTGGAGAATTCAAGTACCTGTGAGTTCATCACTATTGCTCTCCCAGGACTATCATGTTTTTCAAAGATAGTCTGAGTGAAAACCTCTGGCCAAACCTCCTCTCCACAATTATATTTTTCTGGTAGTCTCCATCCAAGTACTATTAAGATCTAACCTGGAATAACTTTTGCACGATGAGCCAACACTTGTCAACTGCTGTGATTTATTTACTTATGACTAATTTTTATTTAGCATTGTGAAGATTGAGTGGTGGAACTGTCAGTCACAACCAGATAACTGAGGGCTTTTCCTTCTAGTTATATCCTAGAGGTGGGAGAGGAACTGATGAGAGAGATATTGGGGAGCTATGGATGAAAAACCAATCTGAAGGAATCTCGCCTAGCTTAAGAAAATCTCCATCTGTCAGAGAGATTGGGGATAGATAGGTGGAGGGATAGAGAGTAGATAGGGGTAATGTTACATGAAACTGTTGAATTATTCAATATAATTAATTTGTTACTTCGTTCAAATGTTAACAAACTTACTGTGCTGTGCCACCTTGCATCCTCCCTAATTCTAGCCATGTTAACTGAGAGACATATAAGAGGAAAATAAAATGAGTGGGTGGTAGCAGCAAAAGAAATAGATCCTTTAGAGATCTCTCTCTATGTATTGGGATTTGGCCTTTATTTGGAAGAATAATGACTAGAGGACACACAAAGAGGCGATACATGGCAATCATGTATGATTACATTGTTCAGCATTTATGTATCTGCCTGTAAATTACCTTGTTTCCTTGAAAATAAGACCTCCCCCAATAATAAGCTCAATCGGGCTTTTGAGTGCATGTGCTAAAATAAGCCCTCCCAAAAAATAAGCCCTCCCTGAAAATATTGCTACACAGCAGCAGCCATGAAGTGACCACACTCACTGCTCCTGCACCTGAAAAATAATAAGACCTCCCCAAAAATAAGCCAAGTGCTTATTTCGGAGGTCAAAAGAAAATAAGACCCTGTCTTATTTTCGGGGAAACACAGTATTTATAACTGGTTATATATGTTGCTACAAATCATAATGTAGGCCATTGTAGATTGCCATACATAGTTGATAGCTTAATGTATTATATGAATTAGTTGACCATGGCTTATTCAGCAGAAGATAAAGTAAAATAGTATGGCTTGGAATGATGGGCGAACCCAAGCTACTGTGTTTGGTTTTTTGGTTACCTATTTAAGAATCAGGCATGTGCTGACTGAAATGGATCAATTTACTTTTGCATTATCTTCTTATATTGTGAACTCTGGAGCATTATAGCTGGTATGCATATAAAACAAATTATAATTTCAGTTTTAAGCTTTGTCTCTTTGAAAATTTTTGGTAATTAAATTAAGAATTTGGAAGTTCAATATAGATGAGAAAATGTGAAAGGGTCGTTCAACCCCCAAAGGGGTCCTGACCCACAGGTTGAGAACCACCGACTTACAGTGTGGGCTTCTTTGACTCAAATTTGAGCCCTTCTTAATGTACATTTAGGTTTGAAAAACATGTACATTATGGGTATGTATTGGCATATTGGATTTTCATACAGCAGGTACATTGTTACAAAACCAAGTGGGCTTGTCTGGGCTACAAATCTATAGTTGTTTTATACCACTTCACCCATGATGACTTTTCTCAAAGGATTCTGGGAATTATATGTTTATATCTATTTATTATTCAGTATGGCTATATTACTGCCCACCTTACAAAAATCTACTCTGAGCATGATGACCATTAATGTAACAAATATAAATGAAATAAAAAACAGAAACCCCCAAAATTGTGGGCGATCAACCATTACCCAACCCATACAACTGTCAGGTGCAAATTGACTTCAAAGCACAGAAGAATTTACTATTGCTACTTATACACAAGAATCTGGCCAACTATTGGTCAATGCGGAATTATTGCTAGATATGGATCAGCGGAATTCATGGAGGGATGGACTTAGGTCTCTTGTGGGAGCATCAAGAAGATGACACATTTTACCGCATCTTCCAGCTCTGTCTTGTTTTCTACAACTGCCTTTCAGGCGCCCCGTTTTGATAGGAGTATTGAATATTTTCTGTAAGAAATTGTTGTGGCCCGCCAGCTGCCAGCATTGCTGGTGGCAGACTAGGACAATGAGGAGGTTGTGGAAGAACTTGGGTCAGTTCTGGAGCCTGGGGATGGATGCTTAGCGTCAGACACTGAGATAGAGCTAGGGCCATCCAACATTTCCCAGCCACCAGAGAGGCAGCTGCCTTTAGAGGCTGCTATGAGTGAGGAGGAAGAAACAGCTGGGGCCTGTTCCAGATGCACATATACGCAGAGCTGTTAGGAGAGGAGAGCAATTTAGGACAAGGAGTCGACTCGAGAAGCAAGGCACACGTGGACACTGAATGGTCCCTCCCTGGCTGGGGAATAAATAGAAGGAAAGGGGAGTGGTTATCGAAGGAGACAACAGTTTGGATTTCAGAAGATTTTGCTTATCGTCTGGCAATTATCGCAAAGAACTGATAAGGTCTGTTACTGCAGTTAACTCTTGGATGGACTATTGCCTGGGCTTTTCGTATATGAATGCCATTAATTCACAGGAGATAAATAAAGAGGGTATATTCGTGACAAGGAGTCTGTTTCTTGTTTCTGCTAAGGCTGGGTCAGAACCTAAATCCTTAGGAGTATGCAGAACATTCTCTCAAGAACATGTTACAACCATGTAACAGGCTCATATTGTGGCTAGGCCACTTCTAGAACATTTGGAAGGGTCTGTTTCTAGTTTGTAGGATTCCACGTTGGAATTTTTTTTATAGATTTGACAACTCCCTTTCACTTTCCTCTTGTTTTTTGAGTAAGAGCAAAGAATGGGTGAACATAGCAGTCCTCCATAGCACCTCTTTTGTGGGTGGAAACAGAAGCAATTGTTCTGGGCTGTGGACATGTTCAGGGCCCATTGAAAGCATAACCCAATGTCTCAAAGAATCAATAGACTGATATTTCTCAAAGGCAGAAAAACGAGTCAAATAAAATCCCAAGTATTGTACTGTAGTAATCTTCTGATAATATAATTATGCTGAAATAACACGTATCCTTACAATTGAATTGACTTCCCAAAAATAGAATTCCTGTGTATTACTTTGAAAACACACCTACAGTGTTCTTTTTAGCTCACGTGAATCTGTTAACCAGGGGTTTCTTAGAATGTGGGTACTTAAAGGAAAAGGAGAATACTTCTTCTGAAGCTCAAAATATCTCAGTGCCATTTTATTCCTGCAACTGCAATTTGTGTTCTTTACACTGTAATGAGGACATCTTTAGATGTAGTCATTTTTAGTCCTCCCCCCCCCCCCCGATGCCCTGGAAGCAATACCTTTCTTCAGCCTTCTTGCTGGACCTCTCCCTCAGATACCCATGGCAAACATAGCACAAATGAAATGATTATCTTTGTTTAGGAATTATCAGTTATTAACGATGACCTGGAAGATTCTGTTCCTGAGTTTCTTTTTTCAGTACTATTTCCCAGACGCACTGCTGGCATTCTAACAACTCTCTGACAAACCTCCCACAGCCGTCTGTCAGTTCTCAGCCATCATTTGGGAATTGTTCTTCAAACCCATTCTAATATAGGCCTTTATTAATAGGCTTGATGTCTGCACCAATCAAATGAAGAATTCATTAATTCTGCATCCAGTACATTTCAACGTGAACAAAAGTACCATATGGTAGCACTCGACTAACTAGATATTGGAAAGACTTCTGAAGTGTATGTTGTTTTGCAGCGTGGAATACTTCCTTTCCTCATTTTCTTAATTTGTTAAGAAATTTTTTAACTTCATGAAAAAAAGTTTGTGAAGGAAATTATCTCTCCTGGGAAATGAAGACTGGAAATATCTTGGACTTTTTGTCCTGTTGTCTATGGTGTCACCTTTCTTTTCAGAAACACACAGATAAAATAGTATGTAACCTGGATGTTTTTCTGAACTCATTCTTGAAATTCAGGAATAGTATTCAATCATGAAATGCTGACATCCAGTTTGTTCTTTGTTGTGGCATCACACAATTCCTTCAAAACCTAGCAGTTTTGATGTTTGGGTTTTTTCCCCTTCTAAGCTGCAAAAGCATTTAAATGTAATTGATGAAACCATAAAAAGGCAGATGCTTAAGTAATGAATGGTTTTGTACATTAATATACAACAGTTGCCCTAAGAGACGTAATTTGGGTATATTTTTATAATGTTGATAAATTCCCCATTATATTTTAAAAAAGTGATGCTGCAGCCTTTTTCTGGCTTCAGAAAACTCCTGTGCTAATGTGCAAATTAGCTGGAAAATGAAGTTGGATTAAGATTTTCTGCCCCTGGATTTCAGTTCCATTTCTCCCATTTGGCCACTAGGAGGGTCAGGTATTTTGTCCAGACTACTTGGACAGTTCCTGCTTCTCCTTTCCTCTCATCCATCCTGGAGAAGAAGCACTATCTGCTTTCTCTTTCCTGGACAAGTATTTTGAGAATTAGTGGAAAAAAGCAGGTGGGGGGAGTTTTACAGCTCTTTCTATCATTTGGGCCAGAAGATAAAACTTGGGAACACTTTTGTTAATTTCACCCAATTTTTAAAACAAACAAATGGCCCATTATTTGAACTTGTTAAAAACATAAAAAGAAAAGGTCTATCTTTTATTGTTAAGCTACTGGGCTCAGGGAAAAAAAGACTGACAGGTCATGGCAGGCAGACAGGCCTCCTAGTCAGTGGTGGGGTTCAAATTTTTTTACTATTGGTTCTGTGGGCGTGGCTTAGTGGGCATGGCAGGGGAAAGATACTGTAAAATCTCCATTTTCTCCTGATCAGCCGGGAGTCCGGAGATAGAGAATAGATGGGGGTGGGGCCAGTCAGAGATGGTATTCACCGGTTCAAAATTTCCGTTACCAGTTCTCCGGAACTGGTCAGAACCTGCTGAATACCACCTCTGCTCCTAGTGCAAAATGGTCATTTGCATCCAAGATGGCGGTGCGCTTAGGCGCAGCGGCTTTGAGCTCCTGGTGTCACAGCAGACTTTTCCATCAAAACTCGCTCTGAACCTACTGTAAAAGAAAAAAGAAAAAGAGACGTGCATTTTCCTCTTCCACCAACTCCTGGGATGCCAAACAGATGTGAAGAAATAGATAACAGAAGACAGGGTGCAGTTGATCCTTTTCAACTGTCATTTGTCAGCCATTTTGTTTCAACAGTCATTTGTCGGCCTTTTCGTTTGCCTGGAGAGATTCCTGTTGTGGCTGTCACTGCTGTCTGTATCCCACCTGGTGCAAGTGTTGGCACGGCACTCAAACCAATTTCATTGTAATTTTATTACAGTATTATTACAATGACAGTAAAGATTATTATTATTATTATTATTAAGAGTTGGAAGGCCTGCCAACCTGAGCCAATCGGAATGGAGACATTTGTCTAAGATGGAATGAGGTGCAGGAGGTGAACCAGTGCCCTATTTTACAACAGTGGAGGAGAGAAAACGCTTTATTTATTTATTTATTTATTTATTTATTTATTTATTTATTTATTTATTTATTTATTTATTTATTTATTTATTTATTTATTTATTTATTTATTTATTTATTTATTTTTTCGATTTATATACCGCCCTATTTTCCCTGGGGGGACTCAGGGCGGTGCACAGAAAGATAAAAACTCCAACAACACATACAAAATATAAAAAACAATTAAATTATTAATTCTGTGCTAAAATTTAAATACTATAAAAGATTAAAACCAATAAATATTAAAATTTAAAATTATATCCTTGGTCTATGTCAGGCCGGCTAGATGAAAAAAATGTGCTTTTAACATCCGACGGAAGAGGCGTAGGTCCGTGATAGTACGGATATCGGGGGGCAGGTCGTTCCAGAGGGCCGGGCCCGCCACAGAGAAGGCCCTGCCCCTGGGAGTCGCCAGCCGGCATTGACCAGCTGTCGGCACCCTGAGGAGGCCCACTCTGTGGGAGCGGACAGGTCGAAGGGAGGTATGTGGCAGGAGGCGGTCTCTCAAGTAACCAGGACCCGTGCCATGGAGCGCTTTAAAGATGGTTACTAACACCTTGAACCGCACCCGGAAGACCACAGGCAGCCAGTGCAGCTTGCGCATATCTTTTGTGAGCAATAAAATTCCTATCAGCCTAAAAACAGAGAAACAGACAGTATTGTTTTCTTCCTTTCCATGGTATTTGGTAAATTATCCATTGTTATGTTGGAGCAAGGAGAAAGTGTGGATGAGCCCAGAGACTATTTCTAGGCAAGCACATTTAATGCCATTTTACCTGTGGATGATTTATCTTCTTCCTGTCACCAACGGTGACTGAACTGGAGCAATGTGAGAATGTTAAGTCAATTGCTCCTCATCTGCAGTTTAGAGCTGGCTACTCTGTTTGCATTCTGACTTTCAGAAATTAGTTATTTCCTTGAGCAATGACTGTGTGCTTGTACGTGTGTGCGTACTGCTATAATTTCGAAGTATTCAATATGAAGCACAAATTATAAATATATTTTCCAGTTGAAATTGGTGGGACTTGAAATATATAGCAATAGCAATAGCATTTAGACTTATATACCAGTTCACGGTATATTTACAGCCCTCTCTAAGCAGTTTACAGAGTCAGCCTATTGCCCCCAACAATCTGGGCCCTCATTTTACCGACCTCAGAAGGATGGAAGGCTGAGTCAACCTTGAGCCAGTTAGACTTGGACTGCCAAACTACTGGCAATCAGGAGTCACCAGAAGTAGCCTGCAGTACTGCACTCTAACCACTGCACCACCACGGCTCATATGAAGATTGAGAGCCACTCATTTATGGAACTGATGGGCAGCAGCGTGTATGAGTTGCAGCCCATGCTAATTTTGGATGGGGAGAGCAATTTTACTGCAACTGTTATGAATTTGGCTCCATCATAAAGACAATACAATATTTGCCACAGTTACCAGAATAGGACTTTCCAAGTTTCTTTGTAAACATAATGAAATAAACATATTTAATGAATTGACCGGAGATCTAGTTTGATTTAAGACTGCCCCATCATAGTTTTAAAAACAGAATATTGTATATGGTGAGAGAAAAAGCAAAATAATTTTACATGTACAGATTCTGAAATGTTGGTAGATACACTTTCACCCATAAATATGTATTTCACCCTTGAAAACTGAAATAATTTTTAAATGGTTTTAGTAGGTTTTATTAATGGTTTTAGTACAGGCGTATTATTTAATACATTTTAAAATATATATTTCATGTATTTTTATCATTGATTTTATTGCTGCCTGTACACCGCCCTGAGTCCCGGAAGGGAGAAGGGCGGGATAGAAATTTAAATAATAAATAAATAAATAAATAAATAAATAAATAAATAAATAAATAAATAAATAAATAAATAAATAGAGTGACTTTTTATTGCTATGGAAACCTTTGGTACATAGTATAATAAGAAAATGTTAACGGATGAATGTTGTATAGAACAATGCTGGTTGATTATGGCTAGTGCTCTATCTCAGACATGTCTTTGAGTTTGCTGTTGGGGTTACCTAGCATTTCTTCCTCCTCGTACTCTTTAATGGAACATAATGTTCCTGTATACAGTCCTTAATCTGCCCTTTTGAAAATATTACTGTGACCAGGCTTCCAGTTTGTGATATAATCATAATTACCTCACTATTCAAAAGCTCTGAAATTTCCATAGTAAGCCATGATAACATCAAGATGACAACACGTAGATATGAAGGGGCGCGGTATTGTTTGAATGCTATAGACAAGGCAAGAGATTTTTATTATGAAATACTGAAGAAAAGTGCAACGCCCCCACGTATATCTATACCAACACTAGTAGATCTGGATGGTTCAGAGCAAGATATTGAGATGGAGCAGAAACAATTTGAAAAAGAGATGGAAGAACATACTCAGTTGGATTCCCCTGGGCTTTTTTTAAGCCCTACTCTGGAGGAAATGTCGAAGACTGCTATAGGGGGATCTGTTGGAATGCCAATACGTAAATCAGATGAGCAATGTGAAGCCAGGTCTAGCACCAGACAAATTCAGAAACCGCAGAAGCAGAGGAGGTCTCAATCTCGGCGAGTTAAGAAAGACAAAAGGATTAAAGGACGAAGCAATTAATCAATCTAGATAAAAATATACAGATCTCTGCAATGCTGGTTCTCTTGGATGTGGAAACTTTTTCAGGGTTGAAAACTGGAACCGGAGCATTTGCAGTGGATCTGGTTGTTACCCTATCACGATCTTGGAACTTTATAATCCTGATGAAAAGTCACTCGGGGGTTACCTATGTAAAGGGTTTTTTTTTTGTTATTTATGGGGGCAGCTGCTTAAACTGGTATTACAAACAGCTATGGATGGAATGGAAGGAGACCTGAAGAGTTGGACTTATGAACATTGACGCGGAAAGGACTAATATTATGTTAGTGTTCTGGGAAAAAACTTGGGTCGAACTTTGAAATTTTCTTGCAATTTACTGTATCCTTCATGTGATAGGATCTGAAATTTTCCTATACCATTTCTGTTTCCTTTGTGAAGAGAGAAGTAACTTTGCTTTTTTCAAATATTAGAGTAATCTTTACATTTTTTGGTGTTGTTAAGTGGGCAATTAAGCAAATGGAGAGGGGAAAAATAGTAAACCTTTTGAATCAGGAAGGATGTAAACTTAAGCTAGGATATATGGTTTAAGTTTTATAAGTGTTAGGTTATATGACATGGTATTTAGATCTTAAGAATTATTTTGTATGTATTTTAATGTTCAACTAAAAGGGGGTGTTTATGTTGAGTTTGTTATAAGGTTTCTAATGGATTGATTATATACAGAATAAATATCAGATTAGGAAGTATTATGTAGCTTTTAGGTAAGAATGCTTTGATTGATAGGTGAATAGAGTAAATAATATTTGGAATGCTTGGAATTATTAGAGTGGTGTATAGCGGAAGTCAGGGGGGTGGGTTTGAATGGGAGGTGGGGGAGGGTTAGGGTGGAGGGCGGGGTAATATATATGTATGATTAATCTAGGCAGGGGAATAATGGGATATGCCTTTTTTTTTTTTAAAGAGAAATTTATATTATGTTTTTTATATCTTTAATTAACTTAGAAGATGGTGTTAATGGGATATTAATATACTAAGAGAAACTTATATTGTGTCTGCTGGGAGGCGAGGGGGTATAATATCTGAATGAGAAACTTATTTTAAGACGGGGTGAGGGGGGGTATAGTATTTGTATGTGATTTATATTACATGTCGGGGGGGGGGGTAAAAAGGGGGAAAATCTGTGTGAATAAAACTTTTTCAATAAAAAAAAAAAGATGACAACACGTAATCATGCAAATGATAAAATCATGTGATTACATCACAGTGTTTGATGTAACTATCCAAACTATCCATTTGCATGATGATACCTTGATAGATGTGTTGTCATTTGCTACACACACAGTCTCCCCATTGGTACCCATTTCCCTGGCATTGAATTATAATACTGCTTTTTTCAAATTGCAGTTTTAAAACTGAAAAGTAGGCATTTCTGAATTGTTCTAACGATATTTGTTCAAATACTATGTTCTAGAGAAACCATTTGTTATAAAGTTATAGGTTTGGAAGGGAACATATAGATCAGTGATGGCTAACCTTTTTTCCCTTGGGTGTCAAAAGCACGCACGCGTGCATTGTCGCACGAGGTTGCATGCCCACACCCATAATGCAATGCCCCTCCCATGTGCCCCACCCCCTATACATCCGTGTGTGACACCCCCCGCATGCTCCTCACCCCCGTGTATGTGCATGCGAACCCCCCATGTTTACCTCCAGGAAGGCGCGCACAACATCACCCTCTTTTGGCCTCCCATCCTAAAACAGCGCTGGGGGTAAAGAAGGCCTCCCATCCCAAAATAGCGCTGAGGGGAAAAAAGCCTCCCTTCTCAAAACAGTGCTGAGCGGAGGACATTCCTTCTTTCTCCCTTCTTAGCACTGTTTTGCGATGGGACGCTTCTCAAAACAGTGCTGTTTTGCAAAGGGAGGATTTCCCGCCTCTAAGCGCTGTTTTGCGATGGGGGGCTTCTCAAAACAGTGCTGAGAGGGGGGGAAAGCCTTGCAACTCAAAACAGTGCTGGGGAGGGGAATCTCTGGAGATCTGGGGAGGCAGGGGCTGCAGAAAGTGAGGAGAAAGGTATGTACATGCATCTCCCACCTCAAATTCAAAATTCAAATTAAGATTTATTAACCGCACCCTCTCCCCACAGGGACCCGGGGCGGTGCACAGGCATAATTAAAAACAATATACAAAATACAAACATTACTTAAAATAAAATTAAATAAATCTACCTATGCTAAAAATATATAATTAAAACCCATTAAAATTTGTAATTAAAAGACAGAGAGAACTATTCAAGGCCGGCCAGTCGAAAGAGATGGGTCTTCAATTTTACCCGGAAGGAGCGGAGGTCGGTGGTCGTTCTAATATCAGGGGGAAGGTCGTTCCAGAGGGCCGGGCCCGCCACAGAGAGCGCCCTTCCCCTGGGCGTCGCCCGCTGACAAAGTCTAGTGGACGGCACCCGGAGAAGCCCCTCTCTGTGGGAGCGAATCGGTCGTGAGGATGTGTGGGGCAGGATCCGATCTCGCAGATAGCTAGGTCCCGAGCCATGGAGCGCTTTGAAGATGATAACTAACACCTTGAAGCGCACCCGGAAGACGACAGGTAGCCAGTGCAGCTCGCGCAGGAGCGGTGTTACATGGGCAAACCTGGAGGTGCCCATAATTGCTCGCGCGGCCGCATTCTGAACTAACTGAAGCCTCCGGGTGCACCTCAAGGGGAGCCCCATGTAGAGAGAGTTGCAATAGTCCAGTCGGGATGTCACGAGGGCATGGGTGACTGTGCGAAGGGCGTCCCGATCCAATAGGGGGCGCAATTGGCGAACCAGGCGAACCTGGTAAAACGCCCTCCTGGCCACGGCTGTCACTTGCTCTTCCATAGACAGCCGGGTATCCAGGAGGACACCCAAATTGCGCGCCCCATCCACAGGGGCAAGATGTTCGCCCCCTATGGCCAGCGTTGGAAAAAGCTGGTTGAATCGGGCAGCCGGAAACCACAGCCACTCGGTCTTGGTCGGGTTGAGCCTAAGTCCGTTACTTCCCATCCAGATCCGCACGGCTTCCAGGCACTGGCACATCACCGCTACGGCATCGTTGGGGTGGTCTGGGGTAGATATGTACAGCTGGGTGTCATCAGCGTACAGATGGTACTCTACCCCAAAACCACGGATGATCTCACCCAGCGGCTTCATGTATGCATTAAACAGGAGAGGCGAGAGGACCGACCCCTGAGGCACCCCGCATGTGAGGGGTCTCGGGGTCGACCTCTGCTCTCCTGCCCGCACAAATTGCGATCGGCCAGAGAGGTAGGAGGAGAACCACCGCAAAACGGTGCCTCCCACCCCCAACCCCCCCAGCCGATGCAATAGGATACCATGGTCGATGGTATCGAAAGCCGCCGAGAGGTCTAATAGGACCAGGATGGAGGAACATCCCCCATCTCTGGCCCTCCAGAGATCATCTACCAACGCGACCAATGCCGTCTCGGTGCTATGCCCGGGCCGAAAGCCGGACTGGCGCGGATCTAGGGTAAACCCAAAAATCAGCTGGCCAGCAGGAGGCGTTCATGCTGGGCAACGGCTTGCATGCCCGCAGAGAAGACTCTGTGTGCCACCTGTGGCACATGTGCCATAGGTTCGCCATCACGGTTATAGATCATCAAATCCAACACCACTCAATTCAGAAACATTTGAATTAAGCATCTCTAATAGTCTTTCTAAAATTTCGTATGGAAAGACCCTTCTTCCAAAGACGCAGGACAGATTTAATTTAAATTGCAAGTTGGAAGATTTCCCCAAAGGTGCTTTTTCAGGAGGCAACTGGACTTTGGTATTTTTTCTTTGAAGACATTCACTTCTCATCCAAGAAGATAGTGGGGAATGGAAGGATTTATATTCCTTGCAGCCAGCTGGTCATTTGCATCTTTTTAGAAAGTCATTGAGGCCACTTGGAGGTTTACCTATTTTATTTCTACCAGCTCACTGATGTCTCAGGGGTTGCCACAAAGAAGAGGGAGTCAAACTATTCTCCAAAGCACCTGAGGGCAGAACAAGAAGCAATGGGTGGAAACTAATCAAGGAGAGAAGCAACTTAGAACTGAGGAGAAATTTCCCGACAGTTAGGACAATTAATCAGTGGAACAGCTTGCCTCCAGAAGTTGTGAATGCCCCAACACTGCAAGTCTTCAAGAAGATGTTGGATAGCCATTTGTCTGAAACTGTATAGGGCAGTGATGGCTAACCTTTTTTGGCTCGTGTGCCAAAAACGGGGGGAGCGCAGGGGGGTCGTGCGTGGGCATGCCACATCCATAATGCTATGTGCGTGACCCCCTGCTTTTGGCGTGCTTTTTCCGCCCTCCCCAGGCTCCAGAGGCTTTCTAAGAGCCTGGCGAGGGTGAAAACAGCCTCCCCTCCCCACCTCCAGAGGCTTCAGGAGCTTCTCTGAAGCCTCCAGAGGGTGAAAAACGGCCTCAAAAGAAGGCCTAAAACAGCTGGCCAGCGCACACATGCGCGCTAGTGCTGACAGGGAAACGCTTCGCGTGCCCTAAGAAATGGTTCCGCGTGCCACCTGTGGCACCCGTGCCATAGGTTCGCCATCACTAGTATAGGATTTCCTGCCTAGGCAGGGAGTTGGACTAGATGACCTCCAAGGTCCCTTCCAAGTCTGCTATTGTATTGTATTGATATTTTTTTTTACATTTCTTTAAAAGACTTTTAAATTTTCTTCCTTAATCACGTCCCTTGCATTCAAACCCAGACTTTGCAGTCTTGTCTGGTTCAAAAATTCTCAGTTCATTTATCTTCTTCTTTTTTTTTTAGAGAGAAACCTGTTAGAGTTTGTTCACTTCTATCTCATTTCACATCCATATTACCAGTAGCAAGTAGGACAGAGTACAGTTAGAAGTCTTGTTCACATCTGTACTTTTTAAAGTTAGGTTCATTTTTTATGAAATATCTGTTTCAAATTTGGATTTAAATAAATGGATTGGATTTCAATTTTACATATTATGATTTCTTTCATAAGTCAGTCTACTCCACAGTTGCACATGTTTTAATGCTAAATTAGGTGATTTATCCTAATGTTTATCCAAAATCTCTTTTGACAACACACTGATCCTTATTAGTTCAACTCCTCTTTGGAGCAACAGAGATAAAGTTGCGGTTGAAAGTATTGGTTCAGTGGATACAATATCTTTCTACCACACCAGTTGACCGTTAGGCAGTATTTTAGGACTAGAGTCATCTGGAATTTTGAAGAAACATTGCAGGCAATCTCACAAAATGGTGAAGAACAGTTCTGTTTATAAAATGGCTGCCATAAGAAATTGCTCCCGTTACAAAATACAGCTTACCCTAAAAACTACTTGGAAAATTGCTTCTAAGCCAGAGAATCTTTGTCTACATATAACACAGAATGGAGGAAGGGATTAGGGGGAAGTACAATCTGCCTGAACTTTCTGGAACTCTAAGCAGATCTCCTGTCATTTTTAAAAATAATGCTAATGCCTGGCACGTTGCCATTTTAAAAATAACAATGGTCCCCTTGGAGTTTTTAAAATAATTTGCCTGGCAGTTTGCTGCATTGTTATGAAAACTGTACCCAAAAATTCTGACATCTTTCTAGTGTCAATGGGGGTGGGTGGGGGTGGGGGATGGAAATAGGACATAAATGGTCCTTAGAAGCAAAGCACTTTGCCTTCTCAAACTGCAGCTGTCTTCTGTGCCATTTCCTGTGGATATTTCTGAAAGCTGTGTGAACAAGCTTTGCTGAAATTGAGTCCCCCCCCCCCCCGAAATGCAAGTTCCCTCTTCCTCCATCGTGAAGGCAAGGGTGGCTTAAATTCTTACAGAAGCCCCAGGCAGAGAAAGCAACAAAATAAATAACATACTGTGAATTAGCCGAAGAGAAAGAGAACCAACAGTGAGCAGATAGACGGACTGTAGCCTATCAGCGTCAAAGCCATTTTTGCCCCTGCCTGGAGCTGGTACAAAATAACATCTTATGTAGTGTGACGGATTGAAAATAAAAAAGTGTGATGGAGAAAGGAATCTGTAAGTTGGCACCTGCTGACAGGTTCAAGGTTATAACCTGGCACCTCTACAGAAAAACAGAGAGGCTGACCAAACAGCCAGACCTGAGCCTCTGCCCCAGTTATCTATGAAAAGTCTTAGAACATGCAACAAGAAACATAGAATCATAGGGCTGGAAGGAACCTTGGAGATCCTGCTCAAGACAGGAGACCTTATACTATCCCATTCAAATGGTTATCCAATCAATTTCTGCAACCTCCAGTGATGGAGCAGTCACAATTCCAGGAGACAAGTGATTCCATTGATTAATTCTTCATACTGAGAAAATGTCTCCTTACTTCTAGGATGGATCTCTCTTTAACAACTTCCACCCACTATTTCTTGTCTATAAAGGTTATCCTATTGTATCCTATCCTACCCTAGCCACCCCACCCCATCCCATCCCATCCCATCTTATCTTTCTAGGGTTTCATCATCTTTTTTATATCATGATGACAAGAACAGGACATGGTATTCCAAGTGTGGCCTCATTAGTGCAACATAAAATGGCATTATCATTTCTTGGGATCTTTATGTTATCCCTCTGTTGGTGCAGCCCAGGACTGGATTGACTTTTTTGGCAGCTGCAGCATATTGCTGACTCCTACTTAAGTGGTGGTTCACTAGGACAGGGGTCTCCAACCTTTGCAACTTTAAGTCTGAAGGACTTCAGCTCCCAGACTTCTCCAGCCAGCTTTGCTGGCTGGAGAATTCTGGGAGTTGAAGTCCTTCAGACTTAAAGTTGCAAAGGTTGGAGACCCCTGCACTAGGAGACCTAGATCTCTCTCACAGTTACTCAAACCAGGCACCACCTATTTTGCACCTATGCATTTGGTTGTTCTTGTCCAAATGCAAGGCACTTTATTTTTCTCCACTGAACTGCATCTTGTTGGAGAGGGTCCAATGCTCAGCTCTGTCAAGATCCTTCTGAAGCTTGAGTCTATCTTCCAAAGGGTTAACCAATTCTCCCCAGGTTGTATGAAAAACTTGCTCCCTGAAAGGTAGGACTCCTTAAAACAGGAGGAAAACAAGTTGTTGGCAATTTGGAATAATAATAATAATAATAATAATAATAATAATAATAATAATAATAATAATAATAATAATAATAATAATAATAATTAATTTTGTATACCGCATCCTCTCCCCAAGGGGACTCGGAGCGGTGCACAGGGAAATTAAAACATATAAAAATATATACAAACAATAAATACAATAAATAAAAGCAGATTAAATTGATCGTCCCTGCGCTAAAAACCCCATTAAAACTAAATTCCCTAAACACCCCAGAGGTAGAGACTAACCAAGGCCGGCCAGGCAGAAAAAGTGTGTTTTCAGTTTTCGACGGAAGGAGCGGAGGTCCGTAGTTGTTCTAATGATTCAGCATGTTGCTAAGCAGCAAACTCTTATCTATCTGTTCCAAAGAAAAATAAATAATAATAGACAGTAGAGTGTTTTTTTAAAATAAAATATGCCCTTTGTAAAATCACTTCTTAAAATACAGGGGATACAATATATTAAATTCAGGGAAATTTTTTTTGTTGTAAAATTTTTATTGGTTTTATAACATTTATAGGAAAAGGGTGCATAGGTATATAGAAAATTTTGGTAGCTCCCATGCTGGCAGTAGAACCCCCCCCACATCCCCCAGGTTTACAATTTTAAGTGCAACATACAAAGGATAAGCATATACAGAGTTCTTACTTTATATCAACCATATGTTCAATCCTTTCTTTCTTTGCCATTTTCAAAAATATTTCAAATACAATTACTTTTGTGACCTGAGCCTTGTCGATATTGCTCCCTCCTCCTTGTCCCCAGGTGGAGGCATTTCAGTTTAATAGCCTAGGCTTGCAAGAGGTCACTGTAGATGCTACAAAATGCATCTTAAGATTCACAGTGAATATAGGCTGCCTTTGAATAGGTGGCATGCAACTAGATGTATAAATACATTTTAGAACAATGTATTTTCAGTGCTTGCACATTTATTGTAACAATACAGTAGTCTGAACAGGCTTTTACACTTACAGCATCAACTTCCTTTTGAGAACTGAACTGAATTTTGAGAATTTGTAAGTTGTGATATTGTGCTTAGAATTTCTTTGTCAGGCTTCTTCTATGTGTTGCTCCTCTAAAACATTTTTCAGTGACACTGAAAACATTTAAGGTTCCTGGCTAGGAATCAGTAACTGTGGCTCAGAGATCAATGGATGTAGCTTTGAACAACTTATTTAATGCTGACAGATTTGTAGGGACTGCAAACACCGTTGTATTCTGACTGTCTTTATAATTTGGTTGTCAATCATTTATCAATTATTAGAGTGGCCTTGGCAAAAGACAAGTTGGCTATTTCTGTACTAAATAATGACTCATTATTATTACTATGTACTGAAGGATAATTTATTATTATGTATATCTGAGACCTTAGTGTATTTTTCTGTGCTTCAGTAGACAGGACATATCCAAGGATGAGTTAAGATACAATGCTGAGCCATAATGCATTGCAAACCATGATCTGTGATGTAAAGACCCGTCCTCTCTACAATACAATGGCAGAGTTGGAACGGACCTTGTAGGTCTTCTAGTCCAACCCCCTGCGTGGGCAGGAACCTTATACCATTTCAAATACCTTATACCCTAACAAATGTATCTTGTTCCAGGAATTGTAATTAAATTATGATTTAGCACAATGTGCGTATCCAACTATACAGTAACCTTCAAGAAAATAAGAACTATGAGGGTTCTGAGTGTTGTTTCATAAACACTGAAAAAACTACTCATTCCCACCTGACCCTTTGTCTTGTCCTGATTTTTTGAAGACAGGCAATAATTTTTCCTGTGGAGTCAGTAATGTTTGTCTTTGCTATGTTTGTTCCTGAAGCAACATGCTACAATCACCCCTTCTTCCATACAGTTATTAGAGGAGCACAGAGATGAAGACCGGAGGCAGGAGAATGGCCCCCCCTCTGGAATCTGCTGTCCAAACTCAACAGCTTATCACTTCATGGTAAGGATCACCCTGGGAATAAGCTTATTTGATGTCTGAATTGTTTCTGGTTGCAATAGTGGAGAATATCAGTAGCTCAGGATAGACTTGTTGATATTGTCTGAGCTTGTTTTTCTTGTAACAGACATTTCATTACCAGACTAGGCAACCACATCACTGCACAGAAAGTATTTTTGCTCATGCAAATGTATTTTTGCTCATGTATCAGAAATACAAGAACTATTAGCAGCAGAGAATAAGCTATTCCATCTACACATGGATTTATTTATAGACATTATCTATAATTATCTATAATTATCTATCTCTACCTCTACCTCTGTCTGTCTGTCTGTCTACCTATCCATATCTCCCTTAAATATGTTAAGTAAAGACCTGTTCTTGGACAGAATGTATTCAGATGTCTACAGTGATTCTCTGGAAAGAGCAATAAATACACTGCCCAGCTTGCAGAGTGAAAGTTTAAAAAAAACTGCAATTCCAATCATATTTTTAAAACATTTTTCTGATAAAAGCATGTCCTTGGCATTCCATTTTATAGGATGTATTATTTGGATGTGGATTATAACTAAATTATTATGGGCTTTAATGCTTCTGTAAAAGTAAAATGGCTACATGAACACTTCCCTTTGACACTGCTTTCCATACGACCTGTTTTTCTAGGAACATTTACTTGTTCTTTGATTTTCATTCAATGAGATGCATGGGAAGCCAGATCTAAGCTGTTCTAGTAGGGGATTTTTAACATAATCTGTGAAAAAGTGTCCGTTTTTAAGACTTGTTTTCTGTTCATTGCAGCAGTCTAACACATATATCCTTCTAGAACTAGTGAATTTGCCTTATGTTTCTAGCATTTGCTTTTAGATGTATAGAACCACTTATCCATAGATGGATGTAGAACCTATAGTTGATACTGATCCATTTTTCATCCCACCTCATAAGTGTGTAAACCTTTGCTATGCTAGCTGAGAAATAGTCCCAGACAGTGGAAGTTTAGATGATGCAACATTGCAACCTACCACATTCTGAATACCTGCTGCTCATACAATAAACAAGCAGCAGTAGAGCATTGCCGATCATAGAAAACTCTGAGAACATCATCTTATTTTCGGTCTCTCCACTTCACAGCTAAATGCAACACAGCTGGCCATACGTTGTTTCTGTCCATCAATTAGCCAAACTGCTGCTTATCTTCCTTCTGCCCTTCCTGGTGAGCAAGGGGCTTACTTCTCTGATCCTTTGGCTGCGAAGTCAAACTGGGAGAGAAGTGGGTCGATTGGCACCCAGCCTCACAAATGGCAGTGTGTTATCTAGGATAAATTTGTCGGTCTAAACCTCTAGGTCATAAATCCAGTCCAAGTTCAGAATGCAAAATGAACTTCTCAAGAGAACGGCATAGAAAAGGATAAATAGAGAGGCCAAGAGACAAGTTGCAATCAAATGCTAAGTTTTTCTTTTTATTATTTTACCGAGGACCCAGTGAAACTGAGAGTCAAGACTGGCTTCCAGGGCTGCAGCAGCAAAGTAGAAAGTCAACATCCTTTGCCCTTCTCAGTGTGCTCCCTAAATGCCAAAGATCTCTGGCCCTGCCAGAGCATAGCAGGTTACAGGTAGCTCTTGACTTATGACCACAGATGAGCTCAACATTTCTATTAATAATAATAATAATTTAATTTATAGACCGCTCCTCTCCCCATAGGGACTCGGAGCGGTGCACAGGGAAACTAAAACCACAATACAATATACACATACAGTTAAGAAAAAATTAAATATGAGCCTGTGCTAAAATCCCCTTAATCTGCTAAAATACCCAATTAAAAACAGCTAAACCCTGTAGAGAGAGGCTAACCAAGGCCGGCCAAACGGAAAAGATGAGTTTTTAATTTCAGACGGAAGGAGCGGAAGTCCGTGGTTGTTCTGATGTCGGGGGGAAGGTCGTTCCAGAGGGCTGGGCCCGCCACAGAGAGAGCCCTTCCCCTGGGTGTCGCCCGCTGACAGAGTCTAGTGGACGGCACCCGGAGAAGTCCCTCTCTGTGGGAGCGAATCGGCCGTGAGGATGTATGCGGCAGGATCCGATCCCGCAGATAGCTAGGTCCCGAGCCATGGAGCGCTTTAAAAATGATGACTAATACCTTGAAGCGCACCCGGAAGACGACAGGCAGCCAGTGCAGCTCGCGCAGAAGTGGAGTTATGTGGGCAAATCTGGAGGTACCCAAGATTGCCCGCGCGGCTGCATTCTGAACCATCTGAAGTCTCCGGGTGCACCTCAAGGGGAGCCCCATGTAGAGAGAGTTACAATAGTCCAGTCGCGATGTCACGAGAGCATGAGTGACTGTGCGAAGGGCGTCCCGATCCAATAGGGGGCGCAACTGGCGAACCAGGCGAACCTGGTAAAACGCCCTCCTGGCCACGGCTGTCACTTGATCTTCCATGGACAGCCGGGCATCCAGGAGGACACCCAAGTTGCGCGCCCCATCCACAGGGGCAAGATGTTCGCCCCCTATAGCCAGCGATGGAGTCAGCTGGTTGAATCGGGCAGCCGGAAACCACAGCCACTCGGTCTTGGTCGGGTTGAGCCCGAGTCCGGGCTCAACCCAACTGTCTTGCTAAGCAAGACAGTTGTTAAGTGAGTTTTGCCCCATTTTACAACCCCTTTTGCCACAGTTGTTAAGTGAATCTGGCAACAAAGATGATTAGGGGACTGGAGACTAAAACATATGAGGAACGGTTGCATGCAGGTATGTCTAGTTTAATGAAAAGAAGGACCAGGGGAGACATGATAGCAGCGTTTCAATATCTCAGGGGTTGCCACAAAGGAGAGGGAGTCAAGCTATTCTCCAAAGCACCTGAGGGCAGGACAAGAGCAATGGGTGGAAACTAATCAAGGAGAGAAGCAATTTAGAACTAAGGAGAAATTTCCTGACAGTTAGAACAAATAACCAGTGGAACAACTTGCCTCCAGAAGTTGTGGGTGCTCCAACACTGGATTTTTTATTGGACAACCATTTATCTGAAGTGCCGTAGGGTTTCATACCTGAGCAGGGGGTTGAACTAGAAGATCTCTAAGGTCCCTTCCAACTCTGCTATTCCTATTCCTATTCCTATTCCTATTCCTATTCTATTCTCTGAATCATTGCAGTTAAGTTAGAAACACAGTTGTGAAGTGAATCTGACTTCCTCATTGACTTTGCTTGTCAGAAGGTTGCAAATGGTGATCATATGGCCCTGGGACACTGCAGCATTCATAGATACATGCCAGTTGCCAAGCGTCTGATTTTTTGATCACGCGACCACGACAACACTGCCAAGTGGGAAGAATGGTTATAAGTTGCTTTTTTCAATGCTGTTGTAACTTTGAATGGTCATTAAATCAATGGTTGTAAATGGACTACCCGTATTCCTGAACTTTTGAATTAAGCAGTTTCTCAGCATAGCCAAGTACTCTGATACTTCTCATATTCATTGTTCATCCACAGACACTGGTGGTTTTCAAGACTGGATGGAGGAAGTGTAGATCAGCTCCTGTTTTAGGTCAAATATCAATCCTCTCCTGGCTTGGGCCAATGTCTGTTTGGTTCAGAGCTATAGGCACACTTTTATATATAAGTACCATAACTATATTGAAAGATCCAATAGTGTTGATAAGTCTTTTCATGCTTCATCATTGCCCTGTGATACAGTACAGAGGCCTTGTCTTCCCAGATGTTTGGTTCTGATTATTCCTGGTGGTGTTTGAAAGCAACTGCAATTACTATTATCTTTGGGGGACTTTTGTGTGTGTGTGACTCACTTGTCCACCATTTGCTGACTGGGTTCCAGTTAACCATTATGCCAGCGTGTGGTTGACATGAGAAGTCATCAGAACATTGAGTTTTATTGGGGATTGAGAGAAGGAAATTCTGTTTCTGGTAAGCTACCAGCTGTGGTGAGGGTTTCACAGCATGCTGCCAGGTGAGTCAATGGACTTCCTGGAGCAGATGATGATGTGTATTATTAACAAGTCTTGGCATTATGCCTTCCTCTCTGTGCAGAAATAATTAGAACCGTAGCTGAAAGGACAACTTTGCCTTTTTGAAAAAAAAGAAGAAGAGTCTGAGAGAGAGAGAGATCCTTTTGCTAGTTTGGAAATTTTATTTGATGAAAAACTATAAAATGATGTCATGCTTCATTCCAAAGTACCACCTGGTTCTCATTTGTTAATACTGGCATTCAATTCTATACTAAAATGGAGTTGTTTTCTGTGCAGCTCTGTACATTTACTGGCTTGTAAGGTCACGAATCCAGCTTTCATCTTTTATGTGGGTTACTAAGAATCAGCAGCAGTTGTGTCTGAATCAGTTTGGGGATTAAAATTCCAACGATGCATATGAGTACAATGGTTGTATTCCAAAGGGGAGTTAAGCATCAACATAGCCTTCATGACACACAGATTCAAGGCATACTATTGTCACTGTTTTTCCAGAAAGAATCTCTCCTGGAGAGTCTTAAACATCCTAGATTTCCTTTACTCTTTACCCAAACATAGCTGAAAGTGAACACCTTTTGATTTATTGGGGTTAAATGGTGCAAAGCTTCCAGTCCCATCCCCTGCAAATGGCCAATTTTTCACATTGTTGTTTCCTTGGTTGCTACATGCTATTATTGGCATTCATGTGGTCTAGGACTCTTGCCACATCCCAAATCAATCTTCTATAATAGGGCTATTATAAGCTGCCAGGAGTCAGCTGAGTTTTGTCTGTATGTGTATGTATATGTTAGGTATGTATGTGTATGTGTATGTGTATATGTATATTTTATGTATGTACTAGCCGATAACCCGGCATTGACCAGGTATTTATTTATAGGGGGAAAATGTCAAAAGTAATTTCTAATGTTGGATTTTCCCTCTTACCAGAGGTAGCCCCCTTGTGGAGTACTGTAAAGCTATTACCATGGCAACTCAACTGCACTGTACAGTAGAAGCCAGTATGTCAGTACAATACAACAGGCTGTATCTTAACAGAACACCCCCCCCGAGGGGGGTTAGTGGTTTCTTACCCCCACAGTATTTGTCTCCAGAGAATAAGTCACCTGTGTACCAAGTTTGGTTGAAATTCCTTCAGGGGTTTCAGAGTTATGCTGTTTTTATATATAGACAGGTAATGTGTGTGTGTGTGTGTGTGTGTGTGTGTATAATGCATCTGTTGTTATATATAACAAACAAACAAGAAGTCCATTCCATTTTCATATCTTTTATATTTTACATTACAGGTATGAAATTGGTGCTTCCTACATTCAATCTTTATGCATAAATTCATATATTGAGGGGGAAAGAAAATCCAGGATAGCAGTCAGCCACTCACAAATAGAGGTTATAGTTCTTATCAAATCCTACTGAGGCAACCCCAAGATTGATCTGCTTTGTCGCAATCAATGCCTATGTTTTTCCAGGCAGGACAGAATAAATCTGGTTGTAGGTGACATCTTCCGGTATTTATGGAGCGAACCTCTTGTCTACCCTTCCCTAATGATATTGCTTCTGATGAAAATCCTTGCATAGAGATCTCTTGTATCTTCAATGGATCATGATGGCATCAGCAAACAAAATTTGATCCTCTTTCATATTTGATTCTCCAGAATTATATTTCACCCCCCCCCCCCCCAATCATCCTCAATGATAGTGATAAAACTTTTTCCTATCTATATCGTAACTTGAATGATGAAATCTGCCTTCCTGCTGCCAAGTAGATCTACCTAACTTCTTGGAAACCCATTACAAGAACATCTTTTTTTTTTTTGAAAAAGTATTTTATTGGTTTTCAAAAATTTTACAAGGGAAAAAGGTGTAGGGTACAGGTAACATTTTGGTAGCTTCCCTGCCATTGGTGGCGGCTTTCCCCAAACTTCATAAGTTTTCAATTTTAAAGGTAAAGGATAAACATATAAAAAGATTACATTGTATAGTCTATATATTAAATCATCTTTTTTTTTGTCATTTTATCTTGTATCAACAATTACAATAGTATTTCAAATAAACTCATTTTTGCGATCTGAGTCTTTTTGCAATTGACTCCTCTTCCCTGTCCCCAGGCGGGGCCGTCGCTCCCTCCATTCCCCCGTCTTCACCTCCCAGCTGGGGGGAATGTTTTTTTAATAAAACCCTCCGCCTCGCTTAGTGTTTTGATTTTTACTCTGCCTCCCTCCCAGAAAATCAACATTCCCTCTGGTAATAACCACTTGAACCATATTCCCTTTTAATATAATTTCTTAGACAAGACAGAATACTTCCTCCTTACAAGAACATTTTATAGAGCTAAAGGGATGTAATTCATAGACTATGCACTAGCAACCATTTCAATGTCAGCTTCAATGTCAGCTACATCCCATTAGCTTCATTGTATTTTCACCTTTCTTTATACTTGAAGCAATATTATTTGGCATTAACTTTAATAAGAGTGTATTGTATTAGTTTAGCATTTCTTGTCCCCAAAAAGTATTATTTTAGGTCTCCAAAAGGTATTATCTTTTGCCCAGGAAGGATCTTACTGTAGATTCTAAAATTTTGCTTCCAGCCTGTGTACCAGTGTTTTCTGCTTCAGTGAAGCAATGCCTGTTTTTAATAATGGTTACATGGTAGGGATTAAGAATATGGCAGAGATTAAGAATCCCAGAATGATGGGACACACATTAGCTGTATTCAGTGTCATGCTGATTTATAATGAGATTTGCTAGTTTGTGCTTTAATCTGATGTGTGATCCCAGCTTTGGTGTCTCATCTGTGCTTTTGCCACACCTCTCTGATTTACCCACAGTTAAAACAAACCATGATTTATGGTGATATGTGAATCAGTTATTGTGTATGGCATCTTTAAAAGGTCACAATTCACTTCCAATCACATCCAATCACCAGAATCCTGATTCCACCTGCTCTTTTTTTTTTTTTTTTGCTATCATTCTTGGTAGATTGAGGTCTTGGCAGTGTTAATGGTGGAAAGTTCAGGAATGGTAGTATTTGAGTGTGGCTATAGATCTTACACCCCTTATTTCTCTGACATGTTTTTCTCCGAAACCCTTCAATAATGCCATATTTTAACAGGCATAGTTATTTTCCTCCCATTAGCTGCAATAGCACTTAGACTTATATAGTGCTTTACAGCCGTCTCTAAGCGGTTTACAGAGTCAGCCTATTGCCCCCAACAATCTGGGTCCTCATTTTACCCACCCCGGAAGGATGGAAGGCTGAGTCAACCTTGAGCCTGGTGAGATTTGAACTGCCAAACTGCTGGCAGCTAACAGGCAGCAGAAGTTGCCTGCAGTACTACATTCAAACCACTGCACTACCATGGCTCATATGGGGGCAGTCCCTTCCTGTGGCTCTCAAATAACTAATTCACAGCAATAATATTTAACTATATCACTTGACTGATGAACCTAACAGCATTTCAATGCACGCTCAGTATATTCTTCACAACATGTTAAGTTTATATTCCTTTGCAAAAACATTTTAAACCTGCCAAGCACTCATTTGCACTGGGTCAATTATTATACTGATTTGCTGCTTTGAATTCTGTTCACATTGCCAGTAATGAATCTTCCAAGGCACATTAGAAAGAATTGGATATGTTGCATTAGGGAAGAAGAAAAAACTGTGTGTACTATACATGTCCACACACATGACAGCAGAAGGGCTATCTGGTGTAAGCAAGCTAAAAGTTACAAGGAGATGGTTAAGGTCAGAAAGATACTAAATGTTACAGAGCCAACTAAGAATGAGTGAGATGAGCCTCCAAAACTCTTTTTAATATGGAGAATACATTCTCCATATTAAACTGTGAGTTCTTATTATCATGGTTTAATGAAAAAAAACAGAATATTACTGAGATTCTCAATCATCCATGGACAACCATGATTATCCCAAATGTGCATTTTTCCAGAACGCTTCTTGAGTGAGAAGCAAAACATTTTCAAAGAAAAAAAAACCCCAAGAAACTCCAGTTGCCTTTTGATAAAAAGTACCTTTGGAACAAACCAGAAATTAACCAAGATACGTTTTTCAGATAAACAGAATAATTACATTTGAAGAGTTTTTCATATCCAAGACCCAAAGAGCATAAAATGAATGCTTTTCTGAAATACTGTTTCCATTATTATTGTGTATTTTTGTTTGCTTGGGTTTATTGTGTGCTCAATTCAAATGGAGAAATTTCCTTTTGTTGAGCAAAATAAATTAGCATAGTTTTCATTTATGGGTTTCAGACTGATATCAATGGGTGCTGTGTTGTGCCATCATGTAATCTGAAAACATTAAAGAACCCCCTTGCAAACACTGACGACATAAACAACAGAATTGGCACCACAAAATGCACATTTTGGATGCTGGTTTCATTAAAACTGGCTCAGATCTTCAAAAGCTTTATGGCTGCTTGCCTTTTATGCACTGAACACAATGGTGGAATGTAAATAAATCCAAGGCAAAGAGGAGTAATGTAAATACATTCTAAAGTGAAGTGATGGCAAATCATGTTAAGGCCAACTTCAAAAGACTGTTAATTCTGAACAGGGTTATATCCGTATTCTCTTTTGAGTCACAATATAACACGATGATATAACTTATTTTCAATTGTGTAAGTAGGAAGTATGAATAGATTGATCGATCTTGGGAAGTAAGATCGTGACAAAAACTTTAGTCATCCATATTAATACTTTCTGCAATGGTACTTAGTAGTACAACAGCCTCCAGAAGTTGTGAATGCCCCAACCCCAAATAGTACAACAGCCTCCAGAAGTTGTGAATGCCCCAACCCTGGAAGTCTTTAAGAAGATGTTAGATAGCCATTTGTCTGAAATGGTATAAGATTCCTGCCCACGCAGGGGGTTGGACTAGAAGACCTACAAGGTCCCTTCCAACTCGGCTATTGTATTGTATTGTACACTTTTAGATGCAGCAGCAGCAGGTGCGAGATCTATTGCACTTTTATTTCTGATTAATGTCATTGTTTATGTCACGAGTGCCAAACTCGCCGTGTCATGTTGCTGTGATGTGATGTTTTGTGACGTTTCCCCCTTTTGCAGAGCTGGGGTGGGCGTGGCCTGCGCACGACGCATCCAGCCCACTGGCCGCCACTTGGACACCCTTGGTATATGTGGCTGTTTTGCACCCCAATAGATTTTCAGCCTATAAAACTCTTTGACTCTTATACATATTTTGGATGGAAAATTGATAACTATGTTTGTAATTTCTAAGAACAGATGCACAAAACTCATGACCGAACGACATGTTGTACAAAGCTGAAGATGAATAATGTTTTTACTTGTTTTTATGTTGAAAATAAAAAATATATATACAAAAAAACCCCTCTTTGACTCTTGATTCCGTCCTCTTAGCCGTCTCTTCCAATTTCTATTGTGAATCTGATATGTCTGATTATTTTGAAGTTGATAAACTTTTGCAGTGTATTGCAGGGGTTCATTTTCTCCTGAACGGGCTGTGAGAGATATCAGTAAGTGGTGTTGGCAGGGAGAGTTTGAGGGCTGGGAATTCCGATATGGGTTGACACGAGGCTCTGCTGTCTCCCCATTACTGTTTTATATCTATGTGAAGTCACTAGGAAAGATCTTTTGCTAATATAGGCTGAGGTATCATCTGTCTGCCGAGCCAATTAGGAGAGAGGCATTGAACTCATTCCCAGTATCCAAAAGCAGTTAAAGTCTGGATATGGGAAAAAGGATGAGGTTTAATGATGGTTGATTCAGATGTTCTCTTGACTCCAAGGTAATAAAAAGGAGATGCAGGGATGAGTTTCTTCTCTGTTAGCCCCCCCCCCCCTCTGTTATGACTCTCCCCTCTTTGAGAACAGCCTAGTCTTATTGGTATTATGGAGGGCACTCAGGACCCGGCTATTCCATAGGACCCTGGAGAATGAAATGAGTGCATGAATGACACTGTCAGATCTGGAAGCCATCTTTTACTTTGGAGCTTTCAGGCTGTCACATTTAGAGCCTGGGAAAATGGGAGGGGGACTTGTAAGGAGCGGTGGAAGATTAGCCATAACAACATTCCTTCTCTGAGAGTCAAGGACAACCAGCCTTGCACCTGGATGGGAGTGACTGGGAATGGTCTCCAGATGTATTGAAGAAATGATTGGACCATGTGGTGGATGGGGGGATGGATCTTTGACTTTCTTTTGGTGGTGAGGAAAGTTGGATCTCTCAGATTTGAGTTTTCCCAGACATCTCTAATAAAGTGGAACTTTGGATAATTGTTAGCCTCAGAGTTTTCTTTTGTTGGGGGTGTTTTCTGGAACCCTGACCTTCTTGATGGAATATTATTAAATTATTATTTTATTATAACAACATAGTGTGTTTGTAGGCCTATTTCAGTAATCTTAGCTTTTTACAATACTGAGATTAAAGTCGCATGAAATCCTAGACTAGGAAATATATAAACAAATAATCCGGAGGCCTCCCACCTTTCTTAAATATTGGTTTTCTCCTGAGGTTCTACTCTACTCTACTTTGAAACGAGCTATTCTAAAGAGCAGCCTCTGTGTCTGAGTGTTCAGTTTCCAAGACTGTTTATTTCAAACGGAATCGGTCTGCCCTGTACAATTGTGTTGGGAGAAACCTCTGTGAGTTTCCCACATCTGGGAAGTGAAGGGCAAATAGTCAGAAGGCAGTGCTTTTCAGTAGCAATGCCAACTCTTTAGTGTAGCCCTGCAGTTGAAATTGAACTGGGCCATCTGACTGCATTTATAAGTAATAAGTGCTAACAACAGAGGTACAACAACACAGTGCATGATTAGTTTAAGATTAGCCATCGATTAAAGTTTTTATAATGTTGATTTTAGATTTTTTAAATTAGACATGTCATGGTTGTTTTGGTTCTATTTTTCCATATTTTGTAAACGACTAACAATCCCGTGAATTTTGCGGGTGAGAAAGGAAGGGCTATTTCCTTACATTCCCCATATTTCCCTCCACATCTGTCCGCAACCAGTTAATGGAGCAGTAGTTTCAGCATTTCTTACAATGCCAACACAAATCCTTTACGGTTTGAAAAAGCTAATGCCCCCTTGAGCAGAATAAATGTACTATATAGCTCTTTTAGATGCTGACTTTTCTTCTAATACTTCTCCTGTTTTCTCCAAGTAAGGCAAAGGTGGAAATTCATACTGGAATTTATTTGACCAATGAATCCCTAATATCTGCCCATAAAATGCTGACTCTTAGTAAATGTCTAATGGCAAACCCAAGAGGAATTCTATTCTCTATATTGCTTCTGGATATAGCAAGAAGCAGAAAGCTAAACTTGCAAGGAGCAGAAGTTTAAAACTTGTAAGGAGCAGAAGTTTAGCTTATCCACCCCATCACAATGTGGAAATACAGATATTTATTTTCTGAGTACTGGATTTTCAGTATTTTAACAAATTGCCATACAGTATCGCATGCCTCTGGTTTAAATGCAGGCATGCATTTGTTGGTTGGGATAGGATAAGAATGAGTAGGACAACAGGAGTATTGGGTTTGAATGTGAGTCTCTCTCTCTCTCTCTCTCTCTCTCTCTCTCTCTCTCTCTCTCTCTCTCTCTCTCTCTCTCTCTCTCTCACACACACACACACACACACACACACACACACACACACACACACACACTGTATACTAAGAGAAAACTCCCTTGAATTTAGTAAGATCATTTTTTTATTAGACAGGATAAGGGTGCTGTGTTGACAAGATTATCATCATCTGATGTACACAAAGCCCTCTGAAGGAAGATGTGGGAATGCAAATAGTATAAGCACTAAGGTTTATTTTCCCCACCATAAAATGATTGTAGAACAATGAATGAAATGGTAGAAAAAAGAGAGAAAAAGCTACACTTGGTGACGGAAAGATCCAAGAAAGAGTTCCTTTCCCACAATGTCCCCATTTCTCAGTTGATCACAAGCAAAACATGAAAACATTACGGTTATGTGAATGAATGGAACTTTAAAGGTAATACTTATAATAAAGCATAAAACAAAATGATTTGGAACATCATCTTATAAATAGAACAATGTGCTACTTTGCAGAAACAGAACTGAATTAAAAATTTGACAAATAATGTTTATTTATTTATTCCAACATGTGAAATATACATGGCAGCTCAATCAAAAACAAACCCCCACCATATATCTTTGAAGTGTCCATTCAAAGCAGCGTGGAAAAACTACGGTAATAGAGAAGGTGTCAGGTGTATGTCCGGGTTATTGCAAATTGTGGGTACCATTGCAGAGAAGGCTGCCTTTGAACCTTCTGAATTCTCATAAGGATGGGTTGCATGAACTGTTTGCACCCATCTGATCCAGTCAGGTAGGATGGGCAATATTGGGCATGCTTTGGGACCCCCCTGTCCAAAGAATTCCAATTGGAAGGGCCTACTAGGTATGCTTTTTTTTTGATGGAGCACCACTTTATAGAATAATCTGCTCTGGAGAACAAGATGGCCCTGATTTTGTTGGCCTTTTATAAGACCCAAAAGACCTGGTGGGGCTGCCTTTGCCCCAAATGCATAGGAATAATTAATCTTTTAAGGTAGCAACTGAACCACTGTAAATAGTAGCTTCAACTCTAAAGATGCTTCAGTAAGATAACATGGTTGCTGAGGCTGTTGAGTGAAAGAACCAAGATCATCTACTGGAACTCCCGGTGCAATTTTTACCTCCTAATCAAGTTTGAATACATATTGAGAATAATCCAGACAATCCACTTCTATATTCCTCTGAAGGTGAGATTTGTTTATGTATTTGTTTTGAGATACCACTAAGATACCAAAATGTTTTCCTGAAAAGGAAAGGTTGGAAATATAGTTGTCCCAACCATAAGGCATAGTTGGACATGGCTGAATTAAGACATGGGTTCTTCAAGAAAAGATGGACCCATAACTGATCTGTTTTGTTCTCCGGAATCTCCTCCTCTTCCAAAATCTTGCTGTTTCCCTTCTTTTCCTTCCTTCTTATCCCCATTTTGCTCCTTCCTTCCAGCACACTCTCCGCTCCATCTTAAAATTCAATAGCATCCACTTTTTAAAGCCTACTTTCAACCATTCATTTAGTGAACATTAAAAGTTACAGCAGCGCTGAAAAAACTGACTTAGGACCAGTTTTCAGACTTAGGACCATTGCAGCATCCCCAGGGTCCCATGATCAAAACTGGGGTGTTTAGCAACCAGCATGTATTTATGACAGTCGCACTGTCCCAGGGTTATATGACAACCATTTCTTACCTTCCCAGCCGGCTTCTGACAACAACAACAACAACAACAACAACAACAACAACAACAACAATAATAATAATAATAATAATAAAAATAAAAATAATAAAAATAAAAATAATAAAAATAATAAAATTTAATTTATAACCCGCTCTCTCTCCCCGAAGGGACTCGAGGCGGGGCACAGGGAATTTAAAATACATATAAAAATACAAACATAGTACAATATAAAATAAAATTAAACTAACCCTGCACTAAAATCCCATCTAAAGCTAAAAATTAATCATTAAAAACCCTAAAAACAGTTGATTATCCTAGGCCGGCCAAGCAGAAAAAGGGTGTTTTTAATTTTTGACGGAAGGAGCGGAGGTCCGTAGTTGTTCTAATATCGGGGGGAAGGTCGTTCCAGAGGGTCGGGCCCGCCACAGAGAAGGCCCTTCCCCTGGGCGTCGCCCGCTGGCACAGCCTAGTGGACGGCACCCGGAGAAGTCCCTCTCTGTGGGAGCGAATCGGCCGCAGGGATGTATGGGGCAGGATGCGAACAAAGTCAATGGGATAAGTCAGATTCACTTAACAAATGGACCGATTTTATTTATTTTATTTTATTTATTTTGTTTGTCAAACATATATGAGATAACAGATATAAATATAAACATGGACATGAACACAGGAAATAGGTATGAATAAATGGGAACAATAGGACAGGGACAGCAGGCACGCTGGTGCGCTTATGCATGCCCCCTTAAAGATCTCTTAGGAAAGGGGTGAGGTCCATGTTAGACAGTTTAAGGTTAAAGTTATGAGGGTTTGAGGATGTAATAACAGAGTCAGGTAGTGCATTCCAGGCATTGACCACTCTCTTGCTGAAGTCATATTTTTCTGCAACGAAGTTTGGAGCGGTTTTCCTTGAGTTTGTATCTATTGTTTGCCTGTGTATTATTGCGGTTGAAGTAGTCACTGATTGGTAGAACATTGTAGCAGGCAATTCTGTGTACTACGCTTAGGTCAGACCTTAGTTGGTGTAATTCTAGGTTGTCCAAGCCCAACATTTCAAGCCTGGTGGCATAAGGTATTCTATTGTGAGCAGAGGAATGGAGTACTCGTCTCGTGAAATGCCCCTAGACTCACTCGATTGTAATAATGTTCGAGATACAGTGTGGATTCCAGGCAGATTCAATTTAATTTATTAGATTTATAAACCGCCCCCTCTCCCCGAAGGGACTCGGGGAGAGATGACTGTATTTGAGGATTGGTCTAGCAAAGGTTTTGTATGCCCTAGTTAGCAGTACAATGTTACCGGAGAAGAAGCTTCGCAAAATTAGATTAACAACTCTTAATGCCCAAGGTTTTGAAGAGGCAAATTACAAGAAAAATTAGGTAGGTAGATAGAGGGATAGAGAGGGAGAGAAAGAAAGAGAAATACAGTAGGTAGGTAGGTAGATAGGTAGGTAGAGAGAGTAGGTAGGTAGATAAAGGGATAGAGAGAGAGAAATAGAGAGAAATACAGTAGGTAGGTAGAGAGAGAGAGAGTGTGTGTAAGTAGGTAGGTAAACAAGGATAGAGATATATATATATATATACAATAGGTATGTAGGGGGAGAGAGAGTGTGTGTATTTAGGTAGGTAGAGGGATAGAGAGAGAGAAATAGAAAGAGAGAGAGAAATACAGTAGATAGGTAGGGAGAGAGAGAGTAGGTAGGGAGAGAGAGAGTCTGTGTAGGTAGGTAGGTAGGGAGAGAGAGAGAGAGAGAGAGAAATACAGTAGGTAGGTAGGTAGAGAGAGTGAGTGGGTAGGTAGGTAGGTTGGTGTTTCCAGGTGTATTGATCCATGTCCTGGAGAAGGAAATCACTGACAAACCTTAGGACTTTGTTTCTGCTGGCACAGAAACAGTTAAAGAGCTTTCCAAAAGGAAATAGAAAGTGTTTTTGCATTCTGCAAACCTCCCCAAAATGGCCCATTTCTCCCTGAAAACGGGGCTGTTTTTTTTAAAATAAAAAGCATGACTAGCCTTGGGGGGGGGCTTACAGAGTGCTCCTGGGGGGAGGGTGTCAAAAATGAGCAAAAAACCAGCCCATTTATCGCAAAAACGGGCCATTTTTGTGTCAAATAAATTGAATGCATAGCCCTATAGAGGTTTATAGAGTGCTGCTGGGGGCTGGGAGTGGGGGAAAAACGGCCCAATTTAGGCTAATTTCTGCCCTCCCCAGCCCCCAGGAGCTCTCTGGAAGCTTCTATAAGACTAGGCACAGCCACTTTGGTGAAGGGGGTGGGTTTCCAGGAGACAAAAAAAATGCTGTATTCGATGTATAAGACGCACCCAGATTTTCAGCCTCTTTTTAGAGGAAAAAAGGTGTGTCTTATACTCTGAAAAATACGGTAATTTGCTTAACAACTGTAGCAAAAAAAAAGCTCAGAAAATGGAACAGAATGCAGTTTGCAACTGTCTTCCTTAAAAACAGAAATCTTGGGCTCAGTTGTGGTTGTAAGTCAAAGGCTACCTGTAACTTTCTTTTCTAAATCAGTCAGAGCATTCCTCAAACCCTTTATACTCCCTTGCTATGGAAATCTGCTGTTGTTCTACCCTAATCAATGACTCAGCGTGATAAGAGTCGAGTTTTGATTATTATGTTTATTCCAAATTGCTTGGTGAACTTTCCCCATTTCCATTTCATGGCTTACTTGAGGCTAGATTATACTGAGTCCAGCTGCTACCAGGCTATGCTCTCATCTACATCTATTGGTAAGCAGGAGTGCTCCTATGTGCATTTACCAAGATTGTGTCACATGCAATTTTGTCTCTTTGTCTCCCAAGTTTTATCTCATCCATTGGAAAAAGGGATATCAAAAAGGGTGGGCAGCCCTCTAGGCCAGGGGTGCCAAACTGGATTTATTTCGAGGGCCGGATCAGCATTGTAGTTCTCTTCCATAGGCTGGCTGGAGGGGGGGGGGAATGGCACGGACACCTGCTGCTGGTGGTGCATTTTGCCGGCCAAAATGTGGTAGAGGAGACTCCCCCATGCCTCATTTTGGCCAGCAAAGTGTTGCAGGAGGCCGTCCAGGCCAAAAGAGGGGTGCACAGGGGCTGCTCCACCGCCCCGAGTCCCTTCGGGGAGAGGGGGCGGTTAATAAGTCGAATAAAAGGAAAATGAATGAAATGAGTCCCATTTTGGCTGCTAGAGGTACCGTGGGCTGGTCCTTTGCAATTTCCAGGCCAGCCCTGCAGGCCAGATTTAAGTACCTCGCGGGCCTTGAGTTTGAGACCCCTGCTCTAGGCCGTTTGTAGGGGTGCTGTGCTGCACTCCCAATGGAACAGCAATGGCTTGCAGGGCAGATAGGCATTGCACCCTATCCTGAATTGGAGATGAGAGCCCAGGTCTACAGTTAAGTGGGGCAGCCGAGGGATCCATTCTCTGTTCCCATCAAAGTACAGTGCAAACTGCTAGGAATGGAGTGGTGGGGATGTGTTCCTACAGTGACAACTGTCATTCCTCCTTGCTATGGCCATAAGACGTGTGATTCCATTCCCTGATGGAGAAGATCACAGGGAACCTGTCCTCTCCACATGCTGAGGTGTCATCGCAATCAGAGACACACCTCTTCCTCTGCCATTGCTTATCCCTAATAGACTTGACAAAACATGGTTTCAGTATTTTATTTATGTATTAGATTTTTAGCCTGCCTCTTATTCCCATTCCCCCCTCCCGCAACAATAACCCTTTGAAGTGGGTTGGGCTGAGAGAGAATGACTGGCCCCAAGTCATCCAGCCGGTTTTCATGCCTATGGCTGAGCTAGAACTCACAGTCTCCTGTTTTTTAGTCTGGTACCTTAACCACTAGACCAAACCAGCTCTCCTTAATCCTTAGGCTAAGAATCTTGTCCTCATATGGCATGACAATTCCATACAGATGTCCCTGCAGTAAAATGTTATTTTCAAGCAAGTGCTGAAAATAAATTTGATTGTTTTTCAATCTGTTCAATCTTTTTTCCTCCCCAGTTCCGAGAGAATATTACTTGCGTAGCCATCTTTATGCCCCTGACTCAGAATTAATCCCTTGGAAAATTCTGTGGTATTTCTGGTTTCAGGATCAGCATCTCTCTAGGGGACATGCTGGCGTGGTTTTTTTGGGTGTGTGTGTGTGTGTGCTTCATTTAAGAGCGACTTCATTTGTGTAATCACAATTTAAAACATACAGGATGATTTATGCTAAAATATTGTGAGATATAATCAGATTATATTTGTATGCTGTTAATAAATTACTCACAGTTTTTCACGAGGGAGCAATAAAAATTGTGACGAATAAGATGGCTACTAGAATACAAATAAAGACATTTGATTGTGCTGTTTGGTCCTGAAATAAATTTGTCTTGTCATAACACTGGCATGATTTTAAGCCAAGTTGATTTCTGGGTTACTGCTGGAGAAACAGTGTGAAAAAAAAATGCAACAAGGATGATGGAAACAGAATCAAACTGATGGATGTACACAAACACACATGCATCAGATACATATTTAAAGTGTTTTCAGTGTAATAGAATTTGATGCATTAATGATTTTGGTTCTAATGCAGAAGATCTGAAATAAGTGCCTGATTTTAAACTTGATTTTTTTCTACACTGTATAATGCCGACTTCTATTGAAAAAGAGTACAGTTTATTATCAAGTGGCCAAGCAAAAAAATTCCTTCCTTCCTTCCTTCCTTCCTTCCTTCCTTCCTTCCTTCCTTCCTTCCTTCCTTCCTTCCTTCCTTCCTTCCTTGTTACATAATGGCTGTGTTCACCTTTAATTGTCCACAGATTAAACGCCGCTGCCGTCTTCCTCCTCTGAAATAGTAACACCCGTGAGGGGCTGGAGGATGCAGCTTGCACTGCTTGGATGCTGCAGGATTGCTTTAAGCACTAAGCTTAGTGCTTTCAGATACCATTACCGGCATCAGTGATGTAGCTTTGTGGATGCCTCTGCCGCTTCTAGATGAGGGTGACTGATGGGGGCTGGGTGGGAGTAATACATTGGAGGTCTGTATTTCGAAAACTAGAGAAAGCTGCTCCTTGCCTCAGAATGGAGAGGACTGGCGTTCTCTTTGCTAGCCAAAGGATGCCTGGGAGCTAGATAGCTGAGTGATTCGTTCTCATAAGGCAGGAGATGCTCTCTGGGAATAAAAGGGCCATGCATCTTGGAATCGGTGAGCCATTCCAGTCTCTAAGTCATCAGGTATGGCTCTCTGCTTTTTATATTCCTATTTCCTATTGCAGCTTAGATGAATAAGGCTGTCTAGTGGCAGTAGATGCAGGGGTTCGTTTTAAAATGGGGTGGGGGTGGGGGAGAAATGGGAGGGTGTCCTTGCCGGTTTTAGAAATCCACGCGCTCATTCAAATGGTAGGAAATAAGGGGGGGGGGAGAGTGCTTGCATGTAAGAAATCAAAACGTACAATCGCTTGCTGTCAAGAGAAACGTTAAAAGCGAGCACATACATCATGGTGTTAATGCTGGTTCTGCTAAAAGCACCTGTATATGATGCAAAAAACCTTGAAGGTTTTTCATTTATATCTTGTGCTAAAAGTTCATACACGTAATAGCAGGTTGGGTAGAATTATGCATATCTTCCCTGAAGATACATTTTAATGCAGTTATGAGAACAGTCTGAAAATAGATAATACCATAAGGAACAGGGCTCAATTATTCCAAAAAGTAGTACAGAGCATTTTAAAAAGAGATCTGCCTGGCTTCACTCAAAAGTGGGAAGGCTTTTTGAAGGCTTTCAAAACTGAAAAAGGCTTTCTCCTGATTTCTCTGTTTCTTTTTAACTGGTGACAAACGTACATATAAAACAAGCTGACGTGATTTTAGTGGGTGCAATATTTTGCCGCTTTCTAAGGCTTAACTCCCATCAGCTCCATTATATCACCAGAGGTTATGTTTCTGAAAGAAAGTTTCAGAAAAAGGAGGCAGTTTGATCTGTATTTTATATAAATCAGTGGCAGCCTATTTTTATGCAGGGGAAAAGAAATGGAAAGCAGCTACAATCAATTTAACCGTGTTCATGCTGAATCACCCATGGAAAGATGCTCTTATCCGTGCATCTCGCAGGGCATGGAAAGAGATTATATCTAAAAGTAAACAGAAACGTGACTATAGGAGGAGGGGGGACTTGTTAATGCACTAACTGCTCTGCTTTGACTGTTTTCTGGGCATTTCCATGGTAACCAATTAGGGGTATATTTTAAAGCTACGAAAAATGTTCAGGCTGATGTTGCTTATATGCAATCAGGTTACACCTCATGTGTTGTTGATGTATAGTTTGTGCAGATTGTCCCAGAAGCTGGGTCCTTTCTAAGTCTTGAATGCTAAGAATAGGATTTCAAATTTTCTTTCTTTTTTCTTCTTTTTAACAAATGTGTATGTTTAAAGTTCAAGGGAGGATAGTATTGGAAATGCAGTTTCCGAAAATGAAATTTAAACTTGCATCTATATCATTCCCCTCTCATTTTATTTTCTAAAATACGTGTGGGAAGAAGTCTAAAGCTAAGATTCACTGAAGAATAAGGGTTCAGTCAAGGCCACATTTTTTTAATTAAAAACATATATTAAAACAATATTTAGCTTGTTGCTTGCAAGTGTAATTTATATGTTTTGTAGAGCTCTTATCCAGCTTATATTTTGATTAACAGCAAGGGAAAGGACACATTCTTAAGCTTGATTAGTTTTAGAATGGTTTTAATGTTACTTTTTCAACATTGCAACAAACCATATTTAATCTTTCAGAATTGAATTTTGGAGAATTTTAATGCAAGGAGTACATTCTGTTTCTTGGCAGCCTGCGGAAATTCCTGAGAGTTCAGATATTCTAATGATTTCTCTGGCTAAGTTTATTTTATTTATTTAGCAATCATAATCATTCTTATTTGTTATAAAGTCTTGTATAGAGCTGACTCAGAGTTTAGGGAATAATTTCAGGGATCTATCTACCTACCTACCTACCTACCTACCTACCCACCTATCATCCGTCCGTCCGTCCGTCCGTCTGTCTCATCTACCTACCTACCTACCTACCTACCTACCTACCTACCTACCTACTTACCTACCTACCTACCTACCTACCTACCTACCCATCATCCATCCCCCCCACCCCCTACCTACCTACCTATGCAATTTTTGGTAATAATGGCTCTCTGTCATTTTGGGATAGATTATTTGGCCTTTATGATATCACTAAATGTGAGTTGATTAGTTATGGGATGCAGTGGCTTTGCTCCATTTGTTGCGCTGGCTGACGATATCTAGATAATTAATCTCAAAAACATTGTTGTCCTTCTCAATTACTTGCCTATAACAATGTCCTGACTTACCAAGTAAAACCAAGTAAAGATATTTCCCTTCTGGGAGATTTGGCCAGTTTATTTGCAGCTCAGCTACTGTATAGATGGAACTACAGGGAAGTTGCTTCTGCTGGTTTGCTTCGGATCTTTGGCTCCATTTCCCCACTGACAGGAGTTCTTACATCACCCCTCAGTAGCCCAGAAAATGAGTAGGAGTGACATTTACAGGTTTTTCCCCAAAGTGCCAGACGACAGTACTGCTTTTTCACTACGGCATGATTTTTTTTATTTTTTTTTTACTGTTGCTGGATCTGTAGCAGCTTCTGCCAAGGTAGTGATTTGTTTACTCTTTGTTCTCAGCTTCTCAGAGAAGAAGAAGCTGATGGGGTCACCTTCAAAATGATTCCAAGGTTTAGGAAAGTGAAAGTGGTGGCCACGTGAAGCTGTCCCTCATTGGTTGTATGGCATTAGGATGCTTTCTCAGTCGCAATTGGATTGGCTGGCCGTACACACGTCTAAGCCAGTGAGAGAGGAAAGCAGACATTATCATGGAGACAGCAGCAGACAGAAGGAGCCAGACTTCAGTTCGTGACAACTACAGCAGTTCTCAGTTCCTTTGCTTCCTAAAAAAATGCACCTAGGGAAACGTTCAGGGATGAATAGATTGGAAAAATCAAGAGTCCCGTTCTGTGTTTGTGAACTTTGGTTTTCTGCTAACTGGCTTTCACATACCTTGCATCTGGGGTGAGAAAGTAGAATTTTGCATTGTACCGTGTAAGCAGAGTGCATGCTGCACAATTACAATAGCAACCTACAGTTTGCTGACACTGATAAGGGAAGAACTGAAGCGGGTAACAGAAAATGTTGAAGAAATGTACAGGTGGTCCTCAACTTACGACCACAATAGAGTCCAATATTTCTGATGTTAAGTGAGATATTTGTTAAGTAAATTTTGCCCCATTTACAACCTTTCTTGCCACATTTGTTAAGTGAATCCCTGCAGTTTGATAAGTTAGTAACCCAGTTGTTACGTGAATCTGGTTTCCCCCATGGACTTTGCTTGTCGGAAGGTCACAAAAGGCGATCATGTTACCTTGTGACACAGCAACAGTCATAAATGTGAACCAGTTGCCAAGCTTCTGAATTTTGATCCCATGATTATGCAAATGCTGCAAAGGTCATACCTTTGTGAAATGGTCGTCCTAAGTTACATTTTTCAGTGCTGTTGTAATTTTGAACGGTCACTAAATGAATTGTTGTAAAGTCGAGGGCTATCTGTATTCGTGATGCATTTATATTTCATCAAAACACAGCTTAAATGTCTTATTTTTCAAATATATTTCCACAATCCTTTGTGAAAGCTGAGGCTATGCTTATGAAGACTAAAAAAAAAAAAAAATGCAGTCTACATTTCTGAGGGTGAGTTTGGGAACACTTTGTTGGGTACCAGAAAAGTTTAGTTTAGTTTAGTTTATTCGAATTATATACCGCCCTATTTCACCTAAAAGGGACTCAGGGCGGTGCACAGAAAGATAAAAACCCAACAATACAATACAAAATATAAAAAACAATTAAATTATTAAATCTGTGCTAAAATTGGATAAATAAATTTAAAACCAATAAATATCAAAGTTTAAAATTATTCCCTAGTCTATGTCAGGCCGGTTAGATGAAAGAAATGTGCTTTTAACATCCATCGGAAGAGTCGTAGGTCCGTGATTGTACGGATATCTGGGGGCAGGTCATTCCAGAGTGCCGGACCTGCCACAGAGAAGGCTCTTCCCCTGGGAGCCACCAGCCGGCATTTACCGGCTGATGGCACCCTGAGAAGGCCCACTCTGTGGGAGCGGACAGGTCGAAGGGAGGTATGTGGTAGGAGGCGGTCTCTCAAGGAGAATATTTGTGCTTCAGGGTTGAAATGAGGCCTCCTTGGTGATCTCTGAGCTTGGATGTTTTCTTGTCAAAGTTTCATTACCCAAACTAGGTAACATCATCTGGGTAATGATGGGTAATGGGTAATGAAGGCTCAGAGAGCAACAAGGACACCTCACTTTGTTGTGTTCCCAAATGTTGTTCTGGGCTTTGAAACCAGTTTCCCCCCCTACTTTGAAGTCTGTTTTGAGAATGTAGACTCATTCGTTGACTACAACTAGAGTCTCCACATCTTTTCTACATCGTGGTGACCAAAACTGAATGCAGTATTCCAAGTGTGGCCTTACCAAGGCATTATAAAGTGGTATTAACACTTCACGTGATCTTGATTCTATCCCTCTGTTTATGCAGCCTAGAACCGTGTTGGCTTTTTTCCCCCAGCTGCTCCACATTGCTGGCTCATATCTTCATGCAAGAAACATATTCAGAATGGCTAAACTCCTGACTTTTGGGGTCTGTTGTGTTCGTAGCATGGATTTTATTATGCTCCTTTTAAAAGGATTCCTTTCATCTACAAATTACACTGCTACTAATAACATTGTGGGTAGATCAGACATATTTTATGTCATTCCTTTTTATTTCGTTCAAATACAGATGTTATATGCTTGGTAAAGTTTGCTTCTGGAACCATCTTACTATAAAACAAAAAACATATCAGGTGGAATAAAGGTCGATACATA
The DNA here is from genome assembly GCA_039707465.1 of Rhabdophis nuchalis. Taxonomy (NCBI): domain Eukaryota; kingdom Metazoa; phylum Chordata; class Lepidosauria; order Squamata; family Natricidae; genus Rhabdophis; species Rhabdophis nuchalis. The sequence goes on from CM077643.1 coordinate 179,137,916, forward strand.
GATTCAAGTCCAGTTCAGCTTCTGCATTTTAAAATTTATTTCATGCAATTTCTGTTTGAAGTCATGCTTGTTATGTTTTCTTGAACTTCTCTAGTCTTGGACCAAAATAAACTACCATATTTTTGGGAGTATAAGACGCACCTTTTTTCCTCCAAAAAGAGGCTGAGAATCTGGGTGCGTCTTATACATCGAATACAGCATTTTTTGCCCCCTTCACCAAAATGGCCGCGCGCATACCCTTATGGAGGCTTCCAGAGAGCTCCTGGGGGCTGGGGAGGGCAGAAATGAGCAAAGAACAGGGCATTTTTGCTCCCCTAGCCCCCAGCAGCACTCTATAAGTCTCCATAAGGCTATGCATGCAATTTGTTTGACCAAAAAAACGGCCGGTTTCCTCTTTTTGGCCCCCCCCCAGGAGCACTCTGCAACCCCCCCAAGGCTAGTCATGCTTTTTATTTGAAAGAGATCTGCCTGGCTTTATCTCTCTATCTACTGTATTTCTCTCTCTCTCTCTCTCTCTCTCTCTCTCTCTCTCTCTCTCTCTCTCTCTCTCTCAATTTCTCTCTCTCCCAATTTCTCTCTCTCTCTCCCCCTACCTACCTATCTACACACTCTCTCTTCCTACCTATCTACTGTATTTCTCTCCCCCCTCTATATACCTACCTGCCTACTCTCTCTTTCTCCCTACCTATCTATTGAATTTCTCTCTATTTCTCTCCCTCTATCCCTCTACCTACCTACCTATCTACCGTCTCTCTCCCTACTTACCTACCTACTGTATCTCTCTCTCTCTCTCTCTCTCTATCTACCTACCTACCTACCTAACTACACATTCTCCCTACCTACCTACCTATCGTATTTCTCTCTCTCTCTATCTCTCTCTCCTTCTACCTACCTACCTACCTACTCTCTCTCTCTCCCTACCTACTGTATTTCTCTCTCTTTCTCTCCCTCTCTATCCCTCTATCTACCTACCTACTTGTTTTTAAAAAATTGCCTCTTCAAACCTGGGTGCGTCTTATACTCCAATGCATCTTATACTCCAAAAAATACGGTATTTCTCTCTTTCTATATGAACACAATTTTCCTTGGATGGGATATACATATACAAATGTTTGTGTGTGATGGCCTGAACTAATAGCATGAAGAAAATAGGTATTGGGCTAGTTTAAAACATTTTTTTATGCATACGCTCAGTAGTTATCATCGTGAGTGGGATATTAGTGACAGTGGTACTCAAGGCATGGTGGATCCTGCCTCAAGAAGCATGATGAATTGCCAGAAGAACACCTAGCTTTTTCAGTTCTTAGTAGATGCTGTCAATAGTGGTAGAGGTATGTCAATGAGATTATTCCTTTGTGAACAGAGTCATCATAAAAGCAAGACTGTTGACCGTTAATTGGATTAATATAAATACATGAAATTTTTATATTTTGTATTGTATTGTTGGGTTTTTATCTTTCTGTGCACCGCCCTGTGCACCGCCCTTTTAGGTGAAATAGGGCAGTATATAAATCGAATAAACTAAACTAAACTAAGACTGCTGCTGTTATCACCAATCTGTTCTCTTGAGTTCATTGGAATTTGCTTCCAGGGTAGGGTTGTAGATTCTAAGTCTGAAAGAAATGTGTCTCCTTCTTTCACTAATTCAGTTTCATTACAGGCTGTCCCCGACAGGTTGCTTAGTGGCCATTCAGAGTTATGATGGATCTCCTCAGAGCAATTTATGACTGGGTTTGAAGTTCTGATGGTCACACCCCGTCTTGCAGTTATGTGATCGCAATTTGGACAACTGGTCTACATTTGTGGCTATTTGTAGTGTCCCACTGTCACATGACCACAATTTATGAAGTGTTGTTTTTTTAATCAGAAAACATTTACTTCTGGTTTTCAGCAAAACATACACATTGGCTAAAATGGGCTTGCTTAATTACCTTGGTGTTCACTTAATGACCACTGGAAAAAAACTCATAAAATTGAGCATGGACATTGGGTGACTTGTTTAACAATCAGCACAACTTACAACTCTAATTCTGGGTTTAATTACAGTCGTATGTCAAAGACTATCTATAGTTCTGTTTCTGGCTATTGCCAGATGTATTCTTGCTTTGATCCTCTTCTGCACAGTCACCATTGTGTGAAACGTCTGACCTGTTACTGTTTTATGAAGCTGCTTCCATCTGAATTTGTGGTTATTTTTCTCCTTTAGTGGCAGAGTCAGCTTTGTGTACAATCCCTGAACAGAATTTTTCCTCCTATTCCCATTTGAGGACCACTTTTTCGCTGAAGATTTTCAATCAATAATCCTGTGGGTCTAAAATGCTTGGCAAACCAGAATTGTTACCCTCTGAGGTTTCTCCTGGTTGGCTCCACTTCCCCATCCTGGATACAGTTTTATACAGTATATATAAAAAAGTATACTCATTCATATCAGCAGATTATTATAAAAAAAATTAAAACTAGAGACAGTTCAATAAAGAAACATTAGATTCAGGATCACCTGGTTTATGAAGTTTGTCTGGGATGCACTTTCTTGTCATTAAAATATAGAGAATATATTTCTAACCAACCTTTTAAAATGCATGTTTGCACTGTTATCTTATTTCTTATTGACTGCATATTGAAAATGAGAAGTGACATTTGCTTTGTGACTCGGCTTGGTTAAAGACACTATTTGCCTCTTTGTGATCTCATAGGTTGGTGAGAGCCTCCATTAAAAAAAAGGATAATTTCTTTGTGAAAATTTGCTAATCTTATCTCCAAGATCTTGTGAGGAAAATGCTGAACTCACATTTTGCCATCTTTTTATGGTTCTTGCGTAAAATCTAATGCTAGAACAGCAGGATCTCATGAGACTTTCAGACCCTTTATATTTATTTATGGTCATTCTTCCTCCAAAGGATTGGGAGTACATGGCATGTGTGTGTGTGTGTGTGTGTGTGTGTGTGTGTGTGTGTGTGTGATGTATAGATTCCAAGTATGCTTAATGTGTAGTTATGTAACACTGTGTTAGCAATGCAATTGGGACAGCATCCTCAAATGTATTTATATGCAGCAAAAATTTTGTACGTGCAGGACTTAATGTATATTTCTATATGGAAATGACTTTTCTTCCGGAAAACTACTCTGCGCCAATGCAACTTTATTTCACTTCCCAAGAGAATGATGGTTGTGCAAGTAGTTCTAGTTTTAGTGTGATTACACATAACTTTGAACTCATTGCGGGGACATAAGGAGAAGAGGATAGATAAATAGCTCCCCAAAAAAGAACTGATGGAACAGGTCTTCAGTTCTGATGTAGAATGCAGAAAGGACGTACTATTTCTGAACAAGCATAAGCTGCACTCTGACCAAGTAGTCAGAGCATTTGAATTTGAAACCAAGATAGCCCAGAGTGTATGACTCATACCAGATTATTTTTAAACCTTAGCTTGTTTTACAGACAGTGCATTATTTTCTTTCAGCATATGGAAGAATCGGAAGAAATCTCAGCGGGCCTTATTCCGAGTAATCAGGGAAGGAATTTCACGCCTGTTTCTTTAATCCCTTTAATGTACACATTGCAAAATGAGTTAGCTATGCTCAACCCGATATTCCTACAATATAACCCGAAATGAAAGGCTTTTGGAAGGAATAAATAGGTCATCGCATCTTCTTCCAGTTTCTCTTTCAGCAGTCTCATTTTCTTCCTTCTTCCAGATTTTGCCATTCTGGTAGTTTTGAGTAATACACGCAAGAGAGACCTCGTATACAGCTATGTGAACACGGGATTCTGAATCAAGTCACTTACCTTCCTCCTAAAAAAAGTTTGTCTGTCAATTCCACTGTATTGAGTTGGAGTTCATATTCGGCATCTTACAACTCTGTTGAAATGCTTATTATTTTTTTTTGCAGTGGCAAACTGCAAATTAGTTTGCCTAATAAAACTCTTCCGAAAGGGTGCGAATCCTCCCACTCCAGCTCCTAGTCAGCTGCTGAAAGAAAAGGCTGGAAAATATTGAGAGGCCTGTTATCCTTAGCACCTGTTTTTTTCTCCAGCTGCTTATTTCAGGCAGTGGTAGATGTTACTATATCATTATTTTAAGCTAATGATACAGCCATGGGAGAATGGCCGGTAGAAAATTGCCATCATTGATTAGGGCCCCAAAACAAACAAAGCTTGTCATTTGCAGGGAAACAACAACAGTTGTTTAGAAGTGGGGTCTTAAGTGAAAAAGAGGTACTTAGAAACTGATTATCAAGTTTGTGGAATGAAAATCTGGGTAGGGAGAGACTTATAATGTGTATGGGAGTTGTATCATAACAGACATGAAATGAATATATGTAGGTGATTTCTATTTGTGGAAATCCATATGAGATGTGCTATCATAAAAAAAAAAATGGCCCAGCTAAATAATTCCCAATGCCACAGGGGAATTGGTCCCTGAGGTGATCAATCAACAGACTGTTAACATAAATGTCCCTTGATGCCTTTTTCCTATCTGTGCCACAAAGGGGAATGGTAATTCCCACTGGGTCTGGCATTTTGAGTGTTGAACGTTTGGCATTTTTAAAATGTTAGTTGAATATCATGGCATTCTACCAATAGAATCACTCCAAGGTCTTTGGCCTGTGGCTGTTGTAGTAATTGTGGTACCTATATATTTGTTACTTTGGAAGACCACCAGCCCACTCAAATGTGATCCTTAAATGAAGTTAAATGATTAAGCAAGGCAAATCCTGGTTTGGATAAGGGAACTATAGTCCTATGCATGCTGATTGTACAGACTTTAAAGTAGTTATGGATATGGATTTATGGCACCATGAAGTAATTGAATAAATTTTTGGAACATGGTAATTAGCAGATAGATATAATTGGGATGAGACAGTAATTGGAAGCATTTGCAGTTTTATAGCTTAAAAGGAATTTAAATTCAGAATGTTATTGTACATATTATTGGAGGTTAAAAAAACATTGTCAGTAAAGAAACCTCATTAATTTAATCTAAAAGCTTTTATGTTGTTTTTATTCAGTGCATCCAGTGGGGTGTTTTGGAGAATCAGGGGTTCTTGGTAGAGGAATTAGAAACTTTGATTTTTTGAGTGTGCTATTTTTATCAGTAGATAATTTATTTCATCCTCAAAAGTCTCAGGAACTTTCAGGGAGGCTAAGGAGCTGAAATCTTATATACAGCTTTTCCTGTGCAGGTCCCATGCAGGTTTCTGCATGCAAAATGGGAGCCTGTTCTATTTTCAAAATGTGAGGAAACCCTCATCAGTTTCATGTATTTGCAATACCTTTGGTGTTACAAAGCCATACAACAATCTAATGGGCTTTGTAAGAAAATGTTTTATTGGAAGTTTGATTAAAAACATTGGATCAATTGCTTTGCAATGGGTATTACAAGAAGGGTGTTTAAAGGATTGTGTGGGTTATGTTTTCAATATAATATATTGGACTTATTTGCTTGGCAGTATATATTATTAAAATATGTACAATATTATTACAACATTATGGTCCAGATGCTTTTGCAACATTTCTTTTATTCCAAATGAAGCAAACCAGAGTTTTCCTATTACAAGCCTACTATGAATATAAGCTATATTGCTGTAATTACATTGATCAGTTTTGGTATTGATATTACATTCTTATCTGTAATGTCCCAAAAGTTCATCCACATATAAAAATAGAGTATGGTATAAGTTGATTAGAATTTGGATTTTAGAAAGTTACAAATGCACTAAAGGTCCACATACATTTGAAACTTTGGAATTATAGATATAATAGCAATAGCACTTAGACTTATATACTGCTTTACAGTGCTTTACAACCCTCTCTAAGCAGTTTACAGAGTCAGCATTTTGCCCCCAACACTCTTGGTCTTGATTTTACCCACCTCGGAAGGATGGAAGGCTGAATCAACCTTGAGCCTGGTGAGATTTGAACTGCCAAATTGCAGTCAGCTGGCAGTCAGCAGTACTGCAGTTACATAACCACTGCACCACCACCATGTGTATTCAAAATACATGTTTTGAATTAAAACAGTATTTAATAATTGACACTTGAGGGAAGTATAGGAACTAAAGAATGCAATTAAACAAGAACACTCAAACTTGACTTACAATTACAGAATGAAGTAAAATATTTTAAGACTGGATTTATTGAAATATATATTTGAACCATGGACCCAGAAATTAATTTTGATAACATCTGCATCTATGGATTGTATTAAAAGATGTTATGGAAAAGTAACAAGTAAAAAGAGAAGGAATATAAAGTTGATTTAGTTTATAAAGAATAAATACTGTAGATATGTTGTTACCTCTGGTAACCCTTAATGGACTTTATTGACTTTATTGAGTGATAAGACTTTATGGATTTGTTTAAAGATAAGAATGGGGATATGGGGAAAAGAGAGAATTTTTAATATTTTAAGAGAAGGGGATACGTTAATTGTTTGTACAGGATGCAGATAGGAAGGCACTTCTTTATATATTTCTTTTTCTTTACTATATTTTTCAATTTCCGCCTTTCCTACTTTCTTTTCTGCACATTCTACTTTTTCTCTTTATTTTTTTTCTGTTGTATTAGTTTTCACTGTTGTAATTATAATCTTTAATAAAATTACAATTAAAAAAAGATGGAGGGAGAGTGCTAAAGTATCTTGATGCATACAACCTCAAGGCAGATAAAAATCTGGAATGAGAACTAGTTGAGTTGTACTTTCATGTGCATCAGTGGTGGGTTTTAAATCCCGTTCCAACCGGTATGGTTGGAACGGGGCTGGCATCCTCCTCATGGCTCTTAGCGCCTCTGTGATGCTCCGTGAAGCTCCAGCTACTCCGCAGATTGTTGCGCAGGTGCTGTATGCGATATGCAGGTGCGCAGCTACGCAGAAGCTTTAAAACACAGGTAAGGAGCGAGGGCGGGTGGACCCTCTGGAGCACCATACTGGAACGGTATCAGGTGCTCCGGGCTGGCTCCAGTACACCCGTACTGGGGCGTACCGCCTGCAACCCACCACTGATGTACATCCTGTAATTTGTGGCACAGAGGTGGGTGGAAATATAAATAAAATATAAATAAAAACAAATGTAAAAAGTATCATATCCTTAATGCAGTAAATTGTTGCGGTCAGGCTATTTTTAAATTTTTGTTTTAATATAGAACTTTGGCGCACCTAGTTTTAACTGTATTTTAGAAAAAACAACAAAACTAACAGGTATTTTTGAGGGAGATTTATTTTTCAGAAATAAACGTCAAAACATTTTCCTCAGTGCTTTATTTGGAATGAGTGGCGTGGTAACTCAATGGCTAATACATTGAGCTTGTCAGCTAGAAAGCCGACAGCTCAGGTTTGTGACCCGAATGTCATGAAACGGGGTTAGCTTCTGTCTTTGCCTTAGCTCCTGCCAACTTAGCAGTTCCAAAGCATGCAAATGCCAACAGATAAATAGGTACCATTTTGGTGGGAAGATAACAGTGCTCCATGACATTATGCTATCCACATGACTATGGGAATATCTTTGGGCAGCACTGGCTTAGCGGCCTTGAAATAGGGATTAATAGTCAGTGAATGACTAGTGGAGTAAAATCTGCAGGGACTCCTTTATCTTTTTTTAAAAAAATGTGGAATATAATATAGGAATACAGGTGATCTTCAGTTTAATGACCACTCCTTCAGTAACTGTTTAAAGTTATGACGGCATTGAAGAAGAGACTTGTGCCCGGTCTTTAAAGCTTGTGGCTATCCCGGAAGTTATGGGCAGAGGTGGTATTCAGCCAGTTCTGACAGGTTCTGGAGAACCGGTAGTGGAAATTTTGAGTAGTTCGGAGAACTGGCAAATAGGCTGGCCCCACCCCCGCTGCCTCCAACCCTCCCAGCTGATCTTCTTTTGTTGCCCTGAACAGGAGAACGGAGCTGGAAAGCAGGTTAGTGGGGTGGGGAGGGAATGGGGATTTTGCAGTATCCTTCCTCTGCCATGCTCACAAAGCCACGCCACGCCCACAAGCCACGCCCACAGAACCAGTAGTAAAAAAAATGTGAATCCTGCCTCCGTCATGGAATTGTGATTTGAGCACTTGGCAACCAGCTCGCAATTGTATCAGTGGCAGCATCCCATGGTTGCCATTTGTGACCTTCACTGCCAGCGTCTGACAAGCACAGTGAATGGGATTGCCCGCAGCAGGTTGCAAATGGCGATCAGATGGTGTGGCCCCTAATGAACCCCGTGGGATTTGCTTAACAAGGGCAACTGGAACCGCCAGAACTGCCATTGTCAGCCAGAGCAGCCGTGTGGCATTGTGCTTTCGAACCGCGTCACTCAGTGACAGGAGTTTCTGGTTCCAATTACCATCATTAACCCAGGACTGCATTTATCACATTCAGAGGGATAATACCATTAGGTTTGTAAAAAGGGAGGAGAGCTGCGGCATCAGATGGGGGAATAAATGTTAGTCTAATAAATCAGTTGGGCATAATGGCTTTCATCTCATGGACAGCTTGCAGGGGTTTGTTAGTTTCTACAACCAAGACAAGAACTTGATAACCTTTGAAAAGATGTCTTCTTCTGTGCCCTGAGCTATCCATATGTTCTATTAGCATGCTCCTCTTTGGCTTTAATGAAGCTAATTGTTGCACCGATCAACATGAATATTAAGAAAAAGTGCCGAACATAATAAATGTTTAAAAATTAGACATGTATACATATTAATAATGCAGTAAAAGAGCTGTTTTCTCTGGATATGCCTAGATGCCTAAAAAGAAACGGAACAGAAAATATAGGGTTTCATTGCAGAAAATGCATCCTAGTTGTGAGTATCTGCTCAGGTTTTCTTATAAGATAATCAGGACAAGCTTACAATATATGTTTTGTATAAACTACTGTGCTGGTCATAACGGCATGAACTACTTCTGTGGTGATATGTAAATCAGCAATTGTATTATAGACCTACATTTCTAAAGAAGGAGTGGCTGGATGACACATGCACGCCCACAGGTTTTTTTTTTTTTAATGAGACATTGGCCTGGTTTGCACATTATTCTAGCGAGAATTTTAAACAATGGAATGTAGAATAAGCCCCAGAGACATAGCCAGTGCATCATACTGAATTATTTATTTATTTGCGGTTTTTTAAATAGCTCTCCCCAGTCAGGAACCTCTGGGCTGATTACAACAGAGTAAAAATTAAAACGAAAGAAAAATATATGTAATATACAATTATAATATACTGTATAAGAGGCAAAGGTGTGATGGGTGGCATAGAAATTTGATCAACCAATCAATAAAATATATCTCTATTAGCTATATACATTAAATCTCTCTCCAAAAATAATAATAAAAAAAACTTGCAGCTTAGCATTATGGCTTCTTAAAAGGGAAGGATTCAGTTAATACTAGTATCTTTTTATGTCTACATTACCTGAATGAGAATGAATGAGTTTAGTGGAAGCTTTTCATTTCTTGCCCCAAAGGTAATTTTTCAAAAGGCAACTGGACTTTCTTTGTTCTTCCTTGAAAACAATACAGGATCAAAGAGATTTTTCAGACTTATTTGTGATGAGAACATCTGGCAATAACACACGAAAATTATTGAAGATGGAAATCATGATGCTGTTCCTATGAACTAAAACAGGATGATTACTAATTATAAACAGTGTAATAGCAATAAAGGGACAGTGGATGAATAGAAATCTTAACTAATATCTTTCCGTTGAACTCAGTTACTTTTGGTATGATTAATATTGTTTAACCATTCATTTGTGTGTGACTTTATAGGCAAGTGCTGTCCATGTTATTCTTCAAGCATAGCTTCTTACAGTTGTTGGATGTTCATCTTTGTATCACTTTTGATGTTATCAAGCCACCGTGTTCTTTGCTTGCCCCTTTTTCTTGTTCCGCCAACCACCATTCCTAGCATCCAGTGGTGGGATTCAGCCAGTTTGCACCTATTCGGGAAAACCGGTTTTAACTTTCTAAGCAGTTCAGAGAACCAGTTGTTGGAAGAAATCTTCTTTTGGCTTTTTCTACTGTACAGGGCTAATCCTGTAAGGAAGGCAGGAAGGAAACATTCTGGGTTGTTTCTAGTCTAATCTTTATTGCCTTGCTTACAGAAACTGCCTCTCCAGTTAACCCTTCTTACATTGTAACAGCTAAGGTGAAAGCGCCCATCAACATGATCGATATTGAGTTGGCCATGCCCATCCGGTCACATGAACACCGAGCCCCACTTACCTAGCTGGTCATTAGGGCAGAGAACCAGTTGTTAAATTATTTGAATCCCACCATTGCTAGCACCATTGACTTCTCCAATGAATTTGCATGCATGACATGGCCAGAGTAAATCAGACAGTCTTATGAGTTTGGCTTCTAATGATGTGTCTGATTTTATATGACTCAGCATCTCTCTGTTGGTTGCTCTGACTGTATCATGTATTCATGTATCATGAATACATGCATTCATGTATACAGTACATCATATTCTTGATACGTGAATATCATTTATATCATTTATATATGATATTCCTGATAAATGATGTATACATGATATTCATGTATTAGGAATATAATGTATACATGTATACATGAATAGGATGCAGTAATAATGGATCTCTAAGCCTGATTCTAATTCAGGCACTGGCCATGATAATTCATTTAAAAAGTCTGCAATGATTTGTACAGTGACAGAGTCATTGATTGAGATGGGTGGCTACAGAAATTGAATAAATAAAATAGCGGCATGCTATTTTAGAGCTTAAGCAATTAATTCCAAGCAATTAAGATGCATATTGTGGTTTCCTTGGTGAGATCTGCTCTTCTATATAAAGGAAGTAGCCTATCACCTTTTGTTCCATTTGGCTCTCTCAGGCAACTTGTCAGTATTGCTTAGTGGACTAACTCATCTTATTTTGTTATTTTTACGTTCTGATCAACTTATGCTAGGCCAGGGGTCTGCAAAGTCGGCTCTTTTAAGAGTGGTGGACTGGCTGGGGAATTCTGGGAGTTGAAGTCCACTAGTCTTAAAAGAGCCGACTTTGCAGACCCCTGTGCTAGGCAGTCAGATCTTCATTAGCATGAGCAGGGAAAACATTTTATCAGCATCAGCTTCTGTGAAGTTATATGGAAGTGTTAAGGCTGTCCGTAGATGCTATTTGGGATGAACATGTTCACTTCCTTAAGGTGCAACCAGTGGTGGGATTCAAATTTTTTTTACTACTGGTTCTGTGTGCATGGCTTGATGGACGTGGTGTGGCTTGATGGGCATGGCAGGGGAAGGATTCTGTAAAATCTCCAATCCCACCCCACTCCAAGGGAAGGTTACTGCAAAATCCCCATTCCCTCCCAATCAGCTGGGACTCGGGAGGCAGAGAATAGATGGGGGTGGGGCCAGTCAAAGGTGGTATTTACCGGTTCTCCAAACTAGTCAAATTTTCTGCTACCGGTTCTCCAGAACTGGTCAGAACCTGCTGGATACCACCTCTGAATGGAACCAGTCTTTAAAATAGCATCAGGGAATGTTAAGATCTGCTTCTTAGAACCCCAGATCTCCAACCTTGGGCCTGGAGGACTTGGTGGATTTCTGGGAGTTGAAGTCTGCCAGGCTTAAAGTTCCTAAGGTTGGAGACCCCTGTCTTAGAGGCTGATGGGAAGAAGATACTTTTAATTAGAGCCAGCAATGCTTATTCTGATGGGTTTTTAAAATTGTAAATCATGCAGAATTTCAACATGCTGAAAAATGATATCTACCGCCATTTTTATGTTACAGAGGAATGATGAAGAGGCGGTGGTGGACCAGGGAGGAACACGCTCCATCCTCAAGACGCATTTTGAAAAAGAGGACTTGGAAGGTGAGAGCTGCTTATTTCTGATTCAAGCTTTTATTTCTTTGAAACACATGTAAAGAAGGTATGATATTGCTAACCTTCAACCAACTCAAAAGTTTGGAAGTAATCTAAGTTTTGGAATTCTTCTCTCCCTCCCACAATTCCTGATGACAATTTGGGATTGATTTTTTTTTTTAAAGCAATGAGGTGGAAAATGTGGAAAGGCCTCAGGCAGATTCCTCCTTACTTCACTGACTGTTTAAGGAGAAGGACATACTGTATTTTTTAGAGTATAAGACGCACCAAGATTTTGAAGAAGCAAAAAAAAAAGTTTTTGTGCTCTGCAATTTTTTCCAAAAAAAGGGGCACGAATAGCCTTTAGGAGACTTGTTCTGTTAAAGGCTATTCATGGGGGTGGGGGTCGGCCAAAAAGAAGCAAAACAATGGCCCACTTTCTGCTCATTTCTGCCCTCCCCAGCCCCCAGGAACCCTTTATAAGCCTCCCAAAGGCTCTGCACTGCCATTTTGGTGAAGGGGGCAGGGTTTTGAGAGGCAAAAAAAGGCTGTATTTAGTGTATAAGATGCACCCAGATTTTCAGCCTCTTTTTTGAGGGAAAAAGGTGTGTCTTATACTCCCAAAAATATGGTACATAGTTCTCAGAAAAGGACCATTTGTTCAGCAACTGTTTGAAGTTACAATGGTGCTGAACAAGTGGTATTTATGGTCCTTGAATTCTGGCTGTCCCAGCACCCACAGACTCACATGGTTGTGATCTGGGTGCTTGGCAACTGCCTCACACTTACTATGGTTGCAGCATCCTATAGTCCTGTGGAAGCCCCAAACAGCTCAAATACAGGTAAGGAGCGTGGGCAGGTGAGTGGGCCCTCTGGAGCACCATACAGGAACGGTACCTGGTGTTCCCGGAAGGCACCGGTACGCCTGTACCAGGACGTACCAGACGTAACCCAGCACTGGGACTACCTATATTTTGCTGTCAAATTTGTAGGGCATTCTTTGCTAAAAAAAACAAACCACAGTAATATTGAATACCAAGCATTAAAAGGAAATTCATGTTAAGGGCAAACTTACCTATATAGTTATTACCATTCATTACTAATCTCATCAAAGTGGGTGAGATTATCTCCTTTATGACATGGAGCTTTCATTTACATTTCATTTCATATGTGGGGAGTTAGTTGACCCAGAAAGCAAAGCTCCAGTCTTCTCGTTTAAGAATGACATAGAAAGCTAGATTTCCTTTGGTTTTCTTCTAGTTCTCTAGGTTGAATTGATTGATTTGACGAGCTAAAAAAACCTCTTGGCCACTTCTGCCTTTTGTATAGAACATCCCTACGGGTTATTTTTATACCATACCTTTTGCTGTGACCTTGTTCAGATCAAGTTGGAGAGTATGTCGCAGCCTCAGAATGGTGTGTATGTGTGAGTGTGTGTTGGTGTGTTTGTGCAATCTCTGCCCGGAAAGAAAACAAAAATAAAATGTTTGCTTTATAATAGTATACTGTTAAATGCATGCTCATTATACATTTAGGATAAAGATACACTTTATCCTAAATGTAGAATCCTAAATTTATCATGGGTTAGTGATATATTATGATCAAGCTATTTATTACTTCAGAGGTGTTTGTGAAAGCTTTGTATGTATTAGGAAACCCTTCCTGATTTTACTGAAGTCTGTTTGCTTCACGGGACATCTCTCCTCTCTGGTTCAGCCTTTTAAAACTAGATGTGAACTGTTTCCAGGTTTTGGAAACTTACTTTTTGAAAGCGCCTATGGCAGTGATGGCGAACCTTTTTTGCCTCGGGTGGCAAAAGCACACGAGTGCGTGCTGTTGCGCACACTCTCGTGCCCACCCCCATAATTTAATGCCCCCCTGTGCTGTGCTTCCTGCACATGTGACCCACCCACTGCCCCGTGTATGCGCACACGGCTTTCTTGGAGCCTGGAGAGGGTGAAAACGGCTCAACACACAAACCGGAAATTAGGGAATGGACTTCTGGGTTGCTCGTTGGGCTGTTTTTCCCCCTCCGGAAGCTTCAGGAGGCGTATCAGGGAAGCCTCCAGAGTGCCCTCATAAATGGTTCCGCGTGCCACCTGTGGCACGCGTGCCATAGGTTCGCCATCAGGGGCCTATGGCTTACAGGAGGGAAATGAGTTACATTTTTTATGCTATTCTGTAGTAGAAGGACCTTACTAGTTTCCACTATTTGTAACAAAAAAAATGTGCAGTTTATTACCTTTTAATATCCGCACCTCTCTTAATGAATATCACTTTGTTTATTATACTGGGGTTGATCAGGAACTACCACATCAGATGCATGAAGTGGTTAAGTACATGGGTGGGTGTAGCAAAATAGTCCTTCTAGACAGAGGTGGTTTTTCAGCCAGTTCTGGCCAGTTCTGGAGAACCGTTAGTGGAAATGTTGATAGTTTGAAGAACCGGCAAATACACCTCTAACTGGCTCCACCCCCATCTATTCGGTGCCTCTCGAGTCTCAGCTGATTGGCTGGGTCTTCTTTTGTTGCCCTGCACAGGCGAACGGAGCTGGAAAGCAGGTTAGTGGGGTAGGGAGGGAATGGGGATTTTGCAGTAACTTTCCCCTGGAGTGGGGTGGAAATGGAGATTTTACAGTATTCTTTCCCCAGGAGTGGGGAGGGAATGGGGATTTTGCAGTATCCTTCTCCTGCCATGCCCACCAAGCCACGTCAAACCCACCAAGCCCCGCCCCACCCCACTCACAGAACCGGGTAGTAAAGATTTTTGAATCCCACCACTGCTCCTAGATCAGTACAGGTATCTGTTTTCTTTCTCACAATGGCCAGCCAGAAATTCGGTCTTCAAGGTGAGATCAGGATCTATTCTTTACCCAATGCAACTGCAGTTTGAAAGCATGCTGCTCGCATCTGGAGGAGAGATTAAGTTTCAAGTTGGATAGCTCTTATGTTATCTTTTGATGGTTTTTGTTTTAAACTATTCATCTACCCTCATATGATATTAAACGAATCAATATCATTTTTAAAAAAAATAGCCATTGATTGACCTGCCCTCCATGAATTTATTCAATTATCTTCTAAATCATTCAAATTAGTGGCCAATGATTACATTTTGCTTTCATGGATTACAGAGCTGAATTATATATTCTAGGTTTCATTTTCAAAAGCACTTTCTAATTAGCTTTATTTGGTTGATCCCCTATTTTATTGACAAAAAGCTTATTGCTATCTATTTTCTCCAGGTTATCTGAATGTATATATTTTATGAATTTGCCTATCTCGTGATTTATGTCCGCCTTCAATATCTTTTTTTCCTTTTAAAATATTGTTTAATGGATTTTTTTATATAGGCTTAAAAAACTACAGAAACATAAATGATCAATCAATAAAAATTTTACTCAATCATAGACCAGTAAATAAAACACAAAACTCACAATTAATTAAGATAGAAGGAAAAATATAGTTATTCTAAACTTTCTAAAAAGTTTAGAAAGAGTTAATAGTGTGGCATTCTGTGTAGCGAATGGAACAGTACTTGGCTGTGGGCAAGGAAATAAAGTCAGATTAATTTGATAATAACATCTTTAGATAAAACAAGTTGGAATAACCAGGATATTTTGTAAAGCGTGGAAGTATTAATTCCGGGTGAGCACCTACATAGAGAGGGCAATGCAGAATAACATATTCCATTGATTCAATTATTCCTCCACCTCCTGGACACAGTCTCACTTTGAAAGGGACTTATTCAGTAACAACTGTTGGAAGGCACTGAATTTGGTTAAGGAAAGAGAAAAAAAAGAAGAAATAGAAAAGACTAAAAGAAAAATACATGATGAAATGTCTCTTCATATTTTCACATTTCCAAGAATAACTTCTTACTCAATTGTTTCATTAAATTTGGTACTTAATGCATTTTTATGCAAAAACATTGTCCTGGTACTTATTGTTTCTGTGGTACTCAACGCACAAGCTAGAAACCTGTCAGTGTTGGCTGCCTTGTGACTCACTACATTATTCCTTGTGGAAAAAAATGTTTGGTACTCATCGTTTTTGGTACTCATTGGGCCTCCCAGAGCCAATTAAAGTTGAGTAATAAGCAGTGGCGGGTTAAGGCTCACGAGCGCCCTGAGCACAGACAAATCTTGGCATTCTCGTCCTTTGTACGTACTGTACAAATCTTCATTGGTTTTTTCTCAACTTTGTGGTGCCCCCTTTTGGCCTGGTGCCCTAAGCACATGTTTAGTCTGCTTAATGGTTAATACACCACTGATACTAAGGTACCACTATACATTTTAGACAACTTTTCTGGAATCATACACCAATGATGCATCATTTTACAAAGCTACTCTTTTAAATTGTAAGAGAAAGTAAATGTCAAACTTTTTAACCACATTTTCTTCATTAATCCATTGGGGAGGGGGTTGTACTAGGAGATCCCGATCCCTTCCAAACAAATATAAAAACCAAACAACGATAAACATTGTTCTTGGCCCGTTTTATCATGCATTTTGTAACTTCTTCTATTTCAAATTTCATACAGTACATTCTAGCAGTCACATGTTCATCATTTATACATAATTTATTTTCATTTCATTTTATCATATTCTATTCCTGTTATCTTATCTAAATTAAATCTTTCTCTTAATTGTGTGTGTGAAAACCATTGAAAACTAAGTCCCTCAGCAGTCAATTGTTCTCTTGATTTCATCTATTTCCTTGTATAATCAAGCCTTTATATGTAACCGTTTATCTTTGACACTGTTTCTTTTCTGTAAAACATTTCTTTGGCTGAAATATGTAAAAGTATTTTTGGGCATAGTCTAGGTTTCCATATTTGGAATATAGCATTCCTGATAATAATGCTTTTTAAAATCTACATGTACTTTATCATTCCATAAATCAGTGGTGGGATTCAATTTTTTTTTTACTAATGGTTCTGTGGCCGTGGCTTGGTGGGCTCGGCAGGGAAATTATATTGTAAAATCTCCATTCCCTCCCCACTCCAGGGGAAGGTTACTGCAAAATCTCCATTCCCTCCCCACTCCAGGGAAGGATACTGCAAAATCTCTATTCTCTCCCCACTCCAGGGGAAGGTTACTGCAAAATTTCCATTCCTTACGCACTCCAAGAGAAGGATACTGCAAAATCTCCATTCCCACCCCACTCCAGGGGAAGGTTACTGCAAAATCTCAGCTCTATAAGACAAGGAATACAGTTAGTTTTCTACTTACAACAGTTCGTTTAATGACCGTTCAGAGTTACAACAGCACTGAAAAAAGTGACTGATGGTTTTTTTCCACATTTATGACGATTGCAGCATGGTTATATGCTCAAAATTCAGATACTTAGCAGCTAACTCATATTTATGAGGGTTGCAGTGTCCCTGGGTCATGTGATCACCTTTCGTGACCAACAAAAGCAATGGGAAGCCATATTCACTTAATAACTGTGTTACTAATGTAACAACTGCAGTGATTCACTTAACAAACAGTAGCGAGAAAGGTGGCAAAATGGAGCAAATGTACTTAACGAATGTCTGACTTTGGCCTCAATTTGAGTCTAAATTGTGGTCATAAGTGAGGACTATCTTTATTCCCCCCAAAACAAACAAAAGATAGCAAAAGAAGTTGCACTATAAATGATCAAATGCCTGCAAGATCCGGTCAGCAAAATGGGAATTGCTCATCATGACTAGCCCTCACTGATAAGGAAAAGGCACAGAAAAATTGGTTGCATAAATAAACACTTAGATCAGCATAATTATTATTTATAGAGAGCTAGTCATTCCCTTTATTTGAGGAAGTCTAATGTCATCATCCTGAATGGTGCTTTTTTTTGCTTAATTCTATTCTCCCTAGTTTCAAGAGGTTTTCAAATCAGGTAAAATTCTGTTGAATATAAAAACAACAAAGTGACAGAAGTTTAGGTGGAGGAAAGCACTATAATTGAAAGTTACA
This sequence comes from Rhabdophis nuchalis, assembly GCA_039707465.1. Taxonomy (NCBI): domain Eukaryota; kingdom Metazoa; phylum Chordata; class Lepidosauria; order Squamata; family Natricidae; genus Rhabdophis; species Rhabdophis nuchalis. Next base: position 179,155,688 of record CM077643.1, read on the forward strand.
GTAATCATTTTGAAAACTTGCTTTTTTAAAACTTTCTCCTAAATGTTAAAAGAGACAAATGCCTCTTTAGGGAGATTCATTTTTGAGCTTCACAATCATTATTAAAAAGTCAGAATAGAACAGAACACAACAGAACAGAACAGAACAAAACAGAACAGAATTCTTTATTGGCCAGGTGTGATTGAACACACAAAGAATTTGTCTTTGGTGCATACGCTCTCAGTGTACATAAAGAAAAATAAAATACATTTTTCAAGAATCATAAGATACACTTAGTCATACAGTAGGTTATTGATAAGCAAATCAAATCATACTAGGAAACAATAAAACAATATAAATTGTAAAGATACAAGCAACGTGGTTATAGCCATAAGTGGAAAAGATAGGTAATCAGAAGGATGAGGAGAACAATAGTAAAACAGTCTTAGTAAATAATTTGACAGCGTTGTGGAGGTTAGTCATTTAGTAGAGTGATGTCATTCGGGAGAAAACGGTCCTTGTCAGAGCCTTATAATGTCGTTTTGAGAGTAGAAGTTGAAACAATTTATATCCAGGATGTGAGAGGTCTGCAGATATTTTCACAGACCTCTTTTTGACTCATTGCTGTTTTTCTGCACATCAGATTATGTTAATGATTAGTCTTCTTTAAAATTCTTGCTTGATGGGGGGAAAATAAGAAATCACAATTCTATTGTAATAAAATAAAGCAGAAGGCGAATTGTAAAACTCTTTTAAGTTCTGAATAGACCGAGTTCCAACAGTGCTGGACTCAACTTTGATTATCAGCTACTGCACTAATGCAGACAGCCCCTCTCTGAAGGAGATGGGTGGATAAGAAATGTGAAGTATAACTAAATATATATAAAATAATCCTGCCTGATGTAAATGAGCTTTCAGATAGATGGGATCTTTCTCTTTTCATCTTCTTTGTAAAGAGATTTGATTTAATGTAGATTTAATGGGTGCCTAGTTGTATAGCCTTTGGGGTGGCAGTTCCATTGGCCTCCGATTGGGCAGTGCAGGAAACAGCGCACAGAATGTGCCAGGGTGGAGCCATTATGTTTAGTAACTATTATTTTAAGAACATTTCACAATAGTATGGGAAACCTGTGGCTGGGACTGCAGTAATGAACAGGCAGGGAAAACTCACATGATATAACAGCTCCTATATACAATGTGCATTTGTTTTTGCCTTTTGTTTCTATGCTGTGGGAAATTTTTTATCTGGATGAACACAAAATCATGGGAAGCCCCTGCCCGCAATTTGAAATGCCCCAAACAAGATTTATCACACATTAGGCCTCATGTTTCCTGTTTATTCCTTAGCTCCCATTCTGTCTTCTCTTCAGTAGTTATCATCTGTTGCAATCCTCTAATTTCCCCCTTTTTTTGAATCCCAAATTATTGGTTTCTGAGCTACAATTAACTTTAGGAACACAGAGTTTGAATAGTGGTTCGCAGATGTTCTCTTCTCCTTCCTTGTTCCTTTCTTCATACTTCAGTGAATGTTTGCATTGCCCTGTATCAACCATTCTTTCTTATTGAGTTTTCTATCCCTTCGTCCATTTTTATTTAGGATGCTGCCTAGGATAAAATGCCACTATGATAAAGCTATGTTACACGATACATTATCAGTTTTACTGAAGATTGTTTCCAGGGAATTCCTTTTGTCTTGTTTCCAAAGAAACTGTGTTACTGGAGAGGTGATACATGCTGTAAGGTTTGGGAAGACCCAATATGCTGTAGGGCAGAGGTGTCAAACTCGTGGCATCACATTGTTGTCCTGTGATGTATCATGATTTCCCCCCCCCCCCTTTGCTAAACCAGGGTTGGGCATGGCCAGCGTGTGACGCATCCAGCCTGCGGGCTACGAGTTTGACACCCTTGGTGTAGGATTAACTTATGAGGCTAGAAATCTAGCTTCAGCTCCTTCTCATGCCAAGTGGCTGGTAAAAGATGTTGGTCTACATTATCTGGGTCCTTTTGGAGAAGGGCGGGATATAAATTGAATAAAATAAAATAAATAAATCTTATAAAGTTATTATGGATGAATTAATGTGCAGAAAAAGGGAGGGAGTTAGAGAAAGATACCTCCAGGTTCTCCTCACAAAGCAAGCTTCCTCCATCTCATCTGTTCCCCATTACCCTAGTGTTCTAGATCTCATTATCTACTCAAGTCTAATGTGAGTTTGAGTCTTATAGGATTCTTGCTGGACAACTCCCTTGCAAGAAATAAAATTAAATAATATATTTTATTTTTATTTAGGCAAAGATCATTTGAGATTAAAAATATGCTTGGTTTGTCTCCACCTTCCTCCCCTTCAAATTAACTATGCAACTTCCTTTGTTTACCATGGAAACTCTCTGTTCTGAAGGAAGGCAAATATACATGTCCCAGGATAATGTTGCAGGATCCAATCTGGGTTGGTCACCAGGACCAGAGGTTTAGTCTTTTGAGCTTTCAGAGTCATGCTGGAGACCATCCACAGGAAATTCCCTGAGGATGAGCTCCAGCATGGTCCTGATCAACCCAGATTGGACCCACATCAGATCCTGCTGCTCTCTGTTCCTATTGTATTTGCAGGAAAGCAGTTTATTTGTTATTTTATTTGTTTTTTATAGCTACCAATCTCAATCAATGACTCTGGATGGCTTATGAGTCACTCTCTGGAATATTTGCCTGGCCCAAAGAGCACCTCTAAATGGCTTTCTGGAACATCTGCCGACTCTAATGCTTTCTTCCAAGGAAGGATTTATTCAAGGCAGTAGTCAAGGTTTCTGTGGAGAATTTATAGATCCCGTGGCTAAAATATTTTACTTTACTCTCCCTCTCAGAAGAGGAATGGTCTATTGTAATGTCCTCCAGATATTGAGGTGTTATAATTTTGAGCATCACACCATTGGTCATATCAGTGGCTGGGATATGGAGGGAGCTGTAGCTAAGCAATCTTGAATGCTGTATGTTACTCTCTCTTGTTCTCAGAACCAGTTGTTGATGAGCAAGTTCAGTAGTGATGTTGCAACTCAAACATCAGCTTGGGGGAGGGGATTAGCAACAGCTGGAACCTTTCTGCTTAGGCATTGGGTGGTTTTACATTGACCCCGATTCTAAAACAGAATAAATAAACATGGCCACAACAGGCTGAATAATCTTGGTGTTGGATGAGATCAGGCAAATTAATCCTTTATATGAGCACGACAATGGTAGTAGAAGAGTGTTCTAAAGAGATCTTGGTGGCCATATATATTGATTCTCTATTCAATGCAGAAATCTGCAACCATAATAATTCTGATAGAGGCCCGCCTATTGCATCTATTACAAGACAAACTTCCCCAGCATCTTAACTATCATGCAGCTTTTAGTATAAATTTCTCCCAATCTTAGAAATGCATATCATTGTTCACAACTCAGTATGAAAGGATGGTGTAAGTCTGTGATGGCGAACCTATGGCATGGGTGCCACAGGTGGCACGCAGAGCCATTTCTTAAGGCACGTGAAGCGTTGCCCTGTCAGCTCCAGTGCGCATGCCTGCGCTGGCCAGCTGATTTAGGCCTTCTTTTGAGGCCGTTTTTCGCCCTCTGGAGGCTTTAGGGAAGCTCCTGAAGCCTCTGGAGGTGGGGGGGAGGCTGTTTTCACCCTCCCTAGGCTCCTAGAAAGCCTCTGGAGCATGGGGAGGGCAAAAAAAGTGTGCCAAAAGCAGGGGGTTGCGCACATAGCATTATGGGTGTGGCACCCATGACCCCCCCTGCACTCCCCCTGCTTTTGGCACACGAGCCAAAAAAGGTTAGCCATCACTGGTGTAAGTAAATAATATTAATAAATACAAATACAGATAGTCCTTGCTTAGGGATGACAAATGTTCAGCAAATGGAGGCACTGCCTGAGGCCAAATTGCAACCAGTCTTCAAAGTTGCCGCCATCAGAGTATCTACACAGTCACGGCTTGTACTTAAAATGGTTGCAGTGGCCTACGGTCACACGATCAGCATTGCGACCTTCTTTGCCAGTTTCCCACAAACAAACCCAATGGAGAAGCGGGCAGGGAAGTTTGCAAGTTGCTCCCCTAAGTTGCCCTCACTTCCATTACTTATTTTTTTGCCTGAGGAGCCTCTGGGTGACAGGGTGAGCGTGGGCCCTGCTTATATGCCCCATCACAGTGTTCACCCGAATGCCCTGTCACACTTGTGTCCTGCAGCAGCAGCCCATGTCCAAGTGCTTTGTTGTGCTCATGCCATGCACCAGCATCCACATGTGTGCCTTATTGTCCTGTGGCAGAGTTCAGCCCAGAGGTGGTATTCAGCAGGTTCTGACCAGTTCTGGAGAACCGGTAGTGGAAATTTTGACTAGTTTGGAGAACCGGTAAATACCACCTCTGACTGGCCCCATCCCCATCTATTCTCTGCCTCCTGAGTCCCAGGTGATCCGGAGGGAATGGGGATTTTACACTAACCTTCCCCTGGAGTGGGGAGGGAATGAGATTTTACAGTATCCTTCCCCTGGCATGCCCACCAAACCATGCCCACCAAACCACGCCACACCCACTAATCCACACCCATGGAACTGGTAGTAAAAAAAATTGAATCCCACCACTGGTTCAGCCCCCTCCTGCTGGGGCTTGTGTCACTTATCGCATCCACCTACGCATGTTACTGTACTTGTTCTGCAAGGCAGCACCGACCTACACTCTCTGTCACATAATAACAATCTATATACTAAATATATAGCAAGACAATTATCAACAACACCATGAATACGCTAAAGGCACAATTTACAATTAAGAATTCTAGCACATTTTGTGTCATCATGTAAGACAGTTATAAAATAAGATTCTTTTTTTATTAAGTAGGATCCCTTAAAGCAGTGTTTCTCAATCTTGGTGACTTTAAGTCCTGTGGACTTCAACTCCCAGCATAGCTGGCTGGGGAATTCTTGGAGTTGAAGTCCACATGGCTTAAAGTCACCAAGGGTGAGAAACACTGCCTTAAAGTATTGCATAGAAGTGGTTTTTCTGCTTCTGCAAGTACTTGGACGGTATTATTGGAATAGAAGTATTTTCCAACATATTTTAAATGGGAATATTAAGTCCTCGTTTTAAAAATGCCCTTTGGATATTTTGTCAGCAAATTGTGCGTGGCATGCCTACAGTGTCTAAATGGCACAATTTCTTGATTTTATTTTACCCGTTATGCAAGGGATTAAGAAAACTCCGAGGGGAAACCCATTTGCAGTGCAACTGGAAGCAAGCAATGGGTCTCCCACCACCCGTATCCATATTAAGCAACTTTTAAATGATCATTTAAAAAGTAATCTATATCTTAACGATGCTCAAGTGTTGTTTAATCCCTATGCTGGCAGTAAGTACCAGTCCATGCTGGGGGAACATGCTCATTTGTATGGGCCGTCCTTCAATGTTCCTATTTCAGTACCTGGCCTTAATTGAACCCAACCATTCCCACCATCATTGGAAAACCTTTTTAGGGGTGGTATTTCTATTCTTTTTTTAAATGATTCCGAGTTCAGATAAAATAGGTTGCAGTGACCATCAGGTTAAAAGCTAATGCTAATGCCCACTGTGTAGTTATCTAAAATGAGAAAGTGTATGAGTTCTGGTAGAGAATTTGAACCCCATAAAATAACCTCTGGTTACCTGCACCTGACGAGTCCCCATATGGATTAAATTGGTCATGTGGTGCCTCCTAGTGGTCACTATAAGCTCTTAAAGTTAAAAGAGATTGCTTGTCTGCCTGGAGAGTATGTTCATGTAGATCAGTGTTTCTCAATGTTCGCCTACCTGAAGACGTGTGGACTTCAACTCCCAGAACCCCCCAGCCAGCAGAGCAGAGCTGGCTGGGGAATTCTGGGAGTTGAAGTCCACACATCTTCAGGTGGGCCAACATTGAGAAACACTGATGTAGATGCAGATGGAAGCCCCAACTGAAGATATTTCTGTATTTTTTCAGGCAGTATCTGCGGGATCGCATCCTGCCCCATACATCCCTGCGGCCGATTCGCTCCCACAGAGAGGGACTTCTCCGGGTGCCGTCCACTAGGCTGTGCCAGCAGGCGACGCCCAGGGGAAGGGCCTTCTCTGTGGCGGGCCCGACCCTCTGGAACGACCTTCCCCCCGATATTAGAACAATTACGGACCTCCGCTCCTTCCGTCAAAAATTAAAAACACATTTCTTTTGCTTGGCCGGCCTGGGATAACTTAACTGTTTTTAGGGGTTTTTAGGGGTTTGTTTTAGTTTTAACATGGGATGTTAGCACAGGGTTTAGTTTAATTCTTTTTTAATACTGTATTGTTTGTGGTTTTATATGCATTTTTAATTTCCCTGTGCCCTGCCTCGAGTCCCTTCGGGGAGAGAGAGCGGGTTATAAATTAAATTATTTATTTATTTATTTAGTATGATAATGATAGTTAGATGTATTTTCTGTTCCCCCTGGACTCTGCATGGGTTTAACTCTTTCATGTTACTAATAAAGGAGAATATTTGTAGCTCAGGGTTGAAATGAGAGATCCTTGGTGCTCTCTGAGCCTGGTTGATTTCATTACCCAAACTAGGCAACATGACCAGTGCTCTTTCATGTTTCCTTCCTTCCTTCCTTCCTTGTGATGAAGATAACATACGCTGTGTTCCTTCTCATATTTTCTACACAACAATCTTGCATGGTAGGCTAGACTGAAGAGAATAAATGCCCCAAAGTCACCTAGTGAGCTTTTATGGTTGAAGTTGGAGCATAATCTGAGTGTGATCTATTCTTAATCCAATACTTTAAATCACTCTAACAGCAGAGGTGGGTTCCTACCAATTCGGACAGGTTCGGCTGAATAGGTAGTAATTTGGTGGCCTGGGTCGCTAGAACCTTTTTAACGTTTTGCGCATGCGCAGACCTTTTTAGGTGCAAATGAGCGCGTGCGAGCAAATTGATAGCGCATGAGCAAATTTTTTTGCATGCTGAATCGACAGTACTGCTTGGCAACAACCCATCCCTGTCTAAGAGTGGGGTTTTTTCTCTTTTTCTCTTTCTTTCTTTCTTTCTTTCTTTCTTTCTTTCTTTCTTTCTTTCTTTCTTTCTTTCTTTCTTTCTTTCTTTCTTTCTTTCTTTCTTTCTTTCTTTCTTTCTTCCTTCCTTCCTTCCTTCCTTCCTTCCTTCCTTTCCTTTCCTTTCCTTTCCTTTCTTCCTTCTGTCTCTGTCTCTCTCTGTCTCTCTCTCTCTCTTTCGCTCCCTCTCCCTCTCTCTTCCCCTCCCTCCACCCCTCTCTCTTTCTGAACAAAACACAGATATAATATGCCAAATGAAATAAAAATTTCAAATATATAAAATATAATAGTAATTTTCATTGCCAATTATTGTAACAGGAATAATATTCTAAGATTCAATTTTGCATAGCAGTATCAAAATATTAATGAAAAACTTTTTATCCCAACACTCTGTATTTCTATTCGTATTGTATTTTGATTGTCTGAATATGTTGTTACCCATTTTATCATAGTGTTTAAAATCTTATGATACAAATAGATGATTAGGTGGGGAAAGTGTCCAAATTGGAACTAGCATTGAACTTATTAACTTTGTTTTTCTTACTGGCTAACTTGACTAACTTACTTTCTAAATTTTACTTCAGCTGTTTTATCATTCAATGTTATTTAATTTATTATAATTATAATCTCAGGATGCTTTCCAGAGCTTTTAAAACTATAATTTTATGCTGTAGCACCATTACTAAGACTATTGCTGTTTAATGTGATAGAATTAAATATTCCAAAATTCCTAGTCAGCATTGGAAAGACTGGGTACTATAGGTGAAACTCAAAAAATTAGAGTATCGTGCAAAAGTTCATTTATTTCAGTAATGCAACTTAAAAGGTGAAACTAATATATGAGATAAGACTCATTACATGCAAAGCAAGAGAGTTCAAGCTGTGATTTGTCATAATTGTGATGATTATGGCGTATAGCTCATGAAAACCGCAAATCCACAACCTCAGAAAATTAGAATATTACATGCAATCAATAAAACAAGGATTGTACATAGAACAATATCGGACCGCTGAAAGGTATAAGCTTTCATATGTACTCAGTACTTGGTTTGGGCCCCTTTTGCAGCAATTACTGCCTCAATGCGACATGGCAAGGAAGCTATCAGCTTGTGGCACTGCTGAGGTGTTTTATGGAAGACCAAGATGCTTCAATAGCAGCCTTCAGCTCTTCTGCATTGTTCAGTCTCATGTCTCTCATCTTTTTCTTGGCAATGCCCCATAGATTCTCTATGGGGTTTAGGTCAGGCGAGTTTGCTGGCCAATCAAGCACATCAAGCTTTTGGCATATATTAGTTTCACCTTTTAAGTTGCATTACTGAAATAAATGAACTTTTGCACGATATTCTAATTTTTTGAGTTTTACCTGTGTATGCCTCTCCATATGTGCATGCACGCACGCACACACACACACACACGCACAAAGAAGTGTGTGTTTTATGCATTTAAATCTTTTCAGCCTTTCCCCCCCCCCCCAATTTTAACACGTTTTTAGGACTTCCATTTACCCCAATATAATGCATACACATTATTGTAGTCTTAACGTCTTAAGTGTTAAATGTGTTATCAAATATACTTACTTGGACTGTATTCCGTTGTGTAGGTCACAGGACTTTGTTTATCGGAGTTCATGTGCCATTGGGTGGAAGGAAAAGCCATCGCCGCCATAGACACCGTGGACACAAACATAGAAAGAGAGACAGAGAAAGAGATTCGGGATTAGAGGATGGCCGAGAGTCTCCTTCATTTGGTAAGTCTTGCTTTATTTTTGTATTTTTGAAAAAAAACAGCTCAGGGAAACAAGAGTTGATACATTTTAGTCCATTTGAAGTTTTGGACGATAAGGGTAATAGTCTGAAGAGGAACACATTAGAGCAAACATGTCAACATGACACCAGAGAATATACGATAGTATCAAGTTCTTTTTCCTAGAACAGGGGTCGGCAACCCATGGCTCTGGAGCCCTATGTGACTCTTTCATCCCTCTGTTGCGGCTCCCTGTTGCCGGTCAGCTCCAGAATTAATAGGGCTTTCGGTTAGGACAGGTAGAGGAAAATGGATGCCATGCTAGGAGGAGACTCTATGGTGGGGGGAACCGGACTTCTGGTCAGCAGAGGAAAAAGGGTGCCACACTAGGAGGAGATTCTATAGATGGGGGGATTCCGGTTAGGACCTTTGTGGCTCTTTGAGTGTTTAAGGTTGCTGATCTCTGTCCTAGAACAAAGCAGGGCTGGTATAGCAGGTAAAACTTGAAAATATTGCTACATAGCTAAACAACTGAGAAATTATGACAGATCAAAGAATACTTGTCTGCTACCTTAATTCATAAAAGAGTGATCAGGGTACAGTAGTACCTCAAAACTGTTTAATGAAATCCTCCAACCATGGACATCTCTTTCTTCCTAGGAATTGAGTTGCTTTTGTCTATCATAGGATGATTACTCTGTAAAAACCTGGAAAGAACGAAGGAGATCAATGTGACTGAAGGGCGATTTCCTTACTCAGAAATGTGCCTACTCTATAACAAGAACCTTCTAAAAAAAAGGAACCCAAAAGCACAGCCATGTTTTATTTATTATTATGAGGAATTAGGGGGATTAGGCTTTAAATAGAAATTATGTTTTTGTTAACGTGTATTAACTTTTTATTGGATTTTGCTGTTTAATAAGGTGAGCTGAGGATCTAGAGATGAGTTTATAGAAAATGGGGTGAGGTATGGAATAAAGAAATACTTGCTTTAGCAGGTAACAGATTAACAGAGTTGGAAGGGACCTTATAGGTCTTCTAGTCCAACCCTTGCCCAAGCAGGAGACCCTACACCATTTCTGACAGATGGCAATCCAATCATTTCTTGAAAGCCTCCAGTGGTGAAGCTCCCACAACTTCTGAAGGCAAACGTTTCCATTGGCTGATCATTCTCACTGTCAAAAAAAGTCGCCTTATTTCCTTGGTTGTATTTTAAAAGGCAGAGATAAATTTTTAAAGTTGAATGTACTTGTTGGGGATGAAAGGGAAGTTCCTTTTTTTTAATGTTCCCTGTTTTGGGTGGGAATGAGGTGGGTTTCTGCAGCTTCTATATTTTTAATGTATTTTTGTATCTGTTTAATATAATTAACAACATTACTCCAAAAGAAAAAGAAAACAAAGCACAGCCAATATTTTATATCTCACCTGGACTTGGTCTTCAGACTAACACTAACTCCCACAAACCTATAAACCCTATAGAAAGCATCAAATGCCATCAGTGGGAATAGCAGGGGATATTGTTATAATGGCTTATGGACGGAGTACCAGAGGTGGATTGCTGCCGAACCAGGCTGAACCAGTACTGGAATTCAGGCCTGTGTTGCAGAACTGGCAGCGACCCAGGCTTGCCACCCCCCCAAACCGGTTTCCTTGCTGCTGCTTGGCCGCCGCCATTTTGGATTTTAGTGACTGCAAGTGCTCAGTTCACTGTAAATTGTTCTGCGCACGCACAGCATGCACACAACATGTGCACGCGTTGCGAACCGGCGAACCCACCCCTGCAGAGTACCATCTTACTAGATCTATGAAGGGGCCTATTACTGGTGCTAATTGTTGCTCCTATTTATATGAATAAGGTGGTTTTGGAAGCAGGTAGAATAGTATCACATGAGGATTTCTTTGTCTAACAGAATAATAACAGAATAACAGAGTTGGAAGGGACCTTGGAGGTCCTCTAGTTTTGCCTGGGCAGAAAACCCTACACCACGTCTCCAAGTTCCTTCTGATCCCTGAAATTCCAGTGGACCCTTAATCTCGGAAGCTGCCCTGATTCTCACGTCTCATTCTTCAAAAGAGGCATTCGCTTATTAGCCTTTGGACCTTTTATTCCTTGATAGAAGAACATTTATTGAAATTGTGCCTCTAATTGGCAGCGTGGTCTTTTTGCCATATATTTGCTTCTTTGGATGTGTATTAAAACCCTCAATGCATTATAATGCTTTAGAATTATAGCTGTACATGGAAAATTTATAAGAAGACATTAATTTACTAACTTACCAGGTTAATGGCCCAGCCATTTTTAATTCTTATTTCTCTTCTAGCCTCCTCCTCCCCCGCTGCACTTTTTCCTTATTTCTGTTTCATTTCTCTTCTTTATTCCATTTGAACAACAGAACAATTTGTCATTCTGCCTTCTCTTACTGCCAGCTACCTCAGGTAATAAACTGCCTCTCCCTCTTCTTCTTGAATGCCTGCTTCTTTTGTTCCTCCACACTAGAAGGTACAATGAGTTTGTTCCTCCTCACTGGAAGGTTCAGTGAGTTTGAAAGCATTGAATAAACCATCACCATTTTTATTTGCTAATTAGTCTGTACCGTACTAACTTTTGCTGGAAGCCATCCAGGAATTTTTAAAAAATATCTCAACATATTAACACAAATGAAGGCGAATAAACGTGTCCCAAGATAACGTTGCAGGATCCAATCTGGGTCAGACACCGAGACCAGAGCAGAGGTGAGTTCCTACCAATTCGGTCCGGTTCGGCTGAATAGGTAGTAACTCCGGCGGACATGTGACCGTACTAGTTCTATGATCGGTGGCGCCATCTTGATTTTCTGTTCTGCACGTGCGCAGAACAATCTTCATTTAAAAATGTAATTTTTATTCATTTTTTAATGTTGTGTGCTTGCGCAGATCATTTTAAACTAGAATGTGCACATGCACGGTGTTAGGGCTAAAAACACCCCCGTTGGAAAATAAACAGGCGGAATAATGCAATACACCAGACAGCAAGAGATACGTTGCTTTAACCACACACAAACCCTAAAACAGGGGTCCCCAACCTTTTTTGCACCAGTTTTGCACCAGTTTCATTTTAAAGAAAATTCCGCGGACCAGCTGGCATAGAGGGGGAGTGGGGGGAGGGGGAACAGGTGGCGCATGCACACGTGGGGGTGTGTGAGTCAGCTCACTCGCCCCTCTAGGGCCCCCAACGCTGTGAGCGACCGCACCTGTGCTCTCCTGCCCCCGGTGCACGCTCTGCCCAGGGGGTTGCCCCGTCCTCCCTCCTCCTCCTCTCCGGCCCTGCGGCCCAGTTGCTATCAAGCCACGGACCGGCACCGGTCCGCGGACCGGAGGTTGGGGACCCCTGCTCTAAAACACTGATAGTAGAAAAAATAAATAGTCTTTTGATGTAACTAAAATATTTCTTCCAAACAGTGATACTAACTCCTCTAATAATAAACAGTCCTTTACCAAAAACACAGTTATCTTACAGTAATTCGTCTTCAGGTTCAGCTTGTTCCTCAGTGGCAATCAGGAAGCAAAGGAAAGCAATAGGGAATGAACTGTGTTTCCAGCTGTCTTTTATGATTGAGCTGGGAAGCACAGCCAATCCGATTCCACATAGTCCTTAAAGTTACATATACCTTTTATTAATCCTGGCTTATATATATTGTCAACCCAACATCAGGATATTTATCCTAACACATGGAGCACACAATTTTTTACTACTGAACCAGTAGTAAAGGTGGCCGGAACCCACCCCTGGACCAGAGGTTTTGTTTTCTGAGCCTTCAGACTTGTATTGGAGCCCGATCCTCTGGTAACTTCTTTCTCCAGATTCTGGTGAAGAGAGGTATTCCCTGAGGATGGGTTCCCGCACAAGTCCGAAAGCTCAGAAGACTGAACCTCAAAATATTAAAATCACATAACCACTACTAGACATTTGCAAATTAAAGAAGCGTCATATAAGTCTGATATATTTTACATATGTATGCAGCGAGAGATTTCCTTCTGTCTTCCTCTGCCTTAAATATCATATCCATCCAAGCGTGAGCCCCATTCCTTTCTCCCAATGGCTCAATTTTAACAATGAGTTCAGCTTTAACGATTCCAGAGTAGTCCCATGTTGCTATAACGGCGTTGTTCCCCGGGAGAAATTTCTAATGGACTTAATAATGATAGAAAGTACTTTTTCTGCCTGAATAAGAATATAGCCACTAAAAGTATATAAAGGATGTGAACATTTTTAGTATTATACTACTAAAAAGACAGATCTTACAAGATCCAACCTGAGTCGGTCACCGGGACTCCCGGTGCTGGTATCCCAGCACGAGTCTGAAAGCTCAGAAGACAAAACCTCTGGTCCCGGTGACCGACTCAGGTTGGATCCTGCAATATTATCCTGGGACATGTACATTCGCCTTCACTTGTGACAGATCTTACAAAAACATGAATGAATAATTTACTGTACAGTATTGCAATGTCAAAAAATATTTAAGTTTTTTAGAAGTGCCGGTGTAATTTCTGGAATAAACTTAACAAATCTTTTATTTTAAAATGATAAGCATTAGAAGTACAAAAGCAAAATGACACGAGCCTTTGTTAACTTCCCTCGCGGAAGAATATGAAGGCAGAAAAAGTATCTTTCGCAATCTGCTATTAATAAGAATTAAGAGAATAAAAAGGGTCACAAAAACCAACAGAGGTCAATTTAAAAAAAAAGATGCATGTGAGTTTAGCAATGCTGGGAAATTTCCCTCCCCTCTTTCCTGTATGTTACGCATCACTTTAAAACAGGTGTTTGTGTTGATTTATTATGAGTATTGTTCAGATTTTTTAAAAGAGGAAATTTACAAATCTCTCTTGAAAGGAAATCTACAATACAGGTAGTCCTCAATTTATGACCACAAAGGCGTCCAACATTTATGTTGTTAAGTAAGTAATTTGTTAAATGAGTTTTGCCCCATTTTACGACTATTCCTCTTATAGTTTTTAAGTGAATTGCTGCAGTTGTGAAATTAGTAATCCGGTTGTTAAGTGAATCTGCCTTCCCCATTGACTTCGGTTGTCAGAAGTTTGCAAAAGGGGATCATTTGACCGGTACACTCCAACCGTCATAAATGTGAGTCAGTTGTTAAGCTTATGAATGTAAATCATGTATCCATGGGGATGTAACAACGGTCATAAGTGCAAAAAATGGTCATGTAACTTTTTTCAGTGCCGTTGTAACTTTGAATGGTCACTAACCAAATTGTTGTAAGTCAAGGACTACCTGTACATATATGGAAATCCTGTTTCATAACTAAGTCTTCAGCAAAGTGAATGTGGCCTGATATGACAGCCCTTAGTCATATATGAGATAAGAAAATATTTTCTATTTAGATCTCTAGTTAGTTTTGATCAAATCATTAGAAACATTTCTTGTAGACGTGCCTAGGATTTTGCTGTAAAAATCAAATCAGAAATGATTACAGTTTTCTTATAAAATCTGAATCTAGCATAACCTATTTATGTGGCCTTAGATTATACTAGTTGGGTATCCTATATTTATTTTTTTATTTATTAAATTTATATGCTGCCTATCTTATTAGTGCAGTGACTCTGAGTGGCTTACAAAAGGATAAAAAGATAAGGGTTAAAATTATGTAAGCTTAAATAGAGACTAAAAGCCAAGAGGGCAGGTGAGATGGGGGTGACATTAGAACAATGCAGTGAGTCCTGATAGTTTGCTTCCCGGCAAGTCTTTCATAAAGTTTTATTGTTGCCACAGGAGCTCATATTGTCTTTTAGATGAAGGTATAAAGCCAAAGGGACACGGTGGCTCAATGGCTAAGACGCTGATCTTGTCGATCAAAAAGGTTGGCAGTTTGGCGGTTCGAACCTCTAGTGCTGCGTAACAGAGTGAGCTCCCATTACTTGTCCCAGCTTCTGCCAACCTAGCGGTTTGAAAGCACGTAAAAAATGCAAGTAGAAAAAATAAGAACCCCCTTTGTTGGGAAGGTAACAGCGTTCCGTGGGCCTTTGGCATTTAATCATGCCGGCCACATGACCATGGAGACGTCTTCAGACAGCGCTGGCTCTTTGGCTTTGAAACGGAGATTAGCACTGCCTCCTAGAGTCGGGAATGACTAGCACATATGTGCGAGGGGAATCTTTACTTATAAAGTCAAAACATGCATTTCTTGTTCTCAAATAGATGGTTGAAAGTACCCAATGCAATTTTTGCTGAGGATGGTGATGAGGTCCTGAGAATGATCTTTTAGTACTCTTTAAACCATGGGGTACAAGATAGAGCAATAAACAAGATGCGATGCAATTGAGATATAATAATCAGAAGTATTAAATAAGGGGAAACAAGAATGCAGTTTGGCTGTTTACCATGTGTTGTGTCTTGACACCAAGTAAAGACTCCTTCAAGCTTGATTCCTTTCATTCCCATATAGTTTTCTTTGCAGACAGGGCTTTGTCATCACATGCTTCTGGGATGGTTCCCCCCCCCCCCCATCTAACTTAGCAGCTCAATTATTCCAATATTTGATTAGCCTGATCCAACCTAACAGAGATCAATCCAGTGCTGCTAGCTGCTGAGATATCTTCATATAGTACAGGCCATACAGAGAAATTGAATTCATGTGTTCTGCCTTTTAAATTTCCATACCCTCTTCCCGAATAACATTTATTATCATCTTAATAGACATGATATTTCCTCTGTCATATTTTAATTTATTACACTTTAAAAAAATTATACAAAGTCCCATACAAAGGTTTTCCTCTTGACAATTGCAAATGTTAGAAGTCCTGTTTCCCATGTTTTTTAATCAATCTTTTATTGATAAGCATAAAAGCACTTACATAAGAGGGACAGACCTCTCCCTGCAGGGAAAAACCCAGTGTGAACTTTACATATAACAGTCCCCCCCCCCCATTGATCCATGGTTTGTTCAAAATGGGCTCATTACCCAGGCTGTTAATTTGTGGTTGGCCTTCTGAGTCATTGCCTTTCTTTGGAATCTGTTTCTGAATCTGTTTACATGAGCACTGAATCACAGGCTATTGTTAACTGCCCACAATGATTTCTTGCTTCTGTCATAGGGATGACAGTAAGGTAAGAAGAACCAGTATACTCTGCATCTTCTAGAAAGTTATATCAGTATTGTTTACATGATAGCCCAGATGAAACATTACTCATCCCACCGAGCTATTTGGGTACAGCAGAGCTATTGAGTGGCACACAATTATTTTGCCTCTGACATTGGGAACTTTCTTTGGGGCATTTAAGTGATTAGCAGGTAGCTTAAAAACAAATAAAAAAGGCTAAGCAAATATACGTTTCTCAGGCTACCTGTACAGCTTAGAAATCTGCGTTATCATGTTCCGTGAATAATGCCTGAATAGATTTGGCTAATGTTGGGGGTACTTATTTGATTGGCTGTTTAATATGAGCTACTAACAGGTCACTTGATAACTAAATAGAAGAAGTAAGTTATGTTTTGGTTTTCTCATTTTCCTTAAAAAAAAACACCTGAAAATATTAACAGAAATTGCTTAGAAATGATACATAGATTTTTCATGAGAAAAAAAAAACAAGGCAGAAAAGGCATGGAATGACCTTGTACTTGAAAATATGAGAATATTATAGAAAGCAAAGTGGAAAAGTCATCCACTGTCATTTGTATCAACGTGAACTGAAAATAAAACACATATAAAATATCAGAATTATTGATAAAATAAATAGGGAAGTTTTGTAGATGTCCACAGATGATTTATTCAAATATTAATCCAAATATTAAAAAGAAAAAATTCGGATTCTTATTGTTGGGATTAATTCTGAGTTTTGCAGGACATTTTTGTCCATGTCAGAGCCATAGTGAGTTCACTGGAACCTTCTCACTTTGCTTGGTGAAAGGAATGGGAGAGGATCTATATATCACTGGTTTGCCCTCTTTATTTACTGGGTCAGTTCTATGAACACTTGATCAAATCACTGCTTCTCAAGATCTCAATTTATCAATAGCATTTTGATTTGTCAAAATATGAAATATATGAATATATCCTTCTGCATCCTGATTTATCGAAATTTCACTTGGTGCTGTAGGAATGCAGGCTGAGTTATCCCGTTTCCTGTTTTTATCACGGGAATTTTTGATATACTTGTTGATGCTAGCAAAACTCTTCAGAGATGTGGATATTTTGGCACACTGAAACACACTCTGCTTTTTACTTAATCCTCTTTCAATGCATTTAATGTTAAGCTCTCTTTCATAATCAAATCTACGTCATTTGGGAGCCGGGCTGTAGAGTATTCTTTTTTTTAATATTTGATTGCTATTGGCTACTACATCAAAACAAAGATTTGCCTTGAAGAATGTTGACCTGAAAAATAGAATTCCAAAATTCTCAGATGTATTTGTATATATGGAGGTTTTCCCCTCCCATAGGGAGTAATGTGTGCATGCGCACAGCTTTTGCACATGAAATGTCATACTGAGAAAGGACATAAAGATCTCTGCATCAATTTTGACAGCAGCATTACTCATCAGGATCAGTTGTAGAGATAAATAACTGATGTCAGGCATTGTAGTGTTTTATGTACTGCAGAAACTATTGCACTTAGAGAAAACTGAAAATGTGGTTACAATCCTTTCTTATCAATTGCTGAAAGACAATGTCTATTTATAGAGGCATGTAATTCATTTTTTATTTTCATGCTTCATCTCATTATATCCAATTAATTAAGGCAAGAAAAAGTACTCTATTCTCAGCCCTCTCAGATAAACTAGACAGAAAACTGGACTAGATAAGCTAATAGTACTTTATTGAAAGGGTACATTAGCAATAGCACTTATATACCAATTCACAGTGCTTTACAGCCCTCTCTAAGTGGTTTACAGAGTCAGCATGAAGGTAAAAGTTCCTGTTGCACATATGTGCTAGTTGTTCCTGACTCTAGGGGATGGTGCTCATCTCTGTTTCAAAGCCAAAGAGCCAGCGCTGTCCAAAGATGTCTCCGTGGTCATGGAATGCTGTTACCTTCCCACAAAAGGTGGTCCCTATTTTTCTACTTTTATTTTTTATATGCTTTCAAACTGCTAGATTGGCAGAAGCTGGGACAAATAACGGGAGCTCACCCCGTTACACCGGACTAGGGATTTGAAATGCCAAACTGCCAACTTTTCGATCAACAAGCTCAGCATCTTAGCCACTGCATCCCTACGAGAGTCAGCCTATTGCCCTCAATAATCTGGGTCCTCGTTTTACCCACCTTGGAATGATGGAAGGGTGAGTTAACCTTGAGCTGGTGAGAATCGAACTGCTGGCTGTCGGCAGAGTTAGCCTGCAATGCTGCATTCTAACCACTGCACCACCACGACTCTTAACATTAACAGAATCTTGCAAGTCTGAAAAGATAAACTTCCCACCTCCAAACTGATGAGGCATTTGATTCCGCCCTTGGCTTAGCTTGGCCTTCTCCTACAGGTGTTTGGAAATCATAATGTTAAGCTCCCCTTATCCATAACAAGAAAATCCTAACTCAGATTGTGCCGTCTCCTTTTAAGAACACCGATAGTGACAGAAAGACAGATATCTTTTTCTCTTGGCCTTCAATTATATATTTCCATTAAAAAAAAAGGCCTCAAACTGTCAGCACACATTAGTATCCATGTATAAATTTAGGGTTTGGAGGAAATAACCTAATGCAAAAAGAAAAAAAAAAGCACCTTCTTTCCAAATGACCTGGAAATACTCAGGGGTCTGACAGTGTTAAGCAAGTATGAACCTCTTCCCTGTGTAAAAGAAGCTTCTGAGTCTCTTTGAAAGTCTACCTAAAAGGAGTAGGATAAATGTGTGATGAATTTGATAATACATGGGTCCACTTGACACGGCTAGGTGTTTGTTTTGGAAAGACCTAGGTTGCATTTTCAAAGGTTAGAGAGGAAACACATAACTTATATGTGTTTTAAATACCCATTTTATAACTGTCACCTTGGTAACAATAATTGAAAAAAATATTATGAAATTTTCAGCTGAAGCTGTTAAAACTCCCAGCATATAAGGAGTTGGGCATATAACTATTCAAGCATTGTTCAGTTGTTAAAATCCCATTTTTAAAGCCCTGGCTCTTGCCAGCTTGGAAGATTTTTTAATTAATTCATACTCCCATCACATTCTGCATGAAGCTAGATTTATAGGTGTAAACCTGCTCAGACCAGAAGCGAAGGATGCCATTCTTATCCCAATATTCCTTCGTGCTTTGGAAGCGGGCAGTCTCTGAAGCAGATTTTGACTTGCATATATTCTCTGTTCAATCATGGATTTTGCATTATGCGGGTTTCCACCAACTATGAAAAAAAAATGCTATTCAAGTAAATGTGACTAGCATTGTAATTTAAGCTTTGCTGTGGTTGGGTTGGAGATTGACCAAACAGGACCAGTTCCTATGCTCAAAACCATCTTAGATGTTAGGTAAACTACCTGTTAAGGTACAGTAGAATTTAGAGTCGTTCCCTTTTATTTTGTTCCATTCTGTATTTCATTTGGAGATGCTTGCTTAGAAAAATCATAATGCTGCTCCAAAGCAAAGCAATACATTCTATCTATCTATCTATCTATCTATCTATCTATCTATCTATCTATCTATCTATCTATCTATCTATCTATCTATCTATCTATCTATCTATCTATCTATCTATCTATCTATCTATCTATCTATCTATCTATCTATCTATCTATCTATCTATCTATCTATCTATCTATCTATCTATCTATCTATCTATCTATCTATCTATCTATCTATCTATCTATCTATCTATCTATCTATCTATCTATCTATCTATCTATCTATCTATCTATCTATCTATCTATCTATCTATCTATCTATCTATCTATCTATCTATCTATCTATCTATCTATGAAAATAAGACCTGCCTGGATAATAAGCCCAATTGGCCTTTTGAGGGCATAAAATAAGCTAAAATAAGCCCTCCCTGAAAATATTCCACACAGCAGCAGCCATGAGGTGACCACACTCACTGATAAAAGAAACATATATTATTTAATTATCACTGCCAACAAAATCGGTGTTGAAACATTAAAAACATGCTCTGCAGCATCAACTAATCAACACAATAAACATTTGAACAATACATGAGGCTTGAAAAATACAATAATACTCAGTAAACCATACAATTGCTGTATTATAAGATACAAGGTGCATTGAAGGGTTAACATACACCAGGGATGTCCAAACTTGGGAACTTTAAGACTTGTGGACTTCAACTCCCAGAATTCCCCAGCCAGCACAGCATGGGAGTTGAAGTCCACAAGTCTTAAAGTTCCCAAGTTTGGACATCCCTGACATACACAGATTAGTATGGGGCCCCTATGCTTGTGAGGCCCCTGGGCAAGTGCCCATCAGGCCCATGTGTTAAGACAGCCCTGTGCTATGTGCTTCTTAAGGAGCTGTTCTTGAAAAAGAGATGGGGAGGGTGGGGGAAGCAGTCTACACATTGCTTTGATTTTCTGAATCTGATTATGTAGCATCTAACGTACCTTTTCTTGATAGTTCTGAGACCCCAAAAAGATCACGGAATATACCAGTAATTATTTTTGTGCTACGCACAGATTTAAGGATAAAATATTTTATCTGAGGTTTTTCCCATACCTTTCTTAAGGTTTTCTGTCTTTTTAAGATGCTTCGTGAAAATAGCGGTTTGTATTCACATGTTATCCTTCGTGATAATTTTGGCTTGAACAACTTAAAGAGCTTAACAACATAGACATCCATTTGGCTGGATTTTATAGCAGGCTAAACTTTATTCCTCAGGCTTATTTAACATATGGCTCTAGGGAGTCCATAGAAGAGCTATTTGTGTATGATTAAAAATTCAGTGTAACCTACTTTAAACTCATAATAAATTGGGTCCTTGTTTGTAACTTCCCCTGTTCTTTCTTCGGAATCCTTTGTGCACATTCATTTATAAGTAAGTAAGTGATTTTATTGATTTAAATCTGTGTCATGATCAGTTTTCATTTTCACAATAAGATGTAACCAGTATGCTGGAATATTAGTGTTTTTAACAGTATTGTTTAATGAACTGTCACCATGCTTATTTTATACCTTCCTTTTTACTATTATTTTTACTTTACTGTCACAATAAGTATTATTTACATTTATTTTCTTTCTCTGCCTATGCATGTACAGTGTAGTACTTGCTAACTGAAAAAAAACCCATAATTTCATGCAGATGACCACGTATACTATTTTATAAAAGCTTGTGCTATTATAAGTATTCTACTTATTAAGTTCTTAAGGATGATGTTGTTGTTGTTGTTACTGACCTGGGAAAGGATTTTTTTTCTGGTCAGGGACAACATTTTATCTTTATCAAAGAGAAAGATAGGGAACTGCAAAGATATATTTGGGACACAGCATCCTTTGCTAGCTTTTTGTTTTCGAAAAATTTGTGGGAATTAGTTCAAAATAAAACAAGAGATTCATGGAAGCTTAAAACACCTATTCTGCATCTCTTGGAAGAAGAAAAATCCTGAATACCTACAGAGCACTTACTATGGATGCTCCAGGTGCCATAGAACGGAGTTGGGAGGCATTCATACTAGTTGTACACTAAAATAGCTATTGTTTTAGAAAGTAACTGAAACTGAGGCAAAATAGTAGTAGTAGTTTGGTAGCATCATCAGAAAATGAAAAGGAGATGTGGTCGCCCCCCCCCCCCAATCCCATTGTCAGTTCTTCAGGGTAGACCAAATTAGAAAACTAGTACCATGTTGTTCAGAATTACTTTTATTGTAATGCTATAGTAACAGGATCTTGCATGTCTGGATGCCCTCCCCTTTTATCGTCATGCGAACCTGGGAGAGGGTAGCCTGAGAAGTTTACTTATGATATTTCTTGCCCACTTTTTTCTGACTCTTGCCTTGGTAGTGTTGTGGCTCACATGCCTATGGGGGTACCTTTTACCATCACAGTAGCTGCTCTTCTTCCTGTCCTTCAACGCCATTCCCTTTGTCCTCATATCTCCCAGTCCTTTCCCTTGAAGATTCCTCCAAGGAGTGCAAGGTGAGCATCTGTCCTCAAATCAAATTAATGCCCATGCTGGGTTTAGTCTTTGTATGGATCAGTTTTATGATGGAGTTTGGCATGGATTTGTCCTCCAGTTACAACCATTTGTTCAACCACTATTTAAACTTACGATCACTGAACAAAGGGGGCGATGACTGATTCTTGAAGTTCCAGTCATTGCAACATCCCTGCAATCATATGATGCTAAGTTCCAATGTTCCCTGCCAGTTCCCCACAAGCAAATTCAGTGGGAAAGCCAGCAAGAAGTCATAAGTCACACTTATGGGAGGTCCTTACTTAATGACTCACATGCTTTTCGCTTAAAAATGGCAGCAGATATCAGCAGGACCACATCACAGCAAGTGATGTGGTCACATGAGGCCTGCCCATCTGCCATCATAACCTGGGGACTACCTGTAATACACCATGGTTGTCTATTTGCAATTGTTGTTGCAATTGAAAAATATATCCACCTTTATTTTTGCCATCTCTCAAACTAGCTCTTTCCTCCCCATTCTGTCCAGGGGTAGTATTTATTTTTCTTCTCTACTGATTTGGAAATGTGAGTGTGCGCATGCGTGTGCTGGCTTCACTCACACATGCCACCTCCATGCATGCGCTCAGCCTGCACTTTTTGCTGGAAAAAGGGCCTAAATGGGATGCCATAGAGTCCGGGGCAGGTGGGCAGGGCCAGCCACGATTTCCACTACTGTTTCGGGCAAACCGGTCTGAACCGGTAGAATACCACCTCTGATTCTGTCCCATTCTATGTGAACAGCTTAGCATAGCTGTGTTACAAGTGTATCAAGCTACAGAAACTGACGCAGGCTTCTTACTACTTGGCAGCTGGGAAATTAGGTCTCTCATCGCCATGCCGTAAAGCCATGCCGTAAGAGTGCACTACCACTGCAGCTGAAGACCCTTGGTTGCGGCTCTGCCTTGAATAAAGAATGGATCTTGTGCAATTAGGACAATCTTGTCCGTGGCGAAGCAGAGTGGCAGACACCGCAGCCATGGTTTTGTGTTTTCCAGAAATGCAGATGCTATTCAGAGTGTAATGAACAAAGATACGTTTCTCTTTTGAGACTTCTGAGAGGAAGCAACAACCTTTTTGGTGTTGAGATAACAAAGAACGCTGTGAATACTGCCTGGACATAATTTGTTATTTAATACCTCAAAGGCAACACAAGTAGGAGCTTTCCCTCCGTAACACACAACATTCTTCTATCTTGCGCTAACACAAGCTTTGGTGCATTCATCTGTTAAAATCTGGAACAAGCTTCAAGGGGTGTTTACATACTCTCTTATTTACCCAGAGAATTCATTTGAGCCACTTTGACATGCTGGTTAAAAGGCAGGCCTAGAAAACAGGAGACTGTGAGTTCCAGCCAGCAGAGTCAGCTGACTGACTTTGGGCCAATTGCTCTCTCTCTCTCTCTCAGCCCAACTCTCCTCACAGGTTTCTTATGGAGGTGGGAGTATCAGATGTGTTTGCTTGCTTTGTGTTATCTAAAATTTTATAATTATTCCAGCAACAATTTTAGGGGACTATGCTACATTTTCATAAACTTCTCTTAACAACAAAGTCTGTGAGCAGAAAGCATTATTATTTGAGCAGACATCCAGTTGTGCACAGAATTTTGCCTTCTTCTTTTACTTCCACCCCAGGGTTGTTTTTATGTCTGTTGGTCTATAGAGCACATTTGACAGGTTTGTGAGTTTATAGAGCTTGCAGTAAAAAACCATTAGACAGTCTGTGATTGCCGTTCTGGCTAAGGGCTGAGCTCAGAGAACTGTTAGTCAATAAGTGCTCCAGTGGTGGGTTTCTGCAGGTTCGCACCTACTCGCGAGAGCCGGATGGTGAAATTTAGAGAGCTGGTGAGAGGAGGTTCCACCAGCAGACCCGGAAGTAAGTCTGCCCCGCCACTGCCGGTGACCCAACAAGAAGGAAAGGAAAGGAAGGAAGGAAGAAAAGAAAGGAAAGAAAGGAAAGAAAGAGAGAGAGAGAGAGAGAGAGAGAGAGAGAGAATTTATTATCACAATTGAGCCCAAAATTTGGGTTGCTAAGCAAGAGCGTTGTTAAATGAGTTTCACCACATTTTACAAGTTGGCCACTCCCACCCAGTCACATGACTGCCAAGCCATGCCCACAAAATAGGCCACACCTACAGAGTAGGTTCTAAAAAATTTTGAAACCCATCACTGAAGTGCTCACTTAAAAACTCAACTGACAACTAGTTTGGTGTAATGGTTAAGTTAACTCCCGGTTAACTCCCAGTTCGTGGACTGGCACCCTTCCATGGCATGCCAGTAACTGGTCCGTGAAAAGCGGGATGCAGGTAGCACATGAAACCATGCCCCCTCCAGTCTGTGGAAAAACCTCTCTTCATGGAACCGGTCCCTGGTCCCGAAAAGGTTGAGGGCCTCTGGCCTAGAAACCAGGAGACTGTGTGTTCTACACACAGTTTAGGCATGAAGCCAATGGAGTGATTTTGGACCAGTCGCTCTCTCTCATCCCTAGGAAGGAGGCAAGGATGAATCTTTCCAAGAAAACTGCAAGGATGAGTCCAGGCAATCTCCAGGAGTTAAAAACTGACTTGTAGGTACAAATAATAATAATAATTTTATTTATTTATTTATTTTCACATTTATAACCCGCACCTTCTCCTAAAAAAGGACCCAGGGCGGCGCACAGGAAATTTAAAAACTATACATATAAATATACAAAAATATACATCTTAAAATATGCCTTATTATACGATTATTAAAAACCTATTAAACTACAACCCTGTGCTAAAACATTTTAAAATTCCCCTAATTAAAATTTATAGCTAATAAAAGTCAGTATCGGGAGGTTATGCTAGGCCAGCTTATTGAAATAGATGCGTTTTGAGACGCTGGCGGAAAAGGCGGAGGTCCGAGATGGTGCGTAATTCGGGGGGCAGGTCGTTCCAGAGGGTAGGGCCCGCCACAGAGAATATAATAATAATACAAGCTCAGTTACCAGCTCGTAACCAAGTGGCTCATCCTACTCACTCAAGATCCATCCCTAAAACACATTTACCCTGTGCACAAATATAAAAGAGAATACATTGCGAGCCTTTCCCTCTGTTTTCGTGCTTGCTGTGGTGGCAAAACTCTGCTGCCTTTCAAATGCCTGGCACACTTGCATGTTCTCCATTCAGCTCCTTGACTTAATCAGATCAGCATGGAGCTACAGCAGGATCCCAGGAAGTGGGAGGTAGGGTGAGTCAAAAATCCCCTATAATGAAGGGCCAGACCGCCCCTTCAAGCACAAGGCAGTGAGACATTGCTCTTTTGTGAAGAGTCTTTCTCTGCCACGGAACGTTTCATGGTGATATGCCAACATTGTTCAGAAGGTTCTTTCTATTTCTTGTGTAGAAGTCCTTCAGTTCATGACTTTCTCCAAAACAAAAATGACTGCTTTAAAGGAAAACTTGTCTACTGATTATAGCTTTAATGCATTTAATTCCTATTGGCATTCTATTTTTTGTGATGCTCACTGCTTCTCAAATCATGAAACCTATCAGTGTTAAAACCAAACTAAATCAGAAACCTTGAAGAAAAGAACTGGGATCTAAAAGAAACAATGGGAAATATAGATTGACCACCACCTCAATCCCAGAAGCAAGCATGGATTTTCAAACCAGATGTCCATGTAGTGTTGTATCTCCCCCTAAAAAAATGACCATTTACATGCCTCTTCCTTTCTTGCAGGGATGTGTAAATCTTGCCCCAGGACCATGCTGAATTTCCTCTGGAAATTAATCCTCTGGAGAGTAAATCCTTTAAAACAGAAGTAGGTCTAAGTATTCTGGACATGGCGTTGCAGAGGGAAGAGATTTTGGGGGGCTGAATCACAATGGACCACTTCAGACTGCCTCCAGTTCATCAAATCACCAAATAGTCCCCAGAATAAAATAAAGATGAGCTTTAAGATAATTCAGAGTGAAGGGAATATTCCACAGAATATTTTTTTCCCTAGTCAATGAATTTTGCTTAGCCTTAGTTTATTCTTGTTGGACATCCACACATTCAATTCATTTTTAAAGCAAATGCGATTGCAATTATTCATTGTCATGTTTAAATTCATCTTACATTTATAGTGAACGTTTCCTCTCCCCAGGGGAAAGATAAAAATAATTCAGGAACACTCCTAAGAGAACTCTTAATAGGGGCCACATCTACTTTAACAATTTTTATCTACATAAATTTTTTTATCTACATCAGGGATATGACCACTGACATTTCTTCTGCGCTAGCCAGGCTCTGTCCATTCTATTAAGTGCTTGAGGTATTTTATAGAAATCATTAATAAAATGGTGTGGAGTGGTGCAGTGGCCTAAAGGTGGAGCTCTCGCCTCACAATCAGGAGGTTGTGAGTTCGATCCTAGGTAAAGGCAGATATTTCTCTCTCTGGGCACCATGATAATATGTCTGCTGAACAAATCTCCTCATTGGCGACAGGAAAGGCATCCGGCCATTAAAACACTCTGCTAGCTCCATTCAGTTGCCCAGACTCCACCCCATAAGGGATTATGGGGGTCGTTAAAAGAAGAAGAAGATGATGAATAAAATAGTGGGGGGGGAGGGGTTGGTCTAGTGCTCTGTTTGGAAATACCTACTCCGAAAAGAAAGGTGAGTTGAGATGTTGGATCGGATGGTACACGGAAGCATATCTTTGTCTTTTAGTAAAGGGGTATTTTTCATTTATGTTACTAACTTATCAACTGACAAATCTCTGACAAATGGCAATCATTTTGTGAATGAATGAATGAATATACTTGAAATTTCACATTGGACCTCTATCATATCATGTTTGGCTTCTATGATGTATATAATGTTTCTACCAAATCAAAATGCTGGCTATTCGGCTCCTTTGGTAAGTTCATGTCTTCTGATTAACTTTCTTAGTGCTGCTCTTTTTCCTCTCTAGATACTCCTTCCCAGAGGGTGCAGTTTATTCTTGGAACAGAAGATGACGATGAGGAGCACATCCCACATGATTTATTCACCGAGCTTGATGAACTTTGCTTGCGAGAAGGAGATGATGCCGAGTGGAGGGAGACTGCCAGGTAAATGAGATGTTTTTTCTTCCACATGGTCCATTGCTTAAGACCCAGTGAATATCAGCAGAAAAAAACATATACCCATTTAGGTTTAGCAATAGCACTTAGACTTATATACCACTTCACAGTGCTTTACAGCCCTCTCTAAGCAGTATACAGAGTCAGCATATTGCCCCCAATAATCTGGGTCCTCATTTTACCAATCTCGAAAGGATGGAAGGCTGAGTCAACCTTGACCTGATCAAGATCAAAGGAATCGAACTCCTGGCAGTGAGCAGAGTTAACCTGCAATACTGCATTCTAAACGCTGCACCACCACAGCTCTTGAAGTCAAACATATAGTTTAAATTTGTGTAGAATTAGAATTTTTGGACCATTCAGTTTTCTTCAAAATCAGGATTTAACTTTTTATTAATATAACTGGATACTCAGTCAGCGAGGTGTTTAGATTGAATTTGACATTTTTATCCATTTGTTGAGTCCTTTCCAAGAACCTGGGATAGGCATATGTTGCTGTTTGATAGTATGAACAATTTTGTCATGGAATGTAAGCCTAGGGCCTACCTTGACTGGGTTGTGAGGCTCATCCACCCTCTGAGGAGGATGAGAACTATGTCAGAATTTCAACCATAATGGAGTTGTCTCATCAGAGAAGTCAGGCAAAGAGTTCTTTTCCCATAAACAATATGGTCAATATGCCAACAGTATGGTGAGGAAAGAAAGGCACATCCATGTTGGGAAGATTTAATAGTATGAAATATCCATGAAAAAAACATAAATGCATTATTATGTACACAAGAATGTGAAATCACAGCTGACAATTCTTCAGTTGGTTTTGCCTTCATGCCCATCTACTTATGTATTATTATGTTTTGTCACATAGCCAGCCAGATGTTTAGACTGGATTTGGCATTTTTGTCAGTCTAACACTAGTCCTTCCCCAGGACCTGGGATAGGTAGATGTTGTTGTATAATAATATTAAAGGTATCATTGCGGGATGTAAGCTTTTCCAAATAAAGCTGCCTTTTGCAATTGACTGATGGCCATTTTGTCCCTGCTGATGGTGTTCATGTAGTGCTCCAGAGATTTTGGGGTTACACCCAAAGTGCCTATTATTATTGGTACTATCTCTGCTTTCTTTTGCCACAGTTCTCGTTTTGTTTTCAGGTGTTTGTATTTTGTAATTTTCTCCAGTTCTTTCATATCTATTCTGCTGTCTCCAGGTACTGTCACACGCACTATCCAGATCTATATGTCTTTCTTATCAACATTTAAGACTGAAGTATTATGTGGTAGTAGTTTGTCTGCTTGAAATCTAAAATCTCAAGAGTACTGGTTTTCTTCATTTTTTATTACAGTGTCTATTTTAATGGCCCTTCCAGTTCTTGCTTGTAGGCAAATAGTATTGCTTGTGTATCTTCCAATGTAGTATTGGAAGTTCCAATGCAGCTACTTTGTCATGCCATTGTTTGTGTAATCTTTTTGCAGCAGCTAACTAGTTCAGGGGTCTCCAACCTTTGCAACTTTAAGTCTGAAGGACTTCAGCTCCCAGAATTGGAGCTGAAGTCCTTCAGAATTGGAGCTGAAGTCCTTCAGAATTAAAGTTGCAAAGGTTGGAGACCCCTGAACTAGATGGTCTGCTATTTCTTCAGCTTCTTTACAGAGGCGGCACTTGCTGTCTGTTGCTGTCTTCTCAATTCTGGCTTTGTATGCATTGTTTAAGGCTTGGTCTTGTGCAACCAGAATAAGCCTCTCTGTCTCTTTTTTCAATTTCCTGCTTTTAGCCATTGCCAAGTTTTGTTATTATCTCCCTTGCTTGATATTATTTTAAGGTGTTGGCCATGCAATGCTCTCTTTTCTGTTCTTCAGTTGGTTTTTCTTGTAGGCCATTTGGTCTTTCTGGTATTCGGTAAGCCTGTGTGGTGTAATGTTGTAAATATTGTAGACAGTTGAAGAAGTACAAAGGGCAACTGTTCTTCAAATATTCTTCCAATGTTCTTTTTTACCTCCTTCAACTGTGGGGTATATTTGCAATATTCTATATCCATTTATGCTTCTTGGTAACTAGAGTCTCTCAATGTTCCTGTGTGGATGAAGGGTGTGATCTATTGTCATTATTTTTCTAGTCTTCTTATTCAGAGTTTTTAGTTCCACTTGAGTCCAATCCACTATTCCAGCTGTGAATCTAATGAATCTAATGAATTACCCAGGTGTAAATTGACTTGATAATGTTTCCTCCACTGAATTTAGACTTTGCTTCAAGCAAAAACCATGCAGTTCATCTTCACCTGGTGCTGACCAATTCTTGATCTTCCTTGCCCTTTTCTTCACGTTTTCTGCTGTTTATTAAAAGTTCTTTCATATTCTTTTTAATTCTTATTTATCCTTACTTATGCAGGTTGCATTCTTTGTGTATTTCTTCGGGCTGTCCCATAGCTGTGCTCAGAAGTGCACTGTTTTTGAGATGGCAGCTGATTTGCTACAGTCTTTCTATTGATGGATTGAAATTTCAAATTGACCAAGTTTCAAATGACAAAACCAATAAAGAAGGGGGAAGAAATGGGATAAGTGCCAAAGAAAATGGAAAAAAACCCAACCTGTATATCTATATATCTGATATAAACCAATGCAGTAAACCTCACACTTTTCCAGTGTAGGACTTCTATACCTGACTTTAATTTCATTCTTCTCTAGAGTTTTTCAATTAAAAGTTGGCAATTATAATAATTTAATAAGTGCAGAAACAGAGTGACTGGGCTTGGAAGGGAAACAGGTACCCCAGACATGGTATAGAAGCAGGATATAAACCAGAATATTATTGATAACAACTTGTTGCTGGGTTCAGTTGTGAACAACTCTCAAGTCCTAAGTTGGAGTGTGTGTGTGTGTGTGTGTCCCCGTGGTGGGTTTCTGCAGGCTCGCACCTACTCGCGAGAGCCGGTTGGTGAAATTTAGAGAACTGGTGAGAGGGGGTTCCACCAGCGTACCTGGAAGTAAATCTGGCCCGCCGCTGCCAGTGACCCAATGGGAAGGAAAGGAAAGGAAAGGAAGGAAGGAAGGAAGGAAGGAAGGAAGGAAGGAAAGAAAGAAAGAAAGAAAGAAAGAAAGAAAGAAAGAAAGAAAGAAAGAAAGAAAGAAAGAAAGAAAGAAAGAATTTATCATCACAATTGAGTCCAAAATTTTGGTTGCTAAGCAAGAGCGTTGTTAAATGAGTTTCACCACATTTTAAAAGGTGGCCACTCCCACCCTGTCACATGACTGCCAAGCCACGCCCACAAAATAGGCCATACCTACAGAGTAGGTTCTAAAAAAAGTTGAAACCCACCACTGGTGTGTGTGTGAAATTATGGAATGCTCTCCAAAGAGAAAAAGGTGATAAATCTTTTACATGCTCTGTCTGAAAACAAAGAAGCTAAACAATAATGGAGAAACCAGTCAAATAAGTCAACCTAGGTGAGAGACTGACCAACATCAGGACTGAATGCATTGTTTGGTGATTAACCAATCTGTCAGAATGCATTTATCAAGATACTGCTTCTGAAATCTTTAATGGTATATTTATGTTTGACCAGGATGTTTGTGATTCACTTATTCAGAAAGTAACAGATTTATCATTTAAGTGAGGAAATGGTTAGATTTTTGTATTTTTTTTTTAGAAAGCAGGGAACTGTCCCAAGACATTTTACTGCCTGAGGCAAAGCAGCAGATAATACCCTCTCCTTCAGCTAAGTTATTGGCAAAAAAACCACCATCCAAGTAACATCCTTGACACTAAATAAAGATCATAAATAAAATAACTAATTTGTCTCACCTTGTATCTTGTTGGTTAATGATATGAACGCTCCTTCTAAAAACACAACAGATGTAGCTAAAATAATTCAGTCAGTATTAAGCAAATCATTATGGTGTATCAAAAGAGTTTGAGCCTAGGTTCTTATTTTTATTATAACATGGTTTCTGCTGAAGCAACACAGCCTTTTGAATGGGTTTATCAATAATAAGGTATACTTTTGTATAATGGGTTCCAGAAGAGTTAACTCCATTATTTTTGGAATCTCCAGCTAATGTCATCATAACATTTGGCATCTATTAAATGTTTTTGTAGTGGCTGAGGAAGAAGAAATATATTCATGATTGTGAAGTCACAAAGCCTAAGTTGGAGGTTTATAACCATAGCAAACTGATTGCTGGATTCTAATTTGGCCATCACTGGTTGTATCTTATTTGAGATTGTACAATGTAATTATCAGGCATTCTATCTGAAGTTGACCAGGTCGTCCGTAACATAATAGCAATAGCACTTAGACTTATATACCACTTTACAGTGCTTTACAGCCTTCCCTGAGCGGTTTACAGAGTCAGCCTATTGCCCCCAACAATTTGAGTTCTCATTTTACCGACATCGGAAGGATGGAAGGCTGAGTCAACCTTGAGCCGGGTGAGATATGAACTGCTAAATTGCAGGCAGCCGGCACTCAGCAGAAGTAGCCTGCAGTACATCACTCTAAACACTGTGTTACTGTGATATCATATGATATCCTATTCAGAGATATAATCCATGAAAGAACTATCCTACACTCCGAATGCCATCTAGCAATATTCCAGGAAAGTATGTTAGTTTCTGTGTATACCTTTTAGTAGTTGATGGATGGCGTATACTTTGTAGTAGTTTATGGATGCTAAAAAGTATGTTGAGGAATATATGGTAAATAAGTCTTTCAGTGCAGATGAAAACTATCCACAGTGCACTAGTTGGTTACAGTCCTGTGTTTTATCTGATCAATTCTTGCTTCATCTTCCTGCATCTCCAAGAATGTATTTACCCTATCCTAAATCTACATACAACAGTAGAAGACAGTCATAAGAGGAGCCACAAACATAAACAGAAAAAAATCCTTGATTCTGAGTTGGGTAAAGATGGTGTGGAAATAGTCTGGAATACAATTATTGAGTAGTTGAGGTTGGGGAGAAACCACTGAAATTGTCTATGTGGATCAAAATTCAACAATCCATTTTTAACAAAAAATTCTTTAAAATGAATATTTTTTAATCAATGGTTTCCATGTGTTTAAATGAAAAATTCCATAGGATGTCCAGCATAATAATTGTTTAGCAAGAATGCTAAAAGCTGCTCCCAAAATTCTAGTATATTCTTAGCGGAAGGTAGAAATTGAAATAAAGTAATAGGCTTTATGGTATGATTGAAATAAAATAATGATTTCTGACCATTATGTACCATTTTTTCCTGTCACTGCTACATATACAATATTGGAAATCGTTGTAATATAGAATTCATAACATTATAATAGTAGTACAATTTTTCTAATATAAACTGAGTCAAAAATTCAGAAATAAAGATGGATTAGTGGTAATCTCCTCTTCATAGTAGGCTATCTGATCGCAGAAACTGGAAATCTAGAAAGATGGTTTTGGCAATTCCTTTTTTCTCTCATATCTCCTCCCATACTATATTCTACCTACCTGGATTGTTTTCTATGTGTGGTTGTCATACTGCATGCTTACTCTTCAGCTGAGGAGATCTGACCAAAATGTTTTGTTTACCTAGGTGGTTGAAGTTTGAAGAAGATGTTGAAGATGGCGGGGAGAGGTGGAGTAAACCATATGTTGCTACTTTATCACTTCATAGCTTGTTTGAATTGAGAAGTTGTATCCTTAATGGCACAGTCTTACTAGACATGAGAGCAAATTCTTTAGAAGAAATCGCAGGTGAGTTGTTCATTTATTTAATCTTTTAATCTTACATTACCAGTTTAGAAATCTCTCTCAGCATGTTAGGGTGAGATTGCAAACTTTTTAAAAAAAACTTTAAATTAAAGGTGCCAACATTATTGCATACATTTTTAGCATGTTTTATATATTACATAGCACTGATGTGGCACTTTACATTATTTTCTCCAAGGCCGGGAGCTATTTGTTGTGGATTTAGAGTGATAACAATGAACAGAAAAATTTGGTTTGGATGAAGTTGTCCTAGAAAGAAATATACCATTTGCGAGTATAATAAGGGAATATAATAGTAAGTAATTAGTAATAATAGTAAGGGAATCAGATGGGATGCTGCAGAATGACCCAGTTTTCTATTCAGCTACATAAAGCTTTGTTAATAAGGCCCAAAAGAAACCACCGTAATTGCCATGTTGTGTGTTTGTGTGTTAATATCTGTCTGTTGTAAAGAAATAAAATAATAGAACTTTCTAAATTCATGGTGGTAATATTTTAAATTAATGAAAGACAATTGAAATGTTCAAAAGGAAATGTTTTTTATAGGTAAGAGTAACAGTGCTATGAATGCATTCCCTGTGTTCTCCATAAATTGCTAAAATAGTATTTAGTTGGTTTGAAAAGCTGAAATGTATATTGTGTAATGAAAGAAATATGAAGCTTATGTTTTCTAGGTTGCTTTTGCTATTTAATAGGAAAAAGTGCTTCAATAAATAAGTAGTGTATTCAGAACTAAGAATTTTACAGCTCAGCCAAATCTATTCCATGACTCTAAGTAGACTATTCACTCTCTCTATGTTTTTCTGGAAATTATTATTTTCTGACAGTAAAAGTATAATCTTTATTGTCATTGTACTTGTTTACAATGAAATTACAATACAATACAATACAATAGCAGAGTTGGAAGGGACCTGGTAGGTCTTCTAGTCCAACCCCCTGCATGGGCAGGAACGTTATACCATTTCAGACAAATGGCTATCTAACATCTTTTTAAAGACTTCCAGGGTTGGGGCATTCACAACTTCTGGAGGCAAGCTGTTCCAGAGGTTAATTGTTCTAACTGTCAGGAAATTTCTCCTTAGTTCTAAGTTGCTTCTCTCCTTGATTAGTTTCCACCCATTGCTTCTTGTCCTGCCCCCAGGTGCCTTGGAGAATAGTTTGACTCCCTCTTCTTTGTGGCACCCTCTGAGATATCGGAACACTGCTATCATGTCTCCCCTGGCCCTTCTCTTCATCAAACTAGACATACCCAGATCCTGCAACTGTTCTTCATATGTTTTAGTCTCCAGTTCCCTAATCATCTTGGTTGCTCTTCTCTGCACTCTTTCCAGAGTCTCCACGTCTTTTCTACATCGTGGCGACCAAAACTGTATGCAGTATTCCAAGTGTGGCCTTACCAAGGCACTATACAGTGGCATTAACACTTCACGTGATCTAGATTCTATCCCTCTGTTTATGCAGCCTAGAACTGTGTTGGCTTTTTTGGCAGCTGCTGCACACTGCTGGCTCATATTTAAATGGTTGTCCACTAGGATTCCAAGATCCCTCTCACAGTTGCTACTATTGAGCAAGGTACCACCTATACTGCACCTGTGCATTTTGTTTTTCTTGCCTAAATGTAGAACCTTACTTTTTTCACAATTGAATTTCATTTTATTAGAAAGTGCCCAATGTTCAAGTTTGTCAAGATCCTTCTGTATCTTAAGCCTATCTTCTGGAGTGTTGGCTATTCCTGCCAGCTTGGTGTCGTCTGCAAATTTGATGAGTTCCCCATTTATCCCCTCATCCAAATCATTGATGAAGATGTTGAAGAGTACTGGGCCTAAAACAGAGCCTTGGGGGGCTCCACTGCATACTTCCTTCCATGTAGATGCAGTTCCATTGAGGACTACATGTTGAGTGCGGTTGGTCAGCCAGTTGCGAATCCATTTGGTGGTGATGCTGTCTAACCCACATTTTTCTACTTTATCTAATAGTAGGTTATGGTCTACTTTATCAAATGCCTTACTGACGTCCAAGTAAATTAAATTAAAGTAAATTGAATTTGAAAATCTTCAAATATTTCTATAACACCAAATATTCCTGTAAAGTAATCTTCCCGCTAATATTTTTATCAGACTATCTCTGATACCTGGGAGAATTTTTGTATGTATACAATTTCTCAGTTGTTTTGTTTCTTTTCCTCCCCTCCCTCCCTCCCTCCCTCCCTCCCTCCCTCCCTCCCTCCCTTCCTCCCTCTCTTATATACAATTTTCCCCAAACTGCTCATTTTTATTTGATTGTTTTAGTTAGGAGATATATAAGGTGTACATTAGGTGGACTTTGTACCATAGCACAGCAGATTTTGTTTTGCTGGATGATACCATTTTGTTTATTTATTTATTTATTTATTTTATCAAATTTATACCCCACCCTTCTCCTTGGTAGGACCCAGGGTGGCGCACAGGCATTATATAAAACCATAAAATACAAAATACATCAATTAAAATATATTAAATTAATTACACCCGTGCTAAAATCCATTGTTAAAACCTTGCCGAATTATAATTTATATTTAAAAAGTCAGAAGCGGGGGGCTATCCTAGGCCAGCTTGTTGGAATAAGTACGTCTTAAGACGTTGGCGGAAAATAAATCAGTGAAAGATTCCTTTTACATCCTAACTGAGAAGTGAGTTTCATTGAGGTCAATGGGACTTAACTGCTAGGTAAGTGAATATAGGAATGCAACCAGTAATATAAACTGGTAAAATAAATTAACAGTTAAATATAACTTCCATTTTGATTAATACACATTTGTTATAAAATGAAATATTACTTGACAAAAATTTATTTGCAAAGCTGTTAGGAGAGATTTCTTGCACTATGATAAGTGAATCTTAGCCATTGCTGGTTAGTTTATCTATGTATGAGGGCCAATTTCTGTTTTTGAATAATTCTATTATTAGATCATGGTGTTTTTCATGTTAAGGAATCAAGCCTTCATTTTTATTAGCATTCATTTTTATTAGCATTCATTTTTATTAGCATTCAAATACTGGCGGAAGAGGCAGAGGTCGGAGATGGTGCGAAGTTCAGGGGGTAGGTCGTTCCAAAGGGCCCAATCTTGGGTCAGAGATAAAATTTATAAAAAGTTCATTAGCTGGCGAAAATAAAACAGAGGGGAAGAAACTCCATATCTTTTCCTGGATGAAAAACCAACTATTTTACAAGGAAGGGGAGATTTCAAACTTTGTTCTGAAGAAGTTTATAATAATAATGAATAAGTTAAACTTCAGGAAAGGGGGATTATTTCTACTCTTTCCAAAGCGAACAGAGTTTTGATCGCCCCGTGAATAATTATAAGAAGGTGAATTTGTATACTTGGAGAATGGCTGACTTACCATGAGAAGATAAATGGGCTGGAAGAACATAGTAAAGAATTAGATTTTATGATTTTAAAAAAAAGAAGAGAAGGGAAAGGAAGAAAAAACATGTTAAAGGTTAGAATAAGTGTCTGAAAACAGTTAAGGAATAATAGGATAGAAATAAAACAACCTATTTTATACAGTAGATACTTAAAAGGCCCAAGCATATGGGGGCAATATGAATTAAGTACGGCATAATCTCCCCTCCCCCACCGCCAATGCTCCATTTTAGACTGAAAAGAGGACTTTTCAACCCTCTGTGAGACTTTTCCCATCCAATCAAGAAGGTCAGGGAAAACAATATTTGCTGGGGGAGATTAGATGGGAATTAGGGCAATGGAACGGAGAAGGGAGGGTTCAGGTGAAAGGGGACAATTAAATTAAATGGTTTCTCTGAAATCTACTCCAACTTAATCAAACTGCTTGCTGTTTTTAATGTCTTTGTAGCTGTTATTGCAATGTCTTATTTAAGGAAGCAAAATGTACACCGGAGAAATATAAAGCAGGAATGACTGAATGTAAAATACAATAGTAACTTTAAATGTTAGGGGAATGGGCGATTTGATTAAAAAGAACTAGAATTAGCAAATATATAAGATCCAATAGAAGAGAATGTCTCTAAATATATAATATCCTTCAATGCGTTGATAGTGATGCTGTGGGAAACATACAAGTTAGGATTGCTTAAGAAAAGCAATTTAGAAAAGCTGAAAGTGCTAATGAATCCAGAGAGTGGCCATTTTAATTAGGGACCAATATAGAATTGAAAAAGATAATGATGGAGATTTATCTTATTCTCAGGGGGAAAATCGATAATGAAACTTTAATATTGGCTTCCATTTACATCACAAATCAAAATCAAATGGGCTTTATAAAAATGTTTGGAGAAATTTGGATAGGAAAATCTAATCTTGGAAGGAGATTTAAATGAGGGTTCCTGGTGTTGTCTGAACATATCATCACTGATATGATGAGTAAATTACTGCAAGAAAACAACCACGCTCAGAAAGCACCAAGAACCCTTCATTTCCACCCTGAGTTACAAATATTCTCCATTATTGGAGATTTAAGTGTTGGATGCAAGAATACCAATGGCTGTTCTTAAGAATGAAAGATGAGTATTTTAGTATTTTAGGGGACTGGAGGCTAAAACATATGAAGAACGGTTGTAGGAACTGGGTATGTCTAGTTTGATGAAGAGAAGGACCAGGGGAGATATGATAGCAGTATTCCGATATCTCAGAGGGTGCCACAAAGAAGAGGGAGTCAAACTATTCTCCAAGGCACCTGAGGGTAGAACAAGAAGCAATGGGTGGAAACTAATCAAGGAGAGAAGCAACTTAGAACTAAGGAGAAATTTCCTGACAGTTAGAACAATTAACCAGTGGAACAGCTTGCCTCCAGAAGTTGTGAATGCCGCAACCCTGGAAGTCTTTAAGAAGATGTTAGATAGCCATTTGTCTGAAATGGTATAAGGTTCCTGCCCACGCAGGGGGTTGGACTAGAAGACCTACAAGGTCCCTTCCAACTCTGCTATTGTATTGTATTGTATAGTATTGTATAGTATTTAATATTCAAGAAACTATGGGCATTATCACACATCTATGGACTTACTGATACTTGGGAATGGGCACAAATCCTTCATTGAAAGGAATATACTGTATGTATTATTTTGGTAGACATAAATCCTAGTCAAGGATAGATTATATTTATTAATGTATTAATGTAAATTTTGGCTGCTTTTAAAAATTAATTATTCTACCTACCTACTCTGGAAGCTTTTTTTTTTTTAATTAAGAAAAAAGTGTACATACTTGACATTAAATGCTGGGAAAAACTTATATTACTTTGCTAATACATTTCAGAGAGCTAGCTGGCTGGCTATGGATGAAATAGAAAGTAGGACTATATGATGCCATTCTGCATAGGCCTTTCTTAAAGAGACACAAAATATACTTAAAATTATTATTATTATTATTATTATTATTATTATTATTATTATTATTATTATTATTATTATTATTATTATTATTATTATTATTATTATTATTATTATTATACTATTGAATTAGACTTTTTTCCTGAAGTGACCTGATATCCATATGCTCTTGAGACTCTTAAGTTGGGCACGCAGATGACAGTTGTTCATAAAAGTGTTGCTACATGACATCTCAGGTCAAAGAATGTAGGGAGAAGGCACATATATTCTCCCTCCATGTGCTAATCCCACGAAAATGTCAATGCGCTTAAAGAGAAAGCAAGCTTCTTCCCTCTGTGTCAACACCTGCCCATTTGAAAGATTCTCCGCACATGTGTACTTGTCTGAGAGCCAAAACTTCATGCAATTGGATTTTTTTTTTTTTGCTTAATGAATATATAAATAAGATTTCTCTTGGTAGACATCCATGCAGAATGCATAGCCTTGACAATAGCACAACTTTGTGTTCTTCGAATCACGTGGTCTCTTTTATTTGAACAAGACATAAAAAGATGACTGTCACATCATTACATGGCAAGCTGGTTTGTTCTGTAGACATACATAATTAAGAATTGTGCCTTTTATTCTGAGTACCTGTGCCTTTTTTTCTCAAATAATCAAACACTTGACTAATCCCATCTGCTTTTGACATCTGCGTGCCCTTCTTGTTTCACGCCTGAGTTTTCTTGGAAAAGTGGAATGGCTCAGAAAAAGACTCATGAGCCATCCAAGGATTTTCAACAAAACCGTTGATGACTCACTCTGGCTATGTCAGAGGGGCTGTGTGACATTGTGTCTTCTAATGAATATGCAAACTCCTTGTGGTTTAATTAATGTTGATTCATTGGTTGTACTAAGAAACTTGCTTTTTAAAGTGTTACCATTTTCTAAAAATATCTAAAACTTAACAGTGTAAAATTTCTCTCTCCGTCTTTCTTCTTTGTTTATTTCCCTCTTTCTTACTGAAGAAAGTTAAAGAGGGAAATAAACAAAGAAGGAAGACAGAGAGAGAAATGTTTACTGTCTTACTGAAGAAACTGCTGTATCTATCCAGCCTGTTAATTTTATATAGTTAATAATAGTGCACTCAAATATATAAATTGTAAATCTATATCAAATATATAGATATACATTTTACTTCAGTTCAATACCTGCATCCCGTCTTCCACAGTTACTAATTCTCCAATGTCTGTTGTATAGAAATAAATTTTGCTTATGCTTAGAAAGAGAGGGAGAAATATAGATATCAGAAGCTGATCTGGACATATTTATTTATATTTCATATTTTTAACTGTCCATTCACCGTTGGATGCCTAGTTACAATTTTAAAACTGATTGGAGAAATACTGCATTCTTGATGACTTTTTGGTCATATTTGCTCGTCCTTTCAAAATCCATTTTCATGTGTGAAGTTTAAATCAGAATTGAGGTTGCATAACAAAATTCATTTTATTGCCCCAATTCGAGATTGGGCAGTTTTTATATCTGCATAACCAAGGAAGCAGTTTGAAGCAACTGCTTTTCAAAAGCTACTTCCCCTAAAATATGCTATCTCATCACGCAGTTTGAAAATAGTCTCTCCAATAAGTAGTTGCAAAGCAATAGAGGCAAACCCAGTTTGAAGTGAGGGTAGAATAGTGATTAATCCTTACCCTGTTGCTTATTTTGTTTTCTTTAAAAAGCCCACTCCCTGTAATTTTTGTACAATAAGGAAACCACAGTGGGAATGCCAGCAGGTGGAATGAAAATGATGTGTGAGGAAAGGGTTAAATCCCACTTCATGACTTTTTGTAGGCCTTAATCCCAATGTATTGGCTTTCTGTAGCTGGTAGCTTGATTACTCAAATGCTTACATAAATTTGAATAGTTGAATATGGAACTGAATAGCAAACTTGGTCTGCCTGTTTGTCAATACTGCTTATCTTTCGTGTTCCCAATCATGGTTACAAAATACCAAAATACCAGTACCAAAACTGGTATTATGAGGATAGGGAGATCTGGGCAGACATCTTGTGGAAACCTCCTTGCAGGTTCACTAAGAAGCAAATATAAGTAGAGGCCCCTTGCAAACTTCCTAGTTCAATCCAGGAAGGTCATTGACCAAGGAAGTCTGAGTGGTGATTTCAAGGAGTACCTTTCACACATTTTTTAAAATCCCTTTAGCTCTCCCATGGAAATCTGAACCATCAATACTAGGTATTACTTGCAGTGATGTTTGTATCCAGTGATAAAATCTATCTATCTATCTATCTATCTATCTATCTATCTATCTATCTATCTATCTATCTATCTATCTATCTATCTATCTATCTATCTATCTATCTATCTATCTATGCTTGTGTCACAACACCCTGTTAAGCCCCAATTAAGGGAGGAAGCATACTGCTTTCCTTTTCTGCCTTTTGGCTCATCACCAGAGACCATCTAGACAGAAAGCTATGAGTTCCATTGTGTACTTTTTAAAAATATGTGTATTAGGTTTTTTGAGTTGATAAATAAATAAATCAGGGAGACTAGGATAGATCTATTTCGAGCTTTTTAGCTCTCATCAGCTAGCCATACCCTTACTGGGATTCGAACCAGGGAAGTATTACATGTGAGGCTGTTGTAATTGCCTCTAGACTAACTGGTTCTATCCTGATCAGCTGAGACAGGAGGGTAAGTATATGCTTGTGTCACAACACCCTGTTAAGCCCCAATTAATGGAGGAAGCATACTGCTTTCCTTTCATTTATCAGCTCATAAAACCTAACACACATATAAAAAAGTACACAACGAAACTAACAGCTTTCTGTCTAAATGGTCTCTGGTGATAAGCCGGAAGGCAGAAAAGGAGAGCAGTATGCTTCCTCCCTTAAGTGGGCTAAGCCCACAAACTTGAAATTTGGCATGTATGTTTCTCTTGGCTTCTAGGTACTCGCTAATAAAGGACTTTCCTAAATGATCACCAGATCATTACCATTTTTATACAGTAATTAACACACTCTGATGCTAAGAAGTTCTACTCCCTGTCCCCACCTGACAAGAACTCTGTTCTGACTGAGAGTTGCCTCACATTCCGTTACCTCAGTTCAAACTGGCAGATGTTCCACCCCTTCACTCAGGAGTGGTCTGGGGTTCCTTACAGTACTAAACATTGGTACGTCATCAAAATGTCTACACCTTCTACCTGCCGGTGGGAGCGATATTCCCTTATGTGTTTCAATCACTGACCACCACTGAGCCAATGGATTGTGAACCGAATTTCTCCTGCATAGCCTGATCACATAGTTTCGTCGCAAAGCACGGGTATCCATCTAGTCTCATATATAAGTAACAGATTTGACGGAATGCTTCAATTGAGAACCCATTAGGAATGTGGCTACTTATTGCATAATTGAATCAAAACTCAAAAGATCCTTCAATTGCTGTTTTATTTTTCAGATATGATTCTTGATCAACAAGTAGGGTCCGGACAACTCAGTGAGGACGTTCGCCACAGAGTCCATGAGGCATTACTCAAACAGCATCACCATCAGAACCAAAAGAAATTAAGCAATAGGATCCCAATAGTCAGGTCCTTTGCTGACATCGGCAAGAAACAGTCTGAACCCCATTCCATGGACAAAAATGGTAAAGTGTCATGTTAATTAAGTAATGGTTACTGTAGCTTTGATATAATGGATTTGCCAAAAACTGTGATTTATGCCACATTTTAGGGATGCAGTGGCTCAGTGGCTAAGACGTTGAGCTTGTCAATCAGAAAGGTCAACAGTTTGGCGGTTTGAATCCCTAGCGCCGCATAACGGAGTGAGATCCCATTACTTGTCCCAGCTTCTGCCAACCTAGCAGTTCGAAAGCACATAAAAAGTTCAAGTAGAAAAGTAGGGGCCACTTTTGGTTGGATGGTAACAGCTTTCCATGCACCTTTGGCATTGACTCATGCCGGCCACATGACCATGAAGATGTCTTTGGACAGCGCTGGCTCTTTGGCTTTGAAACAGAGATGAGCACTGCCTCCTAGTCAGGAATGACTAGCACATATGTGCGAGGGGAACCTTTACCTTTATACCACATTTTGATTTTAAATGGCATTTCAGTCTTCTTGTCCAACACGTGCATTTTCTCAGGTTCCCTTCCCTAACTGTGGGGAATTAGAGTTATAAGGGATGGTAGCAAATCTTTGACAGTGGCTCTGAAATTATAGACTAGGACACCTCATAAAAGGAAACAATTTACAGGCAATCAGGAAGGGGAAGCGTAATTTTTTTTGTACTGATGTGAAGGAGCTTAACTGGCTTCTTTATTTAACTAGTTGTTTTTACAGAAAGATATATTCAGCAGTTGCTTTATACCTCGTTGATTTCACTAAATGGATTTAAATAACATTTACTGTATACATTCCTAAGCGTACTTTCATCAATTTAGAGTTTGAGATAAAGCAAGAAGAGAGTTATAAAAGAAAGAAAAAGCAATCATTTTTGTGGGGTTATGTAAGTGTGTCTGTTGTCACTCCATTTCCTAAACAATTATGAGTTGCTAAGATTAAGATGGGAAAAATGTTATTTTCAGAACAAAGCAAGCCAATTATCCTGACTTCAGGAGGCCTAAGCAATACATTTTATAAGATCCCTTATGAAAAAGATTTTGCAAATTAGTCATCTTTTGTCTTGAAATAAAGCCTTTAACCAAGTCTGATTTCTTTGAGACTATTTCAGGTAAGCAGGTTCAGAACTGTACCATACAGTATATGTTTTAAACATTTCCCTCCCTAAATTGATGCTCTGCACCTGTGCTAGAATACAATTCCATACTTTACTTGCTCATTGACTGCTCTTTAGGAATGATACAAACTCTGGATCAATATATTTGAACAGTACCAATTTATTTTGACTCATTTTCCAGTGACAATGATATTAGTAAAACAACATTGATGCAATTACATTCTGTTAACATTTAATGAGTTCTATTAGCAACCTACTAGCAACAAGAATTTGAGTTGTTCATATTTGCCTGCAAATTGTAACATAGGTCAACAGATTATTGTCATGACTTAATGACCAATATCTAACAACATTGGCCATTAAATAAGCAATACTTTTTATTGAGTCACAAGAAATTTGTTAATTCCCTGGGTAATCACATTGATGGATTACAGATTAAACTGATTAAATTACAGATTACCCTAATCTTGCTAGGGTAGAGTTATGGTCTATGCAATGTAAACAAGAAGTATGTCTTCTACATCTACTTTGAATATTTTCAAGGAATTCTTACTTTGAATAAGTAAGCAATACATTCACCCTTTAAACAGCATCACATGTGATAAATCTTTTTTGAAGTAAAAAAAGAGTTAGGGATATTAAATTTCTGTCATTGCATCTTGTTTATTATTACTACTTAGCTACTTAATTTGAGCATTGTTTAGAACTCAGTGCATCATCTGGGTCTGGATTATATTAACGAAGTCAGTAGATGGAGCTT
Organism: Rhabdophis nuchalis; assembly: GCA_039707465.1. Lineage (NCBI taxonomy): Eukaryota > Metazoa > Chordata > Lepidosauria > Squamata > Natricidae > Rhabdophis > Rhabdophis nuchalis. Next base: position 179,199,238 of record CM077643.1, read on the forward strand.
TTTATAACCAGATACTAGGCAAAGGAGAAACTTCTTATAAATTTTCTTGAATTCATTTAAATTGGACCATCAAAACCCAGATTGTTTATAATGGTACTGGAAGTAGCAGAAGCAATCTTAACAAGGGCAAAGATGCAATTCCCCTATACAGAACTATGTGTGAATGGATATAGCAGCACATTTTGCATTTGGTGAGATCAGTTGTGGGAAGGGGGATTATGTGAGATGATGAAGTAACAGATTGACAGAGTTGTAAGGGACCTTGCAGGTCATCTAGTCCAACCCCCTGGCCAAGTAGGAGACCCTACATCTGCCTCTACCTAGGATCGAATTTAAGGCAGGCCTACACAAATAAAGCTGTATTTGAGAGAACCCCCATCCCAAAAAATCAAACAGCATTTCATGAATATATTTTCTTTCTAAAGAGTTATTTGTATGGGGTAACCTATAGTTGCCTAATATATTCCATATTTAGCAAAATTCCTTAGCCTTCCAATTATTCCTTAGCCTTCCAATTACTTGGGGAATAGGTAACTTGCATTAATCAATGCTATCTTTTCTACTGCAGATGAAAGAATTGCATTTATAAAACCAGGTCCCTAGGTTCCTAATCTAACCCTTTCCATGATATCCTAATTACTAAGGACATGGATGATTTTCTTTTCTGAATGGACTGTTCTTTTCTGAAGGGAGCCAAACTTTATTTATTTACATATTTATTGATCAGATAAACAAATATATTAAATTTAATATCAAATTTGTCAGTAAAATATCAAATTTATCAGTAAAATATCAAATTTATCAGTAAAATATCTCTTATTTGTTTATTATATGTAAAAGATTGTATGATTGCTTGTGTCCCGCAACTTCAGTAGTAATAGGTATTTCTTTAAAGTTTCTTTTGTAGTTACATATTTATTTTACTTACATATAAATAATGTCCTCCCCTGTGGACAGAGTAGGTTTCACATTATGGGCTTTGTTATTGGTTATTGTTATTGATAATGGAAGTGAGGATAAAAAAAATACTGAACAAGAATAATAGACCATCAAAACTATGACATTTTTGATTAAGATGACAGTCTTAATGTAATATTGTCATCTTCAGTCCTGATTTCAATTTACATGGTTCCTGAAAGCTGTATGAGCAGAGGTGGCTGCTGCTGGTTCGGACAGGTTGTGGTGAACTGGTAGTTCCTACCACCAGCTGGGCCAGCCCACCCTCTCCAGCGCTATCCCATCCTGTATATTTCACTCTCTGGCTTGCTCGCCCCACTCACGCAGCCCAGCTGATTTCTGCACCCCATCTGCTCTATTCACTGGGGCTACCCAAGAAACTGCTGGAAGCCATGTGCAGGAAATTGCTGTGTGTTTGAAGCTGCATGCAAGCTCACATTTTTGGTTCTGCACTAGGCGAACCAGTTGTTAAATTATGTGAAACCCACCTCTGCATATGAGATTATGATATGCCACTGACCTATTTAGATTGCCCTACCAGAATTTTTTACATCTTCTGCTGCAAGTTCCACCAAAGGTGTAATCAATCCATGGAATGTTCTTGTTTGAATGCTGCTGGAGGAAACATCTATGCTATTTAGTAGTTCTAGGTTGTATTCCTTAAAATTTAGGTGTTCCTGGCCTCAAAATTTCCACAGCCTGGTCACTTTTTCTTATTTTCTCACTCGTTCCCCTCTGTTCATCCTTTTCACTTTTACTATTTATTTTCACAGAAATGTTATCGTATTACTATTTTGAAATAAATATTCCATCATTCTTAAACCATTCCCACTTCATATCATTACCTTTCCTTCACCAGAGGTTTCCCTGTTCATGAATAATAGCGCACGATCTAAACCAGAGTTTTACAAACTATGTTTTATGGAGCCCTACTGTTCTGTGTGAACTTGGCAGGAGGGTTCTTTGAGAGATTGAGGACAAAAAATAATAATAGTTCACTGGCATGTGGCAGGTTTTTTTTTTAACCTCTAGAGGTTTGCCTCTTGATCAAGATTTCCTGAATATATGTTTTTTCCCCCTAACTAACAGATTTTGCAGTCAGAGAAAGTTTGACAATCTCTGATCTAAACTCTGCTGTTGTGCATGATCATCTCCATGTTCTTTATTTTGCTATATCTTTATTGTATCTGTCTCTAACAGGCTCATCCCATCTTTGTCCTCCTTCATCTCTAACCTTTGGGTTCTGTAAACTCCTTGAAGGTCCAGAGGTAGTGTACTATAAATCTATCTTGCATGAACATTAGGTCAATTCAGATATTCACTCTTCATATCAGCCTTTTTTAGCATTAATGTGTCTTCATGATTAATGTAGACAATCATTTTCAAGGTCTCCATGGCCTTTTTTGCAAAAAGGTATCTGGTTTTTTTAATGGCTATTCCACTAGCCAGGATAATTTTCTTTAGTAAATGATCTTGATTTTTTTTCTAATCTGATAAATTAGAAATGGATTGTGCTGTCAGAAATATTTTATCTGTCATTTTATTTATACGTGCACACACACACACACACACGCATACGCATACGTATATAATAAAATAAAATTGGAGAAAAGTCAGAATGAAAATGTAGAGTGGACTTGGACAATGAATATCTGTAGTTTAACACTAAAAACCTGTGTAGATTTCTTTTTTAAAAATAATGATTTCACTCCCAATATTTCTGGGATCATAGTTGAATGAGTGCACTGCATTCAGAATTCTTACATGTGTCCCGTCCCCCTGCCCCAAAACTATAGTTCCCACAAACTCCATGGGAGAATGAATGATGACTGAAGAATTCAATGCTTCAATCCTAAACACTCCTGGTATGAATAAGCTCTATGCAATTTTGTAAGGAAATATGCATCTTATTGCAGTATAGAGATGCCTTCTAACAGTGATCCTGGGAAAATGTATTTATTGCATTAGCGATAGTCAGCTTTCATTGGATTGATCAGGTACAGGTGTTATAGTTGGGATTAGATTGTATGTGATTCAATCCACCCCCTCCCCTTTGCCAGGAATTGAACTCTTACGTTTTATATAAGGCACTTTAGTGTGCTTTATATAGGGCACTTAGCTTCATGAGATATAATGGATCTGTTTTCAGGATTTGCAGGAAATGGGATATAAGCTAGGAAGGAATAACTTTCCTTATTAGAACTCTCAGAACAGAAAGATAAAGTTGCTACCTTATGTCATGCTTTTTATATTTAATGTTTCATGACAACATCACCCAAGAGGGGGTGACTATTTCAATAATTATTTTATTTTATTTTATTATTTTATTATTTTATTATTTTATTATTTTGTTTTGTTTTATTCTATTTTATTTTATTTATTTTTTATTTTTTATTTTATTTTGTTTTATTCTATTTTATTTTATTTTTTATTTTATTATAATTTTAATCCCGCCTTTATTATTTTTATAAACAACTCAAGGCAGCAATGCCTAATACTCCTTCCTCTGCTTGCTTTCTTTCAGGAGGCATTTAACAACCAATTCCACATTCACTATTTAAATACAAGTTGAGTCATGAGCTTTAGTAAATCAATAAAGTAATGGCTTTAGCAAACTTTTATAGAGTGCTGCATATTGCAAATAGACTAAAACTTTTTATTAAGTTGGCCCTATGTATTTTCAGTACGTTATGATCAAGAAAATGTATTACTTATATATGTAGTAATAGCCTGTACTTTGCATCATAAAATGTTTTGTATATACCAGTAGATACGATGTATATGAATCTTTTATTTAAATGTCTCTTCAATAGAAGGCCCTTTCAGGTGGTAGCAAATCTTCAACCAATTTGAAAAAGGCATTTCCCTGATTATTATTTGAATGTGAGACTAGACTGGGAAATCCAGCGCTATAGACTGATATTTTTAAGACCATTATTTATCTACTGTTACCAAGCAAACTGCAACCCCTTCTCTGAGGTTCACTGGACTCAAGCTGACTCAAGGGAGAATTTACTTTTTATCTCAACTGACTGTTTTATAACAACAATACAGAAAAGTGTTAGTATTCTGTAATAACAATTTTTTCCAGCAGGTCAGATTGTTTCCCCACAGTCTGCGCCAACCACTGAAACCAAAAATGATGTCAGTCGAGAAAACAGCACTGTTGACTTTAGTAAGGTAAGACTGTAACGTGAATCTTGGAATGGTAAGAGTACAGCTTAGTTCTGGCAGTAAAGCATGTTTCATTTCAATGTAATAAATGATAACTGGCCGTTGTCTCATACTACACGCATTTTATGTAAATAAACGGAGTGGGATACATTTAACCATATAAAACATACGATCCTATTTTTTTTCTTAATGGTTCATTTCATTCCATATCACTGTGAAGACATCATTAAACTTTAGAAGAGAAGAAAAGCTATGTTTCAATATCTGAACCGAATGATCTTTGAAATGATGTGGTAGAATTCTCAAGCATTTCCCATCTCTGAAAATGAAACGTGGGAACAATATATTTTAGGCTTAGGGCAGTAGAATTCTGATTGACTCACTCATCCTTTCCATACTGTCACTACAATATTAAGGTATAAAAATTCCTCTGTGTGATTTCAACCATGAAGGAGCCAGGTAATTTCTGTTTGGCAGCAAAATCCTGGAAGTCCCTTAATAAAAGCTCTACAGCGGAGGTGTCCAACCTTGGTAACTTTAAGACCTGTGGATTTCAACTCCCAGAATTCCCTAGCCACTTGCTGGCTGGGGAATTAAAGTCCACAAGCCTTAAAGTTGCCAAGATTGGACACTCCTCTCTATGGTAAATTTTAACACATTGAACTTCCTGAATATTTTGTTCATTGACAGCTGGTGGCTATTAATAAATTATCAATCCAGAATATAAAGTCCCCGCATTGCATACATGAGGCCTTGATTCAATTTAGCCATTTCTAAGGAAAGCTGGAAAAGATTCTGCTTGAAATGCAGAAGAGCTGTTTATCAGTATTTATAAGCAATTTATAAGCTAAGAAAAGAGCACCATAATTTAACTTGCTAGAAAAGAAATGTTGCCACTAATTTATGTGTCAATGCTTAATTTAGGATTTGCAGGACAGAGCCAAAGAACTATAACATCAAGGGAGATGCCAGGGTAGCAGCAAACCTTGAAGAAAGTTTATTAAATTGTCCCTGAATATACTCACAGCACAGTGGGATCTGCCACAATCAGATGAGCCCAAATGGTGAGGATGGTTTCTGGAATTTGACTCACAAAGGAGATGCTTTCATTGGCCAAGCCTTGCAACCTCTCTTTCTCCTTCCATCCCAGAATTGCTTAGGTTAGGCATCAGCAAAGGAAGGTTAGATATTGATGAAGATTAAGTATCCAGCAGGTACTGGGCCCCTGCTATGACAAAAGAGAGAAATAATTATTTGACTGAGGTTAGAGCAAAAAGTTTTGTTATGTCACAATTTGCAAGAGTAAATAGGAAGAGCTAGCTTGTCTAAGCAGCCTCTCTCTTCCAGGTGTTAATTTGAAAATGCAAGGCAATAACAGGGTAATAAGCTCAGTATGCTTTTTCCTTTCTGACTTCTGCCAGAAAGTCAGCTTTTCTAAAGAAGCAATTAGACCAGCCATTAGAATGCCTCTCCATAACCTATTCTTATCCCATAACTTACATAGTTAGACCAGTAAAATATACCCCAAATATTTAGCCACAGCCAAACCATCGTTTCTGTGTTTCATTTTCAGAGTATTTGTGGAGATAGCCTCCTATTAAATTAGAAAACTGGGGGGAAATCTTCTACTGACTTATAGTGTTCAGATTTCTATTGGTTTTAATATATTCTGTGACATTTACCCTTTGGCAATATAAAAACTATTTTTAATCATGTACAAAATCTCAGGTTTTTTTTATTATGTTGTGATACTTCATTACTCACTGTAAATTGTGACAAGCATCATGGCTGTCCAAAAGAACTGAAAGGGGAAACATGGATTTATTGGGAATATTATATAACCAATCCGTAGCTAAAAATTGCCTAAAGGGGTGTTGTGTCACCAAATCATGGTTCTTTTAGGCTTTGGTTCGACAAACCTCTAGCCACGGCAGTTGGCCTCAGCTGAACCAGGGCAGGGGAGGATTAAAGTGGGTATCTTTAACTGAGTTTCTCTTCTAAGGGAATTGATGCCAACAGTGCCTTGACTTGTTGTTGAATGTGACATCCAGTCAGTGTGGCTGAGCCAGTTCTAGTTATGTGCTTGCTCCATCTGGTGCCAGGCAGAATATGAGAAGCAGCCTTTTGAACCAGCTGAAGTCTGTTAATTGTGCGTGCAGGGACTAGGAGACCAGCAAAAAGGGCATAACACTAGTCTATTTGGGATGAAACAGAGAAATGAAAAAGGACACCTTCATCAGGAAGAGAGAGAGAGAGAGGTGAGGATCCACTCTGGCTATCTTTCTATGGTGATTGCAAGCAGCATCTCTTGCTAAATGTTAGTACCAGTTCAAATGCTGTGTTCTGTCAGTGCAGTTGGCAGAAATTCCAGAAGTTCTAGATCAGCCTTCCTCAGTCTGGCTCTCCCTGGACTATGCATCTTCCTCCCAGCAGTGAACAGGCTTCTTCCTGAGGAAGATAGGATGTAGTCCAATCTTTACGGAGGGTACCAGGATGGGGAAAGCTACTCTAGATGCATGTATTGAACATTTTAAACATCAATAGTCCTACCACCCTTCATTTTATCTCAAAGATTGTCCTTCAAATATACAAAGTATTTTTTTTAAGAAATGGAAGATATAAATTTATTTCATACACACGCAAATCCAGAAAAACAAAATCATTTTCCCAGAAAAACTACCTTTAATATTGCCAAAGTAGTATAATTCTATAGGAATTTCCATTGAATCCAGCGAAGCTTACTGTCAGGTAAGTTGATACAGGCCTAGAATAAACTCACTAAAATCAGATCCAAAAAGGAAGTGCCCTGAGAAGCATTGTGTTCATCTGTACTTCAGCATAGCAATATTACTCAAAACTATAGCTTTTTCCCCCTCAACCTTGTCTGGTCCTGGAAGCTAAGCAGGTTCAGAGCTAGGTGATATTTGGATGAGAATCTACCAAAAAACTCTATGGTGATGGGCATCCCAGGAGGAGGAAGTGAAGAGTGGTGGGATTCCAAATCTTTTCCTACCGGTTTTATGTGTGTGTACTTATGCGCGCACACAGCACTCAGAGACCACCCTCAGTGTCAGCGCTGGTGAGCTGAGCTGTTGTTTAGCTCAGCTGAGGGGAAGCAATCCTCTCTGCCACACAAATCAACTGAGCTAAAAAACAAGGGAATATAGGACAGGGAATGATGGGGGCCAGAAGGCGGGGCCAACCAGAGGTGGTATTTGCTGGTTCTCTAAACTACTCAACATTTGCACTACCGGTTCACTAGAAGTGGTCCGAACCGGCTGACTACTACCTGTGGCAGTGAATGACTTCCATATTGTAGTAAAGGAAACTGTATGTGTGTGTCCATTAAATCGCCAAGAGTTGAGGTAAACATTCTTAGCATAAACACGTACCATAAACTGTATAGATTCATATTGCAAAATAGGAAACAGTGATGGCTCTTTTCTTTTCTGGATGCAATTGTCATATGTTGATTGGTGATGCATCAGATATGGGCATCAGATTAAGAAAACCCACATCCAGATCTCCGCTCAGCTGTGTAGTATGGCAGCTTACTCGAGCTTGTTAATGAGTATGCTCCTGTAGGTTTTCTAAACCCTGCTTTTTTGAGTTAGCCATAGAGCAAGTTCTCACACAAAGGGTATGAAATTTCAGCAATTTCAGTGATTATTTTCTGTGATATTGCATCGGGAGGTCAAAGTATTGTGGTATATCTTGTAAGATATAGTGTTATAATAAGATTTGGGTTGATACTTATTTTTAAGTGCATAGAACCTTGTATAAAATTACACAGTGGTGCTCAAGACCCTAATAATTTGTCAACCCCTGTCTGAGAGATGGTATTTTTACTAGAAGGGAACATATGTAGCTCAGGGTTAAACTGTGGAATCCTTGGTGCCCTCTACGTTTGATTGTTTAGGGAAGACTAAATTCAGAGAGCATCAAGGTCTCTACATGACATTTTGTTGGAAAAATCACAGTGGCCTAAACACAATATATCTTGTTAGGATTTAACAAGAGGTGGGGTTAATTAACTTTTCCTAACAGTTCACAAATGTGAGCTTGTTTAGCTCACAAGCACCTTGTCTGCACATGTGCACCGCCTTCTGCACATGGGCAGTGCCTGCGCATTACATTGGAGTGGGTGGGCAGAGCCTCCCACAGCAGCTGCTAGCGGTTCACCCACAACCGGAGAGAACCGGCTGAATACCACCTCTGGACTTAACCGTACCTATAAGTGACCAGGGTCAGTGTTTCTTTTTCTCAGTCTAATTGACTTAATCTGCTTTTTATGAAGAAAAGATTAGGAGAGAGAAGAAGCAATGCTTAGAGTTGCCTCAACATCTTTGGAGGCCAGGAAGGAATCAAAGACAAACAGATTGCTGCCAACAACAAGCAAGTAAACATACTAATGAATGAATCACGAGTAGAGTCTTCTGGGATTCAGAAAAAAAAATTATGCAAATCTCTATAAAACAGTGTCTTGTGTCATATTATCCCTTTCAATTGGCAGAGCAATTTTCACAGCAGTCAAAGCTTAACTAATGGTAGATAAGAAGCATTATTTGCATTATGTGCCTTTTCATGCTTCACCCCCATTGGTGCATGAAAAGCCACCCTACAGCCTGAGAATTAATGGACCCAAGGTTTCCGAAAGTCATCATGAAGCTGTAGCCTTATCTGCAGGACTACATGACAACATGAACATAACTCCAATTCATGGATTGTCAAGATCGATGTCAGTTGCTGGCCAATTATTTCTAGACGTCGTGACCAACGTATTACAAATTAATTAATTTTTTTATATATATTAAAAACTGCCAGGAGGCATCGCAGAATGCATTAGGTGACCTCTACTGTTTTATTGGACAATCTATTTTATGGCAACAATTGATTAACTGAGTTGGAGTTGTGCAGAATACTTGCTTTGTAAACTTCCAGCCCTTTGGGTTTATTTGCCTTGAGCAGGTGTCGTAAGCCATGTTGATGATCAGTGGAAATGAGATTGGGGATGAGAGGAAGGACAGTTTATCTGTGCACAAAAGCCGCCTACTAATAGGCCTTGGCTCAGCGTCATCTTTGTTGCATTGTATGAGGGCTCAATTACAATCCTGCCATCAAAAGTAACTCAAATCCTTCCAAGCATGTGCATATGCTTTCTCCCATCTGTGAAGTAGTCCTCCCTTAAAAGAACTATTCCGTTTCAAGCAATCAGTGATAATTCCTCGGTACCAGATAAATATGTAGATTTAAATTATTATTCCACAAGAAATATGTAAATAAGATGGCAAAGCAGCGAAAAAAAGAACTCTGGGCTTAATTTTTGGAGATGTTAAAAGTTTTGAAAATGATTTCATAACACAGACAACGCCATGGCGCTTAAATTCTGTCCATGTGCCAGAGCCATTTGCAAGAAAACAACTTTGTAAACACTATTGAAGACACACTGCACACTGCTACTGACAGATGGCTGCGAGATAGACATTAAAATGGTCACTTTAACAGTTTATATTGGATTTGGTCACTGTTTTTGTGTTTAGATTGGTAATGGGAAAGCAAATGGGAGAGAAACGCAGTAATTTGAAATTCTCAGAATATGAAGCTGTGATATCAATTTGAACATGTTGTTTTGTGAATTACTCTTCATAACATTTAGAAAGGTATTATGGGGAGAACACAAATAAAATATGTTTGTGAACACCAGACAGTTAACTGTTAACATAAAGTAAATGACACAAATCAAAGAGAGAGAAAAATGCTTTTCAATAATTTGACGAATAAGAGTAGCAAGTCGGAACCATTTCTTCATGTGGATCTTTGCATTGTCAGTTTCAAAGATCACCCTAAAAGCATGTTGGAAAGATTGCGCGTGATCACAGATGGCATTTCACCCTGAAATCTTGTGTGATATGTGGAAAAGGATAGTAAAATCTTGTGAGATTTTGAAGCAAAAGCACCAAAATCTTGTAAGATTTGGCAAATTTTCTGAGATCTGAGATTTAGCCCATTTAATGTTTTATTTGGTTTCTCAAGGTTACCTGCAATATCTTCAGTCATTTGGGGCTTGTGTTCTAGTATAATAATAATAATTATTATTATTATTATTATAATTAATTATGTAATTATAGTATAGTTGCATATATGTCACAATATTTTCTGATAATTTGAGAGAAATTCTAGTTTAAGCACATTAAACGAGTATTGGAAGGAAAAAGAACTTGTGGTTGTAGAATGTTATTTTCATGATTGTGGATTATAATAAAACCACTGTATCAAGCTAATACCCAGGCCGTATCATAACTATGCCCATATAAAGGGAAGACACAGACTGGGAAGAGAGAGAGAGAGAGCTTTTGCTATAATCCTGTTGATTCCTTATTTTTGTATTTGCTTAAGCACAATACCTGTATTGACACTCCCAGCATTAGCTGCACCTTTCTTTTTATTTTTCTCAGTGGTATTATATAGTGAATCTTTGGCACAGCAGGAATTTGAATGCAGTTAATCACAAAGTGCTTTACCGTAAGGCTGCACTCTCTTTGCGTGTATAGCATTCCTCCTTACTTTCTCAAAAAGCTAACATGACCTTTTCCAACCCCAGCCCACATAGTTATGAAATCGCTTTTCTGGTTGCTGTTCTTATGTTAAATAATGCTCCTAAGCTTTCTCACACTGGATTTTGGGGCAACAAGAAATTCAGTGCAATTAGTAGGTAACTGTTCAGCTAGAATGCTGCTCTTTCTTTCCTTTTGTTTACAAATCCTCGTTTTCTCAGAAACCTAATGCAACCTTGATTCCAAAAATAATGGCTTCTGGAGAGAGAAAGATTAGAAATCTTTCAACTGGTTGCTTACTATCTTTGCAAGTACCTTAGCCGATATAATCTAATGAGAGATCCATTATGCTTAACACTAACAGTGTAACTGTGTCTCAATAAAGCAGTGGAGGCCTCCTGTGGAATCTATGCATCCTACTGAGGAAAGATTTTTTCCTCACAATGAGGCTTTGTAGGTAACACAATGAAGAACGTTTTGTTACAGTAAAAGCTGTACACAATTTAAAGTCATGAGGTTTAACAATGCAAGTATGATGTGTTGAACCTTTTTTTTTTTTTTTTGGAAGACAAACCAGTTTAATGACCCATCAACTGTACTACACCCCTTTCCCGGTGCACAAAGGGCCCCCTCCCCTCAAGTGGGAATAGGAGCCTCCACACGGATTCCCCCCCCCCCCAATTCCTCAGAAGCTGCCTGGGTGAAAAGGCCCCACTTTAAAGAGGGAAGTGGAGAGGATGAAGGCAGAACCTTTTGTGTTGAACTTTTTAACAGTATTGTTAGTTTTGTGACAATGGAGCACCTGAGCAAACTCTGTGTTGAGCCATTGGCTCCTGACAGGAGTGTTTCCCAACCTGGACAACTCCCTGAAGTGTGGACTTGAACTCCCAGAATTCCCAACCCAAATGTCATTGATAAAAATTCTGTGGAGTGGAAATCCATGGAAATGCACTATTCTAATGCCTTATACTGTAAAAGGAAAACTTCATTGGATGCTGTATGTATAGCAGCAGCTGTCAGTCATGTTGCATTTTATAGTGCAGGGGTCTGCAAAGTCGGCTCTTTTAAGACTGGTGGACTTCAACTCCCAGAATTCCCCAGCCAGCTATGCTGGCTGGGGAACTCTGGGAGTTGAAGTCCACCAGTCTTAAAAGAGCCGACTTTGCAGACCCCTGTTATAGTGGGCAGGAATCGCTGTTGAGGCATAGACACAGTCTATGGAACAATAATTGTGGTCCTGTGAACACTAGATGGGGAAACTGAGTGTATTTTTTGGGATTCCCATGGAAATGAATCATTAGGTTCCAGTGTGAACCACCTGGCTCATTCTGGGTCATGGCAGAACTGCCACATTGAAACACCTTTCATATAAAATGTGCTGTTTTTCGTTAGCAATAATAAAACCATTGTCAATTTTGTAAAGCAAAACCACAATCTCATTTTCATTAATAAATTTATTTAGAATTTTAAATGGAAGTAAAAATGACTCCTACTTTTGTCAGTACGCATGAATGATTCCATTTTTTTAAAATGGTCCACTCTTGACCCTATTGGATGGAATCATGTTGAACAAATTCATTAACTCATTAATTGAAGAGCATTTGGATCGGAATTCTTAAGCTGCCTTTTTAAGAGTTCTAGAATCAGCAACCCTAAGTAGACTTTGCACAATACCAGAAATATTAGCCTTTTATAAGGTATCAATATGACTAAGATACCACTTGCAGTTAGTAGATTATATTTAGAGCACAGACATGAGCATTAATTGTTCAATTAACTGCCAAGTCTTATAAACCCACAATTAAAGTTTTTATTGATTGATAACTTCAATTAATTTATCAGAGTTTGTACCTGCACTAATACATGTTTATGCTAACTTATCCTGTGGTTAATGATCCATGATGTATCAATGTGTCAGTGAAATGAAATGCTAGAAATCTTCACATCTGTTAGGTTCTCTCAGTCCCCCTCCCATCCTTCTTTTTCTTGTATACCTTTTTTAAATGATCAGGTTGACCTGCATTTCATGAAAAAAATCCCTCCTGGAGCTGAAGCCTCAAACATTTTGGTTGGTGAACTTGAATTCTTGGACCGTGCTGTAGTCGCTTTTGTTAGATTGTCTCCTGCTATGTTGCTCTCAGGATTGACAGAAGTTCCAATCCCATCAAGGTAATTTATAACCATTGCTAAGAAAGAAATGTAATTATTCCAGCTTGGTTTAAATCCTGCAGCTCACAGATAAAAAGAATAAGGGCCAGCCAGGAAATAAGGAAGACTGCTCTAAATAAATATTATTAAGGATTATATATTGCTGCTAGAGCAGCATTTGTGAAGACCACCTCACTACCCAAATTGGACAGTATCACCGATGACTAGTTTAACGAAAACCTTGATTTTTATAACCAACAGCTGTAGCCAAAATGTGTTCTGTCCATCCATAAGATAAGAAGGAATTGACAACCATCGAGTACTGTATGATGTGTGCACAATTTTACTTTGAAGGTTAAGCTGTCTCAAACTTTATAAGATTGCTGCTTTTTAATGCCCTGCAATAAAGTCAGAAGGAGGTCTAAATTTCACAGGATATCATCTTTCTCTTTTTCCTTTTACAATTTAAATTTTTTTAATCCATACGTAAAAATTCTATGAATAAAAATTTCCACTTACATTTGATAGAAAAATTGGTTTTGTATTCATGATTAACAGGAAAACTGCTTATAGACAGCTGGGAGGAAGTTCATGAGCCTAAACAGAACTTAACAAGCATTAACTGTTCTAAAAAATGATAAGATACCTGCCCAAACAGAAATGATTTTCATTTTGTTTTGTGTAATATTATGTTTTGTAATATCTATGTACAGTTACAGTTTAATGATACATTAGGAAACCATCTTTATGTGTATACTTCTGTTTAATTAAAAAAATGCATGAGCCCAAAACTAGGCAAGGACGTAATAATTCCTATTGTATCATCACAAGGGAAAGTTTATATTTTTCTTTAAAAATAACATATTCTTGGGTGTTTTTTTTAAATGGTATAATAATAATAATAATAATAAATTTTATTTATATACCGCCTCCTCTCCCCAGAGGGACTCGGAGCGGTGCACAGAGAAATTAAAAACCAACATAAAATACATAAAAAGATAAATAGTTAAAATACGAATTAAATAGAATTGTCCCTGTGCTAAAATCCCCTAAATTAAATTACACTAGAAACCCCTAAAAACCCTATCAAAAGACGGAAGACTAACCTAGGCCGGCCAATCAGAAAAAGTATATCAATGCTTAAAAGAATTTTCCCCCCAACTTGTCAAATAGAAATTCAAGCAGTTAAAACAGAGACTTAAGTTTCTTCTAACTTGTATTTGTTCAGATACTAGAATTATGTAAAATGAACTGAAATTTTTGTGTTTTATTTTTCATAGATTTTTGTTTATTCTTCTGGGACCCTTAGGAAAAGGTCAACAGTACCATGAGATTGGCAGGTCAATTGGAACATTAATGACAGATGAGGTACTTATTCATTCACAGGCGGTGATTAAACCCATTGAAAAGTTACCTATTTTAAAGTGCTTTGTGTGAAGATTTATTGTTTCATGATGTCCTTCCAGAATGCTTTTGTTTAATAACTAGAAGTTTCTTAATTCAACCTTCAGACCCATTTCAATAGAAAGATTTTAAAAAATCAATATTTTGAACCACAGTGAATAATGCTGAAAATGATCAAGGAAATACTTTTTATGATTTGTTGAGAAACAATGGTGTTTGGATTTCCTCCCCTTAGAAATAAAATCTCATGGAATTCCTCCTTTCTTCCATAGGTATTTCATGATGTTGCATATAAAGCTAAGGATCGCAGTGACTTGGTCGCTGGAATTGATGAGTTTCTTGATCAAGTGACAGTTCTCCCTCCAGGAGAATGGGACCCAACAATTCGTATAGAACCTCCCAAAAATGTTCCTTCTCAGGTATTTATTTTTATTTATCTTTTACATTTATATTCCCTATTTCCTCCAGTTGTGGTAAAATTACATAAGATATCATCAGTGCTCAACAATATTTACCTCTCCTATAGATTATTGGCATCTCAAAGAGTTCCCCCCCCCCCATGATTTTTCATAGACATGTTACCATTAACACTGCTTAAATCAGTGAATTTATTGACTAAAATCAATAAAGATTCTGTTCTGTTCTGCTCTGCTCTGCTCTGCTCTGCTCTGTTCTGCTCTACTCTGTTCTGTTCTGTTCTGTTCTACTCTACTCTGCCCTGCCCTACCCTACTCTACCCTATTTCTATTATAAATAAATTCAACCAGGTAGACATAGAAAGAGATTCTAGAAAGAGGTATAATAGTAGTACACATATGGCAGTAACATGCCCTTGTATCATAATAGTAAAACAGCCGGAATATGCTCTTTCTTTGCCTTGACTTGTATTTCATTGTACTTGAAAGTCTTAGCAATGGAAGAGGTTTGGTGGACATGGCATCCCACAAACCCACAAGAGAAAGATGGTTGAATATAGTCCGTTTTTTCTTTTTTTAGTTTTTACTCTCTAGTGCTGAAGCCTCATATGATGTTATTAACTGATAAGGAGGCTCTCATTGTAGCACTTTTCCAGACGCTTCTGTCAGATTGTGCTTGGCATCTCCAGATGCTAGAAGTCCTGTTAACTTTGGTGACTTTCATTTGTAAAAGGTGCCTACCAAAGGAAGCTAGATATTTCTAACTTACCTTGACTTACCCTTTCAGTCCACAATTTGGAATGGAAAACAAATTCAAAACAGACACATCCATTTTTTTTCATTTAGGAGAAACGTAAAATTCCAGGTGTACCAAATGGAACTGCTGCTCATGGAGACCCAGAGCCACTTGGAGGACATTCGGGACCAGAATTACAACGTACTGGAAAGTTAGTAGTAAGATAGTATTTTTATTTGATTCCATACATTTGCAAATATCCATCCATACACACACATAGGAAGACATTTAAGGCTGTTTTTTAAAAGAAAATGATCTAGCAATCACCAGAAAGTCAATTAGGTGTTACGATAGGCACATATAAATGATGGTTAAAATGAATAGGCTGTCCCATTTATTTAAAATCAATACTTATTTAAATATACTTCCTCTATTAAAATGGATTGGGTTAGCCTGCATATATATTTATGCCTTGCAAACATTTACTAAATTGGAATGCATATCATTGAACACATAAAAAATATCCATGCAATAAATGGAGTTATGACAGTCTGTATGCTTTAAATGGCAAATTCCAGTTCCATATTTCTTTGTAAAGTGCAGGCTAGTCCAGCTTGCTGTTTTATGTCGAGACCCCCATTCCATTTAATGAAGAAAGGTTAATTTTCTGTATTAAATGTATAATTTTACTTCCATTGTTTAAAATATTGTTAGGTAGATTATACTGTAGCTGCCTTATGTTGTTAAGGAAAAAAACAGTACTGACCTTTTCACTTTAGAAAGTTGTTATAATTGTTCAGTTGCTAAAATACTGGAGTTCAGTATGTGCATACGTTTAAGGACAAATTCAAACCATATCTGTCATCCTGTGGATGCTTACTACCAATAGGAAATATACATAGGAATAGGGATAGTTGAGACATTATATAATATTGTTATAACAGAAATTCCAATGATTTGGAGTTCATAGGAAATTGTTTATCTCAGTTAATGCTGAAAACCTGGTTAGAAGAGCCAAAGTGGCACAGTGGTCAGAGTGCAGTATTGCAGACTACTTCAGCTGATTGCTAGCTGCAGTTCAGCAGTTCAAATTTCTCTGGCTCAAGGTTGACCCAGCCTTTTGAGGTTGACCCAGCCTTTCGAGATGGGTAAAATGAGGACCCAGATTGTTGGGGACAATCTGCTGACTCTGTAAACCACTTAGGGCTGTAAACGCACTATGAAGCAGTACATAAGTCTGTGTGCTATTGCTGCTATTGCTAGGTGACCATTTTGGCTATCTCACAAACAAAGCCACTGGGACTGCCTACTTGAAGCATCAGTTCACTATATTCTCTTGTGGGCCTAGCAGCAACTTTGAAGATCTCTCCATGCCATCTGGCTGTGTTTGTATACGAACAGGAAGTCGTCTTGTCAGGATTTCTGCCAAAATAAAGTGGCTACAGTTCTGCTTTCTCTCATATCTCAGTGGCAGTAACCTATTGCCATCAAGGATATTTCAATACCTAATACTGAGAACCAGTTTGATGTAGTGGTTAAAGCATCAGGCTAGAAACAAGAAGAAGGTGATCTGGAGACTTCTTGACTATTTCATACCTCATTTTAAAAGTGAATGCAAATAGCACATTAAATTTTAGTGTAACTATCAGTTTCTGCTTAAAAAAATATCACCATCACATTTTAGTAACATTCATTCTTTTTCACTCTCTTTAGGCCCTTTGGGGGCTTGGTTTTAGATATCAAGAGGAAAGTGCCATTCTTGTTGAGTGACTTCACCGATGCATTCAGCTTGCAGTGTCTAGCATCTTTTCTATTTCTCTATTGTGCTTGTATGTCTCCTGTTATCACCTTTGGCGGTTTGCTGGGAGAAGCAACAGACGGTCGTATAGTATGTGTTGCAATTGGATTTTCAGCCTTATTGTATCTATTTGTCCCTATCCCTACCCCAATAAATAAAATGTTCTGGGTGGATCGGTTCCCAAGTCACAGCTCTAACTTTTCAATTCTGTTTTTTATATATACACAGAGTGCAATAGAATCTCTGTTTGGCGCATCGATGACTGGAATAGCTTACTCACTGTTCGGTGGGCAGCCTCTTACCATATTGGGTAGCACAGGACCAGTTTTGGTGTTTGAAAAGATATTATTCAAATTTTGCAAGTAAGTGCTCCGAGTTGCTCCTTTTTTGAGTTTCACCATTTCTGCCTTCACTTGAACAAGCCTCTTAGAAAGACTAAAAAAAGTTGTGCTAAGTCTTTTGATATGTTCAATCTCATTTCTAAAAGTCTACTATTGATTGGTATTAGCACTGGAGTAGATCCATGAGCCTTGCCCCTAGCTTGAGTGATCAGGGATGATGGTAACTATTTTTAAGTACCATCTTAAAAGTTCCTGAGTGTCTTTGAGCTTTTATCTACAAAATAGCAATAAGAGTGGTTAATTTCAGGCCAAAGTACTGCAGATTGAACAGAAAAGAGAAAAAAAAACAGGAGGGCAGCATTCTTGACCCATGGTGGTACAGTGGTTAAAATTCAGGAGTGCAGGCTAACTCTGCTCACATTGCCAGCAGTTCAATTCCTTTAATCCTGGCCGGCTCAAGGTTGACTCAGCCTTCCATCCTTCCAAGGTGGGTAAAATGAGGATCCAGATTGTTGGAGGCAATAGGCTGACTCTGTAAACTGCATAGAGAGGGTTATAAAGTACTGTGAAGAGGTATATAAGTTTTATTGCTATCCTTAAAATCTTATATTCCCTGGCCAATTTAGAGTGGCTGTAGACGTATTTGTCTACAGTGATATTTTATGCCCAAATTCTTGTATATTTGGGATTGTGTCTAATTAAAGATTTGTTTTACTTTGTATATTTGGATATCATTGTTCTTCAAAATGGATTCCAGGTGTTTTTCCTGGGTGAGGTGAACCTGTGAACCAGAACATAACATAGCATTGTATTTATGTATTTGTTCAATCACATATGTAGTGCCCCTTCTATTTGCAGAATATGTCAACAGTATAACATCTATCAAAATTTAAGATAAAACCAACTATAGGAACAAGAGAATAAAATCTACTAATAAAACCCTGGACTCTTCCGGAGAAGAATGGAAGCCTTTTTATTTTTTAAGATTTGCAAGCAAATCAAGGAATTTGCCTTCAAGGCAATACCACAACTATAAGCCAGAAAAAAAATCACCCTTATTACAAAATATGTTTTATGGCTCAGCATTGGCAATTTTATGGCTCAGCATTAGTCTGCTGCTGTGGCCTAGAGGTAGAGCTCTCGCCTCCCAATCAGGAGGTTGTAAATTCAATCCTAGGTAGAGGCAGATGTAGAGTCTCCTGCTTGGGCAGGGAGTTGGACTACATGACCTGCAAGGTCCCTTCCAACTCTGTTAATCTGCTAAATGACAATACGTAATTATAATCTTTGCTATGTTTTCCAAAAAAGCTATTTTGAAGAATAATTGATTGTCTAGAGACCACATGGAATTCTCAAGTCTATATCTTCGTATTTTACCACCGCAGTAATATTTTTTTAAAATCTATTAATAGGGAATACGGATTGTCTTACCTTTCTTTGAGAGCGAGCATTGGTTTATGGACTGCAATTCTGTGTATCATTCTCGTCGCGACTGATGCAAGTTCTTTGGTGTGTTATATTACTCGGTTTACGGAAGAAGCTTTTGCATCTCTTATCTGCATCATTTTTATTTATGAGGCCTTAGAAAAGCTCTATCATCTCAGAGAAACATATCCAATCAACATGCATAATAACTTGGAACTTCTAACACAATACTCGTAAGTAAGATTTTCTCCATTAATCATTACTGATGTTATTTGCGAAAGGGAGAGTTTCTACTATGAGGATTAGGAAGGAAATGCCCAGTAGGAAAAGAAATTTGCTATTTCTTGCTAAGGTTTGGCTCCCTGTTCATGAATCTCAGGTTGATGAACTTGTCAAGATCATAACAATCACATTGATACCTGTTGTTTGTCAATATTTTAATTAGATTTTAAAATAAATGGGGTATAGAAGAAGGCTTTCTGTGATATGGACTCATTATCTCCCCTTTTGTTATTATTATACTTACTAATTTTGAAGTTGCATTATATACTGTCTCTATACTATTTTTTCTGTTCATATAATAAAGGAAATCGTTATAAATTCAAAGAAAGGTAATCTGGCATTTTCCAAAACAAAATTTTATTTCTTCAAAGTTAACTTTAAAGCAGTAACTAATAAATATGGCAGGATGGGGCTGGTGGTGTATTTTATCTTATAAATGTTGGTGGCATATCAAGGTATAATTGTAATTATCTGTGAGGAAAAAAATCAAGCGTGCTACCATTTGAAACAACTTGCATTCAAGATGCAACTGGTAGAGAATGAAAATGTTCACTGTCAGAATCCCATTGAAGAGGGATTACCGGCGGACGGGAGCTGAGCCATAAAACATAGCAAAGGTAGCAAGTTACTGAACTACAACTCCCATAGTTCCTTCACAATGACTGTGTCGGAAAACTTGATAGGAGTTGAAATTCAAAGCACCTACTAGATGCTAGATTACCAATTTCACTTTGGTGAAAGAGAATTTTTCAATTTCAATTTATTTCGATTTGTAAACCGCACCTATCTCCATCGAGATGGACTCAGGGCGGTGCACAGGAAATTAAAAACCACAATAAATAGATAACAACAATTACAATAAGTTAAAAAGAAATTAAATTACGAGCCTGTGCTAAAATTCCCATTAAAACCTATCCACCATTTTCTAATTTGGCTGGAGCTCTGTCGTACCTAGGTCTGAATTCTAAGCTAGTCCAGCTTGCTGGAAAAGTATGTCTTGAGTGAGCGGCGGAAGAGGGGAAGGTCCGTGATAGTGCGAAGTTCGGGGGGTAAGTCGTTCCAGAGGGTGGGCCCTGCCACAGAGAAGGCCCTACTCCTGGGCGTCGCTAGCCGGCATTGAGCGGCAGTCAGCACCCTGATGAGGCCCTCCCTGTGGGAGCGAATCGGTCTGTGGGAGGTATGTGGCAGGAGGCGATCCCGCAAGTAACTAGGCCCCGAGCCATGGAGCGATTTAAAGATGGTGACAAGCACCTTGAAGCGCACCCGGAAGGCCACCGGTAGCCAGTGCAGCTTGCGCAGGAGAGGTGTTACATGGGAACTTCGAGATGTTCCCGAGATCCCCCACGCGGCTGCATTCTGGACTAATTGGAGCCTCCGGATCCACCTCAAGGGGAGCCCCATGTAGAGAGCGTTGCAAGGCGGGACGTCACGAGTGCTTGAGTGACTGTGCAGAGGGCGTCCTGGTCAAGAAAGGGACGCAACTGGCGTACCAGGCGTACCTGGTAAAAAGCCCCCCTGGTCACGGCCGCCACATGGTCATCCAGGGACAGCCGTGAATCCAGGAGGACGCCTAAGTTGCGAGCCCTTTCCACGGGGGCCATTGACTCGCCCCCGATAACCAGCGATGGAATCAGCTGGCTATCCCGGGACGCCGGGAACCACAGCCACTCTGTCTTGGACGGGTTGAGCCGGAGTTTGTTACTTCCCATCCAGAGCCACACAGCCTCTACACACCAGGACATCACTTCGACAGCATCGTTGGGGTGGTTGGGGGTAGATATGTACAGCTGAGTATCATCAGCGTACTGATGGTACTCTACCCCACAACCACGGATGATCTCACCCAGCGGCTTCATGTAGGTGTTGAACAGGAGGGGCGAGAGGACTGACCCCTGAGGCACCCCACATGTTAGGGGCCTCGATGTCGACCTCTCTCCTCCTGTCAACACAAATTGCGACCAACTGGAGAGGTAGGAGGAGAACCACTGCAGTACAGTGCCCCCCAATCCCAACTTCTCCAGTCGGTGCAATAGGATACCATGGTCGATGGTATCAAAAGCCGCTGAGAGATCTAACAGGACCAGGATAGAGGAATAACCTCTATCTCTGGCCCTCCAGAGATCATCTACCAACGCGACCAGTGCTGTCTCCGTGCTGTGCCCGGGGCGGAAGCCGGACTGGCGCGGGTCTAGATAAGCAGTTTCCTCCAGGTGTCGAGGGAACTGTTGTGCCACCACACTCTCAACAACCTTCGCAAGAAAGTGAAGGTTGGAGACCGGACGATAATTCGTTAACAGCGCTGGGTCCAGGGAAGGCTTCTTGAGGAGGGGTCTCACCACCGCCTCTTTCAAGACGGCAGGCAAGAACCCCTCACTCAAAGAAGCGTTCACTATTTCCTGGATCAGCCTCGAGTCACCTCCCAGGAGGCCAGTACCAGCCAGGAGGGACACAGATCCAATAAACATGTGGTGGCATTCAGCCGCCTCGGCAACCTGTCCATGTCTTCGGAAGTAACAAAGTCGAACTCATCCCACAAAATGGTCTCAAGACCCGCCTCGGATGGTCCGCCCAGATCTATCGGAGTGGAGGCCAATTCATCCCGGATCCGGGCGATTTTATCCTGCAGATAAGTTCCAAATTCCTCTGCTCTGCCCTGCAAAGGAGCTTCCCGCGGCCCCTAATGAAGAAGGGAGCGGGTCACTCTAAACAGGGCGGCAGGGCGGTTATCTGCGGATGCGATCAGGGTGGCGAGATGACTACGTTTCACCATTCTTATCGCCACAAGGTAGGTCCTTAAATGGGACCTCACCTGTGTTCAATCGGATTCGGAGTGAGTGGATCTCCACCTGCTCTCTTGCGGCGTTTCATCACCCTTATCTCCTCAGAGAACCAAGGAGTGAGGGCAGATCGGTGCCGCGTGAGAGGCCACAAGGGCACGACCCGGTCCAAAGCCCACGTGGCAGCGCTATTCCATGCTGCCACTAGGCCCTCAGTTGAGCCGCGGGTTAGAGTTACAGGTATAGGCCCAAGCTCTGTCTGGAACCTTTCAGGGTCCATCAGGCACCTGGGGTGGAACCATTTTGGTATCTCTGGTTCCGCCTCCCCGTGGTGGGGTGTAGCGGTTGGGAAGTCCAGCCGAAGGAGAGAGTGATCTGACCATGACAGGGGTTCGATGACTTGTTTCCCTACTCCTAGATCACTCAACCACTGGCCAGAGGCAAAAATCAGGTCTAGTGTGTTTCCCCCTGCATGTGTGGGGCCTTGAATTACTTGGATCAGGTCCATGGCCGTCATGGAGGCCATGAACTCCCGAGCCGTCCCAGATGACTCGCCTATCGATGGCAGGTTGAAATCCTCCATGACTAGAAGTCTGGGGGTATCAACTGCCACCTCAGCGATCACCTTGAGGAGCTCGGGTAGGGCCGCTGACACGTAGTGGGGAGCCAGGTACACAACTAGCAGGCCCAGCTGCCTCCCAAGTCCCCATTTCACATACAGGGATTCACACCCGACTACCTGAGGCACAGTGGCCTCCCTTGGCTTCAGACGATGCAAAAATGAACAAATGACAATGGGATTAGTGAGGAAGCAGCAAGATGGTGGACAGGACCCAGTGGCTGGTTTGCTAATATGCTTATCTAAAATTTTGTAATGAAGTGTGTGTTCTGAAAGCTGTGCAATCCTTTATTTTTCATGTTAGTGCTTATACTAAAATTCTTTGTGGAATGGTTAATTATATGGTAAAATATTTCTAAATAAATCAACATAGGTATCTTCATTGCAACTGTAATTGATGTATGAATCTGCTTATGAGTTAGTACAATAATACATTCTGAAAGACCTTTTCAATTTCTAAATCTATATCAGTCTCTCACTTGTCAGAAATTGCAAATGAAATTCTCGGTGATTTTTTTTTATTGCTAGCCATTATCATTCATAAAGTAAATACACACACCTGCTCATTTTGTCTTTTTCCAGTTCTTTAGCTCAATACATATTTAAAATTTCACATTACGAATAAACCCCAACACCCCCCCCCCCCAATCCCACTATCTATGGACTTCATCATTGGCCAAACATATCACTTTACTGATGGATAGCTGATGGATAATATAAAGGCATCATATGTTTTCCAAAGCTGAATAGCTAACCATATGGTTGCAATTCTCTGAGTACTTACTGAAAGCCAATCCAACGAATGTCAATAAATTTTATTTCTCAGTGGACATGTATAGAAAATAGGTATATTTATATAGAGGTTCTTGTTGAAAAATCGATTAAAGGGTATGTTAGCAATTCTGGGTTCAGAACCAGTGTTACAACTCTGGTCCCCTAACCAGTGTTAGGGGTAACATACACCCCGTTTGAAAATAAATGCAGAATAGTGTAATACACCAGACAGTAAAGAGATACGTTGCTTTAACCACACACAAACTCTGCAAACTCTTATAGTAAGAAAATAAATAGTCTTTACTTTGTAGCAACTAAAATACTTCTTCTGACCAGTGATTCTAACTTCTCAAACAATAACAGTCCTTCACCAAAACACAGAGTTATCTTACAGTGATGCAAAACAAATACTTCTTCAGTCTTCAACTCTTCAGCAGCAATCAGTAAGAACAGGAATCAAATGGAATCGAAAAGGGAATGGACTGTGTTTCTGAGCTTCCTTATATGGTAGAGCTGAGAAGCACAGCCAATCAGAATTCAACATTGTTCTTAAAGCTACATATACTCTTTAAGATGAATATCCTAACAGGGTATATACAGAGTTTATAACCCTCTTTGGCTTGTATGAATAGTTAATGTAAAATCTGTCCTTAGTACAACAATGCCTTGTGTGTGTGTGTGCGTCTTTGTGTGTCTGTGTATCTGTGTGTATATGTGTCTGTAGGTATCCCTGTGCAATACTTTACTACTGGGTATAAAAACAGGCCTTCCTTGAATGTTGCATGATACCTTTACACATACCTCATAATGGATTCCACTGTAGATACTTACTTATCTACACAAATGAATCTATAAATGGAACTTATATGCCACATTTTCCTTTTATTATTATTATTTTTTTTAAAGATTGCAGTGTTATAACTGTCTACCACAGGGTAGATGGTCTTTTTCGCAACCATTCACACATTTTTTTTTAACGGTCTAAGGGCCACAGGAATAAAGTTGGCAGGGTTGTGGGCTTCCTTTTGGCAACTGGCGTTTTGTTATTCACAGTTTCATGATCCGTAGTTTTATACTGGAATGAGATCCTTGAGAACAGCAATGGTTGCTTGTTATAGCAAGCAATGCTCCAACATTGAAGCGTTGGATATCCACCTTCGCTGAGAAGCCCCACCCCTTTCTTGCTGTGGGTCCTGTAAGTAGTGATAGGGTCTAAGTGGAAAAAAATGAAGACAAGTCTTCCAAATAAAATGTGAATGTTTATCTCTTTCATGAGTCACCCCTGTAAGGTAGTCCAGAAAACAACCAAATTCTATTTTTTATTGTAAGGTTACATTAGCAGAATCTTGCAAGACTGAATGCTTTTCTTCTTTTCTTTCCTTTTACTAGGGTGGGGCCCTTCTGAAATATTTACCATGCCATCCCCCCTTCTATAGGCCGAGACATCTTTGCGTGCCAGATATCCGGTCTGCAGCTCTTCATCGTGTCTCCCAAGGTCACCCCCATCTGCCATTACTTCATCAGAATTGATTTTCCCTAGATAATATTCAAAACTCAATTCCCTAATTTTAATCTTTACTTTGGCAGTTCTGTTCTGTACTTCAAAAGGGACGAATTGGTGTTTTCTAACAAAAAAGAAAAACTAATTTTTTAACCAGACGTCCCTTGATTATTAACAGATTATACTGAATAATTTCAAAGAGCTTTGGCATGGCGGTATGCATATGACAATCTGTCCATGACATACATTTAAGAATTGGGAGTGTAATATCCCACTGTGAAAGTTGTTTAAGGTGCCAAGTTCATGTCATTCTGATGAATAATTGAGCTGGATTCTTTTAGTTAAAGGATGCTGCTATTACTTATCTATTTGTTTGTTTGTTTGCTTGCTTTAATTTTGGGGTTAGGTCTTATTATATTTGAAACCTGTAAACCCCAACTATCTTTGTTTGTGTTTGTGAGTTGGTCTCACAATCATCCGCTCCCTATGTGTAGGCTTCAGAGGTGGTATTTTACTGCTTCGGAACGGATTGCCCGAACCGGCAGCAGAATTCGGGAGTGGCACTGCCCACCTGCGCCCGGCTCTATAGCATTCCATTTAGGCCATTTTTTTGCCAAAAGCACATGCATGGAAGGATCTGTGCATGCACGGAGGTGGTGTGTGCGAGCACGAGCCCATGCATTCACATTTGCGAACCTGTAGGGAAGGTAGATGTATACCACTCCTGGTAGGCTCCATTGTGAGGCTTCAGACTCTCAGGCACTGAGTACTGAGTACCTTCAGGAGACTTGTATGCATTCACATTTGACTTAGCACCTTTGAAACATTAGTGAAAAGAGAACATGAACATGTTCTTTTATCTGATGGGGAACTTTGGTCAACGGTGCCTGGTTGGACAGAGGAGTCTAATAAGCACAATCTGTATCTGTATATGGCTGCTTCGCTAATGAAGCCAAATGCACACTCTCAAAACATGGTCCGTAGGCACACTGATGTGGGAGGGATCTGGACGCTATCCATCCTGCTTCTGCTAACTCTTCATACACTCATTGAACAACCTGATACTTTGCAGTCATCAAGGGACATGAAGCATTGCATAATGATTGTAATTAAAATAAATTACACTCAATCTAACCAATGATGTGTTCTTACTCTGGGATGGTAGCTGGTATCAAACGACAATGAACTGAATGTTTCCTTCCTTCCTTCCTTCCTTCCTTCCTTCCTTCCTTCCTTCCTTCCTTCCTTCCTTCCTTCCGTAGTTCCTATTCAAGCATGTCTGCAAACATTGATGTAGAAAAAGTCTCCATGAAGTCTCTATTGCAGAACTGATAAAAGCTAATTTTTTTAAGAGAAGGAGAGGGAGGCTAACAGTGAGCATCTCCCATATATAGCAGCAACGAGGTACTGAAATCTTATGGACAGAAGCTCATTTTCAAATTTTTACTCTGTCTCAAATAAAACAATAGAAAAACAACAAAAAGCAGTCTTAGAATCCAGCTTCTTTAGCCAACTATTGTCCGGTCTCCAACCTTCGCTTTGTAGCGAAGGTTGTTGAGAGTGTGGTAGCACGTCAGCTTCCCCAATACGTGGATGAAGCTGTCTACCTGGATCCGTTTCAATCGGGTTTTAGGCCCATGTGCAGCATGGAGACGGCATTGGTCGCGTTGCTTGATGATCTCTGGCGGGCCCGGAACAGGGGCTGTTCCTCTGTCCTGGTCCTATTAGACATCTCGGCGGCTTTTGATACAATTGACCAAGGTATCCTACTGCGATGACTCGGGGGGGGGGAGGGGGGTTGGCAGTGGGGGGCACTGTTTTGCGATGGTTCTCCTCCTACCTGTAGGATCGATCGCAGTTTGTGTTGACTGGTGGGCAGGGATTGACCCTGAGGCCCCTCACTTGTGGGGTGCCCCAGGGGTCGGTTGTCTCGCCCCACCTGTTCAACATATATATGAAACTGCTGGCCGAGATCATCCGTGGTTTTGGGGTACGGTATCATCAATACATTGATGATACCCAACTTTTCCTCTCTACCCCAAGCCACCCAAACAATGCCCTCGACGTGGTGTCCCAATGCCTGGAGCCTGTGCGGATCTGGAGGGGGATGAACAGGCTCAGGCTCAACCCCTCCAAGACTGAGTGGCTGTGGTTTCCGTCATCCTGATTTGTCCACCTTGTTCCATCTTTGGTGATAGGGGGAGATTTTTTAGCCCCCTCACAGAGGGCCCGCATTCTGGGAGTCCTCCTGGATATGCAGCTTAGTTTAGAGGAACACCTGAAGGCTGTGACCAGGGGGGCTTTTTACCAGGTTTGCCTGGTACGTCAGTTGCGCCCCTTCCTGGATAGGGATGCCCTGTGCACAGTCACTCATTTCCACGTCCTTTCTCGCCTGGACTACTGTAATGCTCTCTGCATGGGGCTGCCCTTGAAGAGCACCCGGAGGCTTCAGCTGGTCCAGAATGCAGCTGCACGGGTTATCATGGGGGTACCTAGATGCTCCCATGTTACACCCCTTTTAGGCGGCCTGCACTAGTTGCCGGTTGTTTTCCGGGTGCGATTCAAGGTATTAATTATGACCTTTAAAGAGTTCCATGGCTTAGGCCCAGGGTACTTGCGAGACAACCAACTGCCCCCGGTAGCCTCCCACCGTCCAGTATGATCCCACAGAGTTGGCCTCCTCAGGGTGCTGTCGGCCAGACAGTGTCGGCTGGTGACCCCCAGGGGGAGAGTCTTCCCTGTGAGAGTGTCTTGTCTTTGGAATGAGCTGCCCCCGGAGCTTCGCATAATTCCCGACCACCCGTCCTTCCGGCTTTTCCAGCAAGCCAGCCTGGCCTGAATAAAATAAATTATTCATTTTAATTGTTAATTTTAATTTATTTTAAATTTAACTGTACATTGTTGATTTATTGTTATTGGATTCTCTATTTAATCTTTTTTTAACTTTTGTATTAACCTTTTTATGTTGTACGCCGCCCTGAGTCCTTCGGGAGAAGGGTGGCATATAAGTCCAATAAACAGTAAACAGTAAACAGAAGAACACCATATGTCATTCACACACACAAACATATAAACAGATGCACACCCATATGATAACATATGTACACATATAGTTAAATACCCACCCATGTACATTGATAGAGAATTCAGTCTCCAAGGGCTGGTGCTTTTGTCAGACAATGTGTATGTTCACACATATGCACAGACCCTCTTGGGGGGGGGATTCAGAACCCCACAGGCATTCCTGAGGTTGCTCAGTGGGTGTGGAATGCTGGTGATTGACAGAGGAGGGGATAGAATGGAGTCCCTGATACTCTCTGAAGACTGATGATGTTACCTAGTCTGGTAATGAAACATCTGCAAGCAAACAACCAAGCTTAAAGAGCAGCAAGGACTCCGTAGTTCCATCCTGACCTAGAGATAAACTCTTCTGGTTGGAGCAGAGTATTTGGAAAACTTGCACAGGTGGACACCTCTCTCAATCACCTGCCCCTATTTTTTGTTTCAACTGCCCAAGGCAAAAAAATTCTTTCTAGATCTGAAGATAACATTTGTGTATATGTATCTTTCTCTCTCCCTCTCCCTCTCTCCATCCATCCATCCACCCATCCATCCACCCATCTATCCATCCATTTATATTCTATGTCAAAGTTTGGGATGGAAAAGCTCATTGTCTGCTTTAGATGGTTGCTTTCTGAGAAGCATTTGTCTCCTCTTTTTCTTTGAGACAATATATAGAACAAAGTTCCTCCTTGGACCCACAGTTGCTTTGGCGTTGCTTTTTTTAACCCCTCGATACCTACATGGCATCTTCTGTAGTTCTTTCATTTGGCTTCATAATTCATAATTCATGTTTGACATGTAACTTTAACAGCAGCTGGTAAACAGGAAACGTATATTGCTGTACGACAAGTTGGAATATTCTTGTGTGTCCAGACATTTTGATAAAACTGGTCCAAATCTCTTTTGCACTACTATTTCCTTCTCATAGCAGGGGCAAAATAATAATAATTATTATTTACTTTATTCATAAAACATGAAACTCAGCCAACTGAACATTCAAAAATGCATATTACAAACACTATTGACTGGTGCTAATTGATGATAGTTTGCTGCCAGCATCCTAGGTATCAACCACTATATAATAATAATAATAATAATAATAATAATAATAATAATAATAATAATAATAATAATAATAGTAGTAGTAGTAGTAATAGTAGTAATAGTAGTAGTAGTAGTTGTTGTTGTTATTATTATTATTCTGTGCTTAATCTTTGGTGAGATTTACAGCCTTTGGAGCTGGCTGGTAGCTCAACAGCTCGAGTCCTAACCAAGGACCTAGGAACTGTTACGGTAACGTCGGAGGATATAAGCTGTTCCAAGTAAGGTGGATTTTTGTAGAGTCAGAATGCTCAAACCCGGTAAATTTAGAATTTCTAAATAGCGAGGTAGCCCTTTAGGTATTGCTCCAAGGGCTCCAATTACAATCGGGACAACACACGATTTCTTTTTCCACAGTCACTCAACTTCAATTTGCAAGTCCCGGTATTTTGTGATTTTTTTCAATTCGTGCATCACCAGGTATTGCAATTTTTATAATAATAGTAATAGTAATAGTAATAGTAATAATAATAATAATAATAATAATAATAATAATAATAATAATAATAATAATAATTATTATTATTATTATTATTATTATTATTATTATTATTATTATTATTATTATTATTATTATTATTATTATTATTATTATTATTATTATTTTCCACAGTCCCAAAGGGGCTTTTGCAAAAGGCAACTGGACTTTGTTTCCTCACTACAGTGTTATATCATTCCAAATCAAATGGCAAAAAATAAAATCTCTTGTTTTGTTCCTGAAACATGATTTAAAAAAACGTTGATGGGGCTTGAAGTTGCAAACAGAACTACCCCACTGTATGATCTTTTTTTGTTTTCCATCTGAATCCCTTATTTTATAATCCCTTTTTCCTGCTTATCCCTAACCTTTTCATTTAGTTTTGCCACAAATCCCCGGATGACAATCATGGAGATTGATATTAGCAACCCCATCAAGCTTAATAAACAGAACGGAGGCTTTTTATGCCCAGGTTCAATCCCCGCGTTGGTATTAAAAAATAAAATAAAGATTAATATTTTGAGAGAAAGGTTTTTCTGCTTGAGATAATCTGCTGAAAGCCAGAAGGAACAACATAGGACTGGAGGGAGGAGGGGAATTAATGTTCCATTTTATCTAAAATGAATTATGGCTTAACAGGAGAGAATCCAAGTTCTAGAGCTGGTGGGGCAACTTGAAATGTTGACAACATGTGGCACTCCTGCAGAGTACAGGTAGTCCTCAACTTAAAAGCCATTCATTTAGTGGCCATTCGAAGTTACAACAGCACTGGAAAAAGTAGCATGCAACCATTTTTCACAATTAGGACCATGGCAGCTTTCCTGTGGTTTTGTGATCAAATTTTGGATGTTTATATGTACTGTATATACCAGGGGTAGTCAACCTTTTTATATCTACAACCCACTTTTGTATCTCTGTTAGTAGTAAAATTTTGTAACCGCCCACCGGTTCCACAGTAATGGTGATTTATAAAGTAGGGAAGTCAATTAAATTAAAAAAAGGAAAGTGCTTCAGTATCGGACAAAACCCCTACCGCCCATCATAAAAGCTGGAACGCCCGCTAGTGGGCGGTAGGGACCAGGTTGACTACCACTGGTATGTATGATGGTTGCAATGTCTCTGGGTCATGTGATCACCTATTGCGATCATCTTGAAGAGCATATCTTACTTAGCAACTATCTTGTTAAGCAACAGAAATTTTAGGCTCAGTTGTAGCCCTAAGGATTACCTGTATCTGCTGAGTCCAATAAAGGACCCCTGGGTCTGTGGGCGTGGCTTGGTGGGCGTGGTGTGGCTTGGTGGGTGTAGCTGCGGAAGGATACTGCAAAATCTCCATTCCCACCTCATTCCAGGGGAAGGATACTGCAAAATCACCATTCCCACCTCATCCAGGGGAAGGATACTGCAAAATCTCCATTCCCACCTCATCCAGGGGAAGGATACTGCAAAATCTCCATTCCCACCTCATTCCAGGGGAAGGAGACTGCAAAATCTCCATTCCCACCTCATTCCAGGGGAAGGATACTGCAAAATCACCATTCCCACCTCATTCCAGGGGAAGGATACTGCAAAATCTCCATTCCCACCTCATTCCAGGGGAAAGATACTGCAAAATCTCCATTCCCACCTCATTCCAGGGGAAGGATACTGCAAAATCTCCATTCCCACCCCTACTATTTTTATAGTATTTTAAATTTTCCCCTGTGCACCGCTCCGAGTCCCCTTGGGGAGAGGATGCGATATACAAATAAAATTTGATTTGATTTGATTTGATTGATTCCAGGGGAAGGATACTGCAAAATCTCCATTCCCACCTCATTCCAGGGGAAGGATACTGCAAAATCTCCATTCCCACCTCATTCCAGGGGAAGGATACTGCAAAATCTCCATTCCATCCCCACACTGGGGCCAGCCAGAGATGGCATTTGCCAGTTCTCCAAACTACTCAGAATTTCTGCTATTGGTTCTCCAGAACCTGTCAGAACCTGCTGGATTTCAACCCTGGAGCCGAACGTGTTTCAGCTATTATTCCTTTGCACCCTTTTCTTGAGAACAATTCAAACTGAATGATTGTAATGTAATTATTGTAAGGATTTCGAGGGATATGAAGCTAGGAATTCCAAATTAATTGCAATGCAGAGAACTGTTAGGGAATGAAGAAGGGCTGTGTATTGGTGGACTTTTTAAAATATGTGAATGTGGACCGTAGTATTACCAAAATGATTCACAACAGAGTTACATATTCTCTCCTGTTTATCAGAGAACCTTTTCAATGCTGCAGTCGTCCTCAATTTACGTTGTAGTAAATTGTATACTGTATCTGAACAGTATAAAAATGCTGTTCTTCTGAGAACCTAGTAGAAACAAAAGTTTTGTAGAGTCATCGTCTTCCTTCAAAGGGGAGCAATGACTGAAAATTGAATTGAATTGAATCCATTGTTTGGCCACACAAGAAATCTGTCTCCGGTGCAGAAGCTCTCAGTGTACATGCAGCACTACAGAATAATGATCCTCACCCTCATCGTAACACCAATAAGAGGGGGGCAGTAAGAAAGATAAGGATAAGGATAAATAAAAACAAATGGACTAAGGCAGAGATTGCATCTTATAGGGGGCTTTTAGAAATGAATCAGCAGGCCACCTTTGGAATATACTATGAAAACAAGCAGCCTATATACATGTGATGGCACACGGAGCCATTTCTGAGGGCACGCCAGGTGTTGCCCTGTCAGCTCCAGCGCGCATGCATGCGCTGGCCAGCTGATTTTCGGCCTTGATTTTCGGCCATTTTTTGCCCTTCGGAGGATCCCCTGAAGCCTCCGGAGGGCAAAAAAACACCCAATGGGCAAACCAGAAGTTCGGGAACGGACTTCTGGTTTGCGCGTTGGGCTGTTTTTCACCCGCCAGAGTCTTCAGCGGACTCTCCTAAAGCCTCCAGAGGGAGAAAAACGGCCCAACGGGCAACCCAGAAGTCTGTTCCCAAACTTTTGGTTTGTGTGTTGGGCCGGTTTTCACCCTCCCCGGGAAGGCGGAAAACGGACCTTCCAGGCCCACCAGAAGTCGGAAAACAGGCCGTTTCCAGCTTCCGGAGGGCCTCCAGGGCAGTGGGGGAGGCCATTTTCGCCCTCCCCAGGCTCCAAAAAAGCCATGTATCCATGTGTAGGTCAGCGGGGGGGGGAGGGGGGCTGTCTTGTATGCATGTGGCACAGTGCAGGGGCATGCATGCGTACCTTTGGCACCTGAGGTGAAAAAGGTTCGCTATTACTGCTATATACCGTAACATTTAAGAGAAGAGAAGGAGAGTCAATGCAGGAGCAATTCAATTCCATTGCTGCATTGCCGGGACTGGAAAAATATGTCTGGTATCATTCAGGGCTGTTTAACCAACTTTAATTTATATGTGATTACCCCAGACAATTTACAAAAGGATGGCGAATTAAATCATTCATTTCTAATTGAGATAACATCAACCATCGATTTGTTTTTCAGATGCAACTGTGTGGAACCAGATAACCCAAGCAATACTACCGTACAATATTGGCAGTCAAAGAACACGTCCTCATTTGCGATACCTTGGGCAAATCTTACTGTGACTGTAAGTATGCCACCAAATCATATCATGAATTCAATCAAGGTGTACCTATGGAATATATCTGGGCAGTGTACGGAGGCTAATGCAAACTTTCAGTATTGATACTTTATTCATTCATTCAATACAGATCTCTCCTTGCTATTCAACTGAGTATCCAAGATGATTTATTGTTGTTGTTAGTTGCGTGTCCGACCCAACCCAACCCAATGGACAACATTCCTCCAGGCCTTCCAGGCCTCTACCATCCGCCAGAGTCCATTTAAGTTCACACCTTCTGCTTTGGTGATTCCATCCAGCCACCTCATTCTCTGTCGTCCCCTTCTTCTTTTGCCCTCAATCTTTCCCAGCCTTGGGCTCTTCTCCAGTAAGTCCTTCCTTCTCAGTAGGTTGCCAAAGTATTTGAGTTTCCTCTTCAGGATCTGGCCTTCTAAAGAGCAGTCAGGGTTGA
Organism: Rhabdophis nuchalis; assembly: GCA_039707465.1. Taxonomy (NCBI): domain Eukaryota; kingdom Metazoa; phylum Chordata; class Lepidosauria; order Squamata; family Natricidae; genus Rhabdophis; species Rhabdophis nuchalis. Next base: position 179,232,826 of record CM077643.1, read on the forward strand.
TCTCTTCTAGGACTGACTGGTTTGATTGTCTTGCAATCCAAGGGACTCTCAGGAATCTTCTCCAGCACCATAGTTCAAAGACCTCAATTCTTTGGCGCTCAGCCTTCCTTATGGTCCAAAATTAGCAAAAAAATAAAACATAAAAGGGCATAAAAAGTCTCAAAACATGAATTACAAGTTATGCTAAAACTGGTTAACAAATCAAATCCTGGAAATAAGATGTGCCTTGACGATTCTGTTAAAAGTGTTCACTATGAAGGGAAGGAGGAGAAGGCCCCACCACTTTGCACCAAATATGCAAGCTGTTCTGAAAACAGATCATTAGGCATCTACTCTAGGAAATGTGGCTTTGTGTAGTTCATTAGACTCCCTGAAAAAAAAAGGCAGATTCTGATCTCAGAAGAGAACTTACTTCCATCAAATATTTGAGCTGACGGGAAGAGGTTGTTTTGATATCTGCACTTGGGGTCACATTTCATACTGTTTAGAAAAAACCCTTGCCATCCATAGAGCATTTTCAGTAGGCCATAAGGTAGCAGGGAAGTCATAAACACAATTCTTTTTTACCAGCATGTTGAATGTGAATCAATATGATGTTTTTTATTATGGTCGATAACCAGGAAACCTGCTGATAGCACAAGAATAAAAACCAAAAGCAAGCAGGAAGGGATGAAAGCAGGAGATAAACTGGCCCTGCTTCCTGCATAGCAGACCCTACCTTTTGGACTAATCTCCTCCAAGGCAGCTGTGGAGGCGCCACCTTGTTGCAATTCTCTATAAACAGTTCAAGCTGTTCCATCCCACCATACTTTGGGTACCAGGCAGTGGTGGGATTCATTTTTTTTATTACCAGTTCTGTGGGTGTGGCTTGGTGGGCATGGCTTGGTAGGTGTGGCAGGGGAAGGATACTGCAAAATCTCCATTCCTTCCCCACTCCAGGGGTAAGGATTCTGCAAACTCCCCATTCCCTCCTCACTCCATGGGAAGGATACTGTAAAATCTCCATTCCTTCCCCACTCCATGGGAAGGATACTGCAAAATCCCCATTCCCTCCTCACTCCATGGGAAGCATACTATAAAATCTCCATTCCCTCCCCACTCCAGGGGAAGGATACTGCAAAATCCCCATTCCCTCCCCACTCCAGGGGTAAGGATACTGTAAACTCCCCATTCCCTCCCCACTCCAGGGGTAAGGATACTGCAAAATCCCCATTTCCTCCTCACTACATGGGAAGGATACTGCAAAATCTCCATTCCCTCCCCACTCGAGGGGAAGGATACTGCAAAATCCCCATTTCCTCCCCACTCCAGGGGTAAGGATACTGTAAACTCCCCATTCCCTCCCCACTCCAGGGGAAGGATACTGCAAAATCCCCATTCCCTCCCCACTCCAGGGGTAAGGATACTGTAAACTCCCCATTCCCTCCCCACTCCAGGGGAAGGATACTGCAAAATCCCCATTCCCTCCTCACTCCAGGGGTAAGGATGCTGTAAACTCCCCATTCCCTCCCCACTCCAGGGGTAAGGATACTGTAAACTCCCCATTCCCTCCCCACTCCAGGGGAAGGATACTGCAAAATCCCCATTCCCTCCACACTCCAGGTGTAAGGATACTGTAAACTCCCCATTCCCTCCCCACTCCAGGGGAAGGTTACTGCAAAATCCCCATTGCCTCCCCACTCCAGGGGAAGGATACTGCAAAATCCCCATTCCCTCCCCACTCCATGGGAAGGATACTGTAAAATCCCCACTCCAGGGGAAGGATACTGTAAAGTCTCCATTCCCTCCCCACTCCAGGGGAAGGATACTGCAAAATCCCCATTTCCTCCCCACTCCAGGGGTAAGGATACTGTAAACTCCCCATTCCCTCCCCAGTCCAGGGGAAGGATACTGCAAAATCCCCATTCCCTCCACACTCCAGGGGTAAGGATACTGTAAACTCCCCATTCCAGGGGAAGGATACTGCAAAATTTATTTATTTATTTATTTATTTATTTATTTATTTATTTATTTATTTATTTATTTATTTATTTATTTATTTATTTATTTATTTATTTATTTATTTATTTATTTAATTGAATTTCTAGACCGCCCCCTCTCCCCGAAGGGACTACTAAAATTAAAACTACTAAAAACATGACAATACATACAAAATTAAAATTGAATTAAATAACCCTGTACAGATTTATAAACGTTAAAACTAAACCCATTAAAACCAAATAAAATAATTTACATTACAGACTGGGGCGAGAAGCAAAAATTAGGCCAAGCCGGCTTGATGGAACAGATGAGTTTTAAGTTTCTGGCGGAAGGAGCAGAGGTCCGTGGTGGTTCTGATATCAGGGGGTAGGTCGTTCCAAAGGGTCAGGCCCATCACAGAGAAGGCCCTTCCCCTGGGCGTCGCCTGCTGGCATTGCCTAGTGGACGACACCCGGAGAAGTCCCTCTTTGTGGGAGCGAATCGGCCGAAGGGATGTATAGGGCAGGATACGATCCCGCAAATAACTAGGTCCTGTGCCATGGAGCGCTTTAAAGATGATAACCAACACCTTGAAACGCACCCGAAAGGCCACAGGCAGCCATTGCAGCTCGCGCAGGAGCGGTGTGACCTGGGAGTACCTGGTGGCTCCCAAAACTGCCCGCGCGGCCGCATTCTGGACCAGCTGTAGCCTTCGGGTGCACCTCAACGGGAGCCCCATGTAGAGAGCGTTACAGTAGTCTAGACGGGACGTCACAAGCGCATGAGTGACTGTGCGAAGGGCGTCCCGGTCCAATAAGGGCGCACCAGGCGAACCTGGTGAAACGCCCCCCTCGCCACGGCTGTCACATGGTCCTCCATCGACAGCCGGGCATCTAGGAGGACGCCCAAGTTGCGTGCCGATCCACGGGGGCAAGATGTTCGCCCCCTATGGCCAGTGATGGAGTCAACTGATTGAACCGGGGCGCCGGTAACCACAGCCACTCAGTCTTGGATGGGTTGAGCTTGAGTCTGTTCCTTTCCATCCAGACCCGTACGGCTTCCAGACACTGGGACATCATCCCCATTCCCTCCCCACTCCAGGGGAAGGATACTGTAAAATCCCCATTCCTCTGGAGGAGGAAGGATACTGTAAAATCTCCATTCCTTCCTCACTCTCAGGGGAAGGATACTGTAAAATCTCCATTCCAGTGGTGGGTTTCTGCAGGCTCGCACCTACTCGCGAGAGCCGGTTGGTGAAATTTAGAGAACCGGTGAGAGGGGGTTCCACCAGCGTACCTGGAAGTAAATCTGGCCTGCCGCTGCCAGTGACCCAACAGGAAGGAAAGGAAAGGGAAGGAAGGAAGGAAGGAAGGAAGGAAGGAAGGAAGGAAGGAAAGAAAGAAAGAAAGAAAGAAAGAAAGAAAGAAAGAAAGAAAGAAAGAAAGAAAGAAAGAAAGAAAGAAAGAAAGAAAGAATTTATCATCACAATTGAGTCAAAATTTTGGTTGCTAAGCAAGAGCGTTGTTAAATGAGTTTCACCACATTTTAAAAGATGGCCACTCCCACCCTGTCACATGACTGTCAAGCCACGCCCACAAAAAAGGCCACACCTACAGAGTAGGTTCTAAAAAATTTGAAACCCACCACTGCTCCATTCCTTCCCCACTCCAGGGGAAGGTTACTGCAAAATCCCCATTTCCTCCCGATCAGCTGGGACTCGGGAGGCAGAGATTAGATGGGGGTGGGGCCAGTCAGAGGTGGTATTTACCGGTTCTCCGAACTACTCAAAATTTCCACTACCAGTTCTCCAGAACTGGTCAGAACCTGCTGAATACCACCTCTGGCACCAGGTAACTGACTGTGGGCACTTATTCTGAGTTTAATTTTGGCTTTTCATTTGTGGTTAATTTTTGTTTTGGGATATAGCTTTTGAAATGCTTATTATGTTTTATTTTTGAAATAAATAAACAAAGAGAAAGCAGACAAAACACTGCTTGTCATTCTGGCTAGACAGTATATAGTAAGGATAACATTAATCTGAGTGGCCTGAGAATTTTACTAAGAGGGGAGTTGTAAAATGTATGTGAATATACTTAGAAAGCTAAAAATGAAATGAAAGGAGCCCCAGCATAAGTGATATCACTTCACAGGGACAAAAACAAACCTATGTACAGAATTTTCTTAAATATTCTCTCCAATTCATTTCTAATGATGAACTAGGATCATCATTAACTTCTACTAAAATTGAGTTAAGGATCTTCCTAACATCTGAGTGACGTGGCTTCCTAAAGATGGAATACAAGACTGTTCTGATTGCCTTCCGATGTGCATAACGCTCTGATTTAATCCTTGCTTGACATAATCAAAACTCATTGTTAATAAATGATGTGTCTTGTAACAAACCTGACTATAATATGAGTGCAGATCATGCTAAAGAAGAAGAATCTTGATAATGAACCTGGTGCAAATGTGTACTGTTATTGTCATTTATTTATTATTATTATATCTATATCACCATCCTGGTAACACTGGCTTCTCAGCGCAGAACTTCCAAATAGTGGAAAACATTTCTATGAATATTCAACTGTTCAGATTCCACTAGTGCAGAATTGTGATACAACCTGATTTGTGTATCATATGGGAACAAGCTTTAGCTAAGAATAGTGTGAGTCCTACGCAAGGCATCAGAAGAATATTACAAAGACTGCATGGTTGCAGCAGGAATATTTGTGCTTTAGGGCAGGGGTCCCCAACCTTTGCAACTTTAAGTCTGAAGGACTTCAGCTCCCAGACTTCTCTAGCCAGCTGGAGAATTTTTGGAGCTGAAGTCCTTCAGACTTAAAGTTGCAAAGGTTGGGGACCCCTGCTTTAGGGCACTTTAGGAAACTGTGTGTGACCTATTATGTTGTTATTGGATACTCTTTTGGTTGCAAAGAGCCACACTGAATAGGTGGAATGAGGACATTGTTACGCGCAGCAATAGGACGATCTTGTCTTAAAACCTGTATGGATGATCTGGGTTACTTTCCACATACATCCCTGAAGTTTTTGGGCTAGGAAGGACTAAGACACTCTGGGTGACACAAAAAGAGTATTTTAAGGAGATACATGCAGCCCTGGGATTATTAATTTCAAATTCAAACCATATTTTTATATGAATACAATTATTTAGCTTGAAACCAAGGTTAAAATCCTCTTTTGTGGTTGGAAAATGCCAGGCTTGCGGGAGAAACAAAGGGACAAATTAAAAAACAAAACTTTTTAAAAAGACCAATGTGGTGTTCTCAGTGCTGTAGTTTTTAAAACTGCAGGCTGGTTTAAGCAGCTGGGTTATGCAAATACTACAGTGTCCCATTTGTTAGTGACTGTGAACCTGAAGGAAGGTTTTGAGTCATACATTTCCTTCTTCTCTTGTTTTCTTTCATTATAGTTAAACAATCAGAAGTGGTATCATTTTAATTGTTTCCTGGGTACTATATAAAGATATACTTATCAAATAAGTATATTTGATAAGTATATCTTTATATATTTGTGAATAGCCCAATAACCTAGATAGCTTTCCTCCACTCCATTCCCTGTTTAAGAGGGGAAAACACAGTCTAGGCAAATTCCCAATAATCTGTCAGTTCAGCTATATAGACTACTGTATAGTGCAGATTGCTGACAGATCTTATTTAAATGGTCTTTTAAACGTTTGCAGTGAACAAATGAGCATATTATGTGCTGAAGGGTTTGATATGGAAATACATTTTAAGGAAGATTCTGTATATATTTGCACAAAGTGTTTCTGCACATAGAAAAGGGCCATGGAAAGCTTGGGAATAGTATGCGGAATGTGTGGCTTTCGGAATGAGCATTCCAATATCTGTCTGGACTGTGTCAAGTTTTATTATAATGCGGTTGTGTGGAGTCTACCTCCCCCTGGTGGCAAAAGGAAGTCCCCTCTAATGTAAAACTAACAGAAATTATTTGAACGTTTGCATGTTAATCTGATGTTTTCCAACAAACAAACTTCCAAGAAGTTGTGCTTTACAAACCAGTTACTTGACACTGATGGTTTTGAGCTTTTAAACTGTTAAAATGGTTTTGAGCTTTTAAACTGTGCACTTCATCCAGCTTTTCCTGCCTTAAATTAATTGTTAAAACTTAGATAATTTCTTCTAAAACCTGCATTAGCAACATGTTAAATTAAAACGAAACAAAATGAACAAAAAACATTGCTACCAAAAATGTAAAATAATGATTGCTAACTAACAAACTGAGGTGAAGTGCCAGATTGGAATAGAACTTAGAACCTTCCAGTAACAACCCTCATGTAACTATAGTCAATAGCTGATATGAAACATGATATTAATCAATTCTGGACCTCCCTTTATTCCTCGCTGTCTCTCAGTTACATTAAACTACAGTTAATCCATTATGGTTTTGAGTCAATTAGTTGTTTTGAAATTACTGTCCGAGGCTGATTTAATGTTTTGACTAGTTATGTGTGTGTTTTAATTGGAGCCAGAATATAAGGGCCTAAGAAGGGAGAAACAAAAGGAAGGCTAATAAGGAAAGATATAAATGTGCCTCTAATTTCTGGCTGTTAAACTCAGCTTTAGGATTCCAGGAAGCAAGTGTCCAAGCTAGTCCAAGCTGCTGGTTCAGAATTACTAAGAAAGCACCAGCAAATTTATATATTTTTTGTATATCTTTTTTAAATTTCCTGTGCGCCGCCCTGGGTCCTTTGTGGAGAAGGGCGGGATATAAATGTAATAAAATAAAATAAAAATAAATAAAATAAAATAAAATTTGAACGGGACACGTGACCTCATGTAGCATCTAGCATACTGCCATTAAAATCACTTTTTATTCCAGGCTCAGTACTGTGAAGGATGAAAAACAACTCCTTTCAGTGCTTGGAAATCAGAGTTAGCCGGGGAAAATGATGCTATTTAATCTGTGGGGTCCTTGCTACTCTCTGAGCTTACTGTTTTTGTTGCAGGCATTTCTTTACCAAACTCGGTAGCATCCTCAGTGCGCTGGTGATTATGCACATTTTAATCTTCCACCAGTATTTCCAGACAGCAGGGATAAAAAGGCGCAATACTTTTAGCAGCCGAATTTAGTATGCTGCCAATTGCACTATCAATACAAGTCCAGAGCCAATTCAAAACTCCCAGATTAGAGTTTCTGTTCATAATATGCATATTTTTTTTTCAAACATGTAAGGTATTTAAATATACAATGTAAACTATGGATGGGGTTTTAAAAAATGTCTACAATAACTTTCAATGTAAAAAAGTGTATTGCTGATCATGTAAAGTCATGTCTTTGGTTTCTTTATGACAGGGGTGGGGAATTATGTGTTGCAGAAATTGCATCCAGAAAGCACACACAGATAACTGATTCAGCAGGATTCATTAACTTCTTTATATACATAATAACGCATGGATAAATGTACAGTATCAGTGGTGGATTCTCCAATGTGGTAGCAGTTACAGGCAAAACACAGGCAAAGGAGAGATTGGTTTCCGATTTCAATTCAGAGTGCAGACTAGATTATTTCTCTTGCACAGACTCAGAGCTACATAGGTAAGCCACGCCCAGGCTCCGAGCTGTTTGGCATGGCTCTCAGTCACCAAATAATTCCCATTGGCTGACCCAGTTGCCATGCCTATACATTGGCTGACCTTGTTACCAGCCAGTCCCCAATGGCTGACCTGTTGCTATGCCCTATTCCAGTTCATGAATATTCTGACACGATGCCCCTTTTATGACTTGCGGACCAACTCCCAGAATTCCTGAGCCAACTATGCTGATCTCAGGAATTCTGGGAGTTGAAGTCCACAAGTTATAAAGGGGCCATAGTTCCCCACCTCTGCTTTATAGCATGCCATCAGTTAGCAAACAGAAACAGTGCCTTTACTCTCTCCACTAGGAATGCCAGAACTGGAAAGGGATATTTGTTGGACGAGCCTGTGGCGAACATGAGCCTTATGTTCCAGATGTCCTCTTCTGGTCAGTCATCTTATTCTTTTCTACGGTCATACTGTCATCCACACTGAAGCAGTTCAAGACTAGCCGATACTTCCCAACCAAGGTAATTTTTAAAAATCAAATCATGAAAGAAATATTGCAAGCACATGATGCAAGACACAGTTACCCCTAACTCAATTGTTATTAGTATCATCTTGGTTCTGCAGTGCAGGACAGATTTTAAAGAAGTTTAATACCTTTGGGGCATTGATATCTGAGAATAGCAACAGAGAGGAGAGAACTATGTTTTAACTTTTCTTCTTGTTCCAAACTGGGCAGGAATTAATTCTCAGCAAAATAAATTCATCAGAAATTTTAAATGTAAAGATAGTCTTTAACTTTGCAGTGTCCCACCATCATGAGAATAACCCAGCATTACCATTGTTGATCCAACGCTGTGGTCATTAAACCAATCAGTTATTCACTATGACCAGGTTTTGCTGAAAACTAGAAGTAAATGTCAGTTTTTACATCAAAAATGTAAAATGTGGTTGTGTGAACATAGCATGATGCAAATGGCAAAACAAAAATTTTCGCAGTTCTGTGGGTCAGGCTAGCTGAGAGCGGCATGTGACTGAGTGTGCATGTGCATGAGTGACGTCAAGTTGGCCACGCCCACTCAGTCACATGCCCCACCTAGCCACACTCACAGAACTGGTAGTAAAAAAATTTGAAACCCACCTCTGCTTCACAGGTAGTGTTGTGACCTGCCAGCAGAGCTGGTGGCAGACTCAAACAGTGAGGAGGTTGGGAAGGAACATGGGCCAGTTCTGGAGTCTGGGGAAGGCTCTGATGAGGGCTCTGCGTCGGAGGCAGAGATGGAGTCAGAGCCTTCGGAGTCAAGAGATCAGTGGGTCAGAAGAACAACTGGTGCCTCTTTCTGATGTATGCATGCGCAGAGCTGTCAGGAGAAGAGAACAGTTAAGGAACAAGGGTCGACTCAGAGTAAAGGCACAGGTGGACGGTGAATGGTCCCTCCCATAGGGAATAAAGAGGAGCAAAAGGGGAGTGGAGTTTGCAGGAAACAATTAGTTTGCTTCATTAGTTTGAAGATTTGTTCATGGCTCTCAGAGACTCCTTGCCAAGTATTTTCTTGTACAGCGTTGCGTTTGAAAGATATCGGCCAGGCAGCTCTCCAAGCCTGATAAGATCTGTGGTTGTAAATTCACCTTTGAAAGACTGTTTGCCAGGACTCTGCTGGATGTGAATGAGAGGAATTCACATTAGCTTAATAAAAAGGGGTTTTGTTGGGACAAGGACTCTGCTTCCTAGTCTCTGCCTAGGTCAGAACAGGTAGTTTGAAACATTTACTCTGTAAGGTTGTTGAAATCTTTAACAACCTTCCTGGTAATTGCTTTTTCTTCCTGCTCATTTATGAAAACACTTTGCATTCTCAGTGATGGTTGGCTTAATATTTACAGGTACGGTCCGTGATAAGTGATTTTGCCGTCTTTCTCACCATCCTATCTATGGTGATAGTCGACTATTTCCTTGGGATCCCATCACCAAAACTTCAGGTTCCAAATGTTTTTAAGGTAATTCCTCATCAGGTTATGCTAGATCTCCCAAAAACATGGCATTGGCTATGACCAACGCATCTTATAGCTATTTCATGCTGAACTTGATTGAAATATCAGGGATGCGAACTTTGTATAACACATTTTTAATGGAGGAATTTAAGAATAAATTCAAAAGGTAAATGAAGTACAGATTGCTTTGCTTACCTTGCCCTGCTCCAATATCTACGTTAAATCCCTAAAGATCTTGCAGTATTAACAGTGGAGTCCTGTGTAGGTTTTTTAATACGTTCCTTAACACTTACTCTTTTATATTTTAAGAACAAGCCCTGTGGACATTTGAAATTTGCAAGGATTATTTTTTTTTAAATTCTGAACCATCACCAGTGCTATTATAATGGTCTGAACCTAATGTAAAACATTTTGATTTTATAATACAATGTAGCATATTTTGCCCTTTTTTAGAGGGCAAATAATGTTTTGATTTTAAGATTTTCAGTTTTAATCGTCTGAAATGTACTTGAATTCTTTTAGCCTACCAGGGATGACCGTGGCTGGGTTGTCTCACCTTTGGGTCCGAATCCTTGGTGGACAGTCCTAGCTGCTCTAATTCCGGCTCTTCTTTGTACCATTCTGATATTTATGGACCAACAAATTACAGCTGTTATTATAAACAGGAAAGAACATAAGCTAAAGGTAAGAAAGTAATGCCACCGAAGTTATTTTAACCTTTTACTTTATGATTCCAGGCTTTCCGCATATTTTTAAATGCAAATTATCTTCTTGACAGGATTTAAAAATAGGTATTTGTATCTTTCACTACAGATTGTCGGTAGAGAGGGGGATATATTTCTTGATGCAAAAGAGGGTTAATGCATGTCACAAACTGTGAGGTTTTTTTTTGTTAGCATGAATAGGCAAACCTGTTCCAGCATAGATGCTGTTCCATAAATATTGTCTGGTGGAGGATTTATGCAACAGTTCTATACATCAGGTATGAAGATGTAATTTGAAACTGATTCCAACACCATTAGTGGACTCTGATGTCATTTTGAGTTGTATTATAGATCAGAATATGAAGAAATAAATGACAGTGGTCCTGTAAAGCAATCTCATCTCAAAGTTAATGTTTCCTGGTTCATTCCTGGGCCTAGTTACATGCGAGACCGCCTCCTGCCCCATACATCCCTCAGACCGATACGCTCCCACAGAGAGGGCCTCCTCAGGGTGCCGTCGGCTGGACAATGCCGACTGGCGACACCCAGGGGAAGAGCCTTCTCTGTGGCGGGACCAGCCCTTTGGAATGACCTACCCCCTGAACTCCGCACCATCTCTGACCTCCGCCTCTTCCGCAAGTGTCTGAAGACACACCCATCTAGCCGGCCTAGCGTAACCTCCATTACTGACTCCTAGATAGTTTTAAATTTGGGATTTTTAATTCGGTTTTAGCACAGGTTTTTTATTAGAATATGTTTTTTAAAATTTTATTATGTTTTTTGTATGTATTTTAACATTCCTGTGCGCCGCCCTGGATCCGCTTGGAGAAGGGCGGGGTATAAATATAATAAATATAATATAAATATAAATATAATATATTTGGGTTACAATTTCTGTCATCCCTACCCTAACTTGGCTAATGTCTAGAGCGTTGAAGGTTTTAATCTATAGTTATTAGATTAGGAGATATGGGAATAAAATAACACCCTTGAAATAGTACAGTCTATCAAGCGTTGGGCTGTGATTTCTCACCTGGACGAAGAATGTATAGAAGGAACTGAAGATACATCTGATCTTGTGTATAACTGTGGATATTTCCCATCCGATGCCTTCTAGATGTATTGGACTACAGCTCTCGGAATCCTATCTAGGGCAGGAGATATTAGATTGAGAAAAGTTGATACGCTATAAGAGGAAAAAAACAGAAGAAACTTTAATACAATTTCATGTACTTTTCACTTATTGGCATATAAAAATTTATTAAGTGCAACTATTGGTTCATATGCTAAGTAACTGGTGCCTCCTATCCTTCTAGCTTTGTCTGTTGTCACCTCTATTTTAACAGAAAGGCTGTGGCTATCACTTGGACCTGCTGATGGTGGCCCTCATGCTCGGTGTATGTTCAATCATGGGCCTGCCTTGGTTTGTGGCTGCCACTGTTCTGTCCATCTCTCACGTGAACAGCTTAAAGTTGGAATCCGAATGTTCGGCTCCAGGAGAGCAGCCCAAATTTCTTGGCATTCGCGAGCAACGGGTCACTGGGCTCATGATATTTGTCCTGATGGGCTGCTCAGTTTTTTTAACCAGAGTGCTTAAAGTAAGTATACACTTTATAAAACCAAACTAAAAATGAATTGCACTTTACGTACATCTGATGTCAGTTTGGAAGACATGGGTCCTATAAACAAATGATACTTTTGTTTTGCACTTTTTTGTCCATTTCACAATAAAGCATATGTTTTGGATCTGAAAGTCCGTGGGTTCAAATGTTGGGTATTTCTATTTTAAACCGAGACCGAAAGTCCATCACCGGTTGGAGGATCATGACCGTTGGTTACAGGAGGTCAGGTGCTCCAACCCTCGGTGCTCCCTTCGCAGACTAGGAGGGCAGGGTTCACAGAGCCGGGGCCCTAGGCTGATGTTGTGCAACGCCAGGTCCGTGGTGAACAAAGCTCCCCTCATTAATGACCTTGTGTCAGAGGGGGACCCGGACCTGGTGGGTATAACGGAGACCTGGTTGGGCCACGAGGGTGGTCTACCCCTCGTGGAAATGTGCCCACCAGGCTACCGTGCCTTTCATCAGCCTCGGGCCCTAGGTAGGGGTGGAGGGGTGGCGATTATGGTTAAGGAAGGTCTCGAGCCGAGGGAGACCACTGCACCACAGATGATCAGGTGTGAGTCCCTCTTCGTGAAGTGGGGCCTGGGGTGGCAGATGGGCGTGCTGGTTGTATACCTGGCTCCCCGCTATGTAACAGCAGCCCTGCCTGAGCTCCTGGAGGTGGTGGCCGGGATGGCGGTTGATACCCGCAGACGTCTGGTAATGGGGGATTTCAACCTGCCATCTGCTGGCGAGACCTCCGAGGTAGCTTGGGAGTTTGTGGCCTCCATGACGGCCATGGACCTGACCCAAGTAGTTCTTGGCCCCACTCACGAGGGAGGACACACCCTGGATCTAATTTTTGTCTCGGGTCAGTGGAGGAGTGATCTGAGAATAGAGGATTTAGTCATCACACCCTTGTCATGGACAGATCACGCTCTCCTCCGGCTGGACTTTCCAATTGTCACACCCCACCGTAGGGAGGCAGAACCTGAGAGCTCAAGTTGGGTCCGCCCCAGGCGCCTGATGGACCCAGAAAGGTTCCAGAGGGAGCTTGGGCCAGTACCTATGTCCCTGCCCCGTGACTCAACTGAGGACCTAGTGGCCACATGGTATAGTGTGGCCACGGGGGCTTTGGACCGAGTCGCGCCCTTGCGGCCTCTCACATGGTGCCAAATCTCCCAGGCCCCTTGGTTTTCCGAGGAGCTGAGAGAGATGAAACGCCGCAAGAGACGCCTAGAGAGTAGGTGGAGATCCTCTCGGTCCGAATCCGACCGAACACTAGTAAGAGCCTATATTAGGACTTACTTGGTGGCGATTAGAGTGGCCAAACGTGAGTATTGTGCCACTCTTATAGCATCCGCAGAGAACCGCCCTGCCGCCCTGTTTGGGGTAACCCGCTCCCTCCTTCAACAGAGGCCGTGGGAAGCCCCGCTGCAGGGTAGAGCAGAAGAATTTGGTGTATACCTGCAGGATAAAATCACTCGGATCCGGAGCGAGTTGCCCTCTACTGAAACTGGTCCAGTCAGATTGTCCAATGTGGGTCTTGAGTTGACATCTTGGGAGGAGTTTGACTATGTTACTACCGAGGATATGGACAGGTTGTCGAGGAGACTCAAGGCCACCACATGTTTATTGGACCAGTGTCCCTCCTGGCTTGTACTGACATCCTGGGAGGTTACGCGAGGCTGGCTCCAGGATATTGTGAACGCTTCCTTGAGTGAGGGGTATCTGCCTACCGCCTTGAAAGAGGCAGTGGTGAGACCCCTTCTCAAGAAGCATTCCCTGGACCCAGCATTATTGGATAATTACCGTCCGGTCTCCAACCTTCACTTTCTAGTGAAGGTTGTAGAGAGTGTGCTGGCACAACAGTTTCCTCGGCACCTGGAGGAAATTGATTATCTAGACCCGCGCCAGTCTGGCTTCCGGCCCGGTCACAGCACCGAGACGGCATTGGTCGCGTTGGTGGATGATCTCTGGAGGGCACGGGATAAAGGCTGTTCCTCTATCCTGGTCCTATTAGACCTCTCAGCGGCTTTTGATACCATCGACCATGGTATCTTATTGCACCAACTGGGGGGGTTGGGGGTGAGCGGTACTGTGTTACGGTGGTTCTCATCCTACCTCTCTGGTCGGTCGCAATGTGTGTTGGCAGAGGTCGGCCCCGAGACCCCTGATATGCGGGGTTCCTCGGGGGTCGATCCTCTCGCCCCTCCTGTTCAACACCTATATGAAGCCGCTGGGCGAGATCATCCGTGGTTTTGGGGTAGAATACCATCTGTACGCTGACGACACCCAGCTGTACATATCTACCCCAAACCACCCCAACGATGCCGTTGAGGTGATATCCCGGTGTTTGGAGGCCGTACGGGTCTGGATGGGTAGTAATAAACTCAAGCTCAACCCTGCCAAGACCGAGTGACTGTGGTTTCCGGCACCCCGGTTCAGCCAGTTAAGTCCAACACTGGCCATTGGGGGCAAAATATTGGCCCCCGTGGAGAGGGCGCGCAATTTGGGTGTCCACCCATGTGGCAGCCGTGGCCAGGGGGGTGTTTTACCAAGTACGCTTGGTACGCCAATTGCGTCCCTTACTGGATCGGGTTGCCCTCCGCACAGTCACTCAAGGACTCGTGACATCTAGGCTGGACTATTGTAACGCTCTCTACATGGGGCTTCCCTTGAGGTGCACTCGGAGGTTACTGCTAGTCCAGAACGCAGCCGCGCGGGTGGTCATGGGAGCCACAAGGCAGTCCCAAGTAACACCTCTCCTGCGCGAGCTGCACTGGCTACCTGTGGCCTTTCGGGTGTGCTTCAAGGTGTTAATGACCATCTTTAAAGCGCTCCATGGCTCGGGGCCTAGTTACATTCGAGACCGTATCCTGCCCCATACATCCCTCCGACCGATCCGCTCCCATAGAGAGGGCCTTCTCCGGGTGCCGTTGGCCGGGCAATGCCGATTGACAACACCCAGGGGAAGGGCCTTCTCTGTGGCGGGCCCAACCCTCTGGAACGACCTGCCCCCTGAACTCCGTACCACCACAGACCTCCGCCTTTTCCGCTGGCGTCTTAAAACGCATTTGTTCCAACAAGCCGGCCTAGGATAATCACCCGATTTGGACTTTTTAGTTATAAATTTTAATTAGAGAATTTTAAAATGTTTTAGCACGGGGTAATTTAATTTAATTGGATTTTAATAATTGGTTTATTTATGTACGTTGTGTTTTAATTTGCCTGTGCGCCGCCCTGGGTCCTTTTGTAGGAGAAGGGCGGGGTATAAATTTAATAAAATAAATAAATAAAAATAAACAAAGGATTTTAGATTGCAAAATATTAGAAAGGTAAGTGGATAAGATCCTGGAGAACTGCTGTCCATCCAGATAGACCTGAACTTCATAGACTAAATATTTGACTGGAAAGATACTACCGGTATCATATCTTTATAATCTAATTCAATATGGGTAATACTCATTCAGTAATAATTTGAATAATTCTAGTAATGGTTAACTCAAGTTCCCTATGCCACCTAGAATCTTTAACATTTCAATAATGAAGTAATAAATTGGCATTTCATTTAATAAATTCACAAAGAAGATATGACCAAATTCAGAGGATTGTTAAGATAAGATCTTTTTTCTCTTCTAACAGCTGACCAGCAGCTCATTTTTAAAAATCTATTCTATTTGAGTCAAAAGACCTTGCTGGGCACGATGGAATTTCAAGATAAACTTTTCCTTCTGTGAACAAAGCTGAATTTGAAGCAGGGTGAAAGTCAAAGATTTTGAAAAAAACATTTTATGTAATATGTATATGGCTGGGCTCTCATAATCCTTTTACTGTGGTTTATTGAACAAATTTGGGAACAAAAGTGTTCCCACAACATTGTCTAATTATTTACTAAGACTGCATTACTATTATTCTTCTCATTCTTCCTAGAACCTCTATCTCTTCCCACTTATGACTAGAACGATGTTGCTGTTGAATCTTTACGATTTATATTGTTTTATTTGTTTCCTAGTATGATTTGATTGCTTATAGTAACCTATGACTAGCTCTAAGTGTTTTATCTTATGATTTGTGATGAATGTATTCTATTTTATTTTTCTTTATGTACACTGAAAGCATATGCACTAAAGACAAATTCCTTGTGTGTCTAATCACACTTGGCCAATAAAAAATTCAATTCTATTCTATTCTATTCTATTCTACTCTACTCTACTCTACTCTACTCTACTCTACTCTACTCTACTCTACTCTACTCTACTCTACTCTAAGTTATGGTGACCTGTTAAAGCCATAAATTGTAACTCACAATTTCTGAGTTCACTCATTAAGTTAAGTCAAAAAAATACAATACAGCATAGCTCCGCATGTGAACCCTGCAGGCCAATGTTACAGCAATGAAGCATCATCCATGAACAGTGTCACCTTCAGTCTGCTCTTATGTGAGATGTTGATGGAAAAATACAGTATGAATAAATAAATTGCCAGGTTCTTCATTTTTTCATGCTGCCTGTCACTATCAATTTACTGAGACGATATACATTTTCTTCTACTCTTTGCAGTTTATTCCCATGCCAGTACTTTATGGTGTATTTCTTTACATGGGTGCCTCTTCTCTCAAAGGAATTCAGGTAAAGGTGGAGGATGTGAAATATTTATCTTCCTGTCTCTTTTGTTGGCATGGTCAACACAGCCAAGTTATTATTGCTTGCTATGCATTATTAAATTGGACACAAATGGGGAAAAAGTACAGCCTACATAAAAAGAGGTGACTAAACTTCAGCATTGGTAGCAAAACTCTGAGTCATATCTCTAGGCTGCCAGAATGATAGCTTGCATCTGACATTTTACTGGGCCTATGATCCTGTTTCCTTTCCCACCACTTCTTGCCATGGGTTTCCTGCTTGGGAAACTTAGAGACACAATAGCTAGTGAAGACATTTAAGGTCATTTCAGATGTATTAACAAACAGTATCTTTCATCCAACATCCGACATGAGATGTTGGGTTGTCACAATTCCCTGTTTATTGGATTCCTTCAGAGAGGCCAAGAGTCCTTTGCTTGCCACAAAGAAGAGGGTAGAACAAGAAGCAGTGGGTGGAAACTAATCAAGGATAGATAGAAGCAACTTAGAACTGAGGAGAAATTTCCTGACAGTTAGAACAATTAATCAGTGGAACAGAAGTTGCCTCCAGAAGCTGTGAATGCCCCAACACTGCAAGTCTTCAAGAAGATGTTGGATAGCCATTTGTCTGAAATGGTATAGGGCTTCCTGGCTAGGCAAGTGGTTGGACTAGATGACCTCCAAGGTCCCTTCCAACTCTGCTATTGTATTGTATTGTATTGTTATTAATGCTAATATAGTAAGTGGGGTCAAGGGAAAGACATCCCTATGTGCCTATCTGGAGGGGAAAAAATCCTCGTAGGTACCATATTTTTCGGACTATAAGACACACCTAAATTTAGAGGAGGTAAACAAGAAAAAAATAGTTTTGGGCCTCAGCGCATCGTGTTTTTGCCCTCCCCATCCCCCAGAAGCACTGTGCTCTACATGGCCCGTTTTCACCAAAAATGGGCCTTTTTTCAACAAAAACAGCCCTTTTTTTGTCCTGCAGAGTGCTTCTGGGGGCCTAAGAGGAAAAAAACATAGAGGGCTTGGGAGCCTAAAATTAACCCCCCCCCCCTCTTTTTCTTTTGCAAAAATGTTTTGGGTGAAAACGGGCCATGCAGAGTACCGCAGAGCGTGTCTGGAGGCCTGGGAGGGTGAAAACGCAATGCACGGAGGGCTTGGGAGTCCACAACCACCTGTATTTGGTCTATAAGAGGCACCTACATTTTCACCCGGTTGTAGGGGGGGTGGGAAGGTGCATTTTATACTCCGAAAATAAATTGAAAATAAAGTAAAGTAAAATTTTCAGTAGTGAGCGAGAAAAAATTATCTCTGCTCCATCCCTGAGTTCCAGAAATGGCTGGAATGGCTGCTGCCAAATTATTTTGCTATGTTTGTCTGCATTCATAGATTTCAAACAGTTTTCTTCAACTTAGAGCCTTTGGATATGTTAGATTTGAACTTTCCATTATCCCCAGTGAAGAGTCAAAGGCGATGCTAGCTGGAGAATGATGGTAGTTTAATTTGAACACCTCTGGGAGGAAAGGGTTGGAGGATGGTTGTTTTATATATATGTATGTTATATTTTTTATTTAAAATTCCATATGTGTATTGAAAGAATGGAATTTAGATGCAGATCACAAGCAATAGCAATAGCACTTAAACTTATATAATGCTTCGTAATGCTTTAGAGCATTCTGAGACGTTTACAGAGTCAGCCTATTGCCCCCCAACAATCTGAGTCCTCATTTTACCCATCTCGGAAGGCTGACCCAACCTTGAGCCAATGAGAATCGAACTGCTGGCAGTCGGCAGAATTAGCCTGCAATACTGCATTCTAACTATTGTGCCGCCATGGCTCAAGGTGGATTATTTCTGAATTATTTCAATCTCACTCTGGATATGCTAAAGAACTTCTCACATATAATGGCAATTCTAAACACTTTTCTGAATTAGATTAGTTCAGAAGATTAATTCAGAAATTGGGAATCATAAGCATGCAAATTCATAAGGAGAGGCAGACAATGGACAAGCCTTTGTTATAGTAGTTGCCTTGTTCTCCTAAACATATCATTTGAAGATCTCTAAAGTAATGTCTTTTCCTAAATATAAACAATTAGTTTGTTCTTTGTTAGCTTTTTGACAGAATCAAGTTATTCTGGATGCCTGCCAAACACCAGCCAGATTTCATCTACCTAAGGCATGTTCCCCTTCGAAAAGTCCATCTCTTCACAGTCATCCAGCTGAGCTGTCTTGTGTTACTATGGGTTATTAAAGTTTCAAAAGCTGCCATTGTATTTCCGATGATGGTATGAATCCATTATTTCTGAATTTGTATAGAAGTCAATGTTGTCTATAAGGGCAGTAGTTATTTTGAGGATGGATGTGATTATTACTAAATCCTTTTTCATAGTGAAAGGATAACATTTCTCTTACAGATCATATCCACGTCAACCTATAACTCAGATAAATTACTTACACGCATGTAGCAGTAATTATTGGCGTTGCTTGAGGGAATTTTTGCAAAATAATTTTAGAACTGTAGACTTTGATTTTTTTCCTTCTAAGAATAAATATGTCATCTGTGCCTGTCAATAATCTTACCATAGTATAAATATTTGGATTAGGTCTTGGCATTGGTGTTCGTCAGAAAACTCATGGACTTCTTTTTCACCAAACGTGAGTTAAGCTGGCTGGATGATTTGATGCCAGAGAGCAAGAAAAAAAAACTTGAAGATGCTGAAAAAGAGGTATGCTTACGGTCTCTTTCTTTTGACTTTCTCTCTTTGTACCTTCTCCAATATTATTCACTAAGCTTATTAAAATTCTATTTTGAAAACAACAATCTAATGGGTGGCTTTGCAGATAAAGATGGCCCATTCACCAAGAGTGGATTTGTATGTCTTTTTTTTTTTAACATAACTATAATCCAAGATTTTTGGCTTAGTTGATAGGGCCTCTTGGTACCTTTTTCATGCAAACAGGAAGTGTATTTCCACATGGAGTAGTCAAAGCTCTGATTTAAATATGAAGGGCTACATGAAATAATTACAATCCACCTAAAGTTAAGTTATTCTTAGGAATCATTAAGATGCCGCTGATCTGTCTGCGCTCGGTAATTCTATGAAAATGTGCAGGTTTGGGCATAAGGAAAAGGAACGCATGAGTTAGAATGACCAGATGTTGTTTGCAAAAATCCCTAGGACTTCTTGATTATTCTAACTCTTTGCTGCCATCTACTGCTTATTCAGATTTCCACAGCTCAGAAGAGGGAGACCTAATAGAAACATGCATCAATAGGTAGCGATTTTCCTGCTTTCAGATTTCTTTTACCCAACTTTTCTGTGGAGAAATAATTGAATCATGTACCCAAGCCCGACCAAAGTGATACGTTCTGTATCCTACAATGGGAAGGGTCAAATGTAGACAAGATATTTTCTTTGGATTGTCCAGAGATGCATTTGTTTTGGTCTGATTTGTATGTTGCACTATCTTTTTAGAAATATGAATGGTGGCAAAAAGGAAAACAGAAATAAGTATTATTTTTTTTCTTTTCAATTGCTATATTTTCCAAGCCCCTATTTTTACATGTTATGGCATTACTAAATATTTGAGGCTATTATTAAACCTGCTCAGCTGTCAAAATCCTGGGAAGCTGTGAAGCTTAGAAATGACAAAATTAACTAGAAGTAAAAATTTTTGACATGGAGCCTCTGGAATTTAATTGGAAAGGCACCATTATGCTGGCTTTAAAAATAGAAATCTGTTCCCATACAGATAGAAATGAAGTTGACAAGATGTTTTTAAAAGTCTGATTTGATTGGATCAAGATTTCCATTTTGTGGCTTGATCTTCAATACAACAGTAAATTTCCATCAATAGTAACCATTAAACATCAAGGTGGAAAACAATATTTATTCTCAGCCACTTATTATGTCATGGATTAATGTGATATTTCTAATTGAAATTAAATGTGATGCAGACATACATCCAAAAAAGGAAATCCTGTTATCTCAACAGTTCCTCATCATAATGAGTTGGCGATTAGTTTTATTTAATTCCCATTGAAGTAAGTGGGAAACGAACTTAACTTGTATTGCTGATGTTGACGCAGTCATTTAAATGCATTTGTTGCATTTCCCCCCCAAATTCTCCCTCTGCCCACACAATACATATGTCGTTACTTACAAAGGGGTGCTTAGAATAGATTTGTTGTTACGAATCTGTATAGCCATTTTTATACCTTGACCACATTTGAATGCCACTTTCTTGTATTGCCTTTCCACACAGTTATATGTTTATAAATAAACTTGTTTTTTTTATTAAAAAAAAGACAAATGCAGTTTTAGGCTGCATCTACAGAAGTAACATTTCCAAACCATCGGGGATAATAGATGACAAACTAAGAGTTTCACTATAGTATTTCTTTTGTCAAGTATGACGCTTGAGCTAATAATACCGCTACTGGCTACTTGTCCAGCAGATTGAATAAAAAAAAGGCCTACAAATCATCAAAAATGGTGGATTTTTTTAATGGAAACAATCTAGCAGAAATACCAAATTTTATTTGAATGCAGTTGCTATTAGGGTTATCTGTTGCTCTCTCTTCACTTAAGAGTATAAGACTAATGCCAGATGACTGAATTTCAAACCCCAGGTCTCCAATAAGGCAATTGGTTTAAGACAGTGATGGCAAACTTTTTCAGCACCGAGTGCCAAAAAAGGAGCGCCTGTGCATGCACACTCTTCAAGGCCGCAACACGGAAGAGGAGTTGCCGGGAAATGAACTTCTAGTTTCTGGGGCATGCATGCACACCAGCCAGCTGGTCTTCTGGTTTCTGACATGCATGCGCACGTGACGATCAGCTGGCCAGCAGCATGTGAGCACCAGAAGCCCAGCTCTTCTGGTTTCCTGCACTTCCTCACGCATAAAAATCAGCTGATCATCGCTCATGGATGCATGCCAGAAATGTAGAAAAGGAACGGGCGCCGCCACCTGTGCCAAATGACATGGCTCTGCATGCCACTTCGGGCATACATGCCATAGGTTCGCCATCACGGGTTTCAGAGAATATTTGTAGTTTAAGGGTGAACTGTAGAATTCTTGGTGGTCTCTGAGCTTGGTTGCTTTTTTGCTTGCAGACTGATGATGTTACTTAAGTTGATAACGAAATGTCTGCAAGAAAAAACCCAAGCACCAAGAATTCCATAATTGGTTTAAGCTTCCTGCCAATGGGCAAAATCAAGGCAAGGGAATCAGTATTGTTTGGCTGAGCTGGACTGCTTGAAGGAAGAGGAGAATATCATGAAATGAAAGAAGATATAGAACGTTCCCAAAATGTAGTTGTGCTATTTCTAATGAAATGAATAGAAATTACACACAAAACAAGAAAAGTACTGCAAATGGACTATCTACAGTATCTTTTATTCTATATCTGTCTCTGCATCTCTCTCTATCATCTGTTTGTTTGTCATATCTGCCTGCCTCTCTCTCTCTCTCTCTCTCTCTCTCTCTCTCTCTCTCTCTCTCTCTCTCTCTCTCTCTCTCTTTGTTTCATCTCTCTATCTATCTAATTTCATAGTTTTTATTTTCATTTCTCACTTTCTAATCTTGATTTGTACAGCAAAATTGGCAGGGGAGAGCAAATGCTTAACTTCTGGCACCCTACAATTTCTAAGAGGATTTATGAATGAGAAAAATCACTGAAATGACATTTGATTTTCTCAGAACAATTAAAAAAAGCATTTGGATGGAAAAGAAGTGAAGAAATTATGCTCTTTTTAAGGGGAAGGGATTGGATCTGAAAATTGCAATACTGCTGCAATAATTTGTTGGTCAACCTCTCCATTTTCTTTGGTCTTAGGAGGAACAAAGTATGTTAGCAATGGAAGAGGAAGGAACAGTCCAGTTGCCACTTGAAGGGCACTGCAGGTAAACTACTCAGAACTAATTGTGTTCCCTGTCAGTGGGGAAGTGAATCTTGGCTTCTCTTGATGCTTTAGAACCTAAAGAGATGCAATGCAGTAGTTTCATAACTGGATTGAGGATGAGCGTATTTAACTATTTCCCTCATCCCCTTTTACCAGCTAAACTGGAAAGTTATAAAAATATTCCCCCCTTTTTATCCACAGGATTCAAACCAAATTCTGTGATTTCTATTGGGGGGAAAAACCCATTTCTTTTATTCCATGCTAGAAGAAAATCTTTGCATCTCCTTTGATTTTGATGATGATAACCCTGGTACAAAATGTAAAAAGTAGGGATTGATTATATAGCTCCCAACTCATTTGTGATTTGGCTCTTATTTGGAGTTAAACCTTTAAATGTTGAGACCAATAGACCTATTGGTCTATATATGGTAAAGCTGGATCATGTCTAGCCCAATAAGGAAGCTGTCTTAATTCCAGAGCTGGGCTCTTTCTACTTCATAATTGCCCATTTGTGGCTCTGGGTGAGTCTCAGCCAGAAGCCCCTGGAGGTTCCAGGGATCAAGCTGGGGCTTTTGCCATGTGAAAAGCTGATCATCTCTCCCTGAGGGGCAGCTCATCACTGTTGGTGATGTGAAGTAACCTGAAAGTAACCACCTTTTCCTGAACCCTCATGGTAACCGGCAAAATGGTTACGGGGTCCAGGAAAATACTGTAGGTGTTTCAATGAAGGTGGCACCAATAGGGTGAGAAGTGATCATTGACTGCTGTTGCCACTGGCTTAACTCAACCAGGAAATCCATTACATCTTCAGTTTGTAATTGAATCACTCCAAACTGATTGGAGGGCAAATAATTCAATTCATTTGATCAAAAGTTTCCCCTTGGAGAATGCTTTGACTGAATCTCCTTTGAAATAAATTGCCCACTGAAAGTTTCACACGGTTCTAGCAGGTAATTTGAATGAATACCTTAAAACAGACTGACACATCGTTTGATTGTGACTCTGAATGTGCCGATTTTATTCTAGAGATGACCCATCTGTAATAAATATTTCTGATGAGATGGCAAAAACAGCTGTATGGAAGACAATGTTGATATCAGAAAATGCCAAGGACAAGGAGTCCAGCTTTCCTGCTAAAAGGTTTTTAAAATATTTTTACTTTATACAATTTTTAAAGTGAGGTTGACTGAATCAGTATATTGAGCTGAACAGGTTCCACTCTAGATACCTTTTATTTCATAATTCATGGTAGCCAAGGATCAAGTGTTTGCTTTGCTTAGCAAAGTAACAGCATTATACATTTATTACTTAGATTTACATAATGTGATGGTGGATGCTTTCAATTGATTTTGGGGGGAATCCCCAAAGTATGAATAATATAGCATCAATCTGAAAGAAGAGTTTATAAAAGTGCACCCTAGATATGTGCCCACTAAGCCAGGGGTCTGCAAAGTTGACTCTTTTAAGACTGGTGGACTTCAACTCCCAGAATTCCCCAGCCAGCCAGGCTGGCTGGGGAATTCTGGAAGTTGAAGTCCACCAGTCTTAAAAGAGCCAACTTTGCAGACCCCTGCACTAAGCTATTGCACCAACATGCAGCTTCTATAATAGCAGCAGTAACCTTCTGGCCTTTCAGACTAACAACCTTTAAGTCACCTTAGTCAAGATGGCCAGTGACAAGGGATCCTGCAAAGTCTAGTTTGGCAACATCTTGACATTAATAACTGCCCATAGTTGTTTTAGTAAAGATGTTACAGACCTCGGGGTGTATAACTTAGGAATTGTTCCTTTCTTCCCCAAAACTATGAGAACTCCAAAAGAATTTTCTAGGATGTAGACATAGAGCCTAGAACAAAATATTGTAATGCATCTTTGCCCCCTTGAAAAAGTGCTTCTATTCAGGGATCATATTGGCTAACCTCCAGAATACCATAAGCTAGAAGCAGCTCAGGCAAATATTTCCACCCCATTTCCCCTCTCTCTTCAATCCAAATGGTTATTTGCACTGGAGCTCTCCGGATTGAGGCAGGGATCTTCTCCGAAGAAATCATATTGAGGAACACATGTCGGATCCCTGACACAGAAGTCTCTGGGCAGCTTGTGTGCTATCCACATGGATCCTGCTAGTCTGTTTGGACTAGCATATATCATCAAGGGAATTGGGTTAGCTAGAATCACTCTGGGGATCAATATAATCCCTTGACATAGGCACAGATTTTCATGCCTCATACTTACAGAGTCCTCCATATGGGAAATTATCGTACTAGAGGTGGGATATAATTAATCTCTTATCTGAACCCTCCTTTCTTTGTAAAACTACACAACAGAAGGCTTAGCACACTTCTCAGGTGCATTCTCCATTCTTCTTTCCTGATCGTCTTGTCTCACAAAAAGAGCTTGTTTCTCTCAATATAATTATAGTACAGCAGCAGGCATTGCATAGCCTTTATAGACTCTTAAAACTAGCACAAGGGACGTGTGCTAAGAATGCTAAAGGATTCCTTATGAGGGACCTGCTCAGTCCTTCCTGTCATCACCTCTTTTAAAACTGAGCTGAATTACTGGGTGCTACAGAGATTCTGGCAGATATAAGCTGGTTCTCATTTAAAATACCAGAATTGATTTGTTTTCTGGTGTGATCTGATTGGGAAGGGTATTACAGATGATGTGTGTGTGTTTTTTTAAACCCAATCAAATAGTTTCTGCCTTCAGGTTTATAATCTAATAGATACAACACTGAGGAAAGCAGGAGGGAAGGGAGTGGAGGGAGACAAGCAATGGCACTATTTCTTTAAAGAACATTGTGCTCCAGAGTGGGAACCTAATAGAATTGCTACTCCTAAATGACAGGAAGAAAAGGACTAAAGAAGGTAGACTTTCCTGTCTGAATAAAATATCATAAATGAAAATGTAACATGAATATAAGTAACATTTGAAAAGGGCCCTTCCCATAAGGAGATGACTTGAAGTACTTCTGAGTGGCCAGACATAGAGGGCATGGGCATAAGGAGCCCTCTCTCACTTTTTCCATCTTCCAAGACTGCTTTGCCTCTGCGTAAAAGGCAGGCTTATTTGTGTGATACTCTCTGTGTAGAGTGTTGAGGTAAGTGCAGTCTTGTTTAACAACTGTTCCCTCGGTTACTATTCATTCTGAATTAACATGATTTTCTGCTTGATTGTTCCATTATCACATTCCTACCATAAGCTCCCCTTCCTAAACTCTAGAAGCTGATTTCCCAAAGGTAAGATCCTTTCCCCAAACCTTTGTGTTGATTGTTACTGTGTGGTATCTTTTGAAATGTTCACAAACTTACTGTATGTAAATTTTGGGGAGACAAAATGCATTTCAAAAGGATACGAAAAGCACATTTGGAAAACTGTGTGGATGCGTTCAGCTTCATTTTACCAAATATCATGCATAACACCGACACATGAAACTTGGAAGAGATACTGGATTTAGCCACAATCCAGTGGTGAAATGCATTTGTCTTTTACTACAGGTTCTGTGGGTGTGGCTTGGTGGTCATTGCAGGGGAAGAATACTGCAAAATCCGCATTTCCTCCCTACTCCTGGGGGAAGGATATTGCAAAATGTCCCTTCCCACCCCACTCTGGGGCCAGCCAGAGTGGTATTTGTTAGTTCTCTGAACTACTCAAAATTTCCACTACTGGTTCTCCAGAACCTGTCAGAACCTGCTGAATTTCACCCCTGTCACAATCCTTCACATTAATAAAGTAGCAGGAATGAAAGGTGTCAGCTTGAGCCTTTGATATTTTGTCACCCCAAAATAGCACGCTGCTTTTGCCATGGTCTCCCTCTCCCTCAGCAGCATAAACAAGATGATCTGTCCATGGTTAAGATTAATTCATACATTCCATTGGGTGAGATCTGCAACAGCATACCGTATTTTTCGGAGTATAAGACGCACCGGAGTATAAGATGCACCCAGGTTTTGAAGAGGCTTTTTTTTAAAAAAAAGTAGGTAGGTAGATAGAGGGAGAGAAAGAGAGAGAAATACAGTAGGTAGGTAGGGGGAGAGAGAGATAGGTAGGTAGGTAGAGGGATAGAGAGAGAAAAATAGAAATAGAGAGAAATACAGTAGATAGGTAGGAAGAGAGAGAGTGTAGATAGGTAGGTAGAGGGATAGAGAGAGAGAAAGAGAGAGAGAAAGAGAGAGAGAGAGAGAGAAATACAGTAGATAGGTAGGGAGAGAGAGAGAGAGAGAGTAGGTAGGTAGGTAGATGTTTCCAGGTGTATTTACCCATGTGCTGGAGAAGGAAATCACTGACCACCTTTGGAACAAATCTTTGTTTCTGCAGGCACAGTACTTGACCAACGTAATTCTCATCAATCACTCTAACTAAACAGCTTTCCAAAAGGGAAAAAAAAACCTTTTTGCACTTTGCAAACCTCCCCCAAACAGTCTGTTTTTCGCGAAAATGGGCCCGTGTTTTTTTTCAAATAAAAGTCATGAATAGCCTTGGGGGGGCTTGCAGAGTGCTCCTGGGGTGTGTGTAAAAAAATGAGCAAAAATCCGGCACATTTATTGCAAAAATGGGCCATTTTTTGGTCAAAGAAATTGTATGCATAGCCATATGGAGGCTTATAGAGTGCTGTTGGGAGATTGGGGGGGGGGGGCAAAAACGCCCTGTTTTTTTGCTCATTTCCCCCTCCCAAGCCCCCAGGAGCTCTCTGGAAGCCTCCATAAGGGTATGCACATGGCCATTTTGGTGAAGGGGCGGGGTTTTAGGAGGCAAAAAATGCTGTCTTCGATGTATAAGACGCACCCAGATTTTCAGCCTCTTTTTAGAGGCAAAAAGGTGCGTCTTATACTCCGAAAGATACTGTAATTTCAGACCAGGATCAGCCTCATCCTGGAGTCAGCATGGTCACTGGTGTTCTTTTTTTTTTTCCATGAAGGGAAGAATGTATTTGAGAGTCATATTTCTTCCCACCCACCCCAAATTAAGGATGAGAAGAGAAGCAGGCGGCTCTGGGAGCCGTACTGCTTTCATTCCCTCCCTTCACCATCCCCATTACCATTCACAAACATAAAATAAACCCCAAACAATAGTCATCTCCCATCCAATGCTTTCATGTCAACATGGCCCATTGCAACTCTCTGGAAAATAGGCTGAAAAATAGCCTCCAATCCTCAACAGATGCCCATCCTGACTCTGGGCGAGTGGCTGTGGTCCAAGTCTCCCTTGGATGGAAGATAGAATCACACCCAACTAAATTTTGTGCCATTTTGATCCTTGATGGAGAATGTCACCACCAAACTTTGCCAAAGTGGGAAGCCATTTTCCTGGCTTCTGAATGTATGAGTTAGGGTAAGATTTTAAAGATTCCTTGGGAAGGCTGGCACCTGACTAAACAATAATTAGCTCTCAAATACCTTCCTGCAAGCTGTTTTTTCAATGGCTTAGGAGAAATTTCCTGACAGTTAGAACAATTAATGAGTGGAACAATTTGCCTCCAGAAGTTGTGAGTGCTCCAACACTGGAAGTTTTTAAGAAGAGATTGGATGCCCTTTTGTCTGAAGTGGCATAGGGCAGGGGTGTCAAACTGGATTTGTTTGAGGGCCAGATCAGCATTGTAGTTCTCCTCCATGGGCTGGCTTGGGAGGGGGGGAGACTGGACAGATACCTCCTGCAGCCCCCTCCCCGCACCCCATGTCCAGTTTTGGCTGCCAGAGCCATTGCTGTCTGTGCTATTTCCAGGCCAGCCCAGCAGGTTAGATTTAAGCACCCCACAGATCCAGCCTGAGTTTGACAGCCCTGGTATAGGGTCTCCTGCTTGAGGTGGAGGTTGGACTAGGAGACCTCTGTTATTCTGTAAGCTTCAGCAATAAGAGAAGAGCCTGTGCTGACAGGAAATTGTGATGTTAGATTGTACACCAAGAGTAACAGAACAGCAAGACCTTTCAAAGGAGCTCTAGATTCTGGAAGGACCTGGTTGTTAGAATGTGGGACCAATATGTTTGATTGCAAGACAATATCTAGTTCCTAGACATGAAATTGGGCCTTGGTTGTGGCAGTAATATACTGACCAAAATGTGCCAGAATTCTACATTATTGCCCTTACTATTAGCACAGAGCAATATTTGTGGCACAAGTACAGCTAAGGCTGGTAACAATCCATACAGTCTCATCTTAGGAAAATGCTTTATTCATATGATTTATTCATATGATAGGCAGTAGAAGTCGATATTTAGCGGCTCTTGTAATGCTGACCCTAACAAATGGAAAACAGCTATGTATAATGTAATAGCAAATGATATAGACCATGAATGAATGTAATGAAATAAAAATAATAGATACGAAGAGAAAGAATGGAAAATAGGAATAAAGTGGAACAGATTGAATAAAGGTGGTTTGATCTAGGAGAATGGAGTTGATGAATACAGGCACAAAAATGAAGTTGTAGTCTAATTATGAATGAAAGGGGTAAATTTTATATCAGTAGTTATGGATTAGTGTCATTTATTTATTTTATTTATTTTATTACATTTATATACCGCCCTATCTCCCTGATGGGACTCAGGGCGGTGCACAGGAAATGATAAAAGCAATAACAATAAATACAGTAAAAATGGTAAAAATAGATTAAATTTGAAAACCCGTGCTAAAATTGTAATTAAGAACCCTTACTAAGATCACATTTACAATACAATACAATACAATAGCAGAGTTGGAAGGGACCTTGTAGGTCTTCTAGTCCAACCCCCTGCATGGGCAGGAATCTTATACCATTTCAGACAAATGGCTGTCTAACATCTTTTTAAAGACTTCCAGGGTTGGGGCATTCACAACTGCTGGAGGCAAGCTGTTCCAGAGGTTAATTGTTCTTACTGTTAGGAAATTTCTCACATTTAAAACTATGCTAGGCCAGCCGCATGAAATAAGTGTGTTTTTAATGCCCGGCAGAAGAGGCGCAGGTCCGTGATTGTACGAAGGTCGGGGGGCAGGTCATTCCAGAGGGAAGGGCCTGCCACAGAGAAGGCTCTCTCCCTGGGAGTCGCCAGCTGGTATTGTCCGGCAGACGGCACCCTGAGGAGGCCCTCCCTGTGGGAGCGGACAGGTCGAAGGGAAGTATGTGGTAGGAGGCGGTCCCGCAAGTAACCAGGTCCCATTTAGTTTAGTTGCTGTGAAGTTGTATAAATGTTTAGGATTGTGTAAGTGCATATTCTTGTGCCAGGGAATGATGGTAATTGACTGACTTGAGTTCTGATATGGTGGAAATTATGCAACAGATGTGATGGAGGGGAGCAGAATTATTCTGTTAAGTGACATAAACCACATGGATGGTTGGGGACAAGGCCAGGTAATGCAGAAAAAATATTGCACCATTTGAATACAAATAGAATAAAAATGGATGAGTATTTTTCAAGTATCTATAGAAAAAAGATCTGTTTTTGAATATGTGATTTAAGGTTTAGTCTATTCATGAATACATGCAGCAAAGGGATGAAAGTAGATATAAACAGCTAATTTATTTCATGCTGAAATTTTGAGATAATTTGTGAAGAATCAAATAATGATCAAATATTTTAAAAATGGGTCAGACCATTGATTGGTAATGTCAAGACTGGACATAGACACAAAGGGAGAAATGAAAGAAATTTACAGAAGAATGAATGAAAGTAGAATAACTATAGAGGGGAAAGTACAAATCCTGTGTGGAAAAAATATTAGATAGATCAATATCACAACAAAATGAATGGAATGTGGATGTAAGGAAAATGATGTGGAAGATACTTGGAACTAAGTGAACAGAATTATTGAGTGTTATTTAAGTGACTGGAATGGGTAGCATGAAAAACAGTATTGAAGGGGGAATGAAGTAAAAGTTGCCATGGATAAGAAAAAGTGAACATAAGGGAACAATTACCTCTGAAACTAAGGATGAGTGAAAAATATTAGACAACATCTATTGGGTGAAAAACAGTAGCAAAGAAAGCAAGTGATGGTGAAAAATAAAAGAGTGTTTCCATAAGAAGAGTGGAACGAATGTTTTAGAGATTTGTATGTGAATGATAACAATATGCTGAAGAGTGCAATTGAAATAAATTCTAAAAAAGAAGAAATGCTAAGAAGAAAGTAAGGAAAAGATAGCCTTATAGGTGGTGAGAATGTTGAAAACTGGTAAAATTGCAGAAGTGGAAGATCTAACTAAAGAAAATGTTAAGATATGGTTGATAAGGTTTGGCAGATTAATTATTGGAAAAATACCGTAACCATTCCTTAAAACAAAAGGAAAGTTAGTAAGAGGGCATGACAAAACAAAAGGGGAATAAATGTGTCTGGGAAATCGTTGGGAAAAACCTGTTTGAGAAGCTATGAGAGGAGATGGTAACTAAACTTTCATCTTCCTGGTGCAATGGAGTGAGCTCTTGTTACTTGTTCCAGCTTCTGTCAACCTAACAGTTCAAAAACATGTAAAAACGCAAGAAGAAAAATAGGAACCATCTTTCGTGGGAAGGTAGCAGTGTTCTGTGCTCCTTCGGCATTTAGTCATGCCGGCCATATGACTACAGAGACGTGTTCGGACAGTGCTGGCTCTTCGGCTTTGAAACAGAGATGAGCACTACCCCCTAGAGTCGGGAACAACTAGTATATATGTGTGAGGGGACCCTTTACCTTTACATATATATAAATATATTTAACATTCAAACTTATAGCAGTCATCATTTAGAAAGAAAAAACACAAGATAGTCAGGAACGTGGGCATGTCCTGAGGTAAATCTAAAACAGTACACAGAACACACAAAAGAAAAAAGGCGGGAGGAAAGGGAAACTCCCCCCTTATACTTACAGCAACCAATCATAGTGCAGATTGTCTCAAGCATGAGTCAGCACTTTCTAACTAATCAACTAGAACTGTGTGTTCTGGCTTATTGTACATTTTACTGTTCCAGCTGCTAAATTCAATATACTAACAGTAGGTTTGAATTATAAAATTTATTGTGCAAATACAGATTGAATAAGCTTTCAAGTAAAAGCTTTCTATTATGTTGTGTTGTAAATATTGCACATCTATTTTTTTCTCATTCCCCTTCCCCCAACAGTATGACTTTTTTTCTTGATGTTGCATTGAAACAACATTACTAACAGATAAAAAGCATTATTGCCCATGTACATATTGATTGATTGAAACTTTAGATCCCATCTTTCTGTCAAACAACGGTCATGACAATAAACAATAATAATAATAATAATAATAAAAATGGGACAAATAAATTGGATGATGTTCTCTTGTTTCTGCAATTAAAATATCTTGTCAGTTGTTATTTTGCAAGAGACATTTTCATTGCTGTTTGATCCTCATGCAAAGTACTGTATCTTTTTTTTTGTCTTTGTGCATGCAGATTTGTATGTCAGTTTTTTTAAATACCTCTGTTGCTTCCTCCTTATTTATCTGTGCTGTTGACAGTTTTCTTTGTAATCATAATCCACAAACAGCAGTCCCATTTCTGTTCTTGTGTCCCAGACTGAACAGTGTAGCATGAGAGCGTTGATTGAAAGCATGGGGGCCGAGTGGCGGGGGGAGAAGGGAAGAGAGCCTCTTCATTTACTCAGTCCCCAAAACGATGCGTTGCGGGAATACAACTGTGCAACTTCTTTCTTTCTCTCTTCTTCCCCCAACCAGCATTGAAGGCCGACGAGAGAAGAAAGCTGACTCAGGGAAAGGTGTGGATCGTGAGACTTGTCTGTGACTTGCTCTTCAGCGTGTTTGTTTAAAAAAAGAGAGAGAGAAATGCAGGAGTGCCGCAATCATTAATGTTCCAGGTTTGATTGCCCCTTGTACATCTTGTGCATCATCTCACAGTAGCACTGGTATAATGTAAGTCGTGCAGTATGTGCTTCAGTTCATTGTCTGCTCTTCGGTTCCGGCTGAAGCAATGCAGAAAATGGGGTTAGCCAATGAAACCCTTGGGATATGTCAACCAGTGTTTCCATTCCAACCTCTCTCTGCAGAGGTGGACATATTTTCCTACTTTGCCTATGTGACTTATTTTCATAGCTTTTCCATACTAGAACAAAAAGAAAAAAAAGAACCCAACTGGAAATAATCTTTATTCAGATGAATAAAAGATTCAATTATCGAATCCATATTCCTACAATGGAAGAATTGTATAGTTTGGAGCCAACTGTGTCAGAAATCTAAAAGTAACAAAGGAAAATTCATTTGTAGAGCTATTTTTCAAT
This sequence comes from Rhabdophis nuchalis, assembly GCA_039707465.1. Classification (NCBI taxonomy): domain Eukaryota; kingdom Metazoa; phylum Chordata; class Lepidosauria; order Squamata; family Natricidae; genus Rhabdophis; species Rhabdophis nuchalis. The sequence continues at coordinate 179,265,389 of CM077643.1, forward strand.
AATGAGTGCTTTCATCCTCCAAACTCATAACATTCTAAACCCCTCCCCCCAACCCAAGTTTGAAATCATGGCTTGTATGTGTGGGTGAACGATTGTATGTATGTGTGTGTGTGTGATTTAAAGGATGAGACCTATATTTGTGCAATTTCCTTGATTTAATACTGGATATTTAATATTTAAATTTATATATAACTGGAACAATAAAACAATATAATATATAAGGATATATAGGATATAGTTAACATTCTCTCATCTTGTTTGGAAAAAAAAAAAGCCACATCCATCGATGTGCACTATCCGTACAATATTTGTTGTGAATGCAAGCTGTTACTATTGTATCTTATACTGTACTGTACTAAATGTTGCAGTGGTAAGTCCAACAGCTGCATTGTGGAGATAAATAATACTTACTTTTTTTCCTAACTTTCTGGATTATAATCCTTCACGGAAATGATCAGTAAAAATGATCCAGGGTAATCAATAGGGCAATTGCATCTCATTTTCCCTCAAGTGCATGCTTCCAGGCACAATCCACCCATAGTTAAATTTTTAAGACCTATTGATTTCAGGCTAATTGTTCAAGCATGCACTTTTTAAAAAATTACCAATGGGACCAAGGTGTGATTTGATTATAATTTCATTTACTTCCCTTTGCTAATTAAGTTTGAAGCCAGAATCCCAATCTGAAATAAAAGGGTTGACATTTATGGACATGGCTGTTACTGATCAGGTCTCCGTTCTGCACAAATGTATGTTCAGTCTTTCTTAATAGTTTCATGTATTTGGGATCCACACTCTTTCTGTAGAAGCCATATAATATTATTACTGTCTTGAATTTTATGATAGCCAAACTACACATTTTCACCCCAGAAAACAACTTCAGAGGGTAAATCCCTCAAGCAGGTTGCATGTGCTGGACAGCTCCCTATTCGTGGCCATTTTTGGCTACGGTCAAATACAACCATGCCAAGTAACGGATTCATAGTTTTAGTAGGGTGCCTGGTCACAATTTCCTTCGGGTACTCTCAGCATAATGATTGTCCCCATAGCCAAGCCCATTGGTTGCTCATTTGGAATGTCTATAAGCAACCTGTGGCTGCATATTCGTGAAGGAGGCTACAAGACTGATGTGTGTGTGTGTGTGTGTGTTTCAGTCTAGCTAGTTGGCCAATCAGTCGAAGAGAACGGTCACATGGTGTCAAGGCAGATGGGAAGGGGGGGCGGATGTCCCAAGCACCTGTGAGAATGAATGCGTTGTGAGTAAAATAAAAGAGCAATATATAAAACATTTTAATTTTTTTAATATGTTTTTAGCTTCTTGGGGGGGGGGGGGACATTAACAAGCAATTAATCAGATCTTACAAGCTCACCAGTGGTTTCAAGAATCAGGAAAATATACCTATGGGATTTCAACCTACAGGCTTTTTCAAGTTCCAAGTTGCCCTTACTATGGGAAGACTCCTCAGCTGAGTTCTGCTGCCAGGTATAGTAACAGCCACGAGCAGCAGGACTTGCATAGCTAGAAGAGAACAAGGAGGCAGAATCAGTGATAAGAGCCAGCCCTGATTCTTGTTTGCTAGTCAGGGACCTGGAAAAGTTGCAGTTGTTGAACTGACTTCTCCATTGAAGTGTTTGAGTGGGTGCCATACACGAAGCTAGGTCTGTGTATAAGAAACAAATGGAAAACTTTAGATGAAGCATTTGTGCCTGCTTCTCTCCAAAGGATCATGAACTTCAAAGCATATACAGTACATGTTGACAGGAACATAGGACCAAAGAATAGGGATTTTCCAGGACAGAAAAAAGGCATAGTTCTTTTTACAATTTGGAACCTTTTAGCATATCTTTTAAACACAGTTTGCGTATAGAAGGCTTCCTCCTTCTGTACAACCTCCCACTCCATTAGATCCACCTAGTGGGTCCAAGCAGCCATTTAGATTCTGATCTTTCCTGTAGAACAGGATTGGGGAACTATGGCCCCTTTAGGACTTGTGGACTTCAACTCCCAGAATTCCTGAGCATGGTTGGTTCAGGAAATCTGGGGATTAAAGTCCATAAGTTATAAAGGGGCCGTAGTTCCCCCACCTTTGTGTAGAACATCTGCTATGGTTGTAGTCAAATGCATCCACCAGCTTCAGATTTTTTTTCTGCCCGTTCAAGTAGGAAATATATGGTGTTAAATCCATGTTGCGGATGGAAAACTAAGATTAAGGAGCCAAGGCCTTGCCATAGACTAGCTAGAAGAGAATGCATTCTTGCCTTTTGCAAGAAAGTTGTAGCCTTAAGAGCCGTCTGTGTGTGTGTGTGTGTGTGTGTGTCAGATTCACAGCATCCGCTCAACTGCAGGAGTTTGGGAATGGCTGCTTTGAGAAATGGGCCTCATCCATCTGCACAGGCTACTCTTTCTTCAGTGATAGCGGAGTAAGAGTCTAGGCTACCCAATTCCATATGCCTTGTGCTTTGAACACAGTATCACACCAGCTGCTTTTGTGCCAAAAGTAGGCAAAATTAGATTTACATAATGAAAAGCATTGCTTCTGAAGTTATTTTTGATGCCCAGTATTAGCAGGCTCTCAGTGTTGTCTAAATTCCTCAAATTCATGTTATGCAAATGATAAATTCAAAGGAAAAAAAACCACATGGACTAAAATGTATGGATAAATTTAGATAAAAGTATGACTCTGATAAGATTAAAATGCTTTGTCATTGTGTACTGGACGATCCCTTTTAACATTCCAAGTGAGTCTCTTAATAGCCATGCAATGTAGAGTGGTCCATGAAGAGAGACTGCTGGTATTTTATTTTATTTTTAATGCTAATGTGCAGAACAATCTACTCAGCTTTCTGGACACTAAAAATTCATGGACTGAATTATTCTGCAGTATTGCTGTTCAGGATTTTTGAGGGCTCTTTTTTAAAACAGATATCCTGTTTTTGTGTAAGTATCAATCCCAATATTTTCAAATCACAATAAGAGAGTAAAATGCAACTGGCAATACTATATTTACTTTTGATTTCCCATTTCCAGGTCAAACTGCTTAATTTCTTGGATGTAATTTATTAAAAAGTTTTAAGTGTACATGTGAATATAGAGTGTTGTTTTTTCATGATTCAAGAAATGTTATCCAGAAATAAATATTTATCCTAACTGTTCTTCCTGTTTATATTTAACATGCCTATGTTTATTGCTTATGATGCAAAGTACATTGTCATTAACCTTTTCCACAAACACAAATAAGATTTTACACAAGGATTTATCCAACATGCACAGCTAATCAGCACTCTCCCCTGTAACCATTGCAGCAGTGAGTTGGTGCTAGCTAGTCCTGGTCTCAGGCCTCTCATAGCAAACATGCAAATCTTAGATACTGCAGTTCTCTGCATCAGGATCCATACATTAAAATTAAAATTCATTATTTTAATGAATTTTAATCAATCCGAAGAGATCCATTGTGCTATTTCATGTCTAAATCAATACATGATGCTTTAACAGCATCTGTCAGATTTTAGCTAATCTCCAAAAAAGCTAATCAAGGTTAGACTAGATGAGTCATTTGGATGGGAGGCTACCAAGAAATTTAAACAAAATTGAGGAGATAATGGCAAACCACTTACATCTTGTTGCCAAGAAAGCTACATTAATATACCTATGAAGCCACTAGAAGTTGAGTTCAAGTTGGAGAGTTTATTTGCTAAGAGTACCATTAATCATCACTAGGTTGATGAATTCTACACATTTGAACAGATAAGAAATTACAGCATATTTTTGATTCTCTTACAACCCACTCTAGGATTCTTTTTAGAAAATGTTAAGTTCTGTGTATATTACATCTAAATTAGGGATGAGTAACCCTTAATAGGAAGGGGTGCGGACAGAGTAAAGTTTGGTTTAAGACGTCTCCGTTACCCTTATGTATGTACTTATCATTCGGAGATGATTGCATGGATATTGCATTAGCACGTCTGTAAATGTTAATGTCGTTTGAATGTGCTTTGCCTTCCACCTGCCACCCAAGAGGAAGTTGAATCAACCAATCAGCATGCAGCACTTGCATCGCCACACGAAGCATGGTTCAGATTTGGGAGGTATTTGTCTGACCTAGGCTTCCCAAAAGCATGAAGCAAACTCCTTGTCCTGACAAAACCCCTTCTATTAAGTTACTGTGAATTCTGCTCATTCACATCCAGTAAGTCTTTCAAGTCACAGACCTTATCTGGCTGGGAGAGCTGCCAGGCCAATATCTGCAAAACCTGGCAAGAAGTCTCAGAGAGTCACAAGCCAATTAAGCAAACTAATTGTCTCCTGCAAACTCTACTCCCCTTTTGCTGTTTTTATTTCCTCTGGGAGGAGCCATTCATCATCCACTTGTGGCCTTATTCCCAAATTGACCCGTTCTTTAGCTGTTCCTTTCGCCTGGCAACTCTGTGCATGCGCACATTGGGAACAGGCTCCAGATATTCATCTGCCTCACTGATGTCTGACTCTGAAGGCAGCTGATAACTGGCATATAGCTCTGGCCCCCTCTCTGCCTCTGACACAGAGCCCTCATCAGAGCCTTCCCCAGAATCCAGGACTGGCCCATGTTCTTCCCCAACCTCCTCACTGTCCGAATCTGCTGCCAGCTCTGCACATCATCCTGTTTGCAACCATCTGCACCCTATGCTTATCCATCAACCCCTTCTCAGCATCGGTATGTAGTTGCAGACAAGTCTAAGTCAAGCATTAAGAGGAATGGGGGTGTTAAATGTCTTTGAGTTCCTATTTGATCCCCACACAAAATGGGAAACAAGAAAATAGGCTTCCAGGGTTCACCAATCATGATCAGGGCAGGCTTTAAGGAACATATGTGGCCCTTGTGATGCAGATTGTCCCTCCTGTTCTACACAATTACAAGTATGTAGAACTGCAGATCCATATATGCAGACACTTGAAAAAAGCCAATGTGAACCCATTGGGACTAATTCCTTACATATGTATTAGATGGTGTTATTCTTGGTAGAACTAAATCCAGTCTTTTTTTTTTCCACTGCAAGTTTACAATTCCATTTATGTAAGAGCAAATTACATATGTGTTTGATGGACTTCGTGAATGATTGCCTGTTTTGTTTTAAAATTCAGGCATCTGTAGATTTTAAGCAGAGCTAGCAGGAGGCATTTGAAAAGTAACAATATAGGACTGCTTCCTGGTGCAGAAACATGCGGATTATGACACTTTATATCTGCTTTATTTAACAAGCTTCCTGCACAACTTTCACTTCAAAGAAATCAGAATACATTTTCTTTCTCTGCTGAATTTAAAATCTTTATGACATGTATCTCAAAGTGATTTTTGTTCTCCACATAGCTCTCCCTTCCCTTGTCTACTTTGAATTCACACCTAATGTCACTGACAACTCACCATGCCAGAAAAAGTAATATTTGACACTGACTCACTGAATATAAAATACTCAACAAACTTTGTTACATGATACTAATGGGAACTGTCGTAATTATGAAAAGCTGCTAATATTCACTAAATTAATTTTTCCACTCATTAAAGAGACTCGAAGTACAATCCTATTAACTCCGTTTTTCCCAACCTGGATGCCCTCCAAATGATCTTCAACTCTCAGAAAGGGAGGGAAGCACAATTAATAAAACCATAATTAAAAGCAAATTAAAATAACACAAAATCATGATCAATTAAATTGAAACACTATGACTTGAGGCTTGTTATGAAAATGTAAAAGATGCAGGCCAGAGAATATCGCAAAGTTTAGGACCAACATTGGATTGGACTCAAAATTGTTGCAACATTTGTGGCTGAGGCTAACGAATAAGGGCCTAATCACAAGTTTTAGTCTGGTAGTAGAAAATAATTTTATTGCATTACAGTTAAAATACCAACATTTGCAACGCAATCTATTTTAACAATCTCCAGAGATTCCTTTATAACCATAGTGAACTTTTAGAGGATTGTGCTAACAAATTACATTCATCCAACATGAATTTCATGCATAGAAAAGTTCTCAAACCATGTTTTGCATCCCATTCTCATGAATTATATTACTCACCCTAACAGAGGAACTAGACTTTTATTGCGGTCTTCATGATTCCTATGTATGATGGGTACATATAATTAGATCATACAGAGAACCAAACATGTACCACGTGTCTTAAATGTGATATGAGTCCAAATGAGGTATGATTAATACAGAGACTAAATATCTAATGGCTCAGATGTCGGCAATCTGGTTCCAATTGGCAATCTGGTTCCAATTCCTGTGCTAATTCTCACCTTGTGGCATCTAATCTCACTCCTCCTCCTCCTGTGGAAACCATGGGTGTCTTCTAGCAATTGTTTATCAATGTGCATTTCAGGCAGATTAGATATTCACAATCACTCTCACCCACTCTGGAACCCACTGCAAGCACAAGCACTGGAAATGCTGCCTATGTGTGGGCCAATCCTACAGGAAAAAAACAATTTCCACTGTACTGCATACACGTTGGAGATGGGAAACGTGAGATCATCTGCTATAGCAAGCATATAGAAAGCAGAAGGGCTGGTTGCTGGCTCCAACAGCCTTAATAAAATCCCTTTTATTACCCAGACGTAACACCTCCCCCCCCCCCCCCCCACACACAAATGTCCTGGCATTCTCAAGGTGGAAGCCTGGCATCCTTCACTGGAACCCATTCATGGAAGCCCTTGGTGAGCCATGGTCCTTGCCTCCTAACTGCCCAACAGGAACAATTCAAGTAGCTGGTATTTTCATGGTTAGGTTATTATCAATTGCAGCAGTTCTGAAAGTAGCCTGACTTGCTGGTTCTAGAGTGTCTCCTGGAAATCCCCCCCCCCCCCAATGTTCAAGATAGAAAAAAAACCACTTTAATATTCCTGTCTCTCCTCCTATTTGGAGGCATCTTCCTATAAAACGGCCATCTTGACTTTAAAGAAGTTAGAAGCTTGTAGGGCAGGGCGAGCTTTCCTCTCTCCTTAAGCAAGAGGCTTGTTTGCAAAGCTCTCCCAGCACAGATTGATTTCCCTGTATTAGCTACTGTTTATTTTGGTAGAAATCCACATACACTGTATTGCCAAAAGTATTTGCTCACCCATCCAAATAATCAATCAGGTGTTCCAATCACTTCCATGGCCACAGGTGAATAAAATCAAGTACCTAGGCATGCAGACTGTTTTTACAAACATTTGTGAAAGAATGGGTCGCTCTCAGGAGCTCAGCGTGGAACTGTGATGGGAGGCCACCTTTGCAACAAATCCAGTTGTGAAATTTCCTCGCTCCTAAATATTCCACAGTCAACTGTCCGCTGTATTATAAGAACATGGAAGTGTTTGGGAACGACAGCAACTCAGCCACGACGTGGTAGGCCACGTAAACTGATGGAGCGGGTCAGTGGATGCTGAGGCGCATAGTGCGAAGAGGTCACCAACGTTCTGCAATCGCTACAGACCTCCAAACTTCACGTGGCCTTCAGATTAGCTCAAGAACATTGCGAGGTGGACCAACGTCATATTGAACCCTATGGATTAGGGATGGCATGTTACTTACTGTCAGTTCATATGTGAGTAAAGGCAGGTGAGTGAATACTTTGGCAATATAGTGTATTTATAGAGAGCGGACCCACGGGATTTTAGATAAAGAAAAACAGATACTTATTGAAATGATTTTCACCTAAAATTAATACAGAGAATTCAAGTATTTTTTTTTCCTGGCTTGTAATGAACAGCTGATGAACCTTGTTTCAAAAGAACAGCAGTTCCATGTAGAAAAGATTAAGGCATATTTCTGCACCCAAGGAAATGGTTGCTTACTGCAAGGAAACTTACATTTTAAAAACACTATTATGCAAAATAGTCCTTGAGAAAAAACAACAAAGAATGGAGTAGCTCCTACAGGAAGCTTTGTAGTTCTTTGGTTTGTGCTCAGTGGATCCCTGCAGGTAATTGCAGAAAGAAAGAAAAAAAATCACATTTTCTTCATGTGTCCGCACAAATTAAACGGACTGCGTCATCCAATGAAATATGGGACAGTTTATTAGAAAAGTCTTAGAGAAGTTAGCCAGCTTTGCACAGATAAGGCACTCCCAGTGTTATGGCAATTTAAAACACTGTTTGATGAAATGACTCATGCGATGGTAAATATGGCTGTGGGCATGTCCTCCAATTCCATGATCTTTATCTGTATACCACTGAAGAAAGGAAAAACAAAAACATCAATTATAAATGGCCCCTGTCACAAAACAGGAACACTGCAAGAATTCAGAACTCCCTTTGCTTCATATCAGAGCAAATAACACAACACAATACAATACAATACAATACAATACAATACAATACAATACCAGAGTTGGAAGGGACCTTGGAGGCCCTCTAGTCCAACCCCCTGCCTAGGCAGGAAACCCTATACCATCTCAGACAAATGGCTATCCAACATCTTAAATACTTCCAGTGTTGGGGCATTCACAACTTGTGGAGGCAAGTTGTTCCACTGATTAATTGTTCTCTCAGAAAATTTCTCCTAAGTTCTAAGTTGCTTCTCTCCTTGATTAGTTTCCACCCATTGCTTCTTGTTCTGCCCTCAATTGCTTTAGAGAATAGTTCAACCCCCTCTTCTTTGTGGCAATCCCTGAGATATTGGAACACTGCTACCATATCTCCCTTGGTCCTTCTTTTCATTAAACTAGACATACCCAGTTCCTGCAACCTTCCTTCATATGTTTTAGTCTCCAGTCCCCTAATCATCTTTGTTGTTCTTCTCTGCACTCTTTCTAGAGTCTCCACATCTTTTCTACATCGTGGCGACCAAAACTGGATGGCATATTCCAAGTGTGGCCTTACCAAGGCATTATAAAGTAGAATTAACACTTCACGTGATCTTGATTCTATCCCTCTGTTTATGTAGCCTAGAACTGTGTTGGCTTTTTTTGGCAGCTGTTGCACACTGCTGGCTCATATTTAAATGGTTGTCCACTAGGACTCCAAGATCTCTCTCACAGTTGCTACTATTGCTACAATCTATATTTGAGGTGATAAAACACACATCCCGCATGCTGGATAAAGAAAAACAGCATTTTTACACCACTGAAACCAGAACATAGTGAAAACATTTGAAAGAAGTTGATTTGGTTTGTTTGTGGGCTAAAAATGGTAAATCCCAATTTTAATTTGCAGTAAAAATTTACAGGATCCTTCCAACTATAGATTGTTTCACATTTTGTAAATTTCATAGACTGAAAGTTCCATTGAAGTCAAGTGGTCATCCTATGATAATCATGATAATGGTGACTCTTGGTCAACATCTAATATTTACGCATACTAAAAAGGTCAGAAGACAAGATAATACTTGAGGATGGGGTAGGAAAAGATGGAAGGGAAATACTGTGTTCTGACTGTCTCCTTCTGAAAGGGAAAAAAGGGGGTTCGAGGGGCTTTGCTTCCAGATACTACATGTCATAAAACTGCTGCCTGAGAACTGATTAAAATCTTCCCCATGCTAGAAATCTGTTCTTGCTTTATAGAAGTTATAAACACCGAACCTTCTGTTTTTTCTTTACCGTGGCCATATGAATCCTCAAAATGTAATTCCTGCCTTAAGCTTAGCATCCAGAGCAAAAGGAAGCTATAACTAACCACCACTATTTTGAGCTGGGAAACTGAGCCTAATTTAAGAAGTGTCCTATTAGAGTGAGGGAAACTAGAAGTGGGTGAGGCTGCTGCCCTCTTTAACAGGTCCATGCGCTATTTATGCCAGAGGCAATGCTATACAAAGAGGCTCCTTGAAGCAAGAATAGGTTTCTTCCAATCCCCCCCAAAAAGAAAGATGTGCTGCACTACATTACATTTCACCCCCAAATACTCTGGTCAAACATATTTGTATTTCCTGATGGGATAGGGGCAGGAGTGAAATTCAGCAGGATTTGAGAGGTTCTGGAGAACCGGTAGTTTTGAGTAGTTTGGAGAACCGGCAAATGCCACCTCTGGCTGGCCCCAGAGTGGGATGAGAATGGGGATTTTGCAGTATCCTTGCCCTGCCACGCCCACCAAGCCACACCCACAGAACTGGTAGTAAAAAAAATGAACTTCACCATGGGATAGGGGGAAGCAGATCTGAACTAAGAAAACCTCCAAATGGCAGCCAATTAGTAAAGATTCCCTGTGTTTCTTTGCTACAGATTTTTGTAGCCCAGATCTGCTCGTCCTAGATTAGGCCAGAAAGAAATTTGGTAGATTAGTCACATTGTTTGTAGAAAAGTTGAATGTTGGTATTGCACACATGCTGTGGACTTCAGGTTAGTGTTTAACTCCAGTTAGGACAGGAACAATATCTGACAATTGCACTTTTACAATTATAATATAGATAATACTGCTATGTTGTAGATAGTATTAGCACAACTATGCCAGACTCTAATTGAAGGCCTGGCCAAATATCCCTTCATCCACTTTTATGGGTCTATGCCAGAGGTGGGTTGCTCCCGGTTTGGCCTGGTTCGGCTGAACCGGTAGTGGCGGTGGCAGGAGGCTCTGCCCACCCGCCCGGATGCTTCTGCGCATGCACAGAAGAATTGTGTATGCAAGCACAAGTGGACTGGTAGTAAACTGGTTAGCAACCCACAACTGGTCTATGCACCTCTTGTGTGATGGGTTCCAAGGAAAGAGGGATGCATTTCAGAGGTAACTCATTTTGGATAGTTCGGGTGAGACAAAGAAGGTGAAGGCATCCTCTCTGTGATAGTTTTCTGAGCATACGCTTGCATAGATAGCAGACTGCTTTAGTTTGGCAAGATTCTGCCTATAGGCATGGATCGATAAAGACATCTTCTTAGAAGAGTCACTGTGTATCCTTTGACGCCTGACATCTGCAACTTTCAACAATAGGTAAGAACATTTGGGAGAAGATGGGGTTTGCGTAACCATAACAACAGTTTAGTTGCTCTCATCAGCAAGCCCTTTGTGTGCTGGCAGACCAGGCAGCACCCACAAGCACCAATATGCCCTTCATTCCACAATGCTCCACAAGGTCTCTGGTTCTGCCTAGTTTCTCTTGAAAGAGCATTTTAAAAGAAAAATAAATTAAGAAGCTACAGTTTCTAGGGCTGTAGTTATTTAGAAGAGTAAATAACCACACTCCAAATTCTACCGGGATAGTTACAAACATCCTGAGGGACTAATTTACTTTCTGATAAATGAGTGTTCTATGCATTGGCCATGCTCATTACTGAACCATTCTGAGGATGGGCAAGTTTCTATTTGGTGAACGTACTCATTGTATATCCACAGTACCTCAGTTGGAGGAAAACTAAATCGGTGCATTAAAAAAGAGGGGTGGATTAAAAATGTTACTAATGAGGTTGGGGAAATAAATGGGCATGTGTCTAGGATTGATATGGAAAGAATGACATATTTTTTGAGATTTCAGAACGTTTCTGAGGAATCTGGTGAATGCCTCCCTGATCTTATGAGCACGATTATAGCAGACTATTTACAAAAACCTAAGGATGAGATCAGTGGGGACATTGACCTAGCTTATAGAATAAACTCAGCATATGCCAGGATAAATGAAGTGCCTAGAGAGATACATGTGAAATTTGTTAGAAGGTCAACCAGAGAGGAAATCCTGAAAGTGCAGAGAGAAAGTCCGTTAATCTACCAACAAAAAACGGTTGCTATCTTGAAGCAGATCCCTAGAAAGATTAGAGATGCAAGAAGGAAATTTTCCTTCTTGTCTAAAACATTGTTTGATCATGGGATTTGGTTCAAGTGGGTGACACCCGAAGGGATGCTGGTGTTCTGGGAAGGAGGAAGAGTGAGGATTAAAACAGTTGCGGAGGCGGAAGCCTTTCTTAAAAAACATTCCTCTATCCTGGGGGAAGATCCAGGGGGGACGGAGGGGGCCACGGCCCTGCCCACTGGGGGCCAGGGAGGAGAAAAAGAAGATACAATTGCCAAGAGACTTAGATCGAAAAAATAACTTTGCCTTGACTTTTTTTTGAACAACTTTGCATAATATTTGTATTTGGATTTTTTGTAAAGGACTGACAGTATAGAAATGAGAATTTAGGTATATGTACGTGCTTTCACTTTGTAGTGTTATGAAAAATGTTTTTTTTTTAATTGTTATCAATGTATTTTGAGGTCTCGGAAGGGCCGACGACTCTGACGTGAATGCTCTCAAAATTTCTTTGTATCCCTTACCCCACCCTATAGAAAAAATGTAAAACCAATAAAACTTTTTCAATATAAAAAAAAAAAAAGAGGGGTGGGAGGGAGAAACCCTTTGCTTTCTACTTTGTATCTTCTCCCATTCCAAATGCTCAAAAATACTTTCTATTATTGATGCTGCCCATAACTGGAGCAAATGAAGCCAACTGTTCGGACCCAGGTTCCCCGAGAGCATGAAGCAAACTCCTTGTCCCAACAAAACCCCTTCTATTAAGTTACTGTGAATTCTGCTCATTCACATCCAGCAAAGTCTTTCAAGGGAGGATTTACAGTCACATACCTTATCTGGCTGGGAGAGATGAGAAGCTGATATCTGCAAAACTTGGCAAGGAGTTTCAGGGAGTCACAAACCAATTAAGGGAACTAATTGTCTCCTGCAAACTCCACTCCCCTTTTGCTCCTCTTTTATTTCCTCTGGTAGGGGCCATTCATCGTCCATCTGACCTTACTCCCAAATTGACCCCTGTTCTTTAGCTGTTCCCTTCGTCTGACAACTCTGCGCATGCGCACACTGGGAACAGCTCCAGCTGTTCATCTGCCTCACTGATGTCTGATTCTGAAGGCAGCTGATAACTGTCAGATGGACCTGGCCCCATCTCTGCCTCCGACACAGAGCACTCACCAGAGCCTTCCCCAGACTCCAGGACTGGCCCATGTTCCTCTCCAACCTCCTCATTGCCCAAATCTGCTGCCATCTCTGCTGGCTGCTGGTTGGCCAAAACACCAACTCTTCACTTTAAAGGAAGTGCACATGTATCTATTTCTTACACTGTCATATGTGCAACACTGATTTTGGTGATATGAACCTAGCCTCCTCCTCTTATACAGATAATCTTTGACTTATGGCCAGTGCTTAGTGACTATTCAAAGCCCGACGAACCCTCCCTCAAGACCTCGTAGGAAATTATGATCTGGTTCCAAAGTTACAATGGTCACCTGCGGTCACATGACTGCATTTTGGGTGCTTGAAAAACGGTCCACATTTATGGTCATTTGCAGTGTCCTGCGATTATGTGATTGCAATTTATGGTGTTTTTGCCCAAAGTGGGCATTTATTCCTAGTTTTCAGCAAAAAAAGCCCCATAACATCAAGTGGGCTCACTTAAAGACCCCAAAGTTGACAATGATCATGATGATTTACTTAATGACCACTGCAAAAAAGGTAATAAAATCAGGTGATCATGGGATCACCTGCTTTACAACTATCATGACTTATAATGGGCAGGCTCCATTAAAGCTGTGAGTTGAGGGCTATCTATATTCATTTTCTTCACTGAAAATGTAAACCAACATGTATGCTAAGCTTCTGATGAATCCCTTCACATACCATTGCTTGGAAATCCACCTCTGCGTCCACCAGAGCTTTTGAAATCTGGGCTGCTTGCTGAAAATGAACGTTATCTAGGAAGTAAGAACAGACAAACTGTCACAATAAATAGCAATAGCACATAGACTTATATACCGCTTCAGAGAGCTTTACAGCCCTCTCTGTTTACAGAGTCAGCCTATTGCCCCCCCAACAATCTGCGTCCTCATTTTACCAACCACAGAAGGATGGAAGGCTGAGTCAACCTTTAGCCTGGTGAGATTTGAACTGCCAAATTGCAGACAGAGCGCAGTCAGCAGTAGCAGCCTGCAGTACTGTACTCTAACCACTGTGCCACCGAGGCTCATAAAAGCAGACTTAGATGGAAAGAAAGAAGGGAGTACTCATCATACTAGAGTTTTACTAGAGATTTACGAGACATGCAAGTCCTCAAGGCCGTTGCTTTTCTTGGCTTTGTTTTGTTACTAGTAGACCTATGACCAATGAGGTCTAGCTCTGCTTACCATCTGCTGTTCCGTGGATCAAGAGATAGTTGACCATTTGGAAGTTTTCTGCTCTGGCCATAACTGTAGAGTTCTAAAATGAAAACATAAATAAACGATATAACCCTCTATGTGAGTGACTCAAATACATATTAATACAACAAACTGCTATTTTAAATCAAAAGGAAAATAAAGGCTGCGTCTGTATGACCATGGTATTCATACAGCATTCGTAAATGTGAAAACCCCTCTGCGCCTGTCATGAAGATGCCCTTATGTTGACGTCAGAAGGCAACAGATGCAGCTGTTCCTTCTGAAGGGCTGCTGGGGCCCGTTTGCCAAGATCCAAAGTTCTGCACCAGCAATGAAAACAAAAGCTTCAACTATCATCGACATTATCCAAAAGCAGAACGCTGATGGAAAAATGACACTTCTGGATCTTATTTTACTTTCTGAGAACAGAAACGGAAAGGTTGTGGATTCACTTAGAGAAGTTTATAAAAATAAACTTTTTAACTTGCAAAGCTGATGTTCTAATTACTGCGCCTGAGTCTTAATAGAAAAATATAACTTCTTCATTTAGCTAAATGGCTGGACACAAGTATCGGACACTTTTGGATAACTAAACGGTTGCATAAAAGCTACTGCTACTTATGCTCTGAAGATAAATTGCAAAATACAAATGTAAATGTGTGTGAATCAAAACATAACTTAGAGAAGTTACTTCCCCACTGATGCTCATTGGTAAAAAGAGCTCTCTGATATGTGTGCTCATCCAGGGTCTTAATACCTGTTCAAACTATCTGTATAAAACTGTTTTGTAAATTTAAAAAATTATTTCGCACATATATATCATGCCCACGGATTGGTGGCAGCCACTGCGTTCAACCCTGCAAAGCTGTGCATGCATGTGTTTGTGAAAGCTCACATCCCACTTGCCAACTTTGTGTTGACAGCACAGGCTTCTAGCTTAGGGGAATAAACAGAAATAACTCCATGCCTGTTGTTCCCCTTTCGTGATTAGTACCATCAAGGTACTTTCGTTCCCCTTTCGTGATTAGTACCATCAAGGTAAACACAACTTGACGCTTTTCAGAAGGAAGACAACTCAGTTTCCCACATGCAGTGAGTAGTGCGCAAAACATGTGTAAAACTAAAGTATGACACTGCAGAAAGTTGAACACTGCATTTCCCTGTGGTTCTCCAGTGCTCCTCTTTGGGACTTGCAGTGCTCAGCATGGATGTTCTCTATAGCAGGGGTCTCCAACCTTTGCAACTTTAAGTCTGAAGGACTTCAGCTCCCAGAATTCTCCAGCCAGCAAGCTGGCTGGAGAATTCTGGGAGCTGAAGTCCTTCAGACTTAAAGTTGCAAAGGTTGGAGACCCCTGCTCTATAGAATCCAGTGACAATCAAGAAAGAGACAATCTATGCTATATTTTGGTACCTCTGACCTCATTTTTTTTTCACCCTTCAGTTGTTCAATTTGTTGACTGTGAACAATGGGAGGAAGGGAAATAAGTTTTGAATATAACTTATTGCCAATAATTAAGACCAGCCAAAAATGGACTCACCATCCTCAACTACTCTTTATTAAGCCACATTTGTCTAATTCTTCTCAAATGAATCTTTACGAGGGAGAATCTGACTCAGGGCTCTCACACGTAAGGTTTCAGGGAGCTTTTTCAGCCAAGGCTGAAAAATGTCATTTTCATGTCAATCCAGCGGTAAAAATGCCCTCTGCTCCCCTTTAACACCAAGGCCACAGCAAGGAGTGCTCGCTTTGTGAAAAGATCAAGCAGCAGTCAACATTTTACCAGCACTCAATAAACAAGTTAATATTTGGCTGGAATCTGAAGGTCTCTTTCCCTTTGGCATATTTCTTGGATAATAGAATAAATGTCATACCAGTACAAGATGGCATATTTACAAAATTGTACCCTGTTTTGCATAACCTAATGATGCAGCAGTTCTTGAGGAATGAACATTTCAAATCTGCTAGGAGAAGATTGCCAAATCTATGACTGCTTCGAATACTTGCCAACAGCATATCAAATTCAGAGAGATCTGCAAAACAACCTCTTTCACAAGTTTAACAGTCTCCCCCCCCTCCCCCTCCAGTGCATGGTCTTCTGGCAGCACATGACAGCTACTATCTGCATCCCCCTTCCTTCCCACCCACCCCCAAGTCATCAATTCAGCCCCTCCCCTCCCCTCCCTTTGCACATGTCAGTCTGCTTTCCTTCAGGCCTTCTCTTGATCCTCCTTTGGGGAACTGTTCAGTTTTAGGGCTCATCTACCTGGCTTAAAATCTCTTCTAGTTTGCAATCCTGCAAAGACTTGTGGAGCTATTTGTCCACAACACACGTGGCATTATTCTTACTGGGTTGACTACATCCGGCTCTCCACCTTGTTTTATTTTACAAGGCTTGTTCCAGTGCTGAGCACTGCAGCACAACTTGTGCAAAATTGAACAGCCCAAAGCCCCTGACTTGGGGCTGCTTCACACACCGTCATCACCTGATGACGGCCATATCAAGTGAGGATATTTAAAGGCGAGGCCTCGATCCAATGCAATAGGCAGCCTGATTTTAGCACCGATGCCACCTCACAATCTCTGGTCACAATGAATCCCTTTGAATGTCCACATGTTCAGCTCCTGGGGACCTCCCTGGAGTACGCACTTGAATACATTAGACACCAGTGTGTTGCATCCCCAAAGATTAAGAGTTGCTGGTGATGATGTGATGCAGGTGCCCCAATTGGTATGATCAGCTTTGAACAGAAATCACTTGTCATATGAAGACAGACACTGTAGGTCTAAACCGGGTTTTAAACTGGGTTTCACAAAAGCAGCACTCTTAAATGGTGGGTCAGTACTACATATCACTATGAAACGCATAGGCTCCAGGACAGCTTGCCTGCAGCCTTAATAATCACAGAGATTGGGACTGTAAATTCCAGGCAGCATGGTTTTATTTCCTTGGGAAAATAAGTAGGAATTCTTGGAATGGCAATCCAATGCATGATCATCCATTTAATAGCAACATTAGGGAATGGGCTCCTTAACTTGGAGAATACAAGACAGAATTCTGTAAAGGAGCTTCTGCCTATACAATTATCTATACTAGAAAGATTTTTCCACCATAAGAATTAAATACTAAACTCCTGGCACTGTTATAGTTGATTCTGTAGATTCTACACAGAGCTAATTGCCTTTAGGAAGAATTTTGGTGGAAGGAAGGAAGGAGGGAGGGAAGGAGGGGAGGAGGGAGGAAGGAAGGAAGGAAGGAAAGGAAAGGAAATATTAGGATCACTGACAGTGAGGCTATTCTGAGGAGATATTTTTATGTTTTTTGTAGACAGGAAGGGGTGATAACAGGGCAATTCATTATGCCATGATAAGAAGAAAACTTGAGCCACTGAAGGGGAGAAATCTACTCCAGATAACATCTCAAACCAAGAAAGATTTTCATTCCTTGCTACTTATAACGTGAACTGAATTAAACATTTCTTCCCTTAGGGGATTCGCAATAATTCTCTCCCGTATCTCCATCCCTCCATAACTTTCAAATTCTCCAATTTAATCCTCTGAGTAACACACTGGAAACCTTTAGCTTTTGGGTACTGGCAGTTTCAACGTGGACACTGCCAGCAATGAATGCCATGCCAAGAGAAGTCGACTCCTGGCAAAAAGAAAGATTACACAGTCCTCTGGAGCCATCTGTGCTGTGAAGCTGCAGAGTGACACAGTGCGCCCAGAGCACTAACATTTCAATCTGTAGAAAGTTAAGAGACTTCCAATTCCATAAGGGCTCTGTGGCTCTGCTGCTCTACCGAGTGACTTATTAGAACCCAAAACTATTCGGCAAGCAACCTTCTTCCCCAAATATAGCAAGCACGGAGGGGTAGGATAGGATAAAGATTCCATAACTAGTTGGACTTAAATTAGAAAGTTTAAGACAACTTTTTAAAGTTTAAATCTCTCACCGAGCTGAAAGAAGGGCAGTAAGTCACCAAATGGCCAAACTGTGACTCCAGGGTTCCCCCCCACCCCACCCCACCGCGGAGACTGTAACACAGGGGTCCCCAAACTTGGCAACTTTAAGACTTGTGGACTTCAACTCTGGAGAATCCTGGGAGTTGAAGTCCACAAGTCTTAAAGTTGCCAAGTTTGAAGACAATTTCTTTCATAACTTGATAAAAACAATGAAAGAACTCTCCTGGACAGGATCAGGCCAAATTTACCTCACAAAGACCTTTGATTCAGCTGCTTGAAGGAAAGTCACAAAGAGGACGTGGAGTTAACAGCTGCTGCCTACATCTGATCCTTATTTAAAAGTAGCCTATCTATGATTCAGGAGGTAGCTTTTAAAACAAGGGGCCTAGCTATATACGAGACTGCCTCCTGCCCCATACATCCCTTCGTCCAATCCGCTCCCACAGAGAGGGTCTTCTTCGGGTGCCGTCGGCGGGGCAATGCCGGTTGGCGACACCCAGGGGAAGGGCCTTCTCTGTGGCGGGCCCGGCCCTCTGGAACGACCTACCCCCCGACCTCCGTACTATCTCGGACCTCCGCCTCTTCCGCCAACGTCTTAAGACGTATTTATTCCAACAAGCCGGCCTAGGATAGCCCCCCGTTTCTGACTTTTTAAGGAAAAATAATTTATAATTTGGCAAAGGTTTTAACATTGGGTTTTAGCACGGGTTTATTAATTTAATACATTTTAATTGATATTTATTGTATTTTGTGTTTTTAAATAATGCCTGTGCGCCGCCATGGGTCCTACCAAGGAGAAGGGCAGGGTATAAATTTAATAAATAATAAAAAATAATAATAAGGAGTGCTCACAAGTTTGAAAGCCGTTTCAAAAAATAAATAAATAAATAGCAGGGAACAGCACCACTGAGGGCAGGGAGTTCCAACAATTCATTATGAACGTGTAAACAAGTCCTTTCTTTTGCTAGTCCCAAATTTTCCCACATGTTCTTTCACGCCATGATTCTCCTCCTGCTAAGGGGAGGGGTGGGGGAAAGACTGTTCAATTTTTTTATTTTTATTTTACATTATGCATGACTTTCAACACTTCACCCGTCATGTCTTTTTCTTTCTCATCTTCACACCAAGCTTTTTGTTTTGCTTTTTTAGAGACAGCCATAGGCGACTACAGTAAATGAGGACCTTCAAGTACAAGTGGCAAGTTTTACACCACGGTATACATTTCATCGCTAGTTGCACCTCATCAATTGTTTTGAATGTCCTTTTCTTTGCCTTTTTTAGTTTTTTTTTGGCTTGTAGTACTATTTCTGAGGGGTGGTAGCCAGAAAGGTGTAGTCAAGAGTAGACTGTAGACTGTAGAATTCGATAATGGCATTTAAAAAAAAGTTTAAAGCTTTCCCCTGTCCAGTGGTATCTGCCTCAAGTGCAGTGTCTCTCAACCTTGGTCACTTGAAGATGCCCGGACTTCAACTCCCAGAATTCCCCAGCCAGCATCCGCTGGCTGGGGAATTCTGGGAGTTGAAGTCCGGACATCTTCAAGTGACCAAGGTTGAGAGACACTGCTCTAGCAGGAAGAGGTCATTTCTGTTGGGGATATCTCCTTTAGGAGACAAAAAAATTGTGCAGCAGAATTTGCAGCAAGAGAAACCATTGCTAGTAGACACACGAATAGAGTCTCAGACACTGATAGTAAAAACAAGCAGCTTTACTTGTGATGTAAAATTAAATGACTGCTTCACAAGCAGTGATAGAAGGCGTTGAATCAAATGCAGTCCTTAACTCAAAACCAATTGCTTATAGTTGCAATCCACGATTCTTCCTTGTACTGTAAAGTCAATCAGTCAGTCAGTCAGAGTGAGCAGAGAGAGAGAGGGAGCTCCTGGCTTCCTCTTATTGCTGAGTTAATTACAGCAGCTAATTACATTCAAACATGTAACATTTAAAGTGACAGGGACCATTTATAATCATGGCTCATATATATTGCCAACCCAACACTAGGATTATACTCCTAACGATTTCCATTTCATAGCTGAGGGAGCCAGCGTTGTCTGAAGACATTTGTGTAGTCGTATGGCCAGCATGAGGCCCACAGAACCTTTGCCTTCCCACCAAAGTAGTACCTATTTATCTAGTCCCAGTTCCATGTCCATGGAGAGTCTTTCAGGAGGCAACTGGACTTTCTTGGGCTTTGTGTGTGTGTGTATGTGTGTGTGTGTGTTTTAACAAGAAAGTCCAGTTGTCTCCTGAAAAAGCACCTTTGAGACAACCATGACTTGGATGACTGAGAATCTCCTTAGACTTTTAGCTGGGCACTTTGGGGTGAATACCCTCAAATCGCGTAGGGGTATGAATGGATTTCCAGAAAAATTGCAAACTACAGGAACCATTTGCGCTTCCGTTTGAGATGCAGACAACACAAAGTCATCCCCAACAGCCTGCACCTGTCTTCAACAGTGAAGGGACCCAGGGCAGAAACATTATGCAGTCAAGAAGGCTCCACACCCATTTGCACTACTCAGGTGACCCAGATAAACCTCCAAGTGGCCTCAACGACTCTCTAAAAGACTGCCAAGTGACGCAATGATAAATAGGATTATAACCTCTGGGCTGCAAATAGTATTCAGATTACCTTAAATCGCAAAGTACAACTTGCTGCCATCTAATGGTTGCCTAGATTATTGCAATGCAGAGATGGTAGACAAGAGTGTCTACCAAACCCAAATCTCTATATAAGGGTATATCAAATAGCATACCAAATTCATTTCCGTAATTTAAAAAAAAAAACAGTTTTGCAAAAGTTATTTATAAATATTTATATTCTAATAGAGAGCAGATGGAATCCATATTCCAAACAAATGCAGTCACCTAACCTCTACAGTATAGCAAAACACTGTAAATAATTTAGGAAACATCTGGAATACATTAACAACACTCAACAGAAACTGTTAGGATATTCTTCACCTAGAACAATTATTGCTTCTGATGTCCTAAACAAATTACCATATAACCACTCCTCTAGAAGAATAGGAAGGGAGGGGGGAAGGACTGCTATCACAGCCTGATTCTCATCTTCCCCACATGTTCTGTAAGACTTGTTGTGTGTGAGTGTGATCCAAAGTTTATGGTAGAAGTGCAGAGAAGAAAGGTTGAGTGAGATTCAGCTTGCACCGTTTTATTTTTGCACAGTAAAAAGTGAAAGACATTTTCTTACCTCATAGAAATCCAGGTTATCATTTTTTTCAGGCAAGCCCATGTAGCGTTCAGTATATATAGAATCTAGGATGGAGGGGAACACATAAAGGCGACATTATGCAATAGCTAAAGGGTCTGCTTGCTTATTTAACTCTGGTGTTCATCGGCATCTATTTTACCAATATAGTGAATGCTTTTATTGTGCTAAGTTTCCCCCCAAATTTACTGTTTTTTTAATAATAGGCACTGGAGATAATCACATTTTTAAATATTCAGTATGCAGTTGTCCCTAGCAACAGCATTATTAATTATTCTCAGCAAACTTATGCCAAAGTAATATTATTCTCTCATCAACTGGAAAGAAAACGGAAGTTTTACTAAGTCTGTTTTCTCTGGCTGAATTGCAATAAACTAAGGTTGCTATCAAAACAGGGCTATTTCTTTTATGGTCATCAAACCATCAAAATAAACCATGGATTATTTCTTGATTCCCCCCCACCCACCCACTTTCAGCATATTGTTTTTTTATTTCATTTTAAGTTTGTTTATTTCACTGTAAGCATTTAAAAAAAAAAAAATCCCAAACAAAGAGATTCTGGCAGTGTGTGTGTTGTGCTATGACATTTTTGGGCATTCCCTTGGGTACCTCACTCATAACCATAAAAAAACCTAGATGATTTGTCAATCTCCCCAAAACCTTGCCCAGTCCCTATGTAATTGACAATCGCTGTACCTTACCCAATTCTAGTTTAAAGTGGTAGTTAAGGTTTTAGACAAGGGGTTCCCAAACTTTTTGCTATACCTCCCTTTACTGTAACCTTATTGTACACATCTCCCCTAAAAATTCAAACACCAAAATGAAAACAACTGAATGCAATGCAATGAAACTTTGGGAAATGTGGGTTTATTAACCAAAGGGTTGTTCACACCTCTTCTGAACTTTATACGCACCTCCCCCAAGCAACTCATTGGGGAACCCCAGATAAGACTTGTGTGTGACTAGATAAAGGTAAGAGTAAAGGTACCCCTTGCATATATGTGCTAGTCGTTCCTGACTCTAGGGGGCGGTGCTCATCTCCGTTTCAAAGCCAAAGAGCCAGCGCTGTCCGAAGATGTCTCCCTGGTCATGTGGCCGGCATGACTAAACACTGAAGGTGCACAGAACGCTGTTACCTTCCCACCAAAGGTGATTCCTATTTTTCTACTTGCATTTTTTCATGCTGTCAAACTGCTAAGTTGGCAGAAGCTGGGACAAGTAACGGGAGCTTACTCTATTATGTGGTGCTAGGGATTCGAACTGCCGACCTTTCTGATCGACAAGCTCAGTGTCTTAGCCACTGAGCCGCCGCATCCCTCTAGACCCAGGTTTAAATTCTGGATCAGCCATATAGGACATCGGTAGAGTCTGTACTACTCACTAGGTGAGATCCAATTTTGCGCTTCAATCAGTAGAAGCAAGTCCACCAACTAATAGGAAGGAGATTTTCCTTTCTCCAGAGCAAGAAAATGCACAAACTGTCCCAGAAAAGGAGATGGAGAAAGTCCTGATAAATTAGAAGGCATCTGGTAGCATGACATTATTTCAAATATTTCACCACTTTGCAGGCTTCCAGCAAAGGAAAAGTGGAAGAGGGACCATATTTGCTGCCTTGAGCTCCTTGATGAAAGGAGGGATAGAGAGGGCTTAAAAATAAATACTCCCAGCACTCTGCAGTTGGCATACTGGAAATCATTTAAAAGAGATTGCTGCCTGTATAGGCATGTCATGAGTATTGCCTCTTGATACACAGATTTCTGTAACATTTCAAAATATAGAACAAAACTATGGTTTTTCTGGAGATAGCAAGCTCCTTTGCAATGGGTGCAATCTATGAATAATTATGCATATTCTAATACACAATTATTTTTTAAAAACTCAACGGTAAAATTTAACCGTTGAAGGTAGGACAGAGGAAGTTATCACTGATATTCAAAAGGAAAACATGAAAAGAGGGGTCTAATTACACAAATGCCATCCTTTCTGACTTCCAGCAACCAAATCATGTTTTCTCATAGCAGAAACTAGAGAAGCCATCGCAAAGCTTACCCAATCAACTGATAATTAGAATCAAAATATGGGGCAGAAATATACAGCTTTAATGTTCCAAATATTCCCCTTTGGGAGTTTTTAGAACATCGAGCAAACTAATAATAAGTGTTTGATAATACTTTAGTATACATAAGAGGCAACCATCCATATCATTCAATTGGTAAATATTCTAATAAATGATTAAAATTGTGACCCTTCTTTCCAGATCTCATTGTAATAAAGGAACTCGCTAACAGTGCCAACAAATTCTATGACATTCAGAAATGATCCTTCCACAACTTGGAACACATGGCACTTTTGAGGAATGCAAATGCAGACATTTGCATTATAGTAAAATTTCAAATATTAAGTAATTTTGTGCCATTTAAAGGTTAAGCAGATTATCTTCCTTTCAAATCCAAGTTTCCAGTAGGGGAAAAAATATATTAATCTAGGGACAGATTAATATAATACCTCACATGAGTTCAGGAAGGCAGACCAAATGGTAGCTTCATGTGGGAGAATTATATATCCAACTATTCATCCCCGATACCATTTCCCACTATGACTTCTGTGGTACTTGACAAAGGATCTTCCTACTTTATTGTGAATAAATAAACACACACCATAGTATTGCCAGCGGGAGACAGGCGCCACAGCTATTCCGCACTTGAACACTTGACTTCCGGCTCCTAGGACCATGGAAGTTACATAACCTCCATAAGACTGAGAGAAAAGAAACATTATAATTTCAAACAGATCAAGAGGGATACGAGAGAGAGAGGCGGGGGGGGGGGGAGAGGGAGAATAATAATAATAATAATAATAATTTAATTTTATAACCCGCTCTCTCTCCCCAAGGGGACTCGAGGCGGGGCACAGGCAATTAAAAATACAAAGAACAAAATACAGAATACAAACTACAAAATTAAAAGTGAATTAAATTATCCCTGCGCTAAAACCCATATGCTAAACTAAAAATTACCCCTAAAAACCCCTAACCTAAAAAGAGACTACCCAAGGCCGGCCAGGCGAAAAAAGTGTGTCTTTAATTTTAAGCGGAAGGAGCGGAGGTCCGTGGTTGTCCTAATATCGGGGGGAAGGTCGTTCCAGAGGGCTGGGCCCGCCACAGAGAAGGCCCTTCCCCTGGGCGTCGCCCGCTGACAAAGTCTAGTGGACGGCACCCGGAGCAGTCCCTCTCTGTGGGAGCGTATCGGCCGTGAGGATGTATGAGGCAGGATCCGATCCCGCAGATAACTAGGTCCCGAGCCATGGAGCGCTTTGAAGATGATAATTAACACCTTGAAGCGCACCCGGAAGACGACAGGTAGCCAGTGCAGCTCGCGCAAGAGCGGTGTTACGTGGGCAAACCTAGAGGTGCCCATAATTGCTCGCGCGGCTGCGTTCTGGACCAACTGAAGCCTCCGGGTGCACCTCAAGGGGAGCCCCATGTAGAGAGAGTTGCAATAATCCAGTCGGGATGTCACGAGAGCATGAGTGACTGTGCGAAGGGCGTCCCGATCCAATAGGGGGCGCAACTGGCGTACCAGGCAGACCTGGTAAAACGCCCTCCTGGCCACGGCTGTCACTTGATCTTCCATGGACAGCCGGGTATCCAGGAGGACACCCAAGTTGCGCGCCCCATCCACAGGGGCAAGATGTTCGCCCCCTATGGCCAGAGATGGAATCATCTGGTTGAATCGGGCAGCCGGAAACCACAGCCACTCGGTCTTGGTCGGGTTGAGCCTGAGTCCGTTACTTCCCATCCAGGTCCGCACGGCTTCCAGGCACTGGCACATCACCGCTACGGCATCGTTGGGGTGGTTTGGGGTAGATATGTACAGCTGGGTGTCATCAGCGTACAGATGGTACTCTACCCCAAAACCACGGATGATCTCACCCAGCGGCTTCATATATGCATTAAACAGGAGAGGCGAGAGGACCGACCCCTGAGGCACCCCACATGTGAGGGGTCTCGAGGTCGACCTCTGCCCTCCTGCCAACACAAATTGCGATCGGCCAGAGAGGTAGGAGGAGAACCACTGTAACACGGTGCCTCCCACCCCCAACCCCCCCAGCCGATGCAATAGGATACCATGGTCGATGGTATCGAAAGCCGCCGAGAGGTCTAATAGGACCAGGATGGAGGAACAACCCCCATCTCTGGCCCTCCAGAGATCATCGACCAACGCGACCAATGCCGTCTCGGTGCTATGCCCTGGCCGAAAGCCGGACTGGCGCGGGTCTAGATAATCAACTTCCTCCAGGTGACGGGGAAACTGTTGTGCCACCACACTCTCAACAACCTTCGCCAAAAAGGGAAGGTTGGAGACTGGACGGTAGTTGTTTAAAAGAGCTGGATCCAAAGAGGGCTTCTTGAGGAGGGGCCTCACCATAGCCTCTTTTAGGGAAGCAGGCAAGGAACCCTCACTCAAGGATGCGTTGATAACCTCTTGGAGCCAGCCTCGTGTCACCTCCCAGGATGCCAGTACAAGCCAGGAGGGACACGGGTCCAATAAACATGTGGTGGCTCGCAGTCGGCCACGTAACCTGTCCATATCATCGGAAGCAACGGAGTCAAACTCCTCCCAAACAAGATCCGCCTCGCGGCACTCCACTGGACCAGCAATGGGGGCTAGCTCGTTCTGTATCTGAGCGATTTTCTCCTGCAGAAAAGTCACAAATTCCTCTGCTCTACCCTGTAGTGGGGCTTCCCGCACCCTCTGTTGAAGGAGGGAGCGGGTCACCCTAAACAGGGCGGCAGGGCGGTTTTCTGCGGATGCTATGAGAGTGGCACAATGATGACGTTTGGCCACTCTCAGCGCCACAATGTAAGTCCGTAAATGGGCTCTTACCTGTGTCCGGTCAGATTCAGATCGAGTATACCTCCATCTTCTCTCTAGGCATCTCTTGTGGCGTTTCATCACCCTTAGCTCCTCGGTAAACCAAGGAGCCAGGGTGGCTCGCCGCCGCAAGAGAGGCCGCAAGGGCGCGACCCGATCCAAGGCTCCCACGGCCGCAGTATTCCATGCGGCCACGAGGTCCTCCATCGGGGCGCGGGTCAGGGGTACAGGAAGTGGCCCAAGCGCCGCCTGGAACCCGTCAGGGTCCATCAGGCGCCTGGGGCGGAACCAGATAGGTGACTCAGGTTCCGCCTCCCCGCGGTGGGGAGTAGCAGTTGGAAAGTCGAGCCGGAGAAGTGAGTGGTCTGACCATGACAAGGGTGTGATGACTATATCCCCTGTACCCAGATCACTCTTCCATTGGCCTGAGACAAAGATGAGATCCGGTGTGTGTCCACCCTCGTGGGTGGGGCCTTGAATTAATTGGGTCAGGTCCATGGCCGTCATGGAAGCCATGAACTCCCGAGCTACCGCGGATGATTCGCCCACCGATGGCAGATTAAAGTCCCCCATGACCAAAAGTCTGGGGGTCTCAACTGCCATCGTAGCGATCACCTCGAGGAGCTCGGGCAGGGCTGCTGCTACATAGCGGGGAGCCAGGTATACAACCAGCACGCCCAACTGCCTCCCTAGGCCCCACTTCACGCAGAGGGACTCACAGAAGGAGAGGGAGAGGGAGAGAATAGCTTTGTTTGGATCTCAGTTTGCTGAGCAATGAGGCAAGGCTTGTTCTAACACCACTTTTTGAGTAATAAAATCCTTAGTAAAACTTGCATAGTATCTTCGTATAAAGGGGTATAAAGGGAGCCCCATTAGTCTTAGTTTCAAAAAGAGACATCTCTAGGTTGGGCTAGGGAGAATGAGACATAGTCTCATGCTCTCCTTCATTTTATATAGCTGCCAACTTGGCATGCAACTCAGGGCAACCTGAATCAACTCACTTCTTCATAACTAAAACTTTGATTTAATAATAATAATCTCCCCAGAGGGACTCGAGGCGGGGCACAGGAAAATTAAAAAACAATAAACACAAACAGAATACATAATTTAAAATCACAATTAAACAAATCCTGCGCTAAAAACATCTATAAAAACTAAAAACTGTCCCTAAAACCCCTTAACACTACAAATAATTAAAATTACCCTAAAACCCCAGGACAGGGAGGCTATCCCAAGCCGGCCAGACGGAAAAAGTAGGTTTTCAATTTGAGACGGAAGGAGCGGAGGTCCGTGGTCGTCCTAATATCGGGGGGAAGGTCGTTCCAGAGGGCCGGGCCCACCACAGAGAGAGCCCTTCCCCTGGGTGTCGCCCGCTGACACAGTCTAGTGGACGGCACCCGGAGAAGCCCCACTCTGTGGGAGCGAATCGGCCGTGAGGATGTATGGGGCAGGATTAGTTAGCTGCCCAGAGTTGGTTATATGAGGGGTGGCTATAAAAATGTTTTTAATTAATTAAATAAGTGGCTAACTAACTAACTAACTAACTAACTAACTAACTAACTAACTAACTAACTAACTAACTAACCTGATGTAGGAGTTAAATTGTGATGATGCTGGGAGAGGGGAATTTAGATTGGTTATTGCAGATACAGGTTACATAAACAGATTACAAGTAATAATTCTATTGATTATCAGTTTTAATGTGTTGACCCAAAACATTGCAATTGTGGAGATCTTTTGAGATAGCCTGAAACCATTTGATGTATGTAAGTTCAACAATCTTTCACTTAAGAGTGTTTTTTCCTAAGATGATCATTTTAAGGTCTGCAATTAACTAGGAGACTGAAGTACTCTATCATTTTGACTTTGCTCTGACTCCTGATGTCAAACATGTGTCCATGAATTCTTCAGTATATGTGCAAAATTTATCCTATGTAGATAGAAACCAAAGGGGCAGATGCTGGTGCATATCACATTAGAGGACATCTCTGATTGTGTATGTGTACTTGTTGGGGCCCAAAATGGGACTGTTGGTATAAATTTGGGGATAAGCTAAACATCTGGGTTTGTTCCAGGGCCTGGTTCCCATCATTATCCTGTTGGTTTTTGTTGCATGTGAAAATCTGCTTCAGGTTAGATGGTTTTTCATATGCAAACATGGGTCTGAAAAAATATAGCATCACTGTCCAGTATGGGCTGCAGCATATTAATAATGCATCTTAATAATGCACTTGAGTGGTTTGAACTCTGAGCTGGAGGAGGCAATCAGTGAAGTTCTGTTGTGCTGTTCTTGTAGTCGGTTTTTTAAGAGGACCTCCCTGGAAACTGATCTGCCTTAAAGATTTGCCTATTGTTCTCATTGGATGGGTGGTTGAGTACCAATACTCAACCAATGTTCAACCAACAGTTGAACGTCTCTGCCAAGCATAGCTGCAGCACTGAGATTGGCTAATAGAGCTATCATCTATAGTCAGACTATAGTTGGAAAAGGTCCTTTCAACTCCTTTTAAGCTAGCCTAGGCTAACATAGCTCTCCCGCTCCAAGGATGAACTTGAGTATTTGTGCAAGGAGACATTCCCTTGTATCATTAAATATTCCCTTGATATCACAAAGAATAGACTTTTCAGTGGAAAGTTGACCCAATTGATTTAAAATGCAATCAAATTTCCTGCAACCTTATATAGCAACAGTAGAAACACAGAAGAGGACAGTGTGACAGACTAGATTCACAGATAGATTTAGTGTAAAACACAATGATTTTGCTTGATTTTTGCTTATCATGTTGCGTGAACAAGCAATTAAAGTTTGCATACTATGCTTTATGGCTTAGTGTAGTGTATGAATCTATCTAAATATGGTTTACTCAATAAACTCTGAATAAGCAACTCATGGCTTAATACAATGTGAACCCAGCCACATAGTTACTGTGGCCACTAGAGAATATGAGAATGTAGAAAAAGAGTCTTGCTGGATCAAGGCAATGACCCCGATGTTCCAGTTTCTATGTGTCTGAATAGTCCATCAGATGGCACAAAGATGTGGGGAGAGATAGATGGAAGCAACAATTCAGGTTTTGAATGGAAACATTCCTCTACTTCAAAAAAGGGTCCACTAGAGGAGTATCTTATAAAGAATATCTCCTGTGTCTCCACAAATAGCAATTTCTCACAATGTGCATTCAAGTATTTCTTACTAGCAGCAGAATTTTTAAATCTGAGCAAAACAATATTTTAATACTTACCCAGCCCCAAATAGCCATTTTGTTCTTATCAACAAAGCTCATTTCAGAAAATAGCCTAATTAATAACAGAAAAGTGCACATATTCAGAAAAATCTTATCTTATTCTTCTTTGCAACAACTTCCTTTCCCCCACCAGCCTTGCTCCTTGCGTATTAAGATATAATACATAAATATTAATATTCAATATTATTCACAAACATGTTTTTTTCTATTCCACTTTTTTTTTTTTAATGGATTACCAATAAGGAACAAAAGAAGTAGAAAGAAGGCTACTGGGGTTAGAAGTAGAAGTAAAATTGGTGTATTTGTGTTAATCAAAATTTCATTTTCAAACTACCCATCAAAATTCATTTCTCTGAAAGTTACCGTCCAATTCATCGATCAAAAAAGTAGGGAACAATAAGGAAAGGCTTGCACAAAAATGTTTACCTCATGCAAATACAGTAATTAACTGTGTTATATGATAACTGTTTGCAAAAACTGTGTATTAGGTTAAAAAATGTGCTAAGTTTGGATTTTTTTTTTAAACCCCCAAGCTTTATATTAATACAAGTCTGTCAAACTCCTGGCCCATGGGCTGAATGCATCACATGCTGGCCACGCCCATGCCCGGTTTAGCAAAGCGGGGAAAAGTTCTGATACGTCATGTGACACAGCTGTGAAGTGAGTTTGACAACCGTGTATTTATATGAGGAGATGATAAGGTAAAGGTTCCCCTCACACATATGTGCTAGTTGTTCCTGACTCTAGGGGGCAGTGCTCATCTCTGTTTCAAAGCTGAAGAGCCAGCGCTGTCCGAAGACGTCTCTGTGGTCATGCGGCTGGCATGACTAAATGCCGAAGGCTCACGGAGCACTGTTACCTTCCCACCAAAGGTGGTTCCTATTTTTCTACTTGCATTTTTACATGCTTTCGAACTTCTAGGTTGGTAGAAGGTGGAACAAGTAATGGGAGCTCACTCCGTTTACATGATGCTAGGGATTCAAACTGCCGAACTGCTAACCTTTCTGATCGACAAGCTCAGCATTTATTTATTTGATTTGATTTAATTAAGATCTAAGCATCTTAGCCACTGAGCCACTGCATCTCATGATAACATTTAGTAAACAGAAAAAACGAGAAACGAAGAAAAAACAAGCCTACAAAATTCTGCAAGAAGGAGAAACATTGAGAGAAATCCAGTTAAGATGTTAACCATCCTAACTAAGGCAATGAAGGCACAAACATACTTGGCTGCTGAGATCTGATCTTCAACTTCATAGGTTCCCAGTCTTCGGTATATTGCATGCAGAATTTTATCTCCTTGATAGCCGCTTCCTCTACCATCGAAGCTGGCCACAATAATCCCTTCGGAGCTTGCCAGGTAGGTAGACCAGTTGATCCGGAAGGCAGCATCTGCTTTCTGACTACAAGGCCCGGCATATCTATGGAAAGAAAGTTGATCCATGACTTGATCCATGCTGTGCTCTATTTGTTCTGCACTTTCCAAATTCTTATATAAACAGGGACTTTGGTTAGAACAGAAAATGTCCAGCAGCCTACTCCTCATCTGAGTTTGCCACAAACACTGTAGCAACCGAACTGAGATTCAGGCACATGAAACATATCCTTATGGTATGCTGGGTTTTGTGTTTTCTTTTTATTTGTCTGACTTCAGCTGTATTGTATGCTTATTTTGCTATATACAAATATGGCTGGAAATTCAAAAGAAGCAATATAGACAGCAATTTAGGTTAAATTAATTTATTTATTTTATTTATTTTATTACATTTATATCCTGCCCTTCTCCACAGAGGACCCAGGGCGGCACACAGGAAATTTAAAAAGATATACAAAATAGAAAATGAATAAATAATTTAAAATATATATTAAATAATCCCAATCCTATGCTAAAACCAATTATTTGAAACCCAATTTAAAACTTTTCTAAAAGTCCCCATGGGAGGTTAGGCTAGGCCGGCTTGTTGGAACAAATATGTCTTAAGACATTGGCGGAAGAGGCGGAGGTCGGTGATGGTACGTAATTCAGGGGGTAGGTCATTCCAAAGGGCTGGGCCCGCCACAGAGAAGGCTATTCCCCTGGGTGTCGCCAGTCGGCATTGTCCGGCCGACGGCACCCTGAGAAGGCCCTCTCTGTGGGAGCGTATCGGTCTAAGGGATGTATGGGGCAGGAGACGGTCTCGCATATAACTAGGCCCCGAGCCATGGAGCGCTTTAAAGATGGTTGTCAAAACCTTGAAGCGCACCCGAAAGACCACAGGAAGCCAATGCAGCTCGCGCAGGATTGGTGTTATGTGGGAGCTTCTGGTGGCTCCCGTAATTACCCGCGCGGCTGCGTTTTGGACTAGCTGTAGCTTTCGAGTGCACCTCAAGGGAAGCCCCATGTAGAGAGCATTACAGTAGTCGAGACGGGACGTCACGAGAGCTTGAGTGACTGTGCGAAGGGCAGCCCGGTCCAGTAAGGGGCGCAATTGGCGCATCAGGCGTACCTGATGAAACGCCCCCCTGGCCACGGCCGCCACATGGTCCTCCAAGGACAGCCGGGAATCCAGGAGGACACCCAAATTGCGCGCCCTCTCCACGGGGGCCAGTGTTTCGCCCCCAATGGTCAGAGTTGGAGTAATCTGGCTGAACCGGGGTGCCGGAAACCACAGCCACTCAGTCTTGGCAGGGTTGAGCTTGAGTTTGTTACCACCCATCCAGATCCGTACGGCTTCCAAACACCGGGACAGCACTTCGACGGCATCGTTGGGGTGGTCTGGGGTGGATATGTACAGCTGAGTGTCGTCAGCGTACAGATGGTACTCCACCCCAAAACCACGGATGATCTCACCCAGCAGCTTCATATATGTGTTAAACAAGAGGGGCGAGAGGACCGACCCCTGAGGAACCCCACATAAGAGGGGCCTCGAGGTCGACCTCTGCCCTCCCGTCAACACCTATTGCGACCGACCAGAGAGGTAGGACGAGAACCACCGCAGAACGGTGCCTCCCAGCCCCAACCCCCCCAGTCGGTGCAATAGGATACCATGGTCGATGGTATCAAAAGCCGCCGAGAGGTCTAACAGGACTAGGATAGAGGAATACCCTCTATCCCGCGCCCTCCAGAGATCATCAACCAACGCGACCAATGCCGTCTCGGTACTGTGACCAGGTCGGAAGCCGGACTGGCGCGGGTCTAGATAATCAACTTCCTCCAGGTGTCGCGGAAACTGTTGGGCTACCACACTCTCAACAACCTTCACCAAAAAGTGAAGGTTGGAGACCGGACGATAGTTCTCTAATAAAGCTGGGTCCAGGGACGGCTTCTTGAGGAGGGGCCTCACTACCGCCTCTTTCAAGACGGCAGGTACGGACCCCTCACTCAAAGATGCGTTGACAATGCCCTGGAGCCAGTCTCGTAATAAGAATGGTATTTAGACAGAAGACTCTAAATAGAGAAAATTTAAAATTGAAGCACAAAATGATAAGAAATGAGACTGAATCATATGATCTTTTTCTGGCATAATCAGTATATGGATTCTATGGTAGAATTTTATCTTAATTTCCATTTAACTCTCTCCATTGAATTATTTCCATCTTCGCCTTGTAAAATAATGAACTGGTCTTTTTAAAAATTCATTTCTTTATGGTTGCTGTAGCCCTTAGAGCATGTCCACAGGAAATCAGAAATCCCCATTCTCTCATGAAACACAATGAGTAAGTTTGTACCAACCTAATCTAATTTATTGTGAAGTTGAGGATACTCATGAAGCTCCTGGAAGAAATCTCAAATAACATTAAATGCTCATGACTAAGTCCTATTGAAATAACTGCCCATAGAGATAGTTTCAATCTATATTATCTACATTCCAACTCTCACCCCAGGCCTGAATTTAAGCTATAAGCATTTGTTCTTGCTTCATTGCAGGAATGTCTTGATGTCTCACAACTTTTTGCTTTTTTCCATAATGGAAGGCATTATGGATCCTCAATTATTCATTTTCCAAATATTGTTTGACATTGTGACATTTGCTAACAGATTACTGCCTTATCCAGAACATTCAAATACCAATCAGGTCTTGCATCAAAGCCCAGCAAACATAATTAGTGGCTTTTGAGCTGCTGCATGAGAGTACTGTTCTTGCCTACAGCTACTGGGGCTCCTGCAGCAATTACAGCCATGGGCCACAGTCGCTTGCTCAGTTCCTCATTGTATAGTCTTATCTGACAATATTAACATTTATGGAATATATGAAGAGCAAACATTCTTAATTAGTTGCCCAATTAAAAGGTAAAGGTTCCCCTCGAACATATGTGTTAGTGATGGCTAACCTTTTTTTGGCTCGCGTGTCAAAAGTGGGCGGGAGCGCAGGGGGAATCGTGCGTGGGCGTGCCACACCCATAATGCTATGTGCATGATCCCCTGCTTTTGGCATGCTTTTTTCACCCTCCCCAGGCTCCAGAGGCTTTCTAGGAGCCTGGGGAGGGTGAAAACAGCCTCCCCTCCCCACCTCCAGAGGCTTCAGGAGCTTCCCTGAAGCCTCCAGAGGGAGAAAAATGGCCTCAAAAGAAGGCCTAAATCAGCTGGCCAGGGCACACATGCATGCTGGAGCTGACAGGGCAACGCCTCGCGTGCCCTAAGAAATGGTTCCACGTG
Source organism: Rhabdophis nuchalis (assembly GCA_039707465.1). Classification (NCBI taxonomy): domain Eukaryota; kingdom Metazoa; phylum Chordata; class Lepidosauria; order Squamata; family Natricidae; genus Rhabdophis; species Rhabdophis nuchalis. The sequence continues at coordinate 179,299,400 of CM077643.1, forward strand.
CCACCTGTGGCACCCGTGCCATAGGTTCACCATCACGGTGTTAGTCATTCCTGACTCTAGGTGGCAGTGCTCATCTCTGTTTCAAAGCCGAAGAGCCAGCACTGTCTAAAGATGCTGGCTCTCTTGGTCATGTGGAATGACTAAATGACGAAGGCTCACAGAGCACTGTTACCTTCCCACCAAAGATGGTTCCTATTTTTCTACTTGCATTTTTACATGCTTTCGAACTTCTAGGTTGGCAGAAGCTGGGATAAGTAATGGGAGCTCACTCTGTTACACGGTGCTAGGGATTCGAACCGCCGACCTTTCTGATTGACAAACTCAGCATATTAGCCACTGAGCCACCACATCCCGTAGTTGCCCATTTATATCTCCCCAAATGGAAGTCCCTATGTTGATGCCATAAACGTTGATCAGGTGCAAGATGGCAGCTATGTGGCTCAGATTTGAAAAGCTTGCTCAGAATGGGGAGGCATAGCATCCTTTTCAAATTATTAAAGCAGCTGCATCCTGTAGAAGGCTTGTATGGTTGTTCCAAAGCTTGTCCTTGGTGCTATGTGTACTCTGGGACAAATGCGACAAAGAATCTGTACCTGCATACACAGTTCATGCACAAACACTGTGGTAAGCCTTCAAGGCAGCTGCACTTCTGAAAAGATGCAGCTGCTTTAATACTTTGAGGATTTGAGTTAACAAAAATTGCAAACTCCTCTTTCAATGTTTTTCACTGCCCTACTTTTTAATAAAGTGATCAAGTGCAAAACCGAAGAGGTCTGTTTTTCCCCTCGCAATGGATCGGAAGGCTAAATATATATCATCTGAAGAACGTACATAATTGAAAACAGATAATCTACGAATCACGATCATGTTCACATCCCCCTGCCTATTACCCCAAAATCCAAATGCTAATCTTCAATAAATGTAAACAGTGTACCAAAATCCACTTTTGCTGTTCAGAATTTTAATAAGCCTTTGATTATGGCTCACTGAAATTTTAATTAGTGAAATGATTAATACTTCTAATGATTATTATATATTATGTTTAAAATATGAATTAATAGGACAAAGATAAACTAAATGTTGTAACTACTGTATGCTACATTCCTTGCACAACCAATTTTCACCAAATATAGAATATTTGCATTTTATTTACTATAAAAAGCAAATTTCTATAATTTGCAGATTACAGGAAGAAGCTAATTAATGCAAATCCTTTAATATGTGCAGAGGAGTGTGAGGAAGGAATAGCATCAACAGCATATGTTCAGGATCGAAGAAATGCGCCTTCTTTGTTATAATTCTATATTATATTTGCAGGTTCAGATTCAGTAAAGATGTATGTGTACAGTACAATTGTCTAATCCACATTTTTCTAATGGTAGCGTTCCTTTGGCCCTTGTTTTTAATTTAACTGCAAACTGTACAGTAGTCCTGATCTAGAGTATACCAATTTATTTAAATAGGCTCAGCAACATAAGTCAAGATTTAAGCCCATTTGGGAGATTGGATTTGCTTTGTAGGAGCCTGGGGAAGGCGAAAACGGCCCAATGCGCAAACCAGAAGTTTGGTTGCACGTTGGGCAAGACTCCTGAAGCCTCCAGAGGGTGAAAAACAGCACAATGCGCAAACCAGAAGTCTGTTCCTAAATTTTTGGTTTGTGCATTGGGCCGTTTTTTGCTCTCTGGAGGCTTCAAGGAAGCCTCCGGAAGGTGAAAAACAGCCGAAAATCAACTGGCCAGTGCACACATGCACACTGGAGCTGACAGGGCAACGCCTCGCGTGCCCTCAGAAATGGCTACAGGTGCCACCTGTGGCACGCTTCCCATAGGTTCACCATCACGACTATATCTGATAACCCTATTTCAAAACCATTATGCTTTTCTATATCAGAAATTAATTGCCACTATGATAATTTGCAAAGCAACAGCCAAATCAAACTCTTTTAGTAAATGCAGTAAGTCTTGAAGCATGTTAAAGTCTTAAATGTTTGCCAATGAAATTTCTTAGAAATATTTTTGTTGTTATCCTGGCTGCTCTTTTTCTTCTAATCTTACTAGTGCAAAGATATTGCTTGTATTTATCTGATGACTGCATCACAGCCCCCCCCCCCCCCCGAGAGAACATGAAACCCAATGACAATAATTTCCTCTTCTTCTTTAACAGTAATTTATTAGCAACAATGCCTTCTGGCAGTGGTGGAATCCTGCCAGTTTAATAATAATAATAATAATAATAATAATAATAATAATAATAATAATAATAATAATAATAATAATAATAATAATAATAATAATAATATTTATTTTATATACCGCGTCCTCTCCCCAAGGGGACTCGGAGCGGTGCACAGGGAAAAATTAAAACACATAAAGTATATATACAAAAATAAATACAATAGAGTAAAAACAAATTAAACTTAATTGTCCCTGCACTAAAATCCCCATTTTTAAAACTAGTGTTCCCTAAACCCTAAAGGTAGAGACTAACCTAGGCTGGCCAAGCAGAAAAAGTATGTTTTAAATTTCTGACGGAAGGAGCGGAGGTCCGTGGTTGTTCTAATGTCGGGGGGGAGGTCGTTCCAGAGGGCTGGGCCTGCCACAGAGAAGGCCCTTCCCCTGGGCGTCGCCCACTGACAAAGTCTAGTGGACGGCACCCGGAGAAGTCCCTCTCTGTGGGAGCGAATCAGCCGTGAGGATGTATGGGGCAGGATCTGATCCCGCAGATAGCTAGGTCCCGAGCCATGGAGCGCTTTAAAGATGATAACTAGCACCTTGAAGCGCACCCGAAAGACGACAGGCAGCCAGTGCAGCTCGCGCAAGAGAGGTGTTATATGGGTGTACCTTGCGGTCCCCATTATTGCTCGCGCGACTGCATTCTGGACCAGCTGAAGTCTTCGGGTGCACCTCAGGGGGAGCCCCATGTAGAGAGAGTTACAATAGTCCAGTCGGGATGTCACGAGGGCATGAGTGACTGTGCAAAGGGCATCCCGATCCAATAGGGGGCGCAACTGGCGTAACAGGCGGACCTGGTAAAACGCCCTCCTGGCCACGGCCGTCACTTGATCTTCCATGGACAGCCGGGTATCCAGGAGGACACCCAAGTTGCGCGCCCCATCCACAGGGGCAAGGTGTTCGCCCCCTATGGCCAGTGATGGAGTCAGCTGGTTGAATCGGGCGGCCGGAAACCACAGCCACTCGGCCACAGTTTAACAATTGTGCTCAAGTGCACCTGATCGTCAGACTGAACTGGTTCACTTCCCAGCTGATCTTTGGAGCTACTGGTTCGCCCAAACCAGTCTCAACCGGCTGAATCCCACCCCTGCCTTCTGGGTGGAAAAAATGGGCCATCAGCCTACTGAACAATGGCTTGCATCTCCCTGAACTGTCTGCATCCAAGCTGCTTCTCAGGGGAAAATCTGCAGCGTTCAGAACTGAGGCCTGAGTAAACCAGCTTTGCTAAACCCGTCTTGGTTTTTAAATCTTTGTACATACAGCACCCACGAAGCAACAGGCAGACAATACATAAATAAAAACATCACTGGCAACATGAATTAAGCATAAATAACCAATTTGTTGTAAACAAGTACAATGACAATAAAGATTATACTTGAGAATAAATAAACAAAGGTAAAAGGGCAGTTTGACTTACACATCAATGAGCAAGGGATACTTTTTTGACTCATCAAAATTAGGAGGCAGTATCATCTGATACCAGTATGCTGAAAAAGAAGAAAAATAGGAAAGCAAAAAAAAACCCATGAAATATCTGTTAATAGTTATAAAGAACATAATAATAATAATAATAATAATAATAATAATAATAATAATAATAATAATAATAATAATTATTATTATTATTATTATTATTATTATTATTATTATTATTATTATATTTTATTTTATTTTTCTATACCGCATCCTCTCCCCAGGGGGACTCGGAGCGGTGCACAGGGAAAAATTAAAACAACATAAAATATGTACATAAATAAATACAGTAAAAACAGATTAAATCTAATTGTCCCTGCACTAAAATCCCCATTTTTAAAATTAACATTCCCTAACCCCTAAGGTAGAGACTAACGTAGGCCGGCCAAGCAGAAAAAGTGTGTTTTTAATTTCTGACGGAAGGAGCGGAGGTCCGTAGTTGTTCTAATGTCGGGGGGAAGGTCGTTCCAGAGGGCTGGGCCCGCCACAGAGAAGACCCTTCCCCTGGGCGTCACCCGCTGACAAAGTCTAGTGGACGGCACCCGGAGAAGTCCCTCTCTGTGGGAGCGAATCGGCCCCACAGTTAGCTTGAATGAGGAAAGGCAGGGAGAGGGGCAGGAACTGGCAAAATTCTACAGCAGGGCTGTCAAACTCCTGGCCCATGGGCCGGATGCATCATGAGCTGGCCATGCCCACCATTTTAGTGAAGGGGGAGGGGGAAGTCCTGATAGGTCATGTGATGCCACCATGACATGAGTTTGACACCCCTGTTCTACAGGATCAAAATCTTGCACTACAGTAATAGGAAAAGTATTCCACCTGCAGACTTTTGCTAGATAAAATTGATTGCTACAATAACTGGTTACGGTGTTAATTACTATAAAAGGAAAGGCTTTATATGAAATCTTGAATGTTTGAACATCACATCAACTAAAAATCCAGGGAAAACATGACCATAAAAAACATTCCAAAGCATATTTAATAGTCAAATTAACCTCTCATATAGTCTTACATCAGAACCAGCAACTGTGAATATTAATTTCAACTCCCCCAGTGAACAAGTGTGGCCGCATCTTCATGGTGGAATAAAGTTGCTAATTCCATAGTAAGCCTCGCATTTGCACTTCAAAACCAGGAAGAATTAGGGAAGAGGCATTACGTGCTTCAATTTCCAGAGGTTATTGAAGCAAATTTAATAAGGCTGAACTTAGAAAGTGCTGAGGCTAATGAGAGATCCCAAAATAACAAAAAGCTACATTAGAAACGGAAGGAAGGCCAAAGAGATTGTAGATCTGGTGTTATGAAAAATGAATTGGTAATGGATGATGCAGAGAAGGCAGAGTTTTTAAAGTCCTGTGTTGCATTTTACTTTTCTCAAAAAAGAAGAGGAACCTTAGCAGATCATTATTATACCACTGAGGGAACTCTGACTAAGGATAGACAAGGACAGAATAGCAGAGTTAATAACTTAGTTAATTTAAATGATTTCATATTTCCAGGGCCAGATAGATTATACCCCAAGGTACTGAAGGAGCATTAGCTGAGATTATTGCAAAATTATTCTTGGTAATTTCTTCCAACCTCTGGAGGATTGGCAAAGTCCCAGGAGATTGCAAATGTAATCTCCACCTTCAAAAAGGAGAAGGAGGAGGACTCAAGAAACTACAGAGCTGTTGATGTCTATACTGGGAAAGCCCTTCGAACAGATGATCAAGCAGCACGTGTCCTTCCCCCAGGAGTGGGAAGTGGATTTTGCAGAATCCTTCCCCTGCCACGCCCACAGAACCGGTAGTTTAAAAATATGAATTTCACCATTGGTCTGATCCCTGCAACAATTAACAAACGCCAGCATGAACTTATTGAAAAACAAGTATCACAGTAACCTTATTTCACTCTTTGAAAAACTTATGAATAAATATGGCTTACCTGGACCTCAGCAAATATTCTGACAGAATGGCTCATAATATTCTCCTGAGCTACATGTTACTACTGTAGAGGAATTCACAATTGGCTGAGTGAATTAATGGCTCCACTTCAGCTTAGGGGGAAGTACTAAATGGAGTACCACTAGATTCTGTGCCATTCAACACTTTTATTGGATGAATTAGTGAGTTGAGAAGACACTTAAAGATACTTAAATAATATGCAGATGGTAAACATCTGGGAACAGTAGTTAATATTTAAGTGGAGGGAAAAGAAGGTCCAAAAGATTCCAGCCACATTTGAGAGTGATACGTATGTATATAATGGAAAAGAAATAAAATGTAAAGAGATGCCTTGGTAAGGCCACACTTGGAATACTGCATTCAGTTTTGGTCGCTACGATGTAAAAAAGATGTGGAGACTCTGGAAAGAGTGCAGAGAAGAGCAACAAAGATGATTAGGGGACTAGAGACTAAAACATATGAGGAACGATTGCAGGAACTGGGTATGTCTAGTTTAATGAAAAGAAGGACCAGGGGAGACATGGTAGCAGTCTTCCAATATCCCAGGGGCTGCCACAAAGAAGAGGGAGTCAAACTATTCTCCAAAGCACTTAAAAGCAGTACAAGAAGCAATGGGTGGAAACTAATCAAGGAGAGAAGCAACTTAGAACTGAGGAAGAATTTCCTGACAGTTAGAAGAGTTAATCAGTGGAACAGCTTGCCTCCAGAAGTTGTGAATGCCCCAACACTGGAAGTCTTTAAGAAGATGTTGGATAGCCATTTGTCTGAAACGGTATAGGGTTTCCTGCCTAGGCAGGGGGTTGGACTAGAAGACCTCCAAGGTCCCTTCCAACTCTGCTATTGTATTGTATTGTAAAGTTCTTCATTTGGATATAAAAAAATGTAAACCGTAAGTATAAGGTGGGAGCTGGTTTGGTATACTGTAAAATGATCTGAGTATCCTTATTGACCTAAGCTAACAGTATGATGCAGATATGAAGAAGTAAATGCTTTATTGGGGTGCATTAACAGGAGCATAGAGTCCAGTTCATAGAAAGTAATTGTTCCAGTCCACTCTGCCTCGGTCAATATTTAGGATAGTGTATCCAAATCAGAGAAACGCAGTTTCAAAAAGGATCATAACAAATTAGAGTAAGTTTAGGGAAGAGCGATCAAATTGGGAAAGCGTCTGGAAACTAAGTTATATTCAGAGGTGGGCTTCACATAATTTTACTACCATTTCACTGCGCACCAAAAATGTGCCTTCTTCACATGCACTTTTCTCATGCGCACAGCTTAGAAAACGTGGCTAAATAGGATGGCATAGAGCCAGGGTGGGTGGGCTGGCTTACCCACAGGTCGCCTCTACCAGTTCCCCTGAACTGATCCGAACCGGCTGATTATCACCACTGGTTATATTGGAACAATGAAAGGATCTGGGTATGTTTACAGAAAAGATGACAATGGAGAAATGTAATTACCCATTCAAATATCTGAAGTGGGAATGAACTTATTCTCTTTTGTCCCAGAGGACAGGATCAGAACAAAGGGTTACAGAACAACAGAAAACTGAATCGGACTAGACATCATGAAAGCCTTCCTGACAGTAGGAGTGGTCAGATGGTGGAGTGTCACAAGACATGGTTAGTTCTCCTTCGCTCGAGGGTCCTCTAATGGAATTGTATGGTCATCTACCAGAGATACTGTAGTGGATCCTGCACTGTGCAAAAAAGGATCCGTGGACTCTTCCAACTCTCAGATTCTACGATAATACATTAGGTAACTAATTTTTCTGGACAACGAATGTGAAGGTTGAAATCTGTACACATTTCCACGCAAGGAAATGCTTTGATATCCATAACTTTCAGTGTTATACTCATTTATCATAGAAATCACCTGAAAGAATTGGTTGCAGAAAAGTACCGTTATTCCATATTAATCAAGGTTCACAAATGGCATAGCAGTTGTGGCAGCTGAATAAGGGGACTAGAATGCAAAATTAGACCAGGTGCTACTCACTTGCATCTATCAGGCAAATGGAAAACTATATGCAAGGAATCCTTGACTTATAACCACAACTAGACCCAAACTTTCTGCTGCTAAGAAAGACAGTTGTTCAGTTAGCTTTGTTCCATATTACAACCACTCTTGCCACAGTTGTTAAGTGAACCACTGCAGTTGTTAAGTCAATGAGATAGGCTGTTAAATGAATCTGGCTTCCCCAATGACTTTGCTTGTCAGAAGCAGTTGCCATCACATGATCCTGGGACACTGCAACCATCATAAATACATGTCAGGGTTGCCAAGGGTCCAAATTTTGATCATATGACTATGAGGATGCTGCAATGGTCGTAAGCGTGAAAAACAGCTCTAAGTCCCTTTTTTCAGTGCTGTTGTAACTTCAAAAGAATGGCTGATACTACCTGTATTTCCCTTCATATAAAACATTGCAAAATTAGCCCAAATAGGTGAGAACAATTTCAAGTAGGCTTTCTCCAAATGCCAATTTCTCTTACAATCAGTTTGGTGTTGTATTATCATCTGGAAGGCATGGTGGAAAGAAAGAAAGAAAGAAAGAAAGAAAGAAAGAAAGAAAGAAAGAAAGAAAGAAAGAAAGAAAGAAAGAAAGAAAGAAAGAAAGAAAGAAAGAAAGAGGAGGAAGGAGGAAGAAAGAAGGAAGAAAGAGGAGGAAGGAGGAAGAAAGAAAGAAAGAAAGAAAGAAAGAGGAAGGAGGAAGAAAGAAGAAAGAAAGAAAGAGGAGGAAGGAGGAAGAAAGAAGAAAGAAAGAAAGAAAGAAGGAGGAAGGAAGAAGAAGGAGGAGGAAGGAGGAAAAAAAGAAAAAGAAAGAAAAAAAAGAAAGAAAAGAAGGAAGAAAGGAAAGGAAAAAGGAGAAAGAAGAAAGAAAGAAAGAAAGAAAGAAAGAAAGAAAGAAAGAAAGAAAGAAAGAAGTCTTCCATTAGATTGAAGGCTGCCCTGTGCTTTACACAGCATGAAAAGGGTCAGAACCAAAGCTGTTTTTTTCATACCTTATTCACTGATGTTTTAATTTTTCTCTTTAATTTTCTATTTTGAATGATTACTACATTATATTTTATATGGGGAGTGAATGTTTGTGTTTCTGTTTTTTAAATACTTTATCAATAGAGGGTGCTATGACGCTATTATTTTGGTTGATAGCCTCTCCTCCTGGTGAAAAAAATGCTGCTTTTTTTTTTAACAAAGGAAGTTGGTTTTTCTCATTATTCCAAAGTGAATGGTGGGGGAGAAAAGTGCAACCTTTTTTCTCTCATTAGTAGCAGAAGCTATTAATTAAGAACAGAATTAACTTTACTAAAGGAAAAAACAACAACAACAACAACAACAACACTGCAAAGAAGTTGCACCCTTCCAATAGATGGGCTGGCTGGCAAGATGCTATGGTTGAAGGCATGGATTTGGGAAAGCAGCATGGGTACTCTTAAGAGAGTGAATAGACTGGGAAGAATCAGGTGGGACTGGAAAAAGATGAACAGATGTTTGAGATTTCAAGGACAAATTCCAGTAGAAAGAGAGAGATAGGGTGAGGAGTGTGGGGGGAAGAGGAAGCCAAGCTGTTGGAGGCATACAAAAAGAGAATGAATAAGGAAGCAGACTCAAAAAGAGGGAATAAAAATATTTTGGGAAGGAAGGGAGGGAGGGAGAGAGGGAGGGAGGGAGGGAGGGAGGAAGGGAGGATTGGTTTAGTGGTTAAGGCAGGGATCCTCAACCTTTGCAACTTTAAGTCTGAAGCTTTGCTGGCTGGAGAATTCTGGGAGCTGAAGTCCTTCAGACTTAAAGTTGCAAAGGTTGGGGACCTCTGGGTTAAGGCACAAGGCTAGAATGTCCCACCTTAGCCATGAAAGCCAGCTGGGTGACTCTGGGCCAGTCACTCTCTCTCAGCCTTACTCACCTCACAATCACAGGATTCTTGGTATTGTGGGGAAAATAGCAGAATGTGTTGGATATGTTCACCGTCTTGAGTTATTTGTAAAAAAAAAAATAAATGGAAGGGAGAGAGGGAGAAATGTAACCTTAAACTCTCCACCATGAACCTCACACTTTTCCTAAGAGGTCCCTAAGGGGGCGTGCATAAGCACACCGACATGCCTACCATCCCTGTCCTACTGTCCCCATTGATATGTACTCATTTTATGTATTCCTGGCCATGCTATACTTATTTATAACCATCTATTTGTACTAATCTCATGCGAAAATGTCCAGGTCTATACTAATACCTGTTACCTTGTTCATGTGGATAAATAGAAGGAAGGAAGGAAGGAAGGAAGGAAGGAAGGAAGGAAGGAAGGAAGGAAGGAAGGAAGAAAGATTTGGAGATGGGTGAATGAGGCAACTTTGCAAGCACAACATTCAACTGCCTCACTTTCTGCCCTTCTGAATTAAGATAAATGTTTCAGAGTAACCATTACTCTTGTGTGTTGCTGGCAGTTCTGACTTTCCCAGTCCAAAGTGCATGCTGAAACCAATAGGTATCAGCACAGCAATAATCATAATGACACTATGACACTCAGCCTGCAGACATCGTATATCCTGAATCAGCACACCTGAAATAGCTTAGAGCCTCTAACTGAAAGCAGGAATTAATGGATGTTTCACCAATGCTGTCTGAGTGAGCAGCTTGGTCTTTATCTACAAAGTCTCATATTACACATTTTAAAGCTTAATGGCTCCTTTCCTGGTATGAATCATAGGAGAAATCATTTTTCTAAGGCACAGCTGATAAGAATTGAGAGGTGAAAACATTCACGTCATTCAAAATTATGATTTCAGAAAGCTATGCAAATACACTGTTTTATTCAGGGTTGTTTTTTTTAAAAATGATTTGTTTCGTTTTGTTACAAAACTACATTTTGTTTGCAAACTTACTTTGTCCATGCAGCGTAATATTTCTCAGTCTTTTGCTGGGCATCTGAATTTCTCTCAATGCATTTCTCAAATTATCATTATTTTCTAGGATCTTAATAGCTAGGATTAAAACAGATATATTAGATAAGTCAAAGAATTAAAACAACACAGAGAGCTGGTTTTAAAAATCAAATTATCTAGGGGTGTGTGTGTGGTAATCTCCATTTCTTTAACTGAGGGAACCAGGGTTGCCTGAAGACATTTCCATGGTCAGGTGGCCAGCAGGACTACATATCAATTGCCTTCCCACCAAAGCGGTGTACCTACTTATCTACTTGCATTTGCAGGCTTTCAAATTGTTAGGTCAGTGATGGCGAACCTATGGCACAGGTGCCACAGGCGGCATGTGGAATCATTTCTTAGGGCACGCAAGGCGTTGCCCTGTCAGCTCCAGTGTGCATGTGTGTGCTGGCCAGCTGATTTAGGCCTTCTTTTGAGGCTGTTTTTCGCCCTCTGGAAGCTTCAGGGCTCCCGAAGCCTCTGGAGGTGGGGGGGGGGGGGGAAAGCCTCTGGAGCCTCCAGAGGGCAAAAAAAGCACGCCAAAAGTAGGGGTTGCGTACATAGCATTATGGGTATGGCACGTCCATGCACAATCCCCCCCTGCTCTCCCCCCGCTTTTGGCACGCGAGCCAAAAAAGGTTAGCCATCACTGTGTTAGGTGATCAGGAGCTGGGGCAAGTAACGGGAGCTTACCCCCACTGTGTGGTACTCAGCCCTCGAACCCAGGCTGTCAACTTTCTAGCTGATGAACTCAGCATATTTAACTGCTAAGCCATTGTGCCCCCTATCTGGAAGTGGAACTTACTTCCTAGCAAACATGTAGGAGATGATTGATGAAAAAAAAATGCCTCTGATTTCAAATATTCATTACGAGCAGGGAAGGAAAAAGAAGAGCAAAACACACACACTTAAATCAACAGAAAGAACAATCCAAATTCTTTCCCACAAATATATTTCTTTTCATACCAACTGGAGTGTTTCTCAACAATGCCGTAACATTCAAGATCTAAGTAGCACCAGCTCAAAAAAAAAAATATGAGCTCAGCTGGCAACAATCTCAGCTTGTCAGAATTGCTATACACAGAAGGGATTTTATTAAAAAAAGTCACAATCTCTTGTCCCAGGTTTGTACACTTTTGCCAGCTATTATTGGAAATTTGATCTCCTTGTAAGTATGTATGTGCACGCATGCACACACATTCTTATCGGGGTTTTTTCTCATCAAGTTATATAAATTATAGTGACATATTAGACTGATGCCTTTAACACAACAGTTACAGCTTCTTAGTAATGAACCTCATTTTACCTCAGGGATTTACTTCTAAATAGTGTGCATTAGACAAATCAAATCAAGCTTTCTTAAATTGGTGCCCTGCAGACATGTTAGGCTAGAAGTCCTATTGTTGGCAGCCAAACAGCAATTTGAATTGCTTTCAGGTGTGATAGGAACTGAAGCCCATCATATGCATGGAAACCCGACTGGGGGAGGTCACTGAATTACATCCCCAAAGTGTAATCTCATGCATTCATACCAGAAATAAAGCTAATTATGTGTGTTTGATCTTACTGCAAGATATGTATAGACAAAATATTACAAACTCTAGATCAGTGGTAGTCAAGCTGCTCCCTACTGCCCACTAGTGGGCATTCCAGCTTTCATGGTGGGTGGCAGGGGTTTTGTCCGATACTGAAGCACTTTCCTTTTTTTTAAATTTAATTGATTTCCCTACTTTATAAATCCCCATTACTGTGGAACCAGTGGGCGGTGAGAAAGTTTTACTACTAACAGAGATACAAAAGTGGGATAAAAAGGTTGGCTACCCATGCTCTAGATCATAAACATCACAGAATAGACAAGCATTCACATTGTTCTAAAGGAGAAAAAAAATTAAAATTAAATACCTTTGCCTGTATTGCTGCTTTGCAAGGTGAAGTAGGGCAGGCCAGGACCTGTTATTTGCAGAGTGTTAAAAAAAAATCCAATTAATTAAGGTAACTTTTCACTGGAGTTAATTTTATTTCAGTTATTGCTATTGTTTCTTTGTCAATGCGTTTTGACTGAGATGTTCTTATGTTTTGCATTTTATCCTGCATTTTCTTCCTTTGCAGCTTTAATCAATGGTTTAGTGGGAAGATCATTTAATCAGGTGCAACATGTAATCCATAAATATATTTAAAATAAATAAATACTGTAAATAAAAACTACATTCAATTGAACCAATTAATACTAACTATCATACTAATTTTATGATTTTGAAATAAGCTGATCACTAGTATATCTTTTTTTTTCTATTCTACAACACATAACACTGTAGACAAAATGCTTTTCCTTCAACAAATGAATACCAATCGTAATATCAGCTAATAATCTGGAAATTAGAGGCTGGGATTTATTTTTATTTATTTTTTGTCTTTCTGCTCTTACCAGTCAAAAATCGGTTTTGTTCTTTACATCTGAATGTCCAAAGTGCAGCGTAGTTTTTAGAACAAAGACCTCAAAGTCCTAACCCATGGGCAACATATGGCCCATATTTTCTATCACTTCTAGTTCACTGACATATCAGGATAACAGAATTGGAAAAGACCTTAGAAGTTTTCTAGTCCACCCTCCTGCTCAAGTAGGAGACCCTATATCTGTGATGGCGAACCTGTGGCACGCAGAGCCTTCTCTGTGGGCATGCATGCCATCACCCCAGCTCAGCCAGCTGCTGTCGGGTTTCTGATGCATGCATTGCGCTGGCCAGCTTGTCATCGGGTTTCTGATGGTGCATGGGCACCATCCAGCTGGTCGTCAGGCTTCTAATGTGCACATGCACACTAGACAGGTGGTCATCAGATTTCTGGTGCTCTAGTGTGTGTGTGCCTTCTGGTTTGGGCACTCTGTGCCAAAAAGGTTCGCCATCACTGCCTATGCCATTTCAGACAAATGATTGTTCAATTATTTCTTAAAAGCCTGCAGTGATTGAGCAACTTGCAAATTTTGATTGGCTGCTTATGGAGCCTCCCTGACATCACATTATGAAGCCAATGGGGACTCCCTGCTGCCTTTAAAGGTCCTCTCAGCACCAAAAGGAGAAAGAAGGATAGACCAGTTGGACTCTGCAGTTGTTCAGAAAGAAGAGAATGGCTGCTTTGGAAAATGTGAGGAGTAACAGGGACAGCAAATTTTAAGAAACGTGGGCAAGAGAGGAACATGTCTCCCAATAGTGGGTGGGTGGAAAGTCATCTCCACTAAAGTGTCAGGAACAGGAGTGTACTCCTAATGCAACTTCTGCAGCTGCCCTCTGCTGCTTGTGGCCGAGGCAAAAAAGCTGCCATATTCTTGGTATAGATTTCCCTCCAGGGATCTTCCACAATGAGCCTAGGGCAGTGATGGCTAACCTTTTTTGGCTCGTGTGCCAAAAGCGGGGGGAGCGCAAGGCATGCCACTATGCTATGTGCGCGACCCCCTGCTTTTGGTATGTTTTTTGGCCTCCCCAGGCTCTAGAGGCCTTCTAGGAGCCTGGAGAGGGTGAAAACAGCCTCCCCCCACACCTCCAGAGGCTTCAGGAGCTTCCCTGAAGCCTCCAGAGGGAGAAAAACGGCCTCAAAAGAAGGCCTAAATCAGCTGACCAGCACACACAAGCACATTGGAGCTGACAGGGCAACGCCTCACATGACCTAAGAAATGGTTTCGCGTGCCACCTGTGCCACCCGTGCCATAGGTTCGCCATTACGGGCATAGGGAATGGGGGTGCTAGTTTAGCATTGCCCTAACCCAGGGGTCTGCAAAGTCGGCTCTTTTAAGACTGGTGGACTTCAACTCCCAGAATTCCCCAGCCAGCATGGCTGGCTGGGGAATTCTGGGAATTGAAGTCCACCAATCTTAAAAGAGCCGACTTTGCAGACCCCTGCCCTAACCCATTCCAATATTCTCATTCATTCTCCCATATTCTCTCTCTCCCTCTCTCTCTCTCTCTCTCCCTTCCTCCTTCCCTCCCTCCCCCGACCTCTCACACACACACACCTCAAAGGGCTGGTCCCTGCTTGCCTCTCTCCACAAACAATAGTCCTACAAAGTATATGCAGATGGTCAATATCGTTTTAAATCTTAGCAGTAAATATTCAAGCATCCTGGCCTCTTTTAAGGGGATAAATTCTGCCAAATTGCAAATGATCAGGTTCAAGAGTTTTATGCTGTCTTTCAACAGCAGCCACACCAACTACTGCTCTTCTGGTTAATGCTGCCAGATAAGCAACCAAGCTAAAGGAATGTTTTCTAGTAGGTCTTTAAAAAATAACTTTAGATTTCATGATGCACTGTGATACTCTTCATTTTTTTTAAACCCGTGGAGACTTTTACATCAGTGTATAAGAAGAGCATAATTGCAGCCCATCCTCTAGTTCTCTTGATGGTTCCAGTGATAACTGGGAGTAGGGGGTCCCAGCTTCAAACCTTTCCTTGATCTTGAAACTCATCCCTTTCTCTCAGCCCCATTTACATCACAAAGTTGTTCCTCTGAGGCTAGTGTTTTTTTAACAACATCTGCTGCCTTACTTCTTAAGAGGAAAAGCAGGAATAAAAATGCAATTTAAAAAAATGCCAAATGGGGATGGCTGTGAAGTACTTGAAGCACTTGAAAATATTTGTGCTTATGACCATCCAAACAACAGTAGCTCTTTGAATCATGGATTGAAGAAGCATCATGTAACTATTGAGTTGCATTTCTGTAAAGATTGGGGAGGTCTGTAATGCTTACCATAACAATTCAGTTTGTAGTATTTTGCGTCTGTGCTGAAGGATACAGAGAAATATTGACATGCTTCCTCCTTTGAATCACAAGTGATACATGTTTTTTCCAAGTCCTTTTTTAAGTCCACTCTGTAAAAATGAGGGAAAGCGAGAGGTAGAAGAAATCTGTACTCTATTGCATAAAGGCACACCATTACAGATACTTTTGCTTTCAACAGGAACATTCATCAGGGTCCCCCGCCCCTTTGCATTCCTATGATGACCAGAATAATTTACATTTCTGTGTGCCAATGCTTCATGTTTTTTTTAATGTGCTGGTACTGGCATGGTTTACAACTTCATTTTCTAAACAAGTGCTGACTTTCTCTCAAAGGTCAATTCATCTTTATACACATTTTTTTCCTCTCCTACTCTAAGGGTGTTTTCTTTGCAAACTACAATGGACATTTGCCGCTTACATGCTTTGCTTATGTAATTATTTATTTCAAATTTCCCTTCTTTTTTCTTCAATTGTCTACTTTACCTGCAGTAAAGCAAGGGCTCCATGTTTTTTTTAGTGCTAAACATTGTCAATCAATATCATTCCATGGATTCATCATTCCATAAATGCACTGTCATCCGTTTTTCTCATCTAAATAATGCACTTTTTTTACAAATGTGTCCAATTTACCTGCTTCACCCATCAGTTTATGACTTGTGTTTCCACAATTTAATTTTGAATTTAGAATTGTTACATCATTATTATCATCCTTGCATTAGGGTATTTTTTATTTCACTTTTATCCCACATTTATTATTGTTTGTAACTCCAGTAACTCAAGGCGGCAAACAAACCTAATATTCCTTCTCCCTCCTATTTCCCCCCCAACAATAACCATGAAAGAGACTGTTCCAAAGTCACCCAGCCAGCTTTCATGCATAAGATGGGACTAAAACAGTCTCCTGTTTCCCAAGCTAGCATTTTAAGCACCAGTGCAGGGGTCTGCAAAGTCGGCTCTTTTAAGACTGGTGGACTTCAACTCCCAGAGTTCCCCAGCCTGGGGAACTCTGGGAGTTGAAGTCCACCAGTCTTAAAAGAGCCGACTTTGCAGACCCCTGCACCAGTGCAAACGGGAGGTAGGCAATTCAAAAATGTGAAAAATAAATAAAGATATATATGTATGCTTTGTATAGCAGAACTGTAATTAAAAAAGCATCTTACTTATAAAGTTGTCTTCCTCCTGGAGTACCATTAAATTCATTACTAATAAAATATCTGTGAAATAAGAAAATGGATTATTGACGGATTAATACATCATCTCAATAATCATTTAGATCAGGGGTCCCCAACCTTTTTTGCACCAGGGACCGGTTTCATTTTAAAGAAAATTCCACGGACCGGCCAGCGTAGAGGGGGAGGGGGGAGGGGGAACAGGTGGCACATGCGCACGCGGGGAGGCAGCGAGTCGGCTCACTTGCCCCTCTAGGGCCCCCAATGGCGCAAGCGGCCACGCCTGCGCTTTCCTGTCCCCGGTGCGCGCTCTGCCCAGGGGGCTGCCCCCTCCTCCTCCTCTCCGGTCCTGTGGCCCGGTTCCTATCAAGTCACGGACCGGCACCGGTCCATGGACCGGGGGTTGGGGACCCCTGATTTAGATTATTGTAATAAAAATTTCCTTGGACAATAATACAGAAGTTCAATTCTACATGAGTCTCTAAACTGGAAAAGACATTATGCTACCACAAAAAATGGAAAGTATCTAATTATACAGAAAGTAGTAGGCAAAGGAGAAAGTTTATTGTAATGTGAATTTTTAATTTTGTAAGTCACTCAAAGTCATTGGGCAGCTATATAAATGTGTTAAATAAGGGAGAAACAAGTGCAATAATTACTTAATAGACAACTGCCTGCATAGATCTCTACTTCTGAATATCCATTCCCTCCCCCGGGAATATGTAGAGTACTTTTAGAGAATATATTAGGTATTTAGCAGCTATACTAAATAAATATTAATTGGAGGAATGTATTCAACAATTTTAATATGCTTTGTGTGGAAAATCTCAAGAGAAAATATAATAGGTGACTAACTTGTAGGAAATAAATTGGTGAAACATTCCAGGATTTATTTCTTAAATAGCTACAATCTGTTGTTGACTTGGTTTAGATTTGAATGCAATTGGGAGGGGTAGCATGTTTATGCTACATTGCTGCACTTTATGCTTGCTTTGTATTACATCTACAGATTTGATGTATGTGTGCTTCTATGTATATTTGTTATGCTTATTTGATGATGCAGTGTTGCATTTCCTGATTGCATTTCAATAAAGATGAAGTATTAACAGTGGGTCTTATGTAAGGAAAGCAGACAATGGGGCAAAGGGAATGGTATTTTCATAATCAAGGATAGAAGACAATGTACCTCAGTGCCATTCTATTGTAGAATATTACTCATTGAACACGGATTATTTTGACAGATAAGCTCCCAGTTCAACTAAAATTAGTGGCACTTGGGACTTACTGAATTCTTAAAAGCTTAAATCAGTAATGATTAACTTGTCACATAGAATCCAATGGGATGTAAAAAAAACCTTCCCTTAATAAGATTGGAATAGAAGATTTATATCTCAAAAATCATGAGATTTTGGCTTATCAAGATAAATGAAAGAAAAGGAAAGTCAGCACACTCAGTATAAAAGGCAAGGGAGAATAACATTGCCATGCAAAATTTCTTATGCTAAGCTTTCATTCAGTCTCGATTCTAGTACAAGAGACCAAAGCAGGACAAATAGAAAAGGCTATCTCTAGAAAGGGATGAGTTATGCATCTGCAACACACATAATCAAAAGTTATCAATGGATACTCACAGGCTATTATTTGTTACAGCAGCTATATCAATTACTTCCCATTTTCCACTTGTAATAGGTTTAACTTTCTAAGTATAAAGATTAAATAAAATATGAATCTCCATAAATATGTTACATATTCATACACAAAACAATTGTCATGGTTCCGAATAATAGCAATAGCCTTTAGACTTATATACTGCTTTACAGTGCTTTTACAGCCCTCTCTAAGCGGCTTTACAGAGTCAACCTATTGCCCCCAACAATCTGGGTCCTCATTTTACCCACCTCAGAAGGATGGAAGGCTGAGTCAACCTTGAGCCTGGCGGGATTTGAACTGCCGAACTGCAGCTAGAAGTCAGCTGAAGTAGCCTGCAGTACTGCACTCTAACCACTGCACCACCTCGGCTCTTTTTAATGATCCCAACTAAGTCAGAACTCTGACACTGAATCAAAGATTCTCTTTATTGGGTACATCATATTGGCACATTAAAAGGTGAAGCCAACTCTACATATTTCCCGTGGTTCTGTACAGTGGTGGGTTTCAATTTATTTTACTACCGGTTCACTCGTGTGCATATGTGCGCTCACATGACACTTCTCCGCAGAAGCATCTGCCTGGGTGGGTAGGTGGAGCCTCCTGCCACTGCCACTACTGGTTAGCCCGATCCAGGGTGAACCAGCAGAAACCTACCTCTGGTTCAGTATAATTAAGAGTACATGATTCCCTCCCCCCCAAGTGTCACAGGTCACATTGCCCAACTGGGTAAATGATAGGCTCTTCAGACCGTCCCCTCCCTTTTTGCTCAATATTTGTTGAGATGACCTTGGTTCTACCAGCCTCTGCCTGTGTTATGACTCTAGCACACTGTAGAGTAGCGTTTCAAACCTCCTATGCTCCCCCCGTCTGTGTGGCAACTGAGAAATGAAAAAAAAAAGTGCCTGAGCCAGAGTTGTTTCGAAAGTTGACAACAATGTCTGCGGCAAACTCCGATAACTCCAAAATGATAATATGTATGCAAGGACATTATCACAAAAAATGCTGATATTATGTCTTATGCAAAAACATAAGCCATGGCACTGAGCGATGACATCACACAGGTGTCAGCATTTGCCTCTCTTTGCCCCTCCTTATGAACAACCCTGCACAAACATAAAGAAACATGCACAAATAATCATTACTTACCCCTGCGCTATCAATGTAGTGAATATGTTTATATCCTTGTGAATCACTCATAATTTTGTAGTAGCTAATTTTGTCAGAAGTAAAATAAGGCTCCGATGGCTGAAACTGCAAAAAAGAACAATAAAATGCTTATAGTTCAATGGTAAAGAAGTATTCTATTTCATAGATTTATTAATTTTAACCTCTCAGAGAAATACATTGACTATCACATTTTTGTTTAGGGATTATTATTTTTTATTTCCCAAAGGTCAAGCTATTCCTAATGTTTTCAAAATAAACAAAACAAAAGTCATAGGTTTCTACTGTGACATTGGCTGTTTTTACTTCAATATGAAACATTAGTAAATTGCAATTACTTGGCTCTTTGACAATTCATTTTTCTTCACTTTTTATTTTCTTTTGGGTTTTTTTTTTTGTAATATAAGCAATGGAAGGCAATTAATTAAAAAGGAAATCATAATGTATGATGTGTTGACATATAGACTTTGTGATATTTGCAAAGCAATAAATAGTTTGAAGGAAGCACAGAGTGGTCAACATTCTAGCTCTGCCCAATTTTGTGTTCTCAAATTCTGATACCTCAAAGTTCACAACCACTGAAATTTCACCAAAAGATTCAGTTCAACTGTTTTACACTGAGCATGTTTACTTATGTTACTCTGCTGAGAAGACTGGCTTGTCCAGTAGCTCTTCTGTAAACTGAATATATCATTGATTTAATATTATTCTGCTATTCCGTACATTCAACAGAAAGCTTGGAGGGTTGGATCAGTGATCTTCAGCCCTTTTTGCCAGAAGACCTAGCTGTTCATATTTTTATATCTGCAGAAAGTACGCTCAACTACAGAAAGAAATGGTCACTTTTTCTAATTTTTAAATTGTTGCTGTTAATAGGTTGCTAGATTTTGGTACTGTCAATCATTAATTATATTTATTAATGTTAGCTTTTAAGTCAAATTTTCTAAATGGCATATTAACAAATCTCAAGGAAATGAATTTGTTATTCATAGAAATCTATTTTTTTGAAAAAAGAAACTATATTTGAAGTGGCATAAATGAGCCTATATGAAAGAGTTAGAATTTCAAACTTCCTCACCCAGGAATCTTCTTTGGTATAGAACAGGGATGTCCAAACTTGGGAACTTTAAGACTTGTGGACTTCAACTCCCAGAATTCCCCAGCCAGCTATGCTCCCAAGTTTGGACATCCCTGGTATAGAAAATGTCAAAAAGATCCTGCCAGAAGTCTTTTGCCTCTCAGTTGCCAGTATCACCATCTATCTTCCAAAAGGACCTTCATCTGTCACTCCCCTAACCACAATCTCTGAAGATTAGGCTCCCATTGTCTTACAGCAGGGCTGTCAAACTCATGGCCCATGGCCCGGATGCGTCACGTGCTGGCCACACCCACATCCAGTTTAGCAAAGGAGAAAAAACTCACGATACATCATGTGATGACGCTGTGATGACCCAAGTTTGACCTCCCTGCCTTACAGCCCTCTGACAAGTAAAAAGTAAAAAATTTCTATAATGCAACATAAAATGGCTTTGTAGCATAAAGACATGATTTAGGGTTTAGTCTTTTCCCTCCAATTTAGAAGACAGTTCCAATTACAAATATATAAATTTGAATAATCATAAATGAATATATAAACAACAAAGTCACACTGAATTTTAAAAAATGTCTCAAAAATATTTTTTTTAATCTCAGGAATAGGAAGATTTTCAAATTACATATCAGCTCCTAGGAAATTAACAAAGAAAAAAAAATCTTCAACTCAATCTGATATCGCACAAAATGTACAAATGTCCACCAAAATGGAAGTAAAAGAGAGTAAGTCTTTTAATACAGCAAGACAAAAGAAATTAAATTCTAATACAATATCTATCGAGGGCAGTTCCCTATTTCAAAGAAATAACTTGAATCCTGAAACGAAGTCGTATTATTTTATCTTTACACAGCCCCTACTTCTTAAAGTAATTCTAGTTATCAATCAAAATATTCAAACTCAGGCATTCTTTGGCATTCAGAGAGGCTGCAGTGCTAGACGCTTGTTCACAACAATATTAAAATAGTTTCTTATTTTTCATTTTATTTAGTGCTTGATATTCTTTACCAAGAGAATAATTGTTAGGGTTTTAAGGTGATATGGTGAGATGAAGACCTTTTTCTGCTTTTTTTTTTTTTAAACTGTCTCAAAAAAATATGAATTGGTGAAATTAGCGCTAACCACAATCGCTGCCATCTTCTTGTCTACCAGAGGTATAAATAAGCTTCTCAATTGAAACTGATTTTGTAGTTGTCATCCTCTTGACACATCTATATCCCATAGCTTGAATGGCTTAATCATTCATAAGAAATCTTCAAATTGATTAGCGCACCAACTTGAGTCAGTGTGTCAATTCTTAGAGCAGGGGTGTCAAACTCAAGGCTGTATTCGGCCCACGGGGTGCTTAGATCTTGCCCGCAGGGCCACCCTGGAAACAGTGAAGGACTGGCCCGTAGTGCCTCTGCCAATGATAGTGGAGCTTGGGAGGGTTGCGTGTGGCCTTCCCGAGCTCTGTTTTCACTGGCAGAGGGTTGCAGGAGGCCATTGCAGCCGAAATGGAGCTTGGGAGCCCATTTTTGCTGGCAGAGTGCTCAGGCCATCACACCCACCCTTGCCACGCCCCCCCCCCCGGCTCCCCCAAGGTCCAACACCACCTTGATGCGGCCTTCAATGAAATTGAGTTTGACACTCCTGACTTAGAGCATGTAAGTAACCTTCACGGGCATCTATGTCAGCAGTTTTAAGTTTGTCTTTGAGAAAACTTTTAGGAATTGACAGATTTTTTTTCTGGAAGATATTTTGCCTGAGGGAAGCTATTTTGTTGATAAATGCAGAGAACATTTTTCCGATCAGTGTCACTATCTTACTTGAAGTTACTTGAATTTAAATTACTTGAATTTAATCTCATTAAATATTCCAACTGAGTAAAAACCATCTTTTTTCACGCTTCATAATTTACTGCAGACAACAAATTTATTTCAGTACAGTAGAACTCTAATACCCCATTTGAATAATTCCACAAAACATGTCAAGCAATTACCTTTAAAAAGCCATTAACATCCTCATAAAATCACCAGTGAACAAATTGCTCACTGTTATCTTATCACGGCTGTTGGAACAATAGTTCATTCTTGGAATTGAGTTTGTTCTTATTTATTGCATTCAACAACAATATTTAGTGTGTCATATACACTTAATCTTAAATACTTGGTAAAGAGATGAATTACAACTGAATAAAAAAATCTTTTGGAACGTCTTTCTTCAAAAATGCCATACTATTATTGTTGTAATACATATATCAGTATTCAACTAGAGGGAAACAATATATGTATTTGTGTTTTTGTCTTTTTTAATGCACATTTTTAAATGTTTTGTTTTGTCTTTCTAAAAAAAATTTTTTGAAGTTTTTTCTTGTGAAGAATAAGCATTCTAGCAACCATTTCCACCAGTTGGCTACTATTGATGGGAATTGGAGATATAGCTCAACAACACAAAGAGAGATCCACGTCCATCCAAATTATTTTATTGTGGCTCTACCCATTTTTTATTCTATCCCAATCAAATTTTCAGGGACATTTAAAACAAGGGATGTTTCAGGTAATATGTCTTATACAGTAATAAGATATTTTGTGTTTTCTTGATGTAACTGATTTATCTGAGCATATAAATCATAGTGGAACAAGCATGACTTTAATAATTAACCTGTTTTTTCCTATTTCTATAATAGGTTTATACTCCTCCTTTTTTTTCTTTCCTGTTTGCTTCACTGTTCACACCACACACAATCTGCTTATCACGTTGCTACCTGAGATTTTATCGTGTAGAGCTAAAATGTGTTAGTTATATTAAGGTCTTTCTTTTCTGATCAGGTTTGACAGCAGAAGATACTAACTTCCATTATTTTGCAAGGTGGGTCTATATTTGATGCTTTTGTAAAAGAAATCATGTCTCTTTTAAGTAAATGATAATGGGGGGGAAGCATTATTCCTACATATAGATTTAGTAATGTTATTGTACGTCTCCTTGTTCCTATAAACTTGTTTCCCTTTTAGAGCCAGCACCTGGCAATCTACGGACCACATAATAAACCATACAATATTCATTTTACAGCCTTGATTTATAACCATTTGTTTAGTAACCATCCAAAGTTACAACAGCACTGAAATAAGTCACTTATGATTGGTTTTCACATGTATAACGTTGCAGCATCCCCATGATCACATTATCAAAATGCAGGTGCTTGGCAACTGGCATGTATCTATGACAGATGCACTGTCCCAATGACATTGGATCACCATTCTGTAGCTTTCCCAACTGGTTTCTGACAAGCAACGTCAATGGGGGAAACCATAATTGACCCCAAAGTTTCTGTTGCTAGGCAAGGCAGTTGTTAAGTAAGTTTTGCCCCATTTTATAACTTTTCTTGCCACAGTTGTTAAGTTAATCACTGCACTGTTAACTTAGTAATATGGTTGTTGGGTGAATCTGGCTTCCCCATTGACTTCGTTTGTCAGAAAGGTGATCACAAGGCAGTTGCTAAGCACCCGAATTTTGATCACATGACCATGGAGATGTTGCAATGATTATAAGCATGGGAAATTTTCATAAGTCACTTTTTTCAGTGCTGTTGTGACTTCAAATGGTCACTAAACAAATGTTTGTAAGCTGAGGATACCTCTATGTCCCCAAAATATGAACAACTGTTAGTTGTAGGCATTAGATATAAAAACACTACGTTCCACTTAATATAGGTAAAGGTAAAGGTTCCCCTCACACATATGTGCTAGTCATTCCTGACTCTAGGGGGCAGTGCTCATCTCCGTTTCAAAGCCGAAGAGCCAGTGCTGTCTGAAGACGTCTCCACAGTAATTATTTGTTTTATTTTATTAAACTTATAGACCGCCCCCTCTCCCCAAGGGGACTCGGGGCAGTGCACAGGAAATTAAAAATTATATAAATACAGCAATATACAAATATTAAAACTGAATTAAATTACCTCTGTGCTAAAATATCAACATTAAAACCCTTAAAACCCTAAAAACTGTATCCCTTAAAATCCCAATTAAATAATTTATTTCTGCAGGCTAGGTATGAAAGGTTAGGCCAGGCCGGCCTGATGGAAGAAGTAAGTCTTTAACTTCTGGCGGAAGGAGCGGAGGTCCGTTGTTGTTCTGATTTCGGGGGGTAGGTCGTTCCAGAGGGGAGGGCCCACCACAGAGAAGGCCCTTCCCCTGGGCGTCGCCCGCTGGCATTGCCTAGTGGACGGCACCCGGAGAAGTCCCTCTCTGTGGGAGCGAATCGGCTGAAGGGATGTATGTAGCCAGCATGACTAAATGCTGAAGATACACAGAATGTTGTTACCTTCCCACTAAGGTGGTCCCTATTTTTCTACTTGCATTTTTACATGCTATTGAACTGCTAGGTTGGCAGAGGTTTGGACAAGTAACGGGAGCTCACTCCATTACGCGGCGCTAGGCATTTGAACGACTGAATTGCCAACCTTCTGATCTACAAATTCAGCATCTTAGTCACTGAGCCACCATTTAATTAATATATTGAAGCAATTTACTACTTTTTAACTAAATATGCCATCCACAAAAAGATAATCTTAAAGATGAAATCAGAAAATCAGCATTTGCAATGCTGAATCCCCGCAAATTGTCAATGTCAAGATTAAAATACACATTAGGAAATAATCATTTACATTAATTTCATTAACACGAAGTCCTAGCAATAGTTCCATGCTTCTAAAGATAAATGGATATGATGATATCCCACAAAAAATTAAGTTGCTATCGAGTTTTATCTTTTTGAGCCCTCTTGTAACAACTGATTAAAGCTACCTATAATGTGACAACTTCTTGCACAATGTTTGGTTCTTTGACTACTGCTTGAAGAGAATGAGAAACGACTGCAATGACATTATATATCACACATCCTTTTTAGAAATTAGGGATTGCAAGACAGAAATGTGAGAGAGATGTGGGTTGCATATGACCTGCAAAGTATAACAAAGACTATAACGAAGACTTGGTTATGGGGTTAATTAAAAAGTTGAGAAGCCAGTGTATTTCACACATCAGGAGGTGGGGGTATAATTGCAACTCCAAATGGCCTTGAAAAAACCCCCCCTCAACATTCCACTTGGGGGGGGGGGGGAAGCAGTTATTAAGAGCTAACTTTGTGTCTATATATTAAACTATACATTACAAAATAGTAACATACAGTATTGTTCAGGTTGTTTGTTGGCCAAGTGCTTTTAAGAAGCAACATGGAAATAGAAGGTCTAATTCTATTCAACCAATTGTTTTTCCTGCCCTGAAACCCACATATACACATGCTAACAAATATTTCTAACACTGTTCCAAGTTTGTCTTTATCTTACTAATATGGGGCAGGTATCCGGAAGGAAGGAAAAGTATAGTTGTTTCTGATAGAAAACAGCTGGCAGGTACAATGAAATGCTTCATTTCCTCGATGTAAGGCATCTCTTTAGCTAGGCTCCCTCTGCATCCCCCTGCAAAGGATGCTTGACCGCCATGCAACATATAAGTTGATCTTTAAATCACTGTACTTACTCTGCCAACCCAGCCAGTTTTACTTTCTTCAGAACGCTCCATTTCCTGAGGAAAAAGAGAAAGATCTTCACCGTTTTAGTAATCTTTGTCTGTTAATCTAGCTCTTCTCTCTTTCAAGATTAATGTCAATATTTACAGAATTTTTTGCAAATAGGTGGCTTTTTTTATTGATTGATTGATTCTCTACCCTGCTCCCAAGATTTAGGGAATTACAATACCCAAACAAAAACTTGCTTATAAGTACGTAAAACCTACCCAAATAAATATCAGCAGCCCAATCATCTTAAATTTCTTAAAAACAACATTATAAAAGGCAACCGCCACCAAATGCCTATTTTAAACAGACCCGTTAGTTTTGCATGCATGACCCATTAGGTATATAAAAAGAGGCAGTCTTTTTAGTAGACAGGAAACAAGCTATGGTTTTTAAATAGCAATAGCACTTAGACTTATATACTGCTTCACAGTGCTTACAGCCTCTCTAAGTAGTTTACAGTCAGCATTTTGCCCCCAACAATCTGGGTCCTCATTTTACCCACTTTGGAAGGATGGAAGATTGAGCCAACCTTAAGCCAGTGAGAATCGAACTGCCAAATTGCAGTCAGCCAGCAGTCAGCAGTGGTAGCCTGCAGTACCACACTCTAACCACTGTGCCACCATGAATGCAGAAACCAGCATTCTGAATTCAACTCAGAAACCTATTCATATCCAATGAAGCAACCACAGAATCAGGATTATAGCAGGTGCTTACCTGCTAATATCTTGGCCATTACATTTTGTACCAAACACAGTTTCCAAGTTGTTTTCAAAAGAAGGCCCATGCAGGGCATGTTACAGAGTCTAAGACAGGGGTAGTCAACCTTTTTATACCTACCGCTCACTTTTGTATCTCTATTAGTAGTAAAAGTTTTTCACCGCCCACCGGTTCCACAGTAATGGTGATTTATAAAGTAGGGAAGTCAATTAAATTAAAAAAAAGGAAACTGCTTCAGTATCGGACAAAACCCCTACTGCCCACCATGAAATCTGGAATGCCCACTAGTGGGTGATAGGGACCAGATTGACTACCACTGGTCTAGGGGATGAGGATGAACATTTCTGCTGCCAGGTCTTCATGGTTCAGATAGGGCTATACTGGCAACTACCCTAAATTGCTGATTACTGTAGAAGAGAATATTTGTAGTGCAGGGTTGAACCATGGGGTTCCTGATAATTTCTGACCTTGATTGTTTTCTTGCAGGTATTTCATTAGTAGGTAGCATCATCAGGTAGTAACAGAGATGTTAACTAGTTGGGTAATGAAACATGTGCAAGAAAACAATGAAGTTCAGAGAGGACTCCACAAATCTGCCTCTCCTGTTCCTAAGTCACGTTTTCCCAAGCATCTCTCCACCAACTCCATTATTTACCCCACCTACCATGCACTCCCCATTAACAAAAAAAGGATATCATTGTTTGCTTGCACTGTCAAGCTAATCTTCACCCTTCAACCTCTAAGAGCTGCGGTGGCGCAGTGGTTTGATTGTAGTACTGCAGGCTACTTCTGCTGTCTGCCAGCAGTTTGATAGTTCGAGTCTCATCAGGCTCAAGGTTGACTCAGCCTTCCATCCTTCTGAGGTTGGTAAAATGAGGACCCAGATTGTTGGGGGAAATAGGCTGAATCTGTAAACTGCTTAGAGAGGGCTGGAAAGCACTATGAAGTGGTATATGAGTCTAAATTCGATTGCTATTGTTACAATCCATCTTCACTCATACCTTTGGGCACTGCCATACATCACTAGAGTAGTCACAGATGGTGAGCATAGAAAAGTTTTGAATCCTTTTAAGCCACTGCAGACAAATTTTTTCATCAGTCACCCATGTTATAACACTCAAGTAGTGATCCCTGGAGATAAAAAGAGAGTGAGAGTGCAAGAGAGACTGTTCAGCATTTTTCTATATAAGTTCACTTGAATTCTATACCTAAACGCTTATCATTTATATGCCATTCAATATTCAACATACTGTTACAATAAGTACTATACAGGTAGTCCTCAAATTACAACTTTTCATTTATGGTTGTTCGAAGTTACAATGGCACTGAAAAAAGTGACTTACTGTATAACCACTTTTCACACTTAAGATAGTTGTAGTATCCCCATAGTCACCTGATCAGAATTCAGAAGCTTGGCAACTGTTTCATATTTATGATGGTTGCAGTGCCCTGGGGTCACAGGATCAGCTTTTGCGACCTTCTAACAAGCAAAGTCAATGGGGAAGCCAGATTCACTTAAAAACGACGTTAACTAATTTAACCACTGCAATGATTCATTTAACAACTGTGGCAAGAAAGGTTGCAAAATGGAGCAAAGCTGACTTAACGAATGTCTCATTTAGCAACATAAATTTTGGGTTCATAACCTGAGGACTACCTGTCTATGCATAATTCTAATTGTAGTTCTATAGAATAAGAAACTACAGATCTTGGAAACATTCTTATGACTAGAAACGGGGGAGCACAGGGTAGAACAAGATGAGATAGAGTTAAGGAATATAAACTCAACTCATTCCATGATCCACAGAATATAAAAGTCAGAAGTGTGGCTTGGAAAGTTGAGGTTTATCCAGGGGTGGGCTGCTATGGGTTTGCCTGGGTTTGGGAGAACCCTTTGCAAATGTTATGGTGGGTTTGCAGATCCTCCAAATCCCACCCCTGGCTGGCCCCACCCTGCCCCTCCCAGGAGTCTCCATGTGGTCTGTTTTGGATGCAAAGTAAGTGAAGGGCCCAGTGCGGAGGCTCGAGGAGAGGGAAAAACAGACCTCCCCAAAGTTCCGGAAAGCTAGAAACGGGCCCACTTCAGGCCTCTGGAGGGCCTCTGGACCCTGGGGGAAGTACTTGTCCCCTATCCAGAGGTTTGAGAAAAGGCCTGGGGAAGGTGAAAATGCCCCTTCTTTGGTGCAGGAGGTTGACTAGGCCATGCCCACCCAGCAACCAGGCAGAGAACCTGTTGCTGAAATTTTTGAAGCCCACCCCTGGATTTATCTACTGTACAAATAATTCTTTGACTTCTCCCAACCTAGCTAGTCAATAAGAAAGGTCCCCCCTGTGTGTGTGTGTGTGTGTGTGTGTGTAAGAGAGAGTATCTATATTAGTATTTGTACATTTATTTCTATGTTTGACAAATACGTTCAAATATAGAAGCTGATATGGCTCATCCTCGCTTATGTGAGGTTCTGACATTGCATATAATATCCTTTATATTTTACCACATAAAACAGACTACTCAAATAATTTAGCTTGTATATTTCTCTTCACATACTCAAATGTTGTCACTAGGATATAAAAAAAGTTTTACAGTGTTTTAGTTTGGGTAATTAATTATGTGTACATCCTATTATTTGCCCTCCAGAATCTTCTTGGAGTTGGGCAGTTTTAATAAATATGATAAAAAAAGAATGAATGATCCAGCTGAGTACATATTGGGGGGAAAAAATCCAGCATTTATAAATGAACACTCCACAGGATTTTTAATGGAATAAATGAATGGTTTTAAAAATCTTATTACTCAATAATTATAAAATAATTACAATAATAATCTACAACATTCACCAGAACAAAGTATATTATTTGGACTTACCCTGATATTATACTAGATGGTGCAACAATTTCCGAGATATTTTTTTGGGGAAGGGCTTGAATATCCACAATAAATAGTCTTATTGTTGGATTTATAGCACCTGCCTGGATAAAATTAAAACATCTTAAAACAGATTCTGTCCAAACGACAATGCTAGTTAGAAAATTACAAAGACATTAGCTTTTAAAGCTCAACATGAAATGTAAGAAAAATATGTTTATATATTTTTTAAAATTAATTTGTGTTTTATTGAGGATCATAACTAAACATTTGAAAGCCAGTACTAAATATTTATAAAAATAATGTAATTTTTCTACATTAGTAAAAGCAGCCAATTCATGACACATTATGACCACCCGTATTTTGTGAATGGTTATTCTTTTAGAGCAGGGGTGGCTGGAGCCAAGCAAAGCTGGCTGGAGAATTCTGGGAGCTGAAGTCCTTCAGACTTAAAGTTGCAAAGGTTGGAGACCCCTGTTTTAGAGATCAATGTAACATTAACTCCTAATCACATGACTTAGTGAAAATTTCTATTATAGAAAATGATTTTCTGTTTTCAGATTAAGACTAAAAACACTAAACATACCTCTCAAAATAAATTAGAATTTCATACATTAGTCCTAGTCCATTATTAATTTAATCTCTGAAAAAAATCAACAATGCGCCTAGCTTTCAACTATTAATATATTTAATCTAATTTATATTGCTGCCCATCTCACAAATATCTAAAACTGCTAATATTCAATTATTAAAAAAGCATTTTTAAAAAGCTACGTGAACAGAGCTAAAACAAAGAATAATATACAACGGGTGCTAATGGAGCCACCTAACTGGTTCACCCTTCCCTGTGGGGGATCCCAGGCATGCTGGGATGAAAAAGGCTTTGAGGGACCTTTGGAAGCTCATAAGAGCTTCAGTGGGGAGAACATCCTCAATGTAAGTACCACACAAAGGAGGAACTGCCATCCTCCTATGACAGAGAACATGCAAAAGAACAACTGATATATCTGTTCCATACCCAGATCCATAATCTGACTGAAAAGGATCCAGATAATCTGCTTCATCCATGGTCCTTAAAAGGTAAAGGTATGTGCTAGTCGTTCATGACTCTAGGGCAGGGGTCTGCAAAGTCGGCTCTTTTAAGACTGGTGGACTTCAACTCCCAGAGTTCCCCAGCCAGCTGGGGAATTCTGGGAGTTGAAGTCCACCAGTCTTAAAAGAGCCGACTTTGCAGACCCCTGCTCTAGAGGATCTGCTTCACTGAAGGCACACAGGACATTATTACTTTCCCACCAAAGGTGATCCCTATTTTTCTACTTGCATTTTTACATGTTTTCAAACTGCTAGATTGGCAGAAGCTGGGACAAGTAATGGGAGCTCACTCAGTTACACAGTGCTAGGGATTCGAACTGCTAAACTGCTGATCTTTCTAATCAACAAACTCAGTGCCTTAGCCACTGAGCCACTGCGTCCTATGGTCCACTGAAGATCCTTTGAAGATGCTGCACAACCACCGTCTTAATCACCCTCCTCAAAAACAATACACTGAACAAAAATTGTCCGGCATTAAGAGGTCCAATGATGGGGCCTTGAAGAGGTGGTGTCCAAAGCTTCCTTAAGAGGGAAAGGGGAAAAAACCCTCACTCAAAGAAGAATTCACCACCACTAGGATTCGCTCACATGCCATATCCCAGAATGTGGCTTAGATCTAAAGAGAAGGTGGCTTAGCTCATGTCTCTGTCTACTTCCTCAGATCCAACAGGTTCACACCATTCCCAGATAACTGGGCAAGATTTAACTCTAGGCATCTCCTCTGGACCTTCAACAAGGCCAGTGTCAAACTGTAAGTGAATCTAAAATGCTGAGCAAATTCCTTCACACATCCCTGCCGAAGTTTCCTAGCACCCCCTTACACAGCAGGTGAAATAGGGCTGCAGATTCCAATTTGCAGATGCAATAAGGGTGTCAACTTGCAAAAACATCACCACAACTCTTTATTGAGTTGACATAGAGAAGTGTGAATTACAAACATTCCTGTGGTCAGTGGGAAATTCCAAGCTGGCCTGTAATGCACATGGATAGATTCAATTATGCTGCTAATTGGCTAACGTGGTTTATTTACCAGGCCAAGGGGAGAGGGATACATTGGTGAAGTGCAGACACCATTAAATGAATTGCAGTTTTAGCTGCAACGAAGAAATGCCAGGATGTTAATCCTAATAAATGATTGAATTTCTTTTGAACCTTGTCTCGAGGTTTGTAAATTTGTTAGGTTTTCTTCTGGGATATTCACAAAGGGTGGAAAAATATTGCTGCTTTGCCATCTTAGTACCACAAGGCCTTAAAAATGATTCTAGCCCATATTCAATCAAGCTCCTTCTTTGTTGAATTTAGTGGCACTCTAGATCATGGGTATACAACCCCCCAGTCCACGGCATTCCAACAACCCGCCCATCTATGTGATGCAGGCAACACACAAAACGATGCCCCCTCCAGTTTGAGGAAAAACCTTTCTCCACGGAAACAGTCCCTGATGCCCAAAAGGTTGGGGGCTGCTGTTCTAGATGTTTCTTCTTCCATTTCATCTCCCCCAACTTCTCTGTAAAATACAGGGAATGCAATCTAAACCAAAGTCTCAGCTGCCCCCTTATTCCAAGCAGCAACCAAGACTTCAGATGGATCATCTAGCACAGTGGTTCTTAACCTTCTCAATGTCATGACCCTTTAATACATTTCCTCATGTTGTGGTGATCCCTAACCATAAAATTGGTGTCTCTGTTCCTAAGACCATCAAAAATATGTGTTTTCCTATGGTCTTAGATGACTGCTGTAAAAGGGTCATTCGACCCCCAAAGGGGTCATGACCCACAAGTTGAGAGCTGCTGCTCTAGCAGGCCAGGAGGGACAATTTCAGGCTCTTTCTGAAACTTCTCCAGCTCCATCAGTTGCTGGGGTGGACCAATCTAATGCGTCCAGATTCTTTGCAGTGGATAGTGGCACCAGAAAGTCTCGTAATAACTAGGGCATGATCTGACAATGACAAAGGGGACACCAACAACTCTGTTTGTACTTGCTATTGAAAAGTACATTGTGTTGCCAAATCTAATTTAAGTACTGACCAAGGGAATGCTAACCATCTTCCTCCTACATTACAATTCAATCAAAATTCCTCCTAGAACTACTCTTGATCTTTGATCAGCAACTGCTTCCTCTTGAAACAAACCATAGCTTTAATCTTGATGATGGAAGGAATCTCATCAGGACCAAGTTGTATCAATTGCAAATATGCCTAACAACTAATTTAATTTTGCCCTGTAACAATTGTACTGCCTTTCTGACTTCCAGAAATAACTTTAGGATATGTCAAATATTTTCAGTTACACGATTCTGAGAAATAAACAGAGCAATATATGTCCAGATTCATGTCCCATTAGGGATTTTAAGAAGATTTTGCTGAAACTGAATATGGGTGACCTACTTCAGAAGTTCCATGCCAAGATGAATGACTACAGGAATAAAGTCCCAATCATATGCATTCTACTCCAGAAAAGAAGTTACATTTACTTTTTAAAATGCAGGACAAGCTGGGACATTTTTCCTCAATTTGCTGAACCACTGAAAATTCTAGCACACTTAAAGGAATACCACACTCCCTACAATACATTGAGGCGTCTTCCCCTTCACTTCCTGGACTGGCCATGGGATATTACAGCCACTTGATCAGTCTATGGAACATCAGAGAAAACAGCTCTCTGCAAAGACCCTAGAACAATTTGGTATCAAATTGGCAGCCCATGGGCCAGATGCATCATGCACAGGCCATACCCACCCCAGCTCAGCGAATAGGAATAACATAGCAAAGCATCATGTGACAGCAATGTGATGCAGCAGTGATACCGGTGCCCTGGAACTATTGAGAGCATACCAGTTTCTAAAGTTTGACAAAGCTGAAAGTATAGTTCCATTGCATACATTTTTAAAAAAACAATTCACATCTGCTCTGGCAAATATATCAGCCTGGAAATCTGTCTGCCAAGGGAGTAATGGCCGTAACCTAGCCCGTTCCTCCCTGTTCATGACAGAGCTAATGGTCTTTAGTCCCTTATTTTCTATGCAACTCATTGACTTGAAGTGTTCCTTTTTCCATTGATCATCCAAGTGCTCTTCAACACATCATTTTAGAAACTCAAATATTCCATAGCCTTCAATTGCTTTCATTTCCTGTTTCCCTAGAGATAATAGAATACTTCAGAGCTGCCAGATGCTATTGACTTAAGTCACAGTAATCACAGCAAGCTGTTGAGGAGAGACAGACAATATTTTTGTTAGCAGCAAATGATTAAATGTGACTATTCTCTTAATCAAACCACTCAACAACTATGTTTAATAAATAACACAGACCTTAGGATATGGGATTTTAATGGTCTTTGGATATTGCAGCGTATCTTCTGAATAGAATGAATACTCAATAAGAGGAACTTCGGTGTCATTAATCTCTGCAAACGCCAAAAAACTGCCATTTGGAGACCACCACAGAGCAGAATGGGTGCCAAACATTTCCTCTGAAAAAGATGCAAATGTGTTCTTTTGAAGCAATAGTTGCTAAGTTGGCTTTTTCCTCTGAAACATTGTTCATAATAACTTGCATATATAATTTCAGATGAAACTCCAATTACTAAAATTCAGATTACTTGCAATATTTTGCAACCAAAACAGTAAGTCAACTCTCAGAAATGCTTTTTTTTATAGAAATACAGTGCTATGGAAATATTCTGTTATAAAAATCTGGCTTTAATAATGATGCAAATTCTAGTATTTTGATTTATCTCAGCTTTCAATATTACGGATAATTGTTTCTTGTTTATACTATAACATTTTCAAATATATCATCTATAATTTTTATTTATTTTTATTTATTTTTATTTTATTAAATCTATACCCCACCCTTCTCCTTGTTAGGACCCAGGGCGGCGCACAGGGATGTTAAAATACATACAAAATATATAAAATATATGAAATTTAAAATACTTATTCTAATAAATAAACCCTGCGCTAAAAACCGAATTAAAATCCCAAGTTTAAAAACTATCTAATAGTCAGTATGGAGGTTACGCTAGGCCGGCTAGATGAAATAGGTGTGACTTCAGACACTTGCGGAAGAGGCGGAGGTCGGAGATGGTGCGGAGTTCAGGGGGTAAGTCGTTCCAGAGGGCTGGGCCCGCCACAGAGAAGGCTCTCCCCCTGGGTGTTGCCAGTCGGCATTGTCCAGCCGACGGCACCCTGAGGAGTCCCTCTCTGTGGGAGCGTATCGGTCTGAGGGATGTATGGGGCAGGAGGCGGTCTCGCATATAACTAGGCCCCGAGCCATGGAGCGCTTTAAAGATGGTCGTTAAAACCTTGAAGCGCACCCGAAAGACCACAGGAAGCCAGTGCAGCTCGCGCAGGATAGGTGTTATGTGGGAGTGTCTAGGCGCTCCCGTAATCACCCGCGCGGCTGCGTTCTGGACTAGCTGCAGCCTTCGGGTGCACCTCAAGGGAAGCCCCATGTAGACAGCATTACAGTAGTCGAGTCGAGAGGTGACGAGTGCTTGAACAATAATTAAATGCAAAGAAACATAACTTTCCAATTATGTTCCCAAACTTAGTATCCCTCTGTAAGAAAATATACAAGTACAAATTAAACATTCACGGAATATTTTATGTCTAAAATGGCAGTTTAATAAGTGTAATTACTATGGGCTGTCTTGGAAACGATAATAAAAATATAAATGTTGAAGACTTCCTAATTTCTTTATGAAGAGAAGTATATTTATGTATATAACTTTTTTATCATTCATTACTAAAAATTATATTAATATAAAGTAGTGTGAGCAAAACCTGTATGCAAGAAGATTGTTTAATGAATCAAAAGGAATGGTTGATAATTCATACAGAAATATAATAAAATATATGGATCCACTTTCTAATAGGTTGGAGGATTTTCAATGCACTAGATTTGCAGACAGACAGAGAGACAGGCAGGCAGACAGACAGAAACTTTATTTTGGTAATTAATATATTAATAATATATTAATGTACTAATCTAGTATATCTATTATAGATTATACTAGATTAATATATTAGTATATCAGTATATAAATTAATCTAGTATATTCAAGAAATGGAATATTTTATTTATTTGTTTATTATTATTATTATTATTATTATTATTATTATTATTATTATTATTATTATTATTATTATTATTATTATTATTATTATTAAATTTATACCCCGCCCTTCTCCTTGTTAGGACCCAGGGCGGCGCACAGGGATGTTAAAATACATACAAAATATATAAAATATATGAAATTTAAAATACTTATTCTAATAAATAAACCCTGCGCTAAAAACCAAATTAAAATCCCAAGTTTAAAAGCTATCTAATAGTCAGTATGGAGGTTACGCTAGGCCGGCTAGATGAAATAGGTGTGTCTTCAGACTATTCAGACTATTAATAATAGTCTTCAGACTATTAACTTGCATTCTACTCACAGTGGTGGGTTTTGGATCCTGTTGCAACCGGTAAAGTGCAATGAGGCCGGGTGTTCATCACATGCACATGCACAGTATGCGCACAGCGCACACATGTGTACTTACCACCTGCAACGCACCAGCTGCTCAGTGGAGCGTCGCGCAGGCACCGTGTGCTCTGTGCGCGGAAACCCTGATCAGCTCAAATACAGGTAAGGAGGGCAGGCGGTTGGGCCCCCCGGAGCACCATACCGGAACGGTACCTGGTGCTCCTAACAGGCACTGGTACGCCCATACCAGGGCGTACCGGTCATATCCCACCATTGTCTACACATCTTGCCTGTAATACTATCACAGTTCTAACATAAGAGAATAGAATAGAATAGAATTTTTTATTGGCCAAGTGTGATTGGGTACACAAGGAATTTGTCTTCAGTGTATACAAGAAATATAAAATGACTACTAAGAATTCTTCCATTAATTTTTGAACATTACAAATACATTTTATGTAAGAAACCCTTTAGGGGTCAACATTTAGCAAAGGAATATTCAACTATTTTGCAAATATCCTTTGGGTAATCTTAGTGATTTAAAAATCAGGTTTTGGTTCTGTCCCTAGAGAGAGACAGTGGAAGAGTTTGGAAACTCTTTCATTAATCTACAGCTGTTGCTATTAAAATATAACACAAAAATACTTTAATGCAGCTTAGATAGGATATCTAGTGAAATCTTAATTCAGTGGGGATTAAGCAAAGATATGCACTGCCTTTCCTTCTGTTTAACTTCTGTAACAACATTATAAAATGCTATCTAATTATAAAAAACAACAACAGGGTAAAGGAATAATCTTCCTCTAGTATGTGAGTGATGTGCCAATTCTCTCAACAAATACAGTAGGCCTAAGAAGTCAGATTCAAGTTTCTGCCACTTTCTGTGAGGTAGAACACCTAACAGGAAATCATCAAACAAATGCAAGTTGATGAATTTTTCCAAGAGACCTTGAGGAATAAATGGGAATGTGTAATTAATGGAATGCAATATTTTAGTTCAGGGGGGTCAAACTCACGGCAGTGTCACATGACATATCAGGACTTCCCCTCCCTTTGCTACACCGGGCATGGGCATGGGCAGTGTGTGACGCATCTGACCTTCTTGGTGTTAGTGGTTGGGGATATTTGATATAATCCCTATTTGAGCAATATGCTTGGTCACATAAGCTAGAAGTGGAACTGTGCACTGATGATGCAGTCTAGTTTGGTAATGAAATGTCTGCAAGAAAACAACCAAGCTCAGAGAGCACCAAGGACTTCACAGCTTAACCTTGAGCTACAAATATTCTTTTCTATCGGTAAAAGAAGAATCAATCCTCATACACTGTGATACTCATTCTATGAAAGGTTTTGGCCAATTTATGGGTTATTTTATAGAAAATTTAGAAGGAAGAACCTTTCACTCAAAAAAATGTCAACAATGTTAAATTTTATATTTTGATAGTGTATATTGAATTAGAATAACATACTTGTAAGAAACCTTGAAGATCTTCTAGTCCAGGGGTCTGCAAAGTTGGCTCTTTGAAGACTGGTGGACTTCAACTCCCAGAATTCCCCAGCCAGCCTGGCTGGCTGGGGAATTCTGGGAGTTGAAGTCCACCAGTCTTCAAAGAGCCAACTTTGCAGACCCCTATTCTAGTCCAACCCCCTGCTTAGGCAGGGAGTTGGACTAGATATATGTGACACAAACTATGAATAATATTGTAATAATAATAATAATAATAATAATAATAATAATAATAATAATAATAATAACAACAACAACAACAACAACAACAACAACAACAACAACAACAACAACACTATATTTCTTGTGAAACATTCAGCTGTGGTGAGGATGTACCCTTAGAGAAAGATAGAAAAGTAAAAATGGATTTATAGCCACTATCAATAAGATTGGAAACTGCTTCTTTAATCAACTTTTGTTTCCTTTTCTACCATTTATTATTCTTATTAGCTTTATTTCCTTTTATGATTTTACTTCGTTAAACATTTCTTTAATAAAAATGGTATTAAAAGTTCACCTGCGGTTTACCATACAGATATTTCTTTTGATTGCAATCTTTCTCTCTGATTCTGGATTGTGTTGTTATTATCTCGGGGGGGACGGACGGACACCAAAATGAAGAGAATGATTTTCTATTACCTGGAAGCATATATACTTCTGAATCTCTACCCGTCAACCATACGTGAATGAAAGAGCAAAGAGGAAGAGGTAAAATATGACACTAAGGCTTATTTAATATATCCACTTAGGGCAGCGATGGCGAACCTTTTTTGGCTCATAAGTGGGGGGAATGCAGGGGGGGCATGTGCGGGCGTGCCACACCCATAATGCAATGTGCAAACCCCCCAGTGCGCATGCGCGCACTACAGGTATGACCTCCCAGTTTTTGCATGCTCTTTTCGCTCTCCCCAAGCTCCAGAGGATTTATAGGACTCTGGGGAGGGGGAAAACAGCTTCCCCTGCCCCCCTGAAGTCGTCCGGAGGCTTCAGCGACCTTCAGGAGGCTTCCCTGGGAAGCCTCTGGAGCACTCAAAATGATGCTCCGACCAAACCGGAAGTGACGTCCGATTTGCTTGGAGCGTCATTTTGAGTGGTCCAGAGGCTTCAGAGAAGCTCCTGAACTCCGCTGAAGCCTCCGGAGTGCCTCCGGAGTGCCTGTGAAGCCTCTGGAGCACTCAAAATGATGTTCCGGTGAAACCACAAGTGACGTCTGATTTGCTCGGAGCGTCATTTTGACCAGTCCGGAGGCTTCAGGGAAGCCTCCTGAAGGTCACTGAAGCCTCTGGACCACTCAAAATGATGCTCCAAGCAAATCGGACGTCACTTCCAGTTTCATCAGAGCATTATTTTGAGTGCTCGGTGGCTTCAGGGAAGCTCATGAAGCCTCCGGAGGGCCTCCGGGGGGGGGGGGAGCCTCTTTTCACCCTCCCCAGGCTCCTATAAAGCCTCTGGAGCCTGGGGAGGGTGAAAAATGGCTTCAAAAAAGGGAGAATTCAGCTGGCCAGGGCAGCGTCTCACGTGCCCTGCAAAATGGCTCCGCGTGCCACCTGTTGCACGCATGCCATAGGTTCACCATCACGGACCTAGGATAGCAATTTCACTGGGATTGTTTCTGAAGCAAAGTATCTCCTCAGAAGGATTAAAAGGGGTTTTTGAAAGCTAGAAAAGGTTATGTGACTCAAAGATGGAATTGCCCCTCCACACCTTTGTTCTAAGCAGTGGATTCAAAAGAAACTTTACATAAATCTAATATTTTATTTCTGTATGTGATAGCAGTTAAGTTGCTCTTAAGGAGTCCCTCCCCCCCTTTTCAATGACAATTACCTTCATACACCCAGTCTGCTAATCCATTTAAAATTTTGTTTTCGGCTCCATTCTCAGTGATTTGAACAGCACTGGCATTTGGTGTTGTCTTTACATAAACATTGTACTGGTAAACATAAGCCTGCCATAAACAAACATTACATTATTTACCATCAGAAAATGATTTTATAACCTTTGCTTTATATCCAACAAATTACATTTATGGTACTTTCATTTCCTGTATTTCTATACACATCAACTCTAAAGTGGAGGTTCTTTTTATACTGTAAAGCTAGAAAGCTTTACAGCTTTCTTTACTGTAAATCTGGAAACTGTAAGATTCTTCTCACCCATTTAAATACAGGGAAATGAATTTCTTTTACTTTTGTTATTTTCAGAATAAAGAAAAAATCAAAATGGTTTACAAGAAAGACCTAGAAAGTTGCATTTTGTCTAATTAATCCTGAGAAACCTTAACATTGCTTTATCCAACTTCCTCTACATTAAAATATTGGTTCTCTTTCCATTAATTTCTTGCATTTGCCCCTTAAAGTATTATGAAATAACTTTGCAGCATGATGTTTAGATATAAGATTCTATACTACCAAGATCAGGAGTCTTCTTCCCTCTCCTTCTATTACACATTCAACTAGTAGCTAGTGGATTTTTTTTCTGTCAATATGTCATGCCATTGAGAGCTAAAGACATGATAAATATTTAGCTTGCAACTCTTACCATTTTTTTTAACCTAGAAAGTTTGTGAATTAAGTCCAATTCAGATCAAATTCACTCTGATTAAGCTGGGAAATCAGGTTATGCTCTCACAAATTATGATTTTAAAAAATGTGTATGTGACAACTTTTAGAATAAGAAACCAAGAGAAAATTAAACTCCCCCACTCCTAAGTGGCCTCACTTTGAACTGGGCCTCTATACATTTACTGTAAAGTTTAATATATATGGCACTAGTTCTTTGTATATTTAACACTAGCCATTCCCAGCCACGCGTTGCTGTGGCCCAATCTGGTTAAATGGCCAACCAATCTGTGTGTAGATCTACACCTGCACACACAAACACGTACACACAACCACCGTATAGCCCCCAACCTACCTACCTACTGTATTTATCCCTCTCTCCCTCTACCTACCTATCTACCTGCTATATTTCTCCACCTACTTACCTATCTACCTACCTCATTTCTCCCTCCCTCTTTCTACCAGGTAGGCTGCCTGCCTACCTACCTACTGTATTTCTCGTTGAATCTTATGGACAGAATCTTACCTGTGGCCCACTGCTCTCTCTGTATCCATCTACCTATCTTTTTTTACAATTTTTTTACATTTCTGTTGCATGTACCTGGCACAGGTGTGACAACTACACAATCTATATATATCATTGGTGCCGTACTTGAAAGGAACATTGTGTGAAAATTTGGAAGCGATCGGTGCAGTACTTTAGGAGATTAGTGGTTTTGAACAAACTCGTCACATTTTTATTTATATAGATTCAATCGGATTAAATAACTGAAGTCCTTGTGTAAATATTCTAGAACATTCCTATCCCCTCTTACATTTCCAGAAATTTCTGTTGCATGTGTGGTGCAGTTTGGATTATAGAAATGGTACACAGGAATATCTGAATTGGTGTTACAAGGAATACTTAATTATAAGGAAGTAAAACCCTATGCATTTTACTAACCAGTTTGTGTCCAACTGGTGACCATGATATATACTGGATAGTTGTAGGAAGTGGGTTCTCAGTGATTATGGTTCTATGAAGAAACATAAATAAAATTATCAATATAATGTAAGCCATTGAAACGTCACGAAAAGACAATGCAGTTACTGACCTGTTGTTTAGATCATAGATATGATATGATGCCGTGTATGAGTGCCTCCACACCTGTAAAAATAATATTTGCATATAAAGAAAAAAACTTAAAAACAAAAGTGTAGTTCAAAGTATATTTTAAAAGTCCTGTTTGCATGAATTTTACCCATATTATTTTTAATCATCATACGATCGTGATAAACAAAATTCAATTTTAACTCAGACCTCTTGATACCTTCAGATAATAAATATCAGTCCTAGTGTATGGCTACAATATAGTATGTAATATTTAGCTATACTGCTAAACTGTAATTTATTATGACATTAAAAAAACCCTTCAGGATTAAGGGTTGTCTTTTCCCTTATCACAAACACATTGAGGTCATTTCTAGTTGAAGTCCATAAGTCTTAAAGTTGCCAAGTTTGGACACCCTTGTTGTAAAGGATTAAAAACATTTTTATCAATACAAATATACTAAGTGGAGTATAAAAATATAATATCGTTGCTACCTTCTCATAATTGTATCGCAGAAGAGCAAATTTTTTGTCAGGTGACAATATTGCCTCAGAACTATTTAAATTGTCCTGTAGATAAAACAAAATAAATTAGCAATGAAACATTGTGTGTAAGGAAGGAAATATTCAGTTCAGAGCACTTTTGAACTGATGAAGTAGTATTAAAAACAACGTACTAATGTTTCATTTAATAAGATTATAGACTCTTTTCCATCATCAATGTTGTACAGAAAAACATTGTTCTGATTTGTGTAGACATACTCATGACCTAAAAAGGAAAGAAAGAGGAAAACATTCAGTGCCAATAAACAAACCCTTATCTTCCCCCACACACAAAGTCAATAAAAAAAAATCCTGAATTAGTTCATTGTCATAACCGTCTGTTTATCATGTATGAATTCAAACAAGTTAGAGAACACTTTATTTTTAAATTGACTATTATGTGGTTGGAGAATAATCTATACAAATGAATTCTGGCACTCCCATGTTTATGAAGCAGAGCTTATGAAAAATGAAGTGGGAATGATGGGGCAAAAATGATTTAATTAGTTGGCTAGGACACATCCCAACTACAGTAAAGGAAGTATTTAGAGATGCTGGCTTAGTTATAACCATGGTAAACTGATTTACTTACCACAATTCCTGCCACTTCCAACAGGTTTTAGGAAACTCACATAAAATTAAATATCTAAAACACTACATTTTAACAATAAGTTAAACCCCGGGAACTGAGCTTATAATAATCACAACTAAAATGTTAAAAGCCCTGCACCCAGCCCCAGTTGTAAAAGCTTGGTGGAAATGCCAAATTTTCATTGCTTTCCAGAATGTTAAGCAGATGGATGCTACACAGATCTCAAGGGGCAGAGTGCTTCAAAGAAACATGGGGGGAAAACCATCTCTGGTTTTTTCCTGCTTTCCCAATCACCCAGAAGGAACAGACCCATAACTTTCCCTGGAGTTGAAACAGTTCTATTTAGAGGACAGGATCATATATAGGTAGCCTGGACCCAAGCAATCCAAGGCTTCACCGACCAATATAGTCCTCTGAATTTACTTGTGAACATATTGGTAAGCTGTCAACCCTGAAGTGAACCTGGCTGATGCCATCTTGGAGGCTTCAGGGTTGCCACACATCAGAGGGAGGGAGGAAATAGTTAGATGCGGGTCTTGTAGCCAAAACAATAAGGTTTTCCTGTGGGAACCAAGGGCATTCTCACAAGTGCCCTGCCAGAGGTGCAAGGAAGTAACCAAGCAACCAGCCAGCACCTGGATTGGACAGCATGATCATTGACTTGTGGGGAAAGGAGACCCTTTTACTTTTAATTAGGTGAAAGCCGTGGGAAATTTCAGAGTTGGCTTTCACCACTTGTGTCAAAATGATGCATCCAATAAACTGTTCTTTGTGGAACTTGTCTGCCCCGGAGTTCTGTTTCCTATGGGTGCATTACTTGGAACGCTGACATAAGCAATGCATTGACTACAGTATAGGGGTCCCATTTTTTGAAACAACTCTCAAATGCCAGAAATGACTACAATTTTGGGATAATCTTCAAATGCTGTCCAGTGTATAATAAAAGTATACACCATATTTTTTGGAGTATAAGACACACCTTTTTTCCTCTAAAAAGAGGCTGAAAATCTGGGTGCATGTTATACATCGAATATAGCAATTTTTTGTCTCCTGAAGCCCCACCCCTTCACCAAAATGGCCGGCAGAGCCTTATGGAGGCTTTCAGCAAGCTCCTGGGCGCTGGGGAGGGCAGAAACGAGCAAAAAAAATAGGGTGCTTTTTGCCCCCCCCCCAGCTCCCAGCAGAACTCTATAAGCCTCCATAAGGCTATGCATGCAATTTTTTTGACCAATAAAAAGCCCATTTCTGTGAAAAACGGGCTGTTTTTTGCTCGTTCCCCTCCCCATGAACCCTCTGCAAGCCCCCCCCCCCCCAGGTTATTCATGCTCTTTATTTGGAAAACAACGAGCCCATTTTCGCGAAAAACGGGCCGTTTTGGGAGGTTTGCAGAGTGCAAAGGTTTTTTTTCT
The DNA here is from genome assembly GCA_039707465.1 of Rhabdophis nuchalis. Classification (NCBI taxonomy): domain Eukaryota; kingdom Metazoa; phylum Chordata; class Lepidosauria; order Squamata; family Natricidae; genus Rhabdophis; species Rhabdophis nuchalis. The sequence continues at coordinate 179,343,213 of CM077643.1, forward strand.
TCTTTTCGGAAACTATTTAGTTAGAGTGGCTGATGAGAATTACGTTGATCAAGTGCTGTCCCAGCAGAAACAAAGTGCTACAGGTTGTCAGCGATTTCCTTCTCCAGCACATGGAAATATCTACTACCTACCTACCTATCTACCTACTCTCCCTACCTACCTACTGTATTTCTCTCCCCCCACCTATCTACTATATTTTTCTCTATCCCTCTACCTACCAACTTACCTTCTCTTTGTTTCTTTCCCCCTATCTACTGTATTTCTCTCTCTCTATTTCTCTCTATCCCTCTTCCTACCTACCTATCTACACTCTACCTACCTACCTACCTACCTACTGTATTTCTCTCTCAGTCTCTCTCTTTCTCTCTCTCTCTCTATCCCTTATCTAACTACCAACCTAACTACTCACTCTCTCTCTCCCTACGTACCTACTGTATTTCTCTCTCTTTCTCTCCCTCTCTCTCCATCTACCTACCTACTTTTTTAAAAAAATTGCCTCTTCAAAACCTGGGTGTGTCTTATACTCTGAAAAATACAGTATCACTGTTGCTAGGGGTTCTCACTGAAAAAATGGATACAATCAAAATTGGATAAAAAACTCATCACAAGGCTGTTGGCTGCCAATGAGAAGTAAAACAGCGTTCAATTGTCTCAAATATTTCTCAGATGAATTTTGTATGTAGTTAGCCACATTAGTGATCGGTTAGCTGATCACTGCCATAAAGCTTTAAGAAAGAATGTACACTTTTGACTGTGTAAACAAATCTTGTGGGACCGTGATGAAAATGCTCCCAAAGATTGTGTGGTTGGACACAACTCTCACGCTTTGTCCAACATATATTGGTAAAAAAAATATATGAAACCACTCTAAGGCATTCCAAAAGTTTAGGATCATTACCTGACATCCACCGCACATTAAATGATTTATACTGAAGTTCATTTTTCAGATAATCCTCCAAAGAAAATTTTCTGCGGGTATCGGAATCTGTTAACAAAGAAAGAAAGAAAAAAGTAAGGTTAACCTTGAAGGATGCAATCACTCTATTGTAGCAGAACGGGACAACTGAACCCAGCCAACTCACTGTAGCCAATTCACCATGGCCAACTTACCATAGCCGACTCGCTACAGACAATTCACCATGGCGAATTCACCGCAAGACAACTCACCACAGCCAATTCACCATGGGACAACGTGTCACAAGACCATTTAACAATTCAATTATTTAAAATAAGTTAAAATTATTTTAAAATTTGTCATTCACATTTCATTCTGTGCATCTTTTTGCATCCTTTCTTTAATGATTCTATTCCACAATTTCTTTGACTACTATTGTAACTCTTGTCCCGCAGGAATACTGAATTATCTTTCTTCCATTTGATGTTTCTGAAATAATAAAGCATTTAATTTTTCCCCCCCAAAGGAATCTCTTTATGCTGTTTTATTAATCTGAAGGAGGCTTTTCACTCAATTTCCCATGAGAGGCTTCGCTAAAAATTAGCAGCTTCATCAATTGTATGGATCTAATAATAATTTTTATTGAACCATGTTATTTATGCATTCATAAAATAAAATTTGAAGTATTGCATTCTGCCTTTCTTTTATATTTTTAATTCTCAGCTTATAGTAATTTAAAAAAAAATCCAATTCTATTAAAAGGACAAGAAAGAATACAACAAAATAAACAGGTATTGCAGAAAAAAATGTGTGAGGAAGCCAGCTGTAGACATGAGCTTTAAGAAGCAAAGTTGTCTATAAATTCAAAGCATCATGTATAAACAACAAAGTCCATGGCTTATTGGCATAATTAATAATAACCCTATATATTTTCCACGAAAAAGGTTCTAAAAGTAGTCCTTAGCTTAGGACCACAATTGGGGCTAGAATTTCAGTCATTAAGTGATGCTAAGTTGCTAAGCAAGTTGGACCTGATTTCTTACTATTTTTACCATGGCCATTAAGTGATTCACCATGGCCATTAAGTGAATCTGGCTTCTCCAATTGTCTTTGCTTGTCAGAAGCCAGCTGAAAGGTCAGAAATCATGATCACATGACTGCACAATGTTGCAACCATTGCAAATGGAATAGCCAAATTGCAATCAGAAAAAGCAGAAGTAATACAATACAACTTCAAGGATGGATCATAAGTCTTTTTTTTTAGATAACTGCTACCTGTAATGTGGGAAAGGTAGAAGGAAATAGAAGAGTTATGAGACTGAACTCTCAGTGCTCTGTCCTTGGCATATTCCAATCAATTACCATCAGTAGCATGTACCAGCACCCGAATCTGTACTTCCTTTCCTTGTAATCAGAAGTCATTCTGATCACAAATGCATTGGGAAACCCCAGGAGTCATCAGTCATTGAAAAACAGCCGTAATAAAAGTCCAAAGTTCAACTTTAGTATCTCAATAAAAGTCTAATAAAATATCATCAGCTGTCAAAGTTTCTAACCATTCAGATAAGAGATTTTTATTAGACTTTTATTGAGACAATATGGTAAACAAGATAAGATCCATATTTTCCAAAAGGCCTTACTAAATGATATTGGTGAAGGTAAACATTTCCTTATCTAGTCATGTCTGACTCTATGGGGCGGTGCTCATCTCCATTTCTCAGCTGAGGGTGTTGTCTGAAGAAGTTTCTGTGGGCATGTGGCCAGCACGAAATCATGCCGCAGGGCAGAGCGTGTGGGGAAACACGAACACAGTTACCTTCCCAGCAAAGTGGTACCTATTTATCTAGTAGCATTTTCATGCTTTCAACTTACTAGGTGGGCAGAAGCTGGGACAAGAAAGGGGACTTGTCCTATAAGGCGGCCCTCAGATCTTGAACCCTGGCTGCCAGCTTTCCAGCTGACGATCGCAGCTTTTTAACGGCTGAGTCATTGCACCCCTCACCCCCTAGCTAATATGCAATTATTACAAATAATTCACAATTATTTATAAAAAGTAGTTTCACATTCTCACAGAATTTTTTTTTTAAAAAAAAACAACTATCCAACTGAAAATATAAAGAGTATCTCTGGTTTTAATTATGTGTAATTAATTTAATTAACAGACCAATTAAAAACGGAAACAAATTCAGAGTTTTGATTTTAACTACTATGGGGAATTACCTGAATTCTCTAGATCAGAGCTCTCATTCTCGCGGCCCGCGGGCCAATTGCAGCCCGCAGGACGGTATCTTGAGAGATGGAATCGCATCTCTCTCATGAAATGGTCAGAGAGAAGTAACGGTGCGCAATATGCTACGCTAGTTTGCAACACTGAATGGTATGTTATTGTACTGAATGAGACTACCTATAATACATAGGGAGATAAAGCTCCATTTAAAGTGCAAAAAAAGGAGAGATTTTACTATAGGGAGAAACAGACTTACTAGGAATAATAGGGAAGGAGAAAAAATGTTATTACTCTGTAGTAGCCAAAAATCAAAAGAAGTCTGGTTTCTGACTAACACACTTAATTAGGAAGGAATATTAGTTATGTTTGGTGCCTTGAGTTATTTATAAAAATAATAAAGGCAGGATAAAAAATAAAAAGAAATCTTAATTTCTATTTAAGAAATAAATAGAAGGCCAGAAACCAGGACACTGCGAGTTCCAGTCAGTTCTTATTCATGAAGGCTGGCTGAGTGTTTTAGGCCAATCCCTCTCCCTCAGCCTAAATCACCTCACATCGACAACCTTGCTGTTGCAGGGAAAATAGGAGAAAGGAGTGTTAGGCATGTTCACCCCTTTGAGCTATTTATAAAAATAATAAATGTGGGGTTAAAAAAATCTAGAAAAAAAGATCTAGTTCACAAAAGCTTATGTCTTTTAATAAAATGTTAATTGAAAAAGCTGCTGTCATATTCCTCCTGATTTTAGGAACATAGTATGAGTAACCAGCAGCCAGAAATTTATATTCTGTGAACACAGATGCAACCTAATAGAGATAAAGGGTGCAGTTATAATCTCCAACTTAAAATATCAAAGTCCTTTCTGATAACAGAGCTATGTGTTCTGGGCAGCTTTTGTTTCTGGCAGATCATTGATTACCAACCACAGAATGCTGTAGTTATACAGCATTCATACAGACAAACAAACGTATTAAAAACATATTTAAAACATGTTTAAAAATACAGACAAACCTCTTGTTACAACAGAGAATCTCACAGAATTTTCTCCAGATTGGATTTTAAAATTAATTACTTCCTACATATTTCCTCCCAAAGTGCTTCGAAAATTAATTAAAATAATTTGTTTTCTTGTTTGTTTGCTTATTATTTAAATTAATTTAAAAAGTACAATAAATAAGTAAAGGGTTACTCTATCAATAGAGGGAAAAAAGATAAATAATAATTACATAGTGGAACAAACCAGAGGTGAGTTTCTGCCGTTTTGGACCAGATGGGGCAAACTGGGAATAGTGGCGGTGGGAGGCTCCACCCACCCACCCGGACGCTTCTGTGCATGTGTAGAAGTGTCGCGTGCATGCGCAACTGAACCAGTAGTAAAAACAAATTGAAACCCACCACTGGAACAAACCCTAAATATACTACAATGATTAAAATAAATAATTTTTTCTCCTGCCTTTAAAAATATATTCTGGCCAACTCAATGCAGTGAAGATACCTATGGCATTCCCACCTCCTATTTTTCTCTACAACCACCACCTTGTGAGGTGGGTTGAGCTGAGAAAGCAACTGGACCAAAGTTACCCAGCTAGCTTTCCTGGCTAATGCAGGACTACAACTCATACTTTCTGGATTGCAAGGACAGCACCTGAACCACTATACCAAACGTAGTGTAGTTCTTTGGTCATTCTCTAAATGTGACCAGAAAAAAAATCCATATAACACCCACAGAGTGTGGTATAGGATTCTAGACAATGCATCAAATATCAGAACATTTTTTTTCATCTGTAGAATATGAAGACTTTTCAAAGATAAATAACAAACTTATATCTTAGCTCTATTCCTTGAATCAAGATATTGAGTTTCTTCCAGGTACATAAAATTATCCTTTGAAATGGAGTTTCTTTCCAACTCTTCAAGTGTGCAACTCTTTGCTGTGTTGCACACTTGACATACCTAAAAATCTTGATAACAGAGTTTATCTTTTAGAAATACAGTTTGCTGCATACTTAAAGTTGCAGCCAATATATCAGATTATAGAAGTATATTAAAAAAATAAGTTCACTGCAATTTCCTAAAAATATCTGCATTTACTATTTTTCTTTAAAAGACTATAATTTAGCATATTTCTATTTTTGAATATAACCGTTTCATTAACACAATTTGCTTTGTCTTTAAAAGAATGATTTCTGGAATTTAGTTAGTGGTATACTGGATTCCTTTTTTTAATTAGGCGTTCTGAATTTTCCAGATAGAAATCCCTACGTAATTTACATTTGTTGAGGCCAACATGAACAAACTATCATTAAGAGCTGTGGTAGCACAATGGTTAGAATGCAGTACTGTAGACTACTTCTGCTGACTGCCAGCTGACTGCAGTTTGATTCTTACTGGCTCAAGGTTGACTCAGCATTCCATCCTTCTGAGGTTGGTAAAATGAAGACCCAGATTGTTAAGGGTTAGGGTGCTGACTCTGTAAACAGCTTAAAGAGGGCTGTAAAGCACTGTGAAGTGGTATATAAGTCTGTTCTGTCCCCACCGATTGATACAAGATTGGCTGCTTGCCACTATCTTGGCTGCTTGCCACTATCTCCCTTGACTATGAGTCTTAATTTCTCATAACAAATACACGACTACCCAGAATCTACACGAAGCTATCTTCAAACGTTGTTCTCTGCAAATGCCTCCTCCTCACAGACTTCCTTATAAACACTCTTGGGAGGGGCCATTCATTAACCAGATGAAACCAATTCAGGGTCTCCGAGCTCACTTCTGGTGTAATTGTAGCCTCTTCTTCTCAGCCCTTCGCAATCTAGCATCAGGGACAAACTGGCCCTGATCCTCCCCACTACTCCAAGACCCAGGCATCTCCTGGTGACCAACCAGGTTCTCTGCTTCCTCAAGGTCTCCCTCCTCCTCCAGAGCAGACTTATAGGACTCCTCACTAAAGGAGTCCATCAGCAGCTCATCCAGAGCCGGCTGGGCCACAACATAAGTCTAAGTGTGAAGTGTGTGAACTGTAAGAGAATGACAACATTCCTGAAATCACAGAATTCTGTAAACAGTAACTGGAATAATATGCATCAGTAAACTGTATATTTAAGTCACACCCACCGCATAATAATTTTGAATGTTATTTTACTTTATACTTTGTATAGAAATATTCATCCACTACAAGAAGAATTAAGTCATTGTTCAAACGTTGAAATAAGGCAGTATAACTGTTCCTGGTGAAAAGGTTATTTTTGTATAAAGAGAAAACTTCCTCTTTTTTTCTATATACCAACTTTCTGTTACAGTTTCATATATAAAACACAAAAAAGAAGGCTCCACTCTGTAAGAAGAAACTGTTACACTGACAACAGTTACAATTGATTCACTGGTTCTTTTGCAGGTCCACACATTCTCATGAATTATAAATTCTAAAATTCACAAAGATAATAAACTCTAAAACACACAGGAACTGTGAGTGTTCATTGACCCAGAATTCATTCAGGATTTGACGTTTAATAAGTGTAAAGTTATACAAATTCTACTAAACAGCTACTGAACTGATTTAAGCAAAAGCATACAGTAATGAATAACCAATTTCATTGGATATAACAAAAATGAGATCAAATTTACGCTACAAGTGGATTCATTTTTAACATAGTTTATTCAACTGAATCCCACCTTTATTATTTTTACAAATAACTAAAGTCAATAAAAATCTTTAATACCTTCCTCCTATTTTCCTCAACAATAAACCTTGAGGTGAGTTGAGCATTAGACCAAACTGGGTCTCCAAACCCTATATGCTAAGAGCAAAATTTCTGAAGAACTGAGCCTGAATTTTGGCCTCTTTTCAGTTTAAGCATAGAGCAGGGGTGTCAAACTCAATTTCATTGTGGGCCACATCAGGGTTGTGTTTAACCTTGGGGATTGGGGTGGGCATGGCCAGAGTGGCCGTGCCCAGCTCAATGACATAATGTCAGGGGCACCTGTGGTGGCCCAAGCGCCCTGCTAGAGAAAATGGGCTCCTGAGCTCTGTTTTCACCTGTGACGGACTCCTGCAACCCTCTGCCAGTAAAAACAGAGCTTGGAAGGGCCACAAGTAGCCTTCCCAAGCTCCATTTTTGCTGGCAGAGGCACCGTGGGCGAGTCCTTCAATGTCTCCAGGGTGGCCCCATGGGCGAGATCTAAGCACCTTGTGGGCCAGATCAGGCTCCTGGACTTGGAGTTTGACACCCCTGATATAGAGCATCTTAATGTATAACTATACTAAATGTAATGCAAATATCCAAAAGCCATCTTGGGGTAGTGGTTAAGGCTAGAACCCAGGAAAATGAGTTATAGTTCTGCCTCAGACACAAAGCCAGTTGGGTGACCCTGCCAAGGAAACTGCAGAGACTAGTTCGGGCAGTTTTCTAGAAGCCAAAAATTTATTCAAATGTGGGACTCCTGGAGAAGGAAATGGAAGACTGAAATGAAGGTGACAAATGTGGCAATGAAAAAACAGCCAGTGAATAGATGGATACTTTGAATCTCTCTAGACAAAGAGAGGATGTGAGATTGCCCACAAGTGCTCCAGATAGTTGCTCCTCACCAGGAGACTGTAAAACAGTGGTCTCCAGCGGACTTAGAGTTTGTGGGAGTTGAGGGAATAACTATCTTGTTCAGATTATAATCAGTGCCTTTAAAAACATGCTAAATTCTTTTCTAAACTACTCATTTTTCTAATCTCTTTCGGAAATTTCGTATAAGCTATTTTTCAGCTATTACAGATCTTTGAATAGAGAAATCTAAAAACACTGGGTGAGTCTGCCTTCAATCCTTAACAAAAAAAATATTTATACTGCAAGCTTCTTTTTTCTGTAAAAAAAGAAACTAGCAAAAAGCAAATTAAAATCTGGATTTTAGAAAGTTATAAATGGATTAAATTGGAATAAAATTTGAGAATTAATCATAATTTTTCCCCGTGGGAAGGTGGACTTGATCTGAATTTTTTCTAAGACATAATGGAGGTAAGAAATTTTAAAAATTGGATGTTAGAGGGAACTAAAGATTTTAATTAAATGCAGAACCAGGTTTTAAGGCCCTTCTGAAAGACCAGAAGGGAGGAAGTACATCTCACCTCTGGCAAAGGTGTTCCAAAGTATGGGGGCCACAGCAGAAAAGGCTGTTCTCCTGGCTCTCTCCAACTGAAATTCTTTATGATATTTTTATATTTCTATTTTTATATTTATAATTTATATTTACTTGCTACCTTCTTCTGTGTCTTTTTTCCTTTGCATTTTTACGCTTTCTTTTCTCTCTCTCTCTCTTTTTCTTTTTCTTTCTGTCTTTCAATTTAATTTTACTATTGCAATTATAATCTTTAATACATTTTTTAAAAAACTGATTCAATGACCCCAAAAGAGTTTGTTTAAATCTAAACTATTAATATCAGCACAGCTGCTTAGATTTTATATGCCTTTTATTGAAAAAAGCTTTTCAGAAAAATGATTAATTAAATTGTGGTGCTATGCCTTCAGTGTCCAGAATAATTTTGTATTGAAAAAGCAAATCCAATGAAAAATTAATTTTAATTGGAATCTATCTTTGAACTGCAATCTTATTCAAGGAATTTACGTGGAGATATTTGAGGTTTAGAGCTCATATTTTAATATATAATTTATAATACCGTATTGGTAAAATGAATTATCTACTATTTATTGTTTTCTTTCAATGATTAATATAGTGTTAACCAAGAATTTTTAGATTAAACTTTGCACCTGGCATTATGGTTATAAAAACAATTTAATCCAACTATAATGTTTAACAGGTATACATGAATTTTGACCAGAAAATGGATATGAAATATCTCATAACAGTGTTCATTTCTTATTATGTTCAGAATGTCTTAATTTTATGTGTCCGATATGTTCCTCATCCACCTGAATTTCTCTGTTCATACCTGATTTTATTATATCTACAACCTATTTCTTATATTATTTAAAAATATATTGCAAAAAAAATTATATACATAATTTTAAAGGAGTAGCATTATATCCAATGATTTATTGAAACAGCTGTCCCTTTTCAGATTTACACAGAAACTAAAAAAATAGGCTGCTTAATAAGTAGCAGGGAGATGCTGAATTATTTGAATTATTTCAGGAAGAAAATATTTGATTTTCAAAGTTTGTACAACCCTGTTTTATATAACATCATATATTATTATTATTTTGTTCTATTTTACGTAGGCTCTGGCAGAAGACTTTAAAAAACTGAGTTTCAAAAATTGCTTACAATACTAAAATAGGAAGTAATGATTAAACTTACCATCCCTTGTCAGCAAAACTACTGGAACAACTATGGCTGTAATGATAACTCCAAGTGCAAGAAGCCCTAATAAGCACTTCACTATCGTCTGGAAAAAAACAATTGAAGAAGTTAAATGTATGTTAGAAACTTGAAAATATCTTCTCGATGAAGCCAAAGGCTTATTTACTACATCCTATTTCTAACAATGATTCTTCAGAGAATTGTGTTAGCAGAAATATTGATATGAGGAATACTGCTATAGTGGTGATGATCTAGAAAAGCATACCTACTACGTTAGCATGGATAGCAACCACTGATAACTTTTATCTTTCTTGAGTTTAAGTAATTCCCTTCAAAAGCTATCCACATTTACCATGAATTCTGTAATTTAATTGTGTGCTTGTAGGAACGTTGTCCTTTAAACCAGGGGTCTCCAACCATGGCAACTTTAAGACTTGTGGACTTCAACTCCCAAAATTCCTCAGCCAGACCCCTGCTTTAAACTACCCCAAATCTCTTTCCATTTATTTTTACTAGAAAACCCAGGATTGTAATGTTACGAAGGTTAGCAAAAACTTCCATATTATTAAAATGAGGTAAATGTGTGAGACATAGAGAGGCCTGAGGGAAAATTTATATCTATTTTCTCCCAAGGCCTTCCTCATCACAGAATGAAAAAAGAAAATAAATTATGAAACATTTTCAAATATTTTTCTTTAATTTTTTCCGCAAAGGTCTTTTTGAAGATGCTTTATTTCTAGGTTTAACTAACAACATGTGAAAGAGTAGAAGAGCCTGCATCAAGACAAGACAGTTTAAAGAAGGCTACTACAATATTAAAAATAAAGGATCAAAAAAACTAGAAACTATTGGTAAGTATACCACCTCATGGTCAGAAAAAGAAAGGTGGTTAGAAAATATTTCATGTGGCAAAATGAGGTTTTTTGGTCTGTATCAAAATACGTTTGATATATGTCCAGAATGCACAATGCTCTTTTTCTGCAACATTGGTGGTTTCCTGTATTTTCAGTACTCTGAACTTGCTTCCTTTTCCTACAAAGGCTTAAAAGAGTTACAGTACTAGATTTCTTACAATATACCACTTTGTAATACCAGTTGTAACAGATATTAAAACTGTTTAAACTATATTCAAAAAATGAATTTACATTTATTGGGTGACTAAACCGTGTTTTTCAATTTTATACTGTACATCAAACATACTTTTATGAACAAACCAGACCATCTGTCATGCATTTCATAAGTAACCAAATTACTGTAATTTCATAAGGTAAAGGTAAAGGTTCCCCTCACACATAGGGGGCGGTGCTCATCTCCGTTTCAAAGTCGAAGAGCCAGTGCTGTCACAAAGAGGTCCCTGTGGTCATGTGGCCAGCATGATTAAATGCCAAAGGTGCACTTCCCCCCAAAGTGGTCCCTATTTTTCTAGTTGCATTTTTGTGTGCTTTTGAACTGTTAGGTTGGCAGAAGCTGGGACAAGTAACGGTAGCTCACTCTCTTATGCGGCACTAGGGATTCGAACCGTCAAACTGCTAACTTTTATGATCACCTATATTCATAAAGGGTGCTAAAACTAAATTCAATTTTTCCCTCCAAAATTGCATTCCCTCCCCTACCCCCAGAAAACAAAACAGTACTTTCCCTCATAAGTTTCCAAAATTCAGGGAATTTCATTTATCTAATTAACAGCCATGACATTACAAAATAGTAACCCTCCTCTGCACGTGATACAGGTTTCTTGTCTCTCAGTTGAGTGGTTTATTTTAATTTTATGTTAAAATATTATTTGAATTCACAGTACTAATTAGGTTTTATGCATTTGAAAAGCATCTGTGAATAAAAACTTCCTTCAATCATCCTACCAATCATTTTGAATACAATTAGCCTTGAAGCCAGAATATTCAAAGAATAGATTGGGGGTAAAAAGCTTGTTTTTTATGGAGAATAAAGAAAAATTCAGTTAGATTATCAACCGGCCTTGCCATGTTTTTAAAAAATACCCTCACCAATCATCAGGATTGTTCTCCAGTTATATTTATTGTTATTATTATTACTTCCTTTGAATCAGGTTCTTGTCCAGTGTATATGGACAAGTCCTTATTTTTGGGGGGGCAAGATTTTAAAACAGTGGTTTTTCACTGGCTTCTTCAGAGGACTAAGATAAATCATTGGTCAACGGTCATCCAGCTGGTTTCACACCAAGGCAGGTTTAGAACTTTTAGTTCCTTAGAATTCCTTCCTTAACTACTGCCCCAAATTGATCATATTTATTACCAACAGATTTTAGCTGTGTGTTGATTTCATAAGGTTAGCTGCCCATTTCTCTACTATGAGAACATCTATGCTGCAATCATACAGGTTTCATCTTCACACTATAGGTATGCAAATCAATCAACCCTCTTTTTTTTGTACTATGGCCTATGCCTCTGGTTTGAAAAAGAAATATACTTCTGAATGCTGCGAACAAACAACACGGGGCAGGAGTATTTCTGTGGCCCGTCTCCTGCCAAAGGTGACTGGAGTATGTGGCTTGCAACTACCCAAGGGCGGGTACAAAATCGAACTCCAAACTTGTTTTTAGTCTCAAAGCAAGAGAAAAGCACGCCTGCGGTTTTTAACATTTCTGTCAAAATCGATCTGGGCCACAGGAATTTCACACACACACACACACACACGGCTAAGAAGTTTGCTACTGATTGACGCTTGGTTGCCTTTGCAAAGATACAGCTGGGAGGCTCTGTTGAAGGGAAGGCAGGCTATCCGCTTAAGTGTTGTTCAGCAGTGCAACGTTCCTCGGGCTGACAGCAAAACCGCCCTCTTCAGAAGCGATACCGCCACGTGTGCAGCAGGCTAAACGTTTGAATCGTGGGGCGCCTTCAATCGCGCAACAACCCAGAAAGCGGCGAAGTTCTTTTTCCCCCCCTTGCCCAAAAGCCACGGGACACCTCGAGCTGAGAGGCGGGCGCCACCGAGTCGCCTGCCTTCGCCTTCGCGCAAGGAAACACCTAGGAGGACTTTCGCCGCAGTTTTCCGCGCGTGAACAGCCGCTGCTGAGCTAGACGCGAGGGGCGAAAACCCACTTACTGACCTTCATTGCGGGAAGTTCCTGCCGGTTCTTTGGCTTCCCGGGAAATCAATGTGTAAAAAGAGGAAGAAACAGCAGCGGCGGGCGCCTTTTCCTCAGGCTCTTCCCTCCCACCCTCCCTGCCTGCCCGCCCGCCCGCCCGGATACGCTGGGTCGTCAGCAGCGCCAAGTTAAACATTAGAGAAGTTCGGAGACGGAGGGCAAAAATCTCCTGGCTTATCACTCCCTGTCAGGATGGGGCCCCGCTGTGGCTCACCCCAGGCGCAGGAAAGCAACGGGGGGGGGGGGGAGACGGAGGGAGGGAAGGGAGGAGTCAGGTTGGGCTGGAGGGTCAGGAAGAGGTGGAGGGGGGGGAGGGGAAACCGAAAGCGGGAAAGACAATATGGGGGCGAGGTGCCAAGGCGTGGGGAAAGGCAACCCCAAAAGCACGAAAGCAAAGCACCCGCCCCTGCCAGAAAGGCAGGAAATTCCCCGCGGTTTGGAGAGAGCGCGCACGCCGCTCAACCGGTGGAACTGGGTGTGGGGATGAGGCAGAGGTTTTGGCGCGCGTGTGAAGTGAACGGACCCGGCTGCTGGGCACACGGAGGGCAAGTCAAAGCAACTTCTGGACGCAGGGAGAACCAGGGCTTGGAGGTGTGGCCGAGTGACTCTCAGCCTTGGGTCTTCCTACCGTCAGGAAAACGGCCTCCTTGCTTGGGTCTCTGGGGATAATGTTGCTAAAGCGTGCTAAAATAAAATTAGACTTTTTTCCCCCCCAGAAGCGAATTCTTTTGAGTGGGAAGTAAACCTTCGTTGTGGTTGATGGCTTCTTACTGATTTGTTTTTATGTTCCCAGCCCAAGTGTTTACACAGAATGTTTGTGTTTAATGCAGAACATCTGCTCTATAGATCCGGTTGGAGGCAGCTTTCCCAACCCAGCACCACCACATGTGTATAGCCAACATGACAGGGTGGCTGGGTTGATGGGAAATGTGGTCTGATATATTTGGACAAGCTTCCTTGGAGATCCAAAGGCCAGATGACTGGGACAACCAGCAGGAACGTGTCACAGGTGTCTGCCTGGAGAACCTTCCCAGACTCATCTGGTTGTTGGAGAATCTTATTCAGTGTCACTGTAAAGCATGTTCAGACTAGTCAGTCAAAATGTACCTTGTTTCTTGAGTTACTACTACTACAAATGTTTCGGTGCAGCTTTTCACTTTAGAAAAAGCACACAAAAAGTGCTCGTTCAGAAGAAATTGTGTTTAGAAGTATCTGTTTTAAGAGGTAAGATGTAGAGTTTGGGCATTTTGGCAAGTTTAACTATTTACCATAGTAAACAGGATAAAAAGAATAATAATTAATAATAAACACAGTGAAATAATAATGCCAAGCTAGTCTAAACATGTAGCTGGCTGTTTGATGAACCCTGCAAATAGAGCAATTGTGGCGAAACAAATAAAAAATGTATCAGTAATGATAGGTGTCTCTGGTGCAATCCCAAGTGATCCATACCATCGCCTAAATACCATTGGCATTGACAAAATCAGCATCAGTTAATTGCAAAAGGCAGCTTTACTCGGGGACAGCTTACGTCCTTCCAAGACACTTTAATACTATCAAACAACAGCATCTGCCTATCTCAGATCTTGGGAAGAACTTAATAGGGGGATAAAAATTCCAAATCCAGTCTAAACATCTGTCTGACTTTGTGATGAACCATATTAATAAGAGTAATCTTACAATTAAGCACTATCTTGAGTTCGTTGTGGAGATTTTGTGCTATGAGGAAGACAAGAACTATGCCAGAGTTTCAGCCATACTGGACAGAGGACAAGCAAAGAATGTTTCTTCCTTAAACAATATGGTGAGATGTAATTTACTGAAACCCATATCAGATCAGTGGTTGCCCATGTCGACAAGGATTGCACTAGGTGTTGGAGTTCTGGACATCCAGCGATAAGTAGGCTACAGGGTTCAGGACTGGGGGCTGAGCAACCAGCGCCACCACCTGCAGGACTATAGTTCCTCAAGAAAATATGCTTATCTGTCACAAATACATCCTGCAATGATACATTTAATATTGTAAATAACAACATTATTATCTGCCTATCCCAAGTCCTTGGGAAGGACTTGATAAGTAAACAAAAATGCTAAATCAACTTTGAACATATGGCTGACTGTGACCAACTGTATTAATAATGTACCTGTATAGAAAGCTGGTACTCTATAATAAACAATGCTCAGTGGCTAAGATGCTCAGTTTGTTGATCAGAAAGGTCGGCAGTTCAGCAGTTTGAATCCCTAGTGCTGCATAACAGAGTGAGCTCCTGTTACTTGTCCCAGCTTCTGCCAACCTAGCAGTTCGAAAGCATGTAAAAATGCAAGTAGAAAAAAAGGAACCACCTTTGGTGGGAAGGTAACAGCGCTCCGTGCGCCTTTGGTGTTTAGTCATGCCAGCCACATGACCACAGAGACGTCTTCCAACAGCGCTGGCTCTTCGGCTTTGAAACAGAGATGAACACAACCCCCTAGAGTTGGGAATGACTAGCACATATGTGCAAGGAGAAACTTTACCTTTATAGAAAGCATAAATAGGTAGAATTAGTGATCCAATACTATATTCCAGTAAGTGCCAAAATATATTTTTCTTTAAATGCTAAAATCTTGGAAGATCACCACTATTTGGTATTCACATTTTATTTTTATTTTTTTTACAAGATTTCAGATCATAGCAAAATTAAATGAACTTTCAGGCATTAAAGTTTTTGAACTTTAAATGCATGTTTATTTAATTTGTTAGGTATATTATACTTCTTAAAAAGAGAAAAGACTTCCCACGCCCTCACCGATACCCTGTCATCAAACTCTCTTTTGTGTGATGTGGTCATCAAAAGTAAAGCATGATGGAACAGTCTGCATAAAGGATTGGCAATTGCTGGACCCATCTGCCCATCCAGGTCATTTAGAAGACTTGGATGGCAGGGGCAGAATGGCATCTCTTTTCTCATTCTGTTCTGTGTCAATTGTATTATTGCTATTATTCATACATTTAAGCCAGTTGTCTGATCCACAGGAGTGTGAAAATAAGGAAACGCTGTTGGTTATATTTTAACCGCTTAGTTTTTATTGCCTTTAATTAGAAGTATTGATCCAATCATTGTAAACATTAAATCATGGGCAACTGCCCCTCCCCAAAGTCCAATGCACATCATTAATGGCTACTATTCTTCTGTTTTTATTCCATGTACATCCATTTGATCTCATGATTAATTTCTCCACTTTCTTTCAGTTCTGTTTAACAAAGACAAATCTCACACACTCACACACACACACACACACACCTCTATGTATAAATACTCAATAGGCTTTTCAACTTAAAGCTGGAAGATGACCATTTGACAATTACTTTAAAAAGCAAATTTAAAAATCAGGCACATTAGTTTTCAGGACATCTAAAAACATATGTACAAGGTCATTCTATACTTCACATGAATTAATGAGCTACCAGTTTCTCCTATTCTCCTATTTCACCTATTAAAGTGTTTACTAATTTGTAATCATTCATTAAACCAACAGAATAAGTGTACATGCAGTGAACAATGTTGATTAATGATATGTATTTGCATCTTTCTTCCATGTCAGTAACAATAGATGGCTTGGAAAAGACTAAGTCTATGCCACCATTTTGAAAAAAGTGGCTGAAAGGTTCTTGGATCCAGGGCCAGATGGAAATCAGGGCAAAGATATGACTAGGAAATAATTATCTGGTTTCAAACAACATCAGGCATATGGATTCATGTACACACATTCAGTGGAAACGTCTCATGCTATCTTTAACTCTGCATGAGGCTCTGTGTGCTCCAAATCTGCTCTAATGGCTCCCCAACCCACCAGAAGCAGATTGGGGACCTGTTAAAGCAGAGCTGATTTGGAGGGATGCACAGGAGTGAAGGAAACTTGTGCATCAGTAGTATCTACTTTGCTAACGTACTAATAAACTTGGGTTCAACCTTATGCATGAACATTTTTTTAATAAACTGGGTACTCAAAAACCAATTATTCTCTTAGACCAAACAAAAGTTGAAACAGTGTAAAGATATGTGAGAATAACCTTGGGAGACGGCAAAGAGATGCAATCAAGGGAGTGGTCAGACAAAAGTCAGCTGAGCTCACAGAAGGAATGTGGGTGACAAGGCTCAGAAGAGACCGTCCCTAGTTTCTTGGTTTGTAAACAGACTAGAAGGGAGGGGAGGGAGGGAGGGAGGGAGAGAGTGTGTCAAAAATAAATACAATAGAGCAGGTGAAGGATGTATTATATTTCCCCTTTCCTCATGAACTAAACTCACAACAGCTACATCAAAGAATCATGCCATCATTGTTGAATTTCTAACATCCAATTAATGACGTCAGAAAAATGCAAGGGCCTCCTGTAACTTCCCATGTTATAGGAATGATCATTCTGTATGATTGTTGTTTTTCCACAATCTACTGATGGCACTATAAAACAACATGTATTTTTAAATGTCATCGTAGGTTGTGTTTTCTTACATTCAAACAGCTGCTCGTTTGATAATGTTTGTTCAAAGCAGGAGTGAAATTTAGCAGGTTCTGACAGGTTCTGGAGAACCGGTAGCGGAAATGTTGAGTAGTTTGGGGAACCAGCAAATACCACCTCTGACTTGCCCCGCTCCCATCTATTCCCTGCCTCCCAAGTCCCAGCTGATCGGGAGGGAATTGGGATTTTGCTGTATCCTTCCCCTGTCATGCCCACCAAGCCACGCCCACAGAACCGGTAGTTTAAAAAATAATTTGAATTTCACCACTGGTTTAAAGGACAGTTAAATTCCATAATTTGTTATGTGATCTACTTAAATATAGCAGTTATTTCCCAGCTATCTTTGTGTAAAAAATTGTGGGTAGGTGGCAAAGTTTTCTGTAGGAAAGGGCTAATTCATTTCTCATCTATTGCACTTCCGTGGAATGATAGACTCCAGTTCTGCTCATTGAAGTATTAAGCTTGGTCTTTTTTTTTATGCAAAAAAAGTTTTATTGGTTTTAACAATTTTTTTACAAGGAAAAGGTATATAGGGTGTAAAAGAACATTTTAGAGGCATCCATATCGGAGGTGCAGGCCGCCTCCAAGGCTTCATACAAAGATAAATTATTTTTCCATTTAAGGTGGCAGGAGGTACATATGTATCATTTCATAAAATTCATGCATTCAATACATTGTTTCTACAAAACATCCGAAAGAAAAAGTTACAGTATATTAAAGGAAATCATTTTTGTAATCTGAGTCTTGTAAATATTGTATCCTCATCCTCCCTCCCACCAGTGGGTGGTGTCATGGCCCCTCCCGTTCCCCCATTTTCTTCCTCCAGGATTGAGGCATATTATTTTTTTGAAAAAGAAAAAGGCTTGCGCCTCTTCAATTGTTTTAATTTTTACTCTCCCCCCCTCCCAGAGCACCACCATTCCTTTTGACATCAACCATTCAAAGCAGGTCCCATTCTTATATAAGAATTTTTTTTCAAATGAGAAGGAATAATTCCTTCTTATGTCTGGTATATTTTCCGAGACCTGTTTCAGACTGGCAAGTTCTTTTAGCTCATATATCAATAGACTATTGCGCCGTGCTCTCGGGGTCTCATCCCTTGTCAGCCCTCTTACATGTTTAATATATATCTCTCTGGATACATCATTTGTTCTGGCATATGCTAAATTGTAAGGCATTCTTTCAAAATCGATTTTAAACATACAGCCGTCAAAACTATTAATTCTTTTTGTGACTCCTTTATCTTTCCCCCCATCTCCTCTACCCCCCCCTTTCACCCCTTCAATTTTTTGTTTGTTTCCCACTTGTGTCCCTTGCATCTCCAAAAGCTCAGATTTTGATCTTAACCTGTCCTTCCGAATCTCTGTTATTTCTTCCATTATGCTTTGGAGAATTCCCTCTATTGATTGTAGCATTTCCATAGTGAGAGTTTTAAGTTCTTGACACTAATATGGCGCCGCAGGGCGAGGAGCTCGTGAGGTCCAAGAAAAGGAAAAGTCAGTGTCCAAAGTTAAAAACAGTCCGCTTAAATTCCAGGGAGAAAAGGTTTTTATAATCAGTTCTGATATAAAAGAAGGCACACGTTGGGAGAAACCCCAAGAGTCACGTGCGTTAGTTTTTCAGTAAATTTTCCAAGCTTGTAAATTTTCCAAGCAGTAAATTTTCCAAGCTTGTACATATTGAAAAGAGAAAGTTCTCAGCCGGAAACAAAGAAGTGCCATGTTTCCCCACCCTTTGGTGGTCAGGCAGAACTAGTGAAAGTCATTTCTCTTACAGCAAAACTCAGATACAGAGTAACAACGGCTAATCCACATTCAATAGACTTCCAGTTTCACTTATTCAAAATTGGATGTTGCTTTTTGCCTCTTCCCGAGCCCGGGGAGGGTTTTAAAATAGTGCTTGATCTCAGGGGGGTTATCTCTTTTCCAAACCCCCCCTCCATTCTTCTTTTCTTAAAAGAACTGAAGGCATCAAAATCTCAAAATCAACTCACTAACCACACAGCAGACCACAGAGCCTCGGTGCTTCCCGCAGCCCTGGATTTCAGCCCACTTCTTCATTTTCTGTTGTTCCGGCGCTCCATTGGCAAAAGGGACTCTTCCCCCCGCATTTTGTTCCCCAACTCCTGGGACGAGGCGGGTGCGACTCCCCCCGACAGCTGTCTGGGTAGGGGTCTCCAGCAAGCCGTCCGTCTGGTTAGGGGGCTCTTTTGCAAAGCCCCCAAGCCCCCAAAGGCGCCGCTGGAGAAACGAGCGGCGGACGAGTCAGAGACCCATCCGTTGCCTCCGGGAGCCGGAAGCGATCTCCAGCTTGACCTTAAACTACTGGCTCCCATTTATTCTGATCATCAGTATCCTCCATGAATCACAAAGACAGCACTTCAGAATTGTAGGATATAGTCAAGAGAATGGCATACTTTCAACCATCCAAAATGTAAATTGTAAAAAAAGCAAATAACTTGCATTAGATGACATGACGTGGTAGAAATGACTTTCCTTTGCTCTCTTCAGTCACCATACTTCCAAACATCTCCAACTTCAGACAGTAACCCAATGCCTCTTCTCACATATCCCACTCTTTGAGGTTGCGAACTTTTGAGCTAGGAGTAACTTCTATTTTTAACCTCTGTGTTTTTAACCGTGCTATATTAAAACGTACAGCAAAAAAATATTATCTACTGTAAATGCAGTTGGCAATACTGCTCTAGTGAAATTCTTCCACTCTTCAAATTGTATTCTGATTTAAGCAATAAAAAGTCTCTCGGCTCAACACTTAGCTCTACCTGTAGTTGTCTATGAGATTAACTCCACAGCAAATTGTCACTTTCTAGGTAATTTGAAAGTAATAGGAATTTGAACCCTAGGTTTAAAAAAAATAATGAAATTCATTTTTTAGAAGAAAGATATATTGAATGAATACAAAAATTTAGTTTCAGATGGTATTACCCATTTTGGACTATGTATTACGACTGGAGAAATTAAATAATGCCCTTGTTCTATAATGGCCCTTATCTATTTGTCAACTGCATACAGTAAACCTATAGCTGAACTGTCAATTGAATAGTAACCTTCTACTGCAGGGATGAAATGCTATCGGTTCGGAGCAGTTCACCTGAACCAGTAGTAAAGGATGCTACCGGTTCACCAAACCGGTCATAAAAAAATGCTACCAGTATTTCCGACGAGCAACTGTGCCGTGCAATTTATATTAGCTAGAATTGTCGGATTTCCTGCTTTCTAACTAATCTAAATCGCGTGGCACAGCGGATTCCCTCCCCCCTCTATTTACCTTTGCAGACTCGGGAGGGTTCAAAATATTCCTTTTTTAGTGCTGCACAGGTGCACCTCAGGTGCGCATGTGCGCAAAGCGCAAAGCGCCCACTTGGTAGAAGATTTCAGAGGATTACACCACTGATCTACTGTGATTAATTATGAAAAGGATACAAAAGAAAGTGCTATCCAAAGGAAAGGAAAGAAGTTTCTGTTGAAATATACATCCTGAAGATAACCCAGAATGAAAATATGAAGTAGTGGAGGAATGCCCAGACCAGTGGTGGGTTTCTGCAAGCTCGCACCTACTCGCGAGAGCCGGTTGGTGAAATTTAGAGAACCGGTACCTGGAAGTAAATCTGGCCCGCCGCTGCCAGTGACCCAACGGGAAGGAAAGGAAAGGAAAAGAAGGAAGAAAGGAAAAGAGAGAAAGAAAGAAAGAAAAAAGAAAGAAAGAAAGAAAGAAAGAAAGAAAGAATTTATCATCACAACTGAGTCCAAAATTTTGTTTGCTAAGCAAGAGCGTTGTTAAATGAGTTTCACCACATTTTAAAAGGTGGCCACTTCCACCCTGTCACATGACTGCCAAGCCACGCCCACAAAATAGACCACACCTACAGAGTAGGTTCTAAAAAATTTGAAACCCACCACTGGCCCAGACATAATTGCATAATGGGAATAACATACTTCGTGGAGAATATTTTCAGTCACTTGCTTTTAATTGTCACAGTTTAAAAAAAACCAGTCCCTGGTGTTCAGGTGTTTATTAAAAATACACAACTGAACTTCATTTTAGTGAAGTTGAACAAATAGGTCATAGAGCAGCAATATAACAAGGACCCTTTGTTTCATGCTAATAACAATCTCTGCAAAATGCAAAGTATGAAAGGACAAATTCTGTCCCCATTTATACTGCCACTGATAGCAAAGCTTGAAATCCAAAGTTCTTCACGGACTTCCAATTTTCTCTGTGGATCTCTGGAATGCATTTTGTAAAACCCACAGCTTTTTTTAATTGTAGTTTTTTTTAAAATAAAAAGCCATTTATAAATTAATATAGTGAAATTTGGCATAAATGAAAAAAAATACGATACACACTAAATACGTCAAAATATTTATACTGTGTTTATGTATTTGCTAAAAATGTATTTATAAACCACCCAGTGTCCTGAGATTGGGCTACTTATAAATAATAACAATACACAAATAAAATAAAATAGCATTTATGTGCTATTCTTTATTTAACAAGGAGAACATAGTGGAGAAAAGGTGATAGATTTTTAAAAAGCTATGACATGCTAAAAGGCAATAGAGCTTCACCCAAGCAGGGATACACTTTTTGTTAATTAAACAATTTTTTTATATTAGTCCATCTCACACAAAAAAAGAACTCTGAGAGATATACAATTATTGAATTAAATGCCAGATAGAAAAAAACAGATAGAAAAATATAAAATCCATATTCAAAGATAAGCATCCTAAAAATGAATATACAAAGGCAAAAAGAGGATAAAAATGGCTATCTCAGCAATTGAGCCATCTAAGCAAGTCTTTGGTTCTCTCTTTGGTTCTCAGGTTTGATAACATAACCAGAACTTGTAGGCACTGTCAAAAAGGATGCAACCAATCTAATTAGATAGCAAATGCTAATATCTCATTACATGGCCCTATAATTCTCAGGGAGGCACAAAGTCTCAGTGGTTAAAGATGCTGAGCTTGTCAGCTAGAAAGCTGACAGTCCAGGTTTAAGAACCGAGCCCTGCATAATGGGTGGTCGCCTGTTATTTGTCCCAGCTTCTGCAATTCGAAAGCATGCAAATGCGAATAGATAAATAGGTACCACTTCAGTGGGAAGGTAACAGCACTCTGTGTGCCTTGGTATACAGTCATGCTGGCCACATGATCACAGAAAATGTCTTCAGACAATGCTGGCTCCCTCGGCTAAGAAACCGAGCTGAGCACTGCCCCCTAGAGTCGGACAGCTTTATCTTTTACAATTCTCAGAATTCTTCTAAAAGTTTCCATCAATCTATTTATTTTTTCGTATGAGAGATGAAAATTATTAAGTACATGGAGAGGGGATAAATAATTTTATACTGAATTCAGTATAACTTTATTAAAACTAATTTAATTTGATTCAGGGGAATTAAATGTTATTTTTGCCCAGCTTTGCCTTGCCTTATCCACTTTTAGGAATGAGGTCCTACTCAGTCCAAGAGTAACATTCAGCCTAAATTGCAATAATAATGTAGATAACCCATAAAACAGACAACAAGCATGTCAAGGTTAATCAGTTTAATACATAAATGGTGACATGACGTTATCAGTGGCAGTTAATTAAGATGGACCCTGGGTCCATTTTGATGGAGATAGGCGCGGTATACAAATCAAAATAAATTGAAATTGAAAAATTGAAATTAAGTCTCTGTGGGGAAAGTATTTGACAGATAGAAACAAGAAAGTTCCCCAAACAACTGAGCATTAGATAAGCTGCACAAACACCTTGCATTGGGTTACATTCGGATTTATACACAATCCAGGCATCTCCAAATCTGAATGACAAAACTCTTGGAAACAGTCTCTAATTACAAGTTAAGTATTATGTTAGAATTGCAAAGGAGTTGACAAATGACACCTATTAAATTTGATAAACAGGGAAGGTTTATGGATGGAACTGAGATAAAACTCCAGAAATAGAAATGGAATGGCTGTTTAGTTCTGGAATTGCAGATGGAGTTCTCCTTTTATTCAGATCTTTGGTTGATGACAAAATGTCCCATTCAGGATGTACCTGTAAGCCAGAGGTGGGTTTCTACCAGTTCACACCGGTTTGGTGGAACCAGTAGTGGAAATAGTGACTGGGTTGCCGAATTGGTAGGGACAGTATGCTCGCCACGCCCCTGAACTGGTTCCCCAGTCACCGCAGCATCTTTTTAAAATATATTTTTAATGTTCTGCGCATGCGCAGACCTATTTACAGGCAACTGTGCAAATCACACGTGCACCAAACTGGCAATAATGCTGGCAGAAACCCACCCCTGCTTTAACTGTGCGTGTCTGTGTGTAAATGAGTTAGTATTGGAGCAATGGATCATGCATGTTGGATAATCCTAACCGGCTAACATAGGGATAGGTTTTGGACTTACTAAAAGCATTTGGTTAACCATTGAAGTGCTTGTTTATTTATATTTTGTATTAGTTCATACATTATCCTGCTGCACTACTTCATCTATCTGAGAAACAAGGCTGATGGTGTCCTTGTCCATAGAGCACCAGGTGAGGCCCAGAGATTGTCCCTCCAAGGGGCAGCCCTCTCCCATTGGCTGTCTTGCTCCATGAAGTGAGGCTCTTCTCCCACTTGATACTTTAAAAAAAACACAGACACTTGTACTCATGATGTAACCTAGCTGGATAATGAAACGTTTGCAAGCAAACAACCAGGTTTAGAGAGCACCTAGAACTGTACAGATTGCTTAATATGATTACAATTTGTTGAAATAAATTATACATAAATCAACTGTAGTTCCTAGAGATATATTCCAAGTATTCAGCAAAAAAAAAACCTCACTTTCAGATTTGTGAACTTGTATCCACTCATCAAAATATTTGGAATTCTAGGAGTCAACACAAAGCTGCAGATGAATTGAGTCATATTTTAGATTCTTTCTTCAGTAACCCTCATCAGAAAAGTGAATATTAAGTACATTTCGAGTTTATATTTGCTATGTAAGATAGGAGCTCAGCTTCCCTTTTACTGTATTCAACTTCCCTCAAATCAAATTCTCGTATATTGTAGCCTTATGATCTGAAGCAAACACATATACAGTTACCATTTAGCCGGACGTCGATAGGTTTATCATTTGTAATGTTGCAATTTTTTTTTTCAAAAAAGAGCCATTGGCATCACATGTTCTGTTTTACTGCAATCTGTTCAGCCTGAGAAAAATGGATGATATCTGACCACAAACCAATGGCTTCACATTAAAAAAATGGGTGAAAAGTGATGATGAATGATGAATAATTATGAATGCTGAGCAATGACAGTTTCTTATGTTTTTATATTCAATTCTGATTCAAAGAATTGTGTCAGTCTTTGTGTCAGAGTTCCAAAAAAACATCCCCAACAAAAGAAGACTCTGAGGCTTAAAGTTCCTCAAAGTTCCATTTTATTAGAGCTCTCATATTGGCACATCTGGGAAAACGCAAATCTGAAAGGCTCCAGGTTTTCCCCACCCAAATGAAATTTCAAGTCCCTGCCCAGCACCCACAAGTCACATGGCCCAATCAGTCATCATCCCAACTAGAGATGCCTTCTAGCCACGCCCTTCCAGGTGCAGGGCAGGATGTACTTGACTCTCTCTGAGAAAGGAATGTTATTATGACTATATAGCTCCCATACTGTGTATAATCGCCCCTCCCATTTCCCCACAGCAGTAAATGTGGCAGGCAAGAAGGCCCAATGCAAAAGATGGCTTCCAGGCCTGACACACTGTTCATTACAAGTCTATCTAAATTTCCTCCCTCCCTCCCTCCCTCCCTCCTTCCTTCCTTCCTTCCTTCCTTCCTGGTACTTTTTCCATTTGCATGCTATCACATACTGTATATACTTCTCTTTCCCTCATTTTTCTAGGCATTTTTTATTCCAGTCAATAGTTGCAACTCATCATAACAGTTATCACATGGCCAAGCTCCTGGAGAGAAAGGACAGTTATCGCTCCTGAATACCTATATATATATCCCATGTTGTATTATTTATACTGAAACACTCTGGTGAAGAACTGCATCATAGAACTCAAGACATGCAAAACAAACCACCTGTAGTATAAGCACACATCCTGTGCTTGAAGAAGGAAGTAAATTATGCTTATTTCTGATTGCTTGATTCTAAGGAGGAGAGGAGACTGCATTCACTGACTCACTCATTCATTCATGTATGCATTCATTTTCTTAAAAAAATAGCAAAGATTATCCCACAAAATGCAGTCTGTTAGGTTTAACTCTACAAATATGCAAAGAAGAGTTATATATTTAACTGCTGGTAGGAAGGAAACAAAAGGGGAGGGAGCCCACATTTCACTGATGGAGTATCTCTTGCTAACTTCCTCATTGGTAACCTGTCACAAACAATTCAAAAACCTGGACGTAGTCATGTCATCATAACAATTATTTGCCAAGGCAAACAACCTAGTGAACTGTTCTGTTCCTTGAATGAATGCTGTGTTTTATGTGCCCTTTTAGAGGTTCCTTTATTTTCTTGTGTGATTGTACTAGTCAATCAATTTCTATCGCTCTAATTTTTTTTAGGTCAGATTACAAATTTCCTAAGATATGCATTACTTTACTATCTAAGAGACAAATTCCATTGTATTAGGTATATTCAGTCTGCAGAAATACTTTGGTGAAACTTGGATCCTTCTCTTCATAGTGGCACATCACCCTTACTGGCAAAGGATTTCCCCTACAAATCTGGTTTTTATACCTTAACACAACTGAATGGCTTATTTCCCAGTCTGATTATGAGAAATATAGGAGGCTGTTATGAGCAGTCTGTCCAATCAGAAGACCTGCATTTACATATTAGTAGAAATAAGAAGGTCCTCTTAAAGGATGCTGAAGAAGCATACTATTGTTCTGACCGAGGCTTCGCAAAAGCATGACACAAACTCCTTGCCCCAGCAAAAAGCCCTTTTATTAATTTACTGTGAATGTTGCTCATTCACAGCTGGCAAATTATTTCAAAGGAGGATTTATGATCCTCCTTATCTGGTTTGGAAAGCTGACAGGCTGATATCTGCAGAACTTGGCAAGGAGTCTCAGAGAATCCCAAATCAATTAGCAAACTAATTGTCTCCTGCAAATACCACTCCCCTTCATTCCTCTTTTATTTTCTCTGGGAGGGGCCATTCATCATCTGGCCGTGCTCCCAAGTCGATCCCTGTTCTTTAGTTGTTCCCTTTGTCTGGCAACTCTGTGCATGTGCACACTGGGAACAGCTCCAGTCTGCTTCACTGATGTCTGCCTTTAAAGGCAGCTGATAGCTGGCATACGGGTCTGGCCCCTTCTCTGCCTCCAACATAAAGTCTTCATCAGAGCCTTCCCCAGACTCCAGGACTGGCCCATGTTCCTCCCCAACCTCCTCACTGTCCAAATCTGCTGCCAGCTCCACAGGCAACAACAAATATTTACTATTAATTGCCTCTTTTTATCAGTCAGAATGGAATGCAGGTGTCAAGCTAAAGACATGGAGTATTCCTCTTTCTGGTAGATCACTACGAAAGACCCGTCTGTATGTAAATACATTAAGCAAAACATGGTTTCCCCACCATTTTTGTAGTTGCCCTGTGACATCACATGCAAACATCTAAAGTTTTGCATGTTTTGTCACTTCTTTTCTCTCTGTGGATGATGATGGTTTGTTTTCCCACACCTCATGACCCACCTATCATTTCTGAATACATGAACAGGGCTCCCCCCCCCCACATTGTGGGGGCCATGTTGTAGCTCTTTCTTCCTCTTTTTATCACTTACTATTTTATGCTTTTGGAAAATAGCGTTTGGTGCAGGGAGTTGTTACATACTGAATTATATTAGAGCCTTACGTTTTAGTGGAACAGGCACTGGCTAATTGTAATGAATAAAGAGGATGGTTTTGAAGGACAGAGTGGGAGATCATCTCTCAAAGCAACAATCCAATAAATGAGATTGTTTGCCCTGAGCCCAGGGCAAGAAAATGATTTCAGAAAAGACTTCTGATAGCTGCACCCTGCTTCACATGAAAAGATAAAATAAAGAGGAAGGGAAGGACAGCGTTGCAATAGCTGTCCTAATCAAAGTAACTTTAGGCCTATGTGATATCTATTTCTTAATCTTATCTATCTGATAGGACACTGACTAATACAATCAATCAAATGGTGCTTGTTAAAATGTAGTAAAAGGTATGTTGTGGTATCATCCCTCCATTCCAAGCGATTTGTTTTCAAGGCAAAAAAATATATGTGAAAATAATATCCACCAATGTTAAAATGTCTGTCTTTGTCTTAAATGACAACAGGTATCTTATCTTTATTTTCTATCATTTAAGTTAAACTTTTGTTATATATTTCTTTTAATTGTTGACATATAAAACCCACATGCATAAATGTCATTCTTTAGCAGCTATTAAAAAAAAATCTCCATATGGGTTGGAAACATGTGGAAGAGGCCCTCATCCTGCAGTGGATAGACAATGACTAAAATGATGATGATAATGATAATCTAATATAAAGAGAAATTAGGTTCTTGCTAGAAAGCTGCATAGAAAATTGTGTTTGATACAATAAATTATGGATATGATTGTATCCATAATTTATTGTATCAAACACGTTACATAATAAATTCAATTAGTTAACAGTAAATATTAAAATATCCAATCTACATTTTTAAAAAACCCTTTTTTAATTTTGCTGGCTTGAATCCGACTTGTTATTTTAAGCAACTTTAGTTAGAGTTGGACATTTTGTTTGCTTTCAATGAATGTCTTGATCGTTGGGTGACATCTGCACCATAAGTACAGTAGTGGCCAAAATTGTGGAAACCTTTTGGGAAAAGTGTATTTTTGAGATTTGATAGCTAATAACATCCACTTTTTTTTGGCAGTAGTACCATAAAATTCTATGTCAATGGAAAAGATAATTTAATCAAGAATGTAATGCAACAAAGTTTGTTCAATTATCTTTATTCTATGAAAAGTTATAGCCAAATATAGCCAGCAATAAAACCCAGTTAATAGAAGCAATCATTCAATCTTGGTTTCAAATTATAATAGCTGCAGAACTAAAAAACTTGGTTCACTCCATTGGAAGATGTTGTAAGGCCGTAATTCATGCTAAAGGTTACCCAATTAAGTATTAACTGACATAATGATAATTTTTGTATATCTCTTTTTTTCTATATTATTCTTTACAACTGCTATTCTAATAGCAAATCCTTCATAAAAGGTATTACATTACATTCTTGATTAAATTATCTTTCCATTGATATATAATTTTATGATACTACTCCCCCAAAAGTGGTGTTATTAGCCATCAAACCTCAAAAATACACTTTCCCCAGAAGGTTTCCACAATTTAGGCCACTACTGTAGAAGGGTTCTTAATGAAAGCTGAAGTTTCCAATGATTTAAGAAAAAAAATGTTTTTAAACCACGGTTTTCTAGCAATTGGCAGTTTTCCTCCCTGGAAATAAGTTAGTCACAGAAGTGGAGCATGCGAAGGAAATAATATCTTATAAAACACATAGAACAAGGAGCTGCTGATTTGATTGACAGGTGGACGTAAAGAAAACATTAACAAAAAGGTTGTTCCTTCTAAATGCTTTCTCTATTTGCAGAGGACATTGGCACTCGAACACCTCAAG
This sequence comes from Rhabdophis nuchalis, assembly GCA_039707465.1. Taxonomy (NCBI): domain Eukaryota; kingdom Metazoa; phylum Chordata; class Lepidosauria; order Squamata; family Natricidae; genus Rhabdophis; species Rhabdophis nuchalis. The sequence continues at coordinate 179,371,918 of CM077643.1, forward strand.
AACCTTCGTTTTCCTTCCTTCCCCTTATTATCAAAGGGCAAAATAAATGCCTCAGTGGGTAACATTGGGGACTACAGAGTGTGTCAGGTTCTTTAAAAAGAAAAGAAAATAGCAAAAGCAGAAATAAACCAAAAGGCAGCCACAGAGATTGAAAATTGGACAAGAGAAGTTTTCTAACTCTCTCCAGCTGCAAAATTCTCCCCCCTTCAAGGTTTTGTTACATTTTGCTTCCCCACCCCACCCACTGTTCTTCAGAAATGCTGCATTTCCAGGGTTTTTTATTTCATAGTTTCTTCTGTTCTGTTTTAACAGCTTTGAAATTATGCTGAAAAGTAATAAAATGTATCATCACCAATTTTGGTAATAACAATTACCAAGAAAAGATGTGGATGGCATAGCCAAGTCCTTAGACAACTCTAACCCTAACGCTTGCCTCTGAGCATGGAGGAACTTTATTCACTTCACCTAAGATGTGTGTGTGTGTGTGTTTGGTGCCATGAAAACTATTCACAGAGACAGGAAAAGAGAAAAAGAGGGAGGGAGGGAGGGAGGGAGGGAGGGAGGGAGGGAGGGAGGCAAGCTCATGTATAAAGTGTGGATTAATAAAAACTTTGTTAAAAAAAACAATAGCTGGGTTGGACTAGAACTAGATGACCTCCAAAGTACCTTCCAATTTTGTTGCGGTTATATTTGGGAACAGAGAGATTACTGTTTTGGATACAATAAATGCCGCTTTGTAGGAATGGCAACCAACAGTTGATATGCATGAAGTTTCCTCCATATTACAGCAACAAAAATATATCCTGTGGCATGTTGTCCCGGTCGTTTTTCTGCTGGAAGGATAGCTTCATATCAGTTGCTAAACCTTGTTTCCAGCAAGTTACAAAAGTAACTATCAGGGTTACTCTGAGGCAGGTGGATTCCTCAAAGAATAGCTTTATTGGAAATATCATATCGGCACATATCTGGTGAAAACCAACTCTGAGGAGCCCCTTGGTTTTCATCCAATTAAAAGAAAAGTTTTTTCCCTCAATCCCAAACAATCAGCCACATGGCCCAATCAAATCAGCTTCCACTGGTCTAGTGACATCACTCCTCCTTCCTCCAGCCAGGTGTGAGAACGTCCTTGGTTCCCAAGAGAAAGTATTTTATTTTGACTACACAACCCCAGCTATCTCTAATTCCACCCCCCTCCCTATCCCTCACTCCAGTGTGACGGCACTGAAGCCTCAAGATGGCCAAGTCCAGGTCAGCTCCAGAGTTGACAGTAGCTACATCCCACTGGGGGAAACCTGTGCAGGCTGTGCGTAGCTTTGTTCAATAAAGCAGGCAGTGGATATTCTTAAATATTTTATACACATTGGGACACTTGTTTCATTAGCAGTCTTGTGGTGTTTCTGTTGGCATATCTTAAATGCCAGCTCCAGGGAGTGGCAGCATAAGACGGTTCATGCCTTTCTGAACCAAACAATCTCTTAAACAAATGCAGCATAACTTTTCTTTCATTCTTAGTTTTTGGTGTCAGTTTTCTGACCTTTTATTGTTTGGGTGAAAATTGAATCGCATACTCCAGGTTTTTCCCTCTCTTGTGGCTTTATTTCTCCCCAGGATGACGATCACTCTCTCAGGCACAAGTTCTAAATTTTGAATTTTGCATACCCTGTTTCCCTGAAAATAAGACCTCCCTGGATAATAAGCCCAATTGGGCTTTTGTGCACTTGCACTAAAATAAACCCTCCTCCAAAAATAAGCCCTCCCCAAAAATATTGCAACACAGCAGCAGCCATGAGGTGACCACGCTCGCTGCCTCCTGCACCTCAAAAATAATAAGACCTCCCTGAAAATAAGGCCAAGCGCTTATTTCGGGGGTCAAAAGGCTTGTCTTGTTTTCAGAGAAACACAGTACTTTGCAAAGTTTGCCTAGTATGATTCAGACAATTTTCCTTCCCACCTCCCCTAATTTTTCCAGATGTCATGCTAAAAATGTTGAGTTTGTACCAGGGATCTATAATTGTAGCACTGTTGTTTCCAGAACAGCTTGGGTTAGAGAAGGCTTTTCAGTAAATTCATCTTGTGGAAGGACTGTAAAAACATTGAGATTACTAGTCTGGCAGAGTTTAATGTTTTTAAAACATCATGATTTTAAATGCAGATGTCCACATAGGCCTGGCTGTTTCCTGATGTGCTTAACTTTGCCTAGCTTTGCCTATGAAAATGCTTCTTCATTAGCCACCATCCTGAAAAGTTTAATTTCATGAAATATTATAGAAAGAATGTTTCTATCCAGCATCAGAAATAAACCTCTTCCTCCTCCTCCTCCTCTTCTTTCCTCTCAGCTAAAACGTGCTGCTGACAGCTGTCTTTGTGGCTGATTACTACATCATTTTAATATAAAAGCTTTTCATTTAAAAAATAATTGTTTTGTAAGGTTTGTGTGCAGACATTGTTTAAAAATCTAACTTGCTTTTAAAAAATACTTTCTATGGCATAAAGATAAGGACATGAAATATAATATAATAATATAATATAATATGGCTAGGTACTAATTCTTGCTCACTTGAAACCATATCATTAAAAGGGTCCCTTTTTACTAAGTGTAGCTTGCGTGGGACTCAAACACTGTGGCTATAAAATGGAAGAAAACTACTTGTGGCTTTTCAACAAGGAAGGTTTTTAAAGTTTATTATAGTGTAAAGTAAACACAATCTGATAAGATATGTGTTTGTGTGTCTATGCATGTGTGAAAATATCTGTCTCCTAAAATGTCAGCCAAATTCAAGAGTAGATTTCTCTCTTTTTTAGGTTGTTGGTTTACAACTCTTACAATTCCCAGTCTGTACTTGGTTGGAAAATTATGGGATTTTTCCAGAGGGTAGCAGGGTGGAAAGACTGTATTAACAATGAGTTGTTCTCAAAAGAAGGGTCAATTCATCATTCTTGAAAACAAGAATAGTGAACGGAAGAGATTTTGATAAGGGTTTTTATTATTCATGCAATGTTCTTATAGGACTTTTAAAAGAGACAGCAAAAGTTCAGCTAAAAAAAAGTTGGACGCCCAAAAAGCAGTATAATTTGTTTTATTCATTCATTCATTTATTCAAGGCTATTCAATGATGGTCTGGAAAATGGAGCCTTTTTATAACAAAGGTTTCAAGAAGGACATTTCCCCACAATTCTAACTGCCAGCCTTGCAATTGTTATTGGTTCATATTGGGGTTGGATGGATCATTTTCATATACATATTATCTTTTTAGAGAGAAAAAAATGGTCTTGTCAGCACATTTGATTTGGTTCCTTTTGAGAACTTCCTTAAACATGTTTCAGAAAGATCTGAAAACTGAATATTTTGACCAGTAATATTACAATGTTAGTTATTTCCAGCTGACAAGGAGACACTCATTTTAAAATCCCTCTGTAGTAAGATAAAATAATGAAATTCATTTCATTGCAGGTCAAGATCTGTGGTTTTAGAATACAGAGAAAAATATTAAAATTCAAAAATAAAATCCAGTGGCTGAGAGTGGATATATAGAAGAAATTACTGCTGTGTTTTTACTGCATCTTATTTGTATTCTCCCTGAAGATCCCTAGAATCAAAACAAAACAAAAAGTTAAGGACAAGTACAGTGTTAAGTACATTTATACAATTCCCGTGAAGGGATGCATACAGTTTTTCAATTAAAATGTAGTAGCTGATAACACTTTTTATAAAACTGTAATGGTTTCTTCAATTTTGTTTTGTCCAACTTGAATTTTAAAAATAATGCATACAATGCCGCCAAAGCTAAGTCCTACTTGCAGTGTTTGGTTTTAACCTTGTATTAATTTTATCCATAATCAATGTTACTCGTAATAATAGCAAATATAACAATTGAGCAAATTTACTTTGTCAGACAAGAATGAGATAGAACAATCCAGCGAAAAGTCAGTTCTTTATTTGCTCACATCAAATAGACAGAATCTTGCCAGAGTAAACGTTTACAACTCTCACTCTAATGAAATTCTAGGGAGTGGTCATTTTCACTCTCTTTCTCTGTCTCCTATATAGCTCCGGGCTTTGCTGTCTCTTGTCTCGCCCCCTCCCTTCGGACATGCTCCCTCCTTTCCGTGAAATTGCCACTTCACTATAGTCTATCACAAGTTGGAAGTACCAAGTGAAAAATTAAAGAATGCTATGCTAACAGGCTGACACCTTTAAAATGAGAATTTGAAAAGTTGTAGAAAATAAGTTTACTAACAGCTTAAATATTAGTGTTGGTATATAGCACACCAGTAGTATAAGCCTCGGGCAGTGTGACACTGTTCTGCAAGAGAACAATAACAAAACATAACTATGGTTTGAAAACCTAGCTGTGGACTCCCAGATGCATCTGTGTAGTGCCCAGCCCCTGCTCTATATACGAGGCTAAGTGAGTGGACTAAGAGATGCATGCTACGGCCATGTAAGGATGTAGATGGGCGGATGTGGTCTTGGTCCCGTAATAGTGATATATCTTTCCTGAACGATGACTCACGAGGAAATGTTTTTCTTGGCTGAAAAAAGAAAGTACTTTTTTTTCTACCTAATGATAAGACGGTATTATCATTTTTTTAGAAATCTGAGATCAAATTTTTAACTTTTATATATATTTGTTTTTATTTTGGCTGTACACCGCCCTGAGTCCTTCGGGAGTAGGGTGGTATAAAAAACCAATAAACTAAACTAAACCAAACTAAACTAAATATCCATTCAGGCCAAATTTCCATTTAATGAGAAGAAAATGCTGAGACTTTGGACCACAAAGTCATAGTTTAGGCACAAATTTTCAGCCTAAACTATATTCAGGACTATTATTATTATGGGGAGTGAAAGATATAGGTCATCCTGGCCTTAATAGAGGAAAAAGAACCCGAGTCAATAAAGAAAATATGCACAGAATCTCAAGAAGCATTCTTAATGGTTTCTTCATATTTTTTTTCTGCCAGGAACTCCTACCACAGCTTTTCATGCCAAAAAAAAAAAAAAAAACTGCTTTTCAATGTTCTGTACACTTATTTTTTTTAAAGGCTGGCTTACAAAAACCAGACAGTAGCTTGAAGCAACAATAGAAGAAAACACATGGAATCCAAACAAGCTTGTGGAGAATAGCCATGCTCTTCTTAAAGTAGCATTTTTAAAGAATAAGAGCCACCAGTTCAAGACCAGTGATGGGTTCCTACTGGTTTGGACCAGTTTGGACAAACCAGTAGTAATTTGGTGGCCTGGATCACTGGAACTGGCAGTGACCCAAGCCTGCCACGCCCCTGAACTGGTTTTATGGGCACTGCCGTAGGCACGCCATCTTGTTTTTTGCTTCTGCACATGTGCAGAACAATTTTTATTGTACTGCTCATGCATGCATGCCGCACCCATGAGCGAACCAGCAATAATGACTGCTGGAAGTCAGGACTATAGGGGTAGGGACAAGTTAAAAAAACATATCAAGATGGCAGCTTCAATTATGCTGTTGTGGCTACTAAATTGGGGATTATTATTTTTTTACTTCCCCAATGGTCTCTTTTAAAGCAATGTACATGGAAATGATTACACTTTTGTTTATTTGTTTAAAAGATTTATATTGCCACCCATCTCATAACCATGACTCTGGGTAATGTAAAGGGATTACTAAGTATATTAGTCAACCGTACTAAGAAAGTATTGTAATATTACCAGCAAAGTGGTAATAAATGAAAATGTTCTCTCCCCCAGGAGGCAACCTAAGAACAGTAGTAACCAAAATTAGTCAAAATTCAGGCACCTCTGAGTAACTTTTTGGTTAATCAGCCACTTCAAGAATTCCTGGGTAGCTATGTCATCCAGGAGTTTATTGTAATCACTGGTGAAAGTGCCATCTGCATGTCTTCGACCAAGGTCTTCACCTGTATGGGCTCCTTCTGAGAAACTTAAAAGGGGAAAATGGACAAATAAATCATTACACTTTATTAAAAAATAGATATGAAAGGCCCTCAATATACGACTGACTTTTGTACTTCTTAACAACCAATCTTCAGTAAAATTATCCCTAAATTACTATTTCATGCATCAAAATCTGCTTCTTTTAAAAAATATAATTAATAAAGAGAAATGTTGCCTGCACTTCAAGGACTTTAAGCCTATAGTGGCGCAGTGGTTAGAATGCAGTATTGCAGGCTAATTCTGCCGACTGCCAGCAGTTCGATTCTCACTGGCTCAAGATTGACTCAGCCTTTCATCCTTCCAAGGTCACTAAAATAAGGACCCAGATTGTTGGGGGCAATAGGCTGACATTGTAAACTTCGTAGAGAAGGCTGTAAAGCACTATGGAGCGGTACATAAGTCTAAGTGCTATTGCTAAAGACCAGATGATTTTACAGCATGAATTACAGGTTATGTCCAGTTATTTCATCCAAATGAAAACATTTTTTGCTGTAACTAAACCAGATTGAGCAGAATTGTTAATTTATATCAAGACAATTTATATCATATATACTTGGCTACTACTAAAGTCATCAACTTTCCTCTGGAGATTCCATTCTTAACTAGAAAGAAAGCAGTGATACTATTAGCTCCTATGAATCCTATGTTCTTCTTCCAACAGTTAATTCTTGTTGGCTGACTTGGGAAACATTTAAACCCATAACTCTTCTTTTAACTCGTAATAAATACTTTATAGATTGTAATCTGTACTCCGTGCATAATTATGGGGAGAGGACATTCTGTGCTGATCAATTAAGAATCAGGGAGCTTTGCTCCATAATACTTTAAACAATGTTGCTTCACTCTCTGAAATCTGTCTTCTCAGATGACAAGGTTATTTATCTTATCAGTAAGGGACCTCTGTGTGATACAAGAAAGCCTGATTATTTTAAAATTATTATTGACCAATAACATTTCTCAGGATCATAAGTCCCATTTGATACCAGGAATTGCACCCGAATTAATATTTTGTGACAAAGGTTATTGCTTATAACTCAGCAACAGAAAAGATATTTTATGAGTCTGACAGTTTTAGCATTAGTCTTGGAAACGGTAATTATATAGAGCCCATAATTCTCCAATTAAATGTTCTTCTATTTGAACCATTCATCAACATCTTTTCCACTTTCAGATTTAAAAAAAATAGTTGGGGAAGGAGGAAATACGTAGATACATCTGGCTATTAGAAACATCAGATAGTGCTAGTAATGTTGCCAAGCATTTGTAATATGTTGCTGTATTGTTTCCTAAATACTTTTGGAGATCTGGGAGATAAATATAAGGAGAAAGTTTGAATGTTTTTTTTAAACAGACAATGTTCTTTTTAATAGGAATACACAGCTATATGTGATTGTTCTCATAAGATTTGGATTTTGGATTTCATTAACACAAAGGAACAAGTATTAATTTCAAAGATTTGCCAAGCTATCTCGAAATGATGTGAATTAAACATATGGGACACACATAAGCAGTGTGAAAGTCAATACCAGTAAGAGTAGTAATTCTAATAATAATATACATGGCAGTGATCTAATCCTTTGCCCTTAGGACTCAGAGTGAGGACAGCTTTGTATTCCCAGCATTCTCTTAGTTCCTCTGCTAAATCTTACTACTTTCATTAAACAAAAGTCCATTATAAACCATTTATGTGCTACACTTAGTTATTTTCTCAGTGAGGAGTCCCTAAGAAAAATAAAAACAACAATGAAGTACAAATAAGGATGTTGTTGGCATGGTGGCATAGTGGTTAGAATGCAATATTGCAGGCCCGGTGCCAGCAGTTCGATCCTGACCAGCTCAAGGTTGACACAGCCTTCCATTCTTTGAGATTAGTAAAATGAGAATCCAGATGGTTGGAGGCAATATGCTGACCCTGTAAACTGCTTAGAGAGGGCTGTAAAGCACTGTGATGTCTTAAGTGTTCTGTAATTGCCTGTCTGTTCTTTATTACCATAGATGAAGGGGACTGATTTCCAATATCAAGCAAAATAGAAAGCTCTAACTTTTGCAGATGCTCGCAAAACCACTTCTTCACTTTTAATTAAAATAAATAAATAAATAAATAAATAGATGCTGCATTTGGAGACTCTATCCTCCTCCTCCTCTTTCTCCTCTTTCTCCTCCCCTCTTCCTCCCCTTCCTCCTCCAATTTTATTCTAGGCAACGTTCTCAAAGGATGCCCACTGGGTTATCCTAACCAGGTGTCCCAGAAATATCTTTTCGCAGCTTTGCTCCTTAATTTCAAGAGACATAGTTGACTCTCAGAATTTATTTTATTATGCTGATGACGGCGATAATAATAAAATTTTATAGAGTGCCAGTGACATGCACGGTGCTTTTACAATTGCAGGCATGGAGAAGTGAGGTGAAGGGAGAAGGTATGGGAAGCCTTGCTCCAGAGAGCTCACAGTCTAAAGGTGTAAAGCAGTACAAAGATGAGTTGATGTTCAATGGTCAGGCTCTTCAAACAAGGTGGTATCTCTCTCTCTCTCTATGTGTGTGTGTGTGTGGTGGGGACTGTGGTGAGTGGGATTGGTGGGGTGGAGGGACTGAAGCCAGAAAAATGTTGTTCCAAATGTTCAGTTGCCAAGAAAGATCGATTCGAGTCAGCAGTAGGTATAACGATCCAAGGAGCAAAAAAGAAGGGGAGGTTGTTTTCGTGAAGATGGTGAGAACACGATGTAGGTGGTTAGTGATGGAGTACAGGTTACTGACAGAGGTGTTGGCAGTCTAAAGTTATGGGATGCTTTGAGGCTGGGTAGGGGTAAATATTCAATATACTGCAGAATGAGAGTGGGAAGGTAAAAAGAAAACATTAAAAGGAGTGGAAAGAGACTGACAGTGTGATAATGAGCTTCACAGCAACTTCTTGAGGATACTTGAGGGAAAGAAGAAGAAGTTCAGGTAGGAGCCATATGCACAAACTTTGGGAAACAAGCAAACACATTAGGGGGGGGGGGGGAAAGCAGGATAGTGGAAAGTAATCATAGACCTTGTGAGAGATTTGGGCCAACAGTTCTGATCATTATAAGAATAAGGAAAAAAATCAGATTAAAAAAAAGAAAGAGACGGAATTCTCCTCCATATGACTTGGCCTCATGGATCATGTTGACCTATTCATATATGCAACACCACAGTTAATCTAGGAGCAGCATTTTAATGGGCATTTAGATCATTTCATGCCTGCAGAACACCTTTCATTTCAAAAGTGAAGTATGAAATACAGCAAGCAAAGGAAGGAAAATACATTGCAGCTCCAGTGAGTTTTGATTGGCAAAAACTCCCCAAAGCTAAGACATTTAAAACAAAAAAACAATAGTAGCAACAGATGGTGTCTTACTCTCTTCGTCCTCGCCCATTCACTAACCAAGCAATGAACTCCTTAGCTGCTTGACCTTCCAAGTAGGAGCTCATGTCACTGGTATAGGTGCCGTCAGCATGTCTCTCGTAGTCGGCGTGACGCCGGGCAAGTCCATTACTAAAACAAAAGAAGAGTTATTTGTTTAAACTCTGACCTCACTCCCACTTTTCTTCCCCAACACCTTTTTCCCACTGATCCCTATATGACTAGTTTGAATATGTCTTTGAAGGATGAAATAGGAGAAAGAAGTAAGAAATAAGCTACGTCTGTTGGACCTCACACGTACCCCAATGGCTGGTGGGTTTCTGAGCAATCCCTAAGACTAGGAACAGGTTTAGGTTTACCATACCAATAAGGGCAAGACCAAGAATGAGAGAAAAAGAGAAATCAGATGTTAAGTGGGTTGCCTTTCTGGAGGAAAAAAAAAGGGATTGTAGATCTGTCAGAGAAGATGAGGGATGGCATCATTTTTCATTCTTTCATCTTTTATGCATTGCCCCCCCCCCCCAACAACCTTTCTGGGTACTCTTGCTTTGCAACCCACATAAAAACTATTCTATATGGAAAAAGAGGATGGGTACCATTTACCGCAGTGACAGCAATTCTGCCCCCTGCAGTTCTCAACGTGTTCTTAGATGCCTTCATTGACAAAGGAAAGGGAGCGGTATATAAGTTAAATAAATAAATAAATAAGGTTCCTGAAATGGGTTTCGCCCCTTCCAAAAACTCATTTTACTAGCTTACTTTTTAAAAAAAAAACTTTTCCAAACTGACTTATAATCGAGGGGTTGCGTGCTTTGCAGTGAAATGTTACACGACTCTCTTCAAATCACACTCTACATTTGCTTTGTTACGTTTGTTTGGCTACCCAAAAATATCTCGAGGTGCCTGGCAAAACTTTCTCCAGGCATGTAGAAGGAAGATGCACTACAGAACAAGAGCTGAAGGTCTCTGATAAAGAAACCCAAGCACATTATTCATAAGTTGTAGCAGGCTCCCTTCATACAGGTATTTCTCTAATACCTAACTTGGCAACCTTATCATGGGAGCAATGAATGAGTAACTTGTTAAGAAATCACGTGTGTCACCAGATATTGTTTATAACTCAAACACCTATACCCATCCAGATCTGTTTGCAGACCCTGACTTAGGCTAATTTATGGCCTTGGTATACAGTTGTCCAGAATAAGACACGTTTTTCAATTGAGAAATTGGATCACTGTGATTTCCCCCCCCCTGGTGAAGATTAGTGAGGCTTTAGGCTCGAACAACTTACACGAGAAAGGCACATAGGTAGTCCTCAATTTACAACAGATTGTTTTTCGTACAACGGCACTGAAAAAAGTGAATCATGACGGGTTTTCACACTTACGACCATAGCAGCATCCCCATGTCACATGACCAAAATCCAGATGCTTGGCAACTGACTCATATTTATGATGGTTGCAGTGTCCCACAGTCATGGGATTATCTTTTGTGGCTTTCTGACAAGCAAAATCAATGGATTCACTTAGCAACCATGTCACTAACTCGACAACGGCAGTGACTCGCATAACAACGGTGGCCAGAAATGGGGCGAAATTCACTTAACAACTATCTCACTTAGCAACTTGAAATGGAGATGAACGCCACCCCTTATAGCTGGCAACGACTGGCAGAGTAAAATCTACAGAGACTCTTTTACCTTGATTTAACCTGATTAATAAAATAATTCCTGCCTAACCTGTATGGTTTTTTTTAAAGGTGGATTATTAGGTCAGGTCTCATTCCAACAGGGTATTAGGACTAGCGGTGGGTTTCACATTTTGTTACCGCTCTTCTGCACATGTGCCAGCCTTCTGCGCATGCGCTTTGCTCACACGCATGCCTTTTGCACATGCACCCAGCCTCAAAAACATGCCTGTTGCAAAATAAGATGGAGAAAATAAGATGGAGACACGGGGTGGCAAGAAAGCGATCCAAACTGTATTATACAGTATATATGTAAGAATGTGTGTAGAGATTAATGATGAATCGATAAATGTTAAATAACATTTATAAGAATGTATATCAATGAATGATTTTGAAATGGGAAAAAATAAAAAAACTATTCTTCGTAAAAAAAAAACATGCCTAAATAGGACAGCATAGAGCCAGGGGAGGTGGGCGGGGCATGTGGGTGGGGCGGGCCCACCCTGATTTTTGCTGCTAGTTCGGACAAGTTTGGGCGAACCGCTATGAACCGGCTGAATGCCACCTCTGATTAGGACTCCTTTCCTTTGACCTTTGACCTGACAGTGACACAAGCGTTATTTTTTTATGTAAATGACAGGGGGTAGGGGAAAGGAAGGGACAGAGAAGATGAGTATGTATTCATTTAATTCATATAGAGTATAATTACTTTCTTTTTCATGTATATTTTGTCGGGATCTTTTGATGTATAAAGCTCTGTGAAATGTTGACAAAGCATTCCTTCACACATTACATGTTCACCAAATACAACCATTTTAAATGTAAAGAAATACTTATGCCGATATAACTTGGGGACCTAGCAATTGTTCCCTGCAATATGCACATGTGAATGAGAAGCAGAGGCTTTGCAAGTTTCCAGCATTTGCTTCCCCGTCATGTGTCCTATAGCCCATATGCTGTGATCATTGGAAGGAACTAATTTGCAAAACAAATGGGCAGATGGTGGTTGAAGCTAATTTAACTTGCCTGTGTCCACAGTGTAATATTCAGTAACTTGGAATATGGGCTAGAAAGAGAGTTACCTCAAGGGTGGAGTATATCTTTGAATGCAGATGCAGAGTACTTCCAGATGGGGCTTAGCCTTTCAGGTCAAAGCCATAATTGTACACCCTCCTTGACATTGGAAGCGATTGACGTCCAGCTGGCATATACCAATGGCAAAACTTCTGTTCTACAAGTTACAACACTGATGTTCTGCAGAACTTAGAGGTTGTGTGTGGGGTGGGAGGAACCATTCTCCCATTAGAAGTAACTCCCCCCATTCTCTGCTTTTTGTTTTTCTTCCTTCTCTACAATCTTAATGCCATCAAGTCCTCACATTGGATTTCAATAGAGTACTGGGGTAGAATTTCATCCAATTAATGTCTTTTGTTACGTTTTCTTGAGCCACAATAATAAATGCGCCAAGCAAAATATTTGGGAAGGGAGAAAGTCTTGGTCTAGATGCCAGTTTTCGCATTTTCCTATTACTTGGCTGGAGAAAATCTTATTTAGCTCGTGCAGAATTCGCAGGGGCTGTTGAGAGGGCTACCTTCATTAACTAACTAACTAAGCACAAAACATAGAGCATAAAACTTTTTCCCACTACCTAGGACTCCTGAGCTAATGGAATTCAATTCCTAACTACTTGCTAATACTTGCTGAAATTGGGAATTAATCCAAGTCAACTGGAGGGCAGCTTGTTGAAGGATGTTGCCCTGAGGAACCACTGTTGATCAGACTAGATTACACCATACTAGATTGTATAAAGTAACTTCCATTTTAACAATCATATGTTTTGCACAAAATATGAGTCACTGGAATGTATTTGATCTACTGTATTTTTAGGAGTATAACGCACCGGAGTATAAGATGCACCAAGATTTTGAAGAGGCAAATTAAAAAAAATTTTTTTGCACTCTGCAGACCTCCCCAAAATGGCTCATTTTTCACGAAAATGGCCCCCTTTTTGTTTTAAAAAAGGGCATGCATAGCCTTTAGGAGGCTTGTAGAGTGCTCCTGGGGGCTGGGGTGACAAAAATGAGCAAAAAGCAGCCCATTTGTTTTTGTCAAAAAAGGACATGCATAGCCTTTAAGAGACTTATAGAGTGCTCATTTTTTGCTCATTTCTGCCCTCCCCAGCCCCCAGGAGCACTCTACAAGCCTCCTACAAGCTATGCACAGCCATTTTTGCAAAGGGGATGGGGTTTCAGGAGGCCATGAATGCTGTATTCAGTGTATAAGACGCACCCAGATTTTCACCCTCTTTTTTTGAGGGGAAAAAGTTGCGTCTTATACTCCAAAAAATATGGTATATACTGAGCCAAGGTGGCGCAGTGGTTAGAGTGCAGTAGTACAGGCTACTTCAGCTGACTGCTAGCTGCAGTTTGGCAGTTTAAATCTCACCAGCTCAAGGTTGCCTCAGCCTTCCATCCTTCCTAGGTGGGTAAAATGAGGATCCCAGGTTGTTGGGGGCAATAGGCTGACTCTGTAAACCACTTAGAGAAGGCTGTCAAAGCACTATGAAGTGGTATATAAGTCTAAGTGCTATTGCTATATGCATCTCTCTCTCTCTTTCTCTCTCTCTCTCTCTGTGTGCATGTGTATTCTTTAAGCTATTTAGATTTACATGTTTGAAAAGGGATACAAATGCTTATAATAAACGAATTAAACAAATACATGCTCATTATCAGTGTCACCAACTTAGGCAGTGCAATCAACCACTGAGATAATTTCTGTCCAGATGCCCTCCCACCCCCCATCCCCCACTACATAATGCAACAACCAGCATCCGAGCTGGCAAAGGCATGTGTTCATGTGCACCAGTGTGCTGCAAACATCTCTGAAATAAGGCCAACGTTTTTAGGAATGTGCCACTGTATTTGCAATTAAGGCAGGCTATTTAAAAAAAATGACCCAGTCAAGTCAGCTTATGATCTATTTTTGTTGTATCCCCTGTATTGCACAATTTATCTGAGCTGAAAATACCTTGCAAGTTGGTCCAGGAAATTTTCTTTCTCTCTGTCTTCAAGTCCTTGTTGTCTGTGGCAGAGACCCATCACAGTTATTAAAATGGCATTTACACAAGCAGGAAAAACAACAACACAATATCCTTAATTAAACATTTCTGTGATACTTAAATGACAAGAATAATTTTTGGACAAGAACCCCATATATGAATCCTCTCACTTCTGTATTTAATTCCAGACAGATTGTAAATATTGTGTGTTTTATTAGCTACAATATTTATGCTTGGAGTAAACTTAATTGCTCAATCAATCTATCCTGTGGCTAAGGGTATTCTGTCTTATAAAGTTATCCCCCTAGATTAGAACAGCTACAAAAGCCCACAAAATATAAGAACTTTAATTCCTCCTTCTCTAGAGTATTATTTCTCTAGAGTTTACTCTCTGTAATACAGAAAATATCCAAGAAAAATTCCAAAATTGACCAAAGGTTTATAACCTAAATTTGGAATCAAAGAATGAAACCACTTTCTGTCTGAAGAAACACTTGCTTCCATTTACACATCTTTTCTGTTGCTCATTTGTAACTTGTTATTGAGTTATTTGTTATTTCACAATTCAGTCAAAAGCTCCTCCTCCAATAAGTGTGAATAAATTGATTTATTATGAACTAAGTCATATAATTGCTCAAGTTCACAGTCAACCATTTTTCCAGCCTGGTGGTAATGATCAAGTGTTGAATGACCTTTTGTGAACTGATTGTCCTGGTCATAGGTTGAAGGTTTGCTTGCAACCATTTCCTCTATATTGTAAAGATGTCTTGCAGGAAGTAACAATGATTGAATGATCCATATTGAATTAACATGGAGTGCTGGAAAGTACAAAAAATAAATAAATAGCCAAACAGGAAATGCTGGTTCTGTGAATCAGTTTGAACAGAGCTTCTCCCCTACAATAGTTCAAGTTTCTTCTATAATTAATCCTTAAAATCAAATAGTTGTTCTAAAACATCCACGTATCTTGTGGATTTCTGCAAATAAACATACTGACAAAAATACTATTAACTGCCTACTTCATGATCAAAAGGACAATATAATCTTATCTCTCCTACTTGATTAGGAAATGCTTATCAAATCACAATTCCATTTTTGGGCATTTGGCACCCTCAGTTTCATGTGTTTTTTAAAACTTATTTGCAGAAGAAATAAGCATCCAGGGATCAAGTCAGAAATCAAAATTA
This sequence comes from Rhabdophis nuchalis, assembly GCA_039707465.1. NCBI lineage: Eukaryota > Metazoa > Chordata > Lepidosauria > Squamata > Natricidae > Rhabdophis > Rhabdophis nuchalis. The sequence continues at coordinate 179,387,169 of CM077643.1, forward strand.
AGGGAAAGCAATTCACTGTCTTCTTGATATTTCAGACTTCAACTCCCATTTCTGGCAGGGGCAAATAGGAATTGAAGTCCAAAACATCTGAAAGGCAACAGATTTGATGCATATGGTCTACATACTTGGATCTATGATCTATTCAAGAGGAATCCTTTCAATTTTTCATGAAGCACATGCTGGGAACTCAGAAGTATTTACTGAGAATCTGTCAACATTTGTCTCTAGACATGTGGCTAGAAACCATGGTCCCTCATGCCTGGAGTGTACTAGGTTGCAAAGACATGATACAGGATGATGGCAAGGAGATCCCAACAATCAATTCAGCCACAATGACAACCTTTTAATAATTCAGTCTAATTTAATTAATTGATAACGCCCAAAAAATTGCATAGACAAGTTCATTGGTCAATAGACAACTATAAGAAATTTGACTTATGGAAACTCAAAGAACATTTTAAAACCAACATCTAATTAAGGCATTGAGATGAAACAATTACGTTATTGAAAGTGAGACAAGACATAAAAGAAGCAAAAAAACACACAATAACGAAAAAACATTAGAGGAGGAAGTATTTGGTCACAATGACCCAAATACTGATGAGTGAGACAGTAAAGTACCAAATTACTTTGACTGTCAGCATTAGAAATGGTGAATGAAACAAGCATTGGAAGAAATGAGAAATAAAATTAAAATCCACAAACTGTATGTTTAATTTTGGGAGTTGTACATTATTCTTGGTTTTAGTAATATACTCCACCACAAGGGCTTCTTGGAATGTATGTTAGGGAACTTTGATTCTAAACTGCTTAGATAAGATTAATCATCACGGATCTTATACTCATATTGTAGTTCATGCTGGGTGGTCAAGTTGCACAAGATACTCTTGGGTAAGTACTTTGTAGAAGGAACATTAGCTGACTCTAAATCGTTGTGCATAGTGTTAAGATTTCAAGGTCTTTCTGCATGTATAAGAGCAGAAATAAGATTCAGCAGAGTTCAGTGGTAGAATAAACATTTTACATGCAGTCTTTAATTCAGTGTAGGATATCTCCAGTTAAAAGAGTCACTTAGCAGCTGATTAAAAATGAACCTGCTCAAAATTCTAAGCAGCCATTGTCTCAAAGGTGCTTTTTCAAAAGGCAACTGGATTGCTTTTTCCTTGAGGAGGAGGAAGACGACATTTTGCTTCTCATTTAAGAAGCTTCTTGGATGAAAAGTCTTCTTCTTCTTCTTCTTCTTCTTCTTCTTCTTCTTCTTCTTCTTCTTCTTCTTCTTCTTCTTCTTCCTCCTCCTCCTCCTCCTCCTCCTCCTCCTCCTCCTCCTCCTCCTCATGGAAAAGCAGTCCAGGTGAAAAACCACCTTTGAGGCAATGATGACCTGGATGACTGGGAATCTCCACAGACACTAAGCAGACATTGTTTGTCTGAATGCTTCATGTTGGGATGGATGAACGAGTTTAGTGTTCTGGTTTAATAGACTTTTCTTTTGGGAGAAAGACCCTATCTTGAGATAGACATATCAACTGGCTCCATTTTAAAGACTGGAAAGTCAATCCTACAATATGACAACATTCAGCTTTTCTTGATTGTATCACAACACTGTACTATGTCATTATATTCCAGTATATCTTTTATACATACCTTGCTCTGCTTGAGAACAATAAACAATCTAATTGTTTTTTATTTAAACTCTAGCAGGATACCAAATTGAACCTACATTTGAGTTAGAACATCTGGAAAGCTTTTTCAATCAACTGTTTAAAATGATACGTTTTCAGAAATATCAGTTTTATTAAGACTTCTTTTTCTGCTATACGTCTGTTAGATAGATTTTAGAGCAAATTTTAGGACACTGGTTTTAAACTATTGGGAAATGTATATCTGTGTGCATATATAAGCATGTGTAAAATAAGAGAGAGTCAACATACTGAACTCGGGGGGGGGGGGAATCTACCAGATTGGAACAATAGGCATTAAAATAGCAAATATGATTATAGTGCACAGGCCCGTTGTGCAATGAAGTAAAAATCTTCAATCTATCTACATTATCATTAGGGAATATTGACCAGGAAAAAGATGTTAACCAGCATGTGAAAATTGTGAAATTATGTATTCTGTGTTAAGGGCCATCTCAAAATTTTAACTTCAAGTATCTTAGTGCTGATATACATTTACAATGATGCCACCATACTGTATGCAATATTGTGTACAGTTCTAGCCACCTCACCTCAAAAAGGATATTGCAAAGCTGGGAAAAGGTGTTTTAATTTTATCTTCACACTCACCAGTTCTTCCCTAAACAGAATACACCCACGCAGCACACTTGGCGAATTTTCATGCTCTAAGAAAAGCCATTATAGAAGAGACAGTACAGGCTAAATTATGTCTTAGCAAGCTGTGAAAAAGCTGTGAAAAATGTGAATTTTGTGTTAGAGATCATTAGGAAATGGGCTGAAAAATAAAACTGCCAATGTTATACTGCTTTCATAAAAATCTATTGTGCAGTAGTTTTTGTTGCTATAATTCCAAAATGTCACAGTAGCACTGAGGAAATTGGAGAAAAGACTGATTAAATGATCAAGAAGATGACGTCCAATTCCACAAGGCAGAAAAATGGCCAAAATTGTTTGTTTTTAAGTCAAGGCAACTAAACTTAGGTACGTGATATAAGACAATGGACTCCACCAGCCTTCAATATTTCAACTGCAGAACATATGATGGAATGGAATGGTACAAAACTTAGGAGAGATCAAAGAAATTCTTCTGTGGACTTTTTCTTTTACCAGAGATTGATTAAAATCACAGCCGATTTGGCTAATGGTATCAAAGAATGCTATTCATAGTAGCAATACTGTATCTTCTTATTTTATAAACATTCTGTTTCTAAACTCTGGGTAGAAAGGTGAACTCGAAGTCCCCAAGTTTACAAGAAGTGTTAGATCAATGTAGCCCACTATCTCTTGAAAGAGAACGATATCCATTGACTTGGAAAAATGAGAGGAAAAGTCTAGGATTTTAACCCTGGAGGACTGACTTATAGATAGGTGCAATTATGTATACGGAAGCATATATGTATGTATGCACAAAGTAAGTACACCCACTCACTCTGGACCTATAGCTTCATTTTTGCCTACAGTAAATAAACTAATCTAGTCAGGCTGCTTGAGATAAGGTTTCTGCCAAGAAGCCAACTCCCCTGAACATAAGAGTTCAGAGCTTGGAAAGATTTAGCATGGAGTCTGGTGTGAAGTCTGGCCGTGACGGAGTTCAAGGATCCTCCTAAAATCTACTTGGCCTAACAGGAGAAGAACCTAGCAGAACAGTTAAGCCTTTCAACCAGGAGGGTTGTTAATGCTTTTAATTTGAAGTTGAACGTACAGTATAGTATGGGTGTATGTTTGTATATGTAACTCTGAATGCAACGTCTTCTGGTGCAGAATGTTGTTACTTGAAAATAAAAATCTGTGGAATGTATAAATCTGTATGATTTTATATGAAAATCTGTATCTATTTTGCAGTTAGAATTTCGGATGTGCTGATTGCAAAATTATATTTTATGGGGCCACAATTACATTTGGCATCAGGCTCTAGCAAAACTAAACTGAGCGGGAGCTCATGGCTTTAAACAAATCTGTAAATTACTTGAAAGGCCTTGACATCACCTTTAAACCTTAATATAACAATAGACACTAAATCTAAAAGAGAAGCTGGACAATTTAAGCTGCTGTACTTGGTCTTACGCACCAAAGACAAATTCCTTGTGTGTCCAATCACACTTGGCCAATAAAAAACAATTCTATTCTATTCTATTCTATTCTATTCTATTCTATTCTATTCTATTCTATTCCATTCCACCCCACCCCACCCCACCCCACCCCACCCCACTTCACTCCACTCCACTCCACTCCATCCCATCCCATCCCATTCTATTAAGGTATGTAAATCTAAAGAGTAAGTTCTTCTGGTACATTGCCAACAGTAAAGTGTTTGGATTAAGAACGAGTGATGCTTATGTCAAAATCTTTAGTATAGACATCTTTCAAACAGATAAAGTCTTTTCTAAGCTTCTAGAAGATTTGGACTTCAGATTCTGTAACACTCCACTCTGACTAGTGCTAACTAGTCTATGGGAGATAAAGTTGAATACCTACAGGAGACTGAAATTGAGAAAGCTGTGCTAACATCACATGATTTGCACCCATGAATCACATGGGTCTTTTGAAGTCTACACAGATAGTTCTCAACTTATAACCATTCATTTAGTTACTGTTTGAAGTTACAATGGCACTTAAGCTATTAGTTTTGTTGTGTCTTTTATTTATGTATTTATTTATTTATTTCCCCCTTATTTCCCCTGTCTCAGCTGATCAGGATAGAACCAGTGGTCTGGTGGCAATTACAACTGCCTCACATGTAATACTTCCCTGGTTCGAATCCCAGTAAGGGTATGGCTAGCTGATGAGAGCTAAATAGCTCGAAATAGATCTATCCTAGTCTCCCTATTTATTTATTTATCAGCTCAAAACCTAACATATATATGTGTGTGTGTGTGTTAGTATATATATATATATATATATGTGTGTGTGTTAGTATATATATATATATATATATATATATATATATCCCAAAACGTGTTTGTGTGTATGTGTAAAATTTGAAAATTTTACCTGTATTTGTCTACCTCCTGTATTTGCCTCTCTATTTGTCTCTCTATATCCTTCTACCTACCTACCTACACACACACACACACACACACTCCCTCCCTACCTACTGTATTTCTCTCTCTTTCTATTTCTCTCTATCCCTCTACCTACCTATCTACACACTCTCTCTCTCCCTACCTACCTACTGTATTTCTCTCTCTCCCCCCTCTTTACCTACCTACCTACACACACACTCTCTCTCCCTCCCTACTGTATTTCTCTCTCTCTCTTTCTATTTCTCTCTCTATCCTTCTACGTACCTACTATCTACCTACACACACACATTCTCTCTCTCCCTACGTACCTACTGTATTTCTCTCTCTCTCTTTCTATCCCTTTATCTATCTACCTACCTACCTACCTACTCTCTCTACCTACCCACTGTATTTCTCTTTCTTTCTCTCCCTCTCTATCCCTCTATCTACCTACCTACTTTTATTTGTAATTTGCCTCTTCAAAACCTTGGTGCGTCTTATACTTCGGTGCGTCTTATACTCCAAAAAATACGGTACCCAATATTCAAATCTTAGGCTAGAGAATGAGAAAGTGGTCATCTGAAGAAACAGTTCCTGAGATAATGCCAATCTAGGAAAAATGTCTCTATTTAACCTGACCCCAGAAGAAAAAGTTGTGAAGTTAGAATGAATGGATACTTGAATGAATGGATGAATGAACTGGCTTGATGGAAGACTTTGGATGAACAGATGGATGGATAGATGGATGAACAGCAAAGCTCTTAAGTCTTGCTTAAGTTCTGTGAATCTTATGCATAAACTTAATAAGCTAAAGTATCTGTCAATATATTTCATCATGCCTTTCTTTGAGTTTATATGTGATCAAGTATTTTGTGTGAATTTGTTTCCCAGCGAAGTAGTTTGTAAGGGGTTGAGGTTGGGCATTCATTTTGCTTACCCGCTTCTTTTAGTGTTCATTAGCCACTGTACAAAATCTTGAGCTCTTCTGGTGTCCAAGTACTTGCTGTAATCGCTGGTGAATGTACCTTGTGAGTGACGTTTCGCTTCATTCAGCTGTCTAGGGTCATCTAATGGTTCAGCCTGGGAAGCTTTGAATGATCTATAAGTGTGGTTTGTAACAAATTAATTGCACTGAAGATTGCACATTTGAAAGGTGCTGCACGGTGTATCGACCTCCTTCAACGATATAGATGCATTCTAAAAATAACTGCCAAGGGTCATTAGTCGCCTAATTACTACTGAGTAACAGGAAAAATAGATGCTGTTTAGACAACAATAAGAACTATGGAAAGCATTAATAACTTGACATGTTGTTGACTTATCCAGGTTTCAGAGGTAGGGGAAAAAAGCATTAGTCTTTTAAAATAATTTCCATTTCTGTCTCCGCTCCAATACAAGAACAATCCATTGTCCACATTTGGGTTTCTATTGAATTTAAAAAAATTATGACACTTACCTGGCTTTCTCTTCTGTCTCTTGAAGGGGGCTTTGCCAGCTGCTCTGAGCAATCATTAAAAGCAATCCAGCAACGAAGCACCAAAGTCGTTTCATTTCTGCTACCTGTAGACCAGGAAGGAAGATACATAGTCAATCCAACATATTTCAACCCCATTTCTATGTAAAGGTGAGAGCGGTGTGGTGGCCTAGTGGTGAAGATGCTTGCTTCCCACTTGGAAGGTTGAGAGTTCAATCCTAGGTAGTGGCAGATATTTCTCTCCTAGGGCACCAAGAAAAAATATCTGCTGTGAACTCTGTGTGGTGTCAGGAAGGGCATCCAGCCAGTAAATGCTCAGCTTCATTTGGTTGCCTTGGATCTACCCTGAATTAAGAGATCAAAAGGTCAGAAAAGGGAGTTTTTTGTATATAAAGATGATCTACCTGCACTCTGACTTCAAGCCATTTAAGGTTGATTCAAGCAACATGTTAGTGCAGTGAAACCAATCACACTGAATAGGAAGCAGTCTTGTGGTAGATCTCTTCTAGTTCAGTTCAGTTTAGTTTAGTTTTATTTGATTTATATACCACTCCTTCTCCAAAGATGGACTCAGGGCGGTGCACAGGGAGTTAAAAAACAGCAATAAATAACAATATATACAGTAGTAATAACTAAAATACAATTAAACTTAGAACCTGTGCTAAAATATTCCCATTAAAATTCTAAAATCCATTTACTTATTGGCTCAGATTGTGTCGCGGCTGAGCTCTAGCTCTAAGCTAGACCGGCTTGCTGGAAAAGATATGTCTTAAGTGAGCGGCGAAAGAGGGGAAGGTTTGTGATAGTACGAAGTTCGGGGGGTAGGTGGTTCCAGAGGGATGGCCCAGCCACAGAGAAGGCCCTTCGCCTGGGCACCGCTAGCCGGCATTGACCGACGGTTGGCACCCTCAGGAGGCCCTCCCTATGGGAGCGGATCGGTCACTGGGAGGTGTGTGACAGAAGACGGTCCCGCAAATAACTAGGCCCCGTGCCATGGAGCGATTTAAAGATGGTAACAAGCACCTTGAAGCGCACCCAGAAGGCCACCGGCAGCCAGTGCAGCTCGCGCAGGAGAGGTGTTACATGGGAGCTTCGGGATGCTCCCAGAATCCCCCGCGCGGCCGCATTCTGCACTAACATGAGCCTCCGGATGCACCTCAAGGGGAGCCCTATGTAGACAGCGTTACAATAGTCTAGAGGGGACGTGACGAGCGCTTGAGAGACAGTGTGGAGGGCATCCCGGTCAAGAAAGGGGCACAACTGGCGTATCAGATGTACTTGGTAAAAAGCCCCCCTGGTCATGGCTGTCACCTGGTCATCCAGGGATAGCCGTGAATCCAGGAGGACGCCCAAGTCGCGGGCCCTTTCCACGGGGGCTAGTGACTCGCCCCTGATGACCAGTGATGGAATCAGCTGGCTCTGCCGGGGCGCTGGTAACCACAGCCACTCGGTCTTGGACGAGTTGAGCCGAACTTTGTTACTTCCCATCCAGACCCGCACGGCTTCCAGACACCGGGACATCACTTTGACGGCATCGTTGGGGTGGTTGGGGGTACATATGTACAGCTGAGTGTCATCAGCATACTGATGGTACTCTACCCCACAACCACGGATGATCTCACCCAGCGGCTTCATGTAGATGTTAAACAGGAGAGGCAAGAGGACCGACCTCTGAGGCACCCCACACATTAGGGGCCTTGACGTCGACCTCTGCCCTACTGTCAACACAAATTGCGACCGACTGGAGAGGTAGGAGGAGAACCACTGTAATACAGTGCCCCCCAGTCCCAACCTCCCCAGTCGGTGCAATAGGATACCATGGTCGATGGTATCAAAAGCCGCTGAGAGGTCTAGCAGGACCAGGATAGAGGAATAACCTCTATCTCTGGCCCTCCAGAGATGATCCACTAACGTGACCAATGCCATCTCGGTACTATGCCCAGGTCGGAAGCCGGACTGGCACGGGTCTAGATAAGCAGTTTCCTCCAGGTGCCGAGGGAACTGCTGTGCCACCAAACTCTCAACAACCTTCGCAAGAAAGTGAAGGTTGGAGACCGGACGATAATTGGTTAACAATGCTGGGTCTAGGGAAGGCTTCTTGAGGAGGGATCTCACCACCGCCTCTTTCAAGGCGACCGGCAAGAACCCCTCACTCAAGGAAGCGTTCACTATTACCTGGAGCCAGCCTCGTGTAACCTCCCAGGAGGCCAGTACCAGCCAGGAGGGACACGGGTCCAATAAACATGCGGTGGCATTCAGCCGCCACGGCAACCTGTCCATGTCTTCGGAGGTAACAAAGTCGAACTTGTCCCATAAAACGGTCTCAAGACCCACTTCCGACAGTCCGCCCAGATTCATCTCAGTGGAGGCCAACTCGTCCCGGATCCGAGCGATTTTATCCTGCAGATAATCTCCAAATTCCTCTGCTCAGCCCTGCAAAGGAGCTTCCCGCGGCCCCTGTTGGAGAAGGGAGCGGGTCATTCTAAACAAGGCGGCAGGGCGGTTATCTGCAGATGCGATAAGAGTGGCTAGATAACTACATTCAGTATTGTATACTCAGATAACCAACTCTCAACAACTTTCCTTTCTACTCTTTGTACAATTCATTTTAACTGAAGATGCTGGGGACTTGGTATTTTCCACTGGCTAAGCCTTAGTGACAACCGTCACCACCACATGGCTTATCTCCATGCTAGTCTAAAGTGCCCAATTTTTTAAACATGTTAAGGCAACATGTTTGCTTTGAATTTCCAAGGGCTCTTTATCACCCAACATATCTAAAAATTAAGAAAAAAAGAGGGGGGGGGAGCCCAACTAGATTAAGTAACTAACTTGACAGTGGGTTTCAAATATTTTAATATCAAGGGAAAAAAATCCACTCACAATGGATGCAGTGCATTACAGAGATCGGTTGCTGCCAGTTCGGCCCAGATCGGACGAACCGGTAGTAGTGGCTGCGGAAGGCTCCACCCACCCACCCACTCACCCAGACACTTCTGCGTATGTGCAGAAGTGTCGCGCGTGCGGGAGAACGCCCAAAACAGTAGTAAAAAATTGGCAACCCACCACTTGTGCATTACCGTTGCAAAACTAGACACATTTCCCTGCATTTAGGAATATAGCCTTAGTCTGCCTTGGTGAGAAATACAACTTCTTACCTATTTGGAAACTGTGGAGAAAGAGAGAGAGAGAGAGAGAGAGAGAGAGAGAGAGAGAGAGAGAGAGAGAGAGAGAGAGAGAGAGAGAGAGAGAGAGAGAGAGAGAGAGGGAGAATACAAATTTAGTTGATTTCCATTTCTTCTGCCATCAAGCAGTAAAATTCCAAGCAAATCTTTCGTATTCTGTTTAAAGTCAAATACCTTATCTAGCTTTCTACAGATCACTGCCAACAGGGAGCAGAATTTAACAAAAGATGATTTCATCAAAAAAGAAAGAAAGAAATAACACGAGTATATCACTCATCGTTGATTTATGGTTTTTTAAAATTTCAGTGGACCTTAGGGGTGACTTTTTGCTTGTTTATTTTATATGCTAACTTCTAAATTATGCATTGCACATGCTACTATCAATGTTCGCATTCTCTTCTAACCTTCAGTTATAATGCTGTTCTGGTTTTATTTGCTGGTGTCTTTTAGTGGTGCAATGCTGCCTCCCAGTGTTTTTGTATAAAATTTCCTTCCTTCCTTCCTTCCTTCCTTCCTTCCTTCCTTCCTTCCTTCCTTCCTCCCTCCCTCCCTCCCTCCCTCCCTCCCTCCCTTCCTTCCTTCCTTCTCTCTCTCTTTCTCTCTTTTCTTTCATTCTTTCTCTTTCTTTCTTTCTTTCTTTCTTTCTTTTTTTCTTTCTTTCTTTCTTTCCCTCCCTCTCTCTTCCTCTCTCCCTTCCCCAAAATATCTAGAACCCTTATTATATATCACAGCAGCTCCGCAGAACATAATCTTCATAATTTCATTCAGAAATCAGAGATACTGATCCAGAACAGGTGATGTAGGAAAATATATTGAAACTCAGTTCTCAAGATCTACATACATATTTCATGATTTTATCAACATTTAATGCAGGAATTTGGAAGTTTCTGGAGACCGCTAATAGCTGGAAGTACAGAGTTGTCCATGACTCATGCAATATCCCTGCCATCATGAAATTTGGTATCTTTTAAAGTAATCACATTTCTAGGTTTTTGAAAGGTTAAAAAAGAATGCAATTATCATGTGGGGTTTTTTGGGGGGGAGGGGGGTCTTGAAGTCTATGGCAGAAAGAAAAGAGTATAAGTGGAACTGGAAAGATATATACCACTCAGAGTCATTTGATGAGGGAGATGGGTAGTCTCTAAATACAATCAATACAAATATGCCAGATTGTTTCCTTACATTTAAAACACATCTTCAGTCATCCTCAGACAAGATAATAAAAACAGGAATGGCTTGACTAGCTTAAGTCATTTCATCATATAGGTAAAGATAAAGATTCCCCTTGCACATATGTGCTAGTCGTTCCTGACTCTAGGGCAGTGATGGTGAACCTATGGCACGGTTGCCACAGGTGGCACGCGGAACAATTTCTGAGGGCACGCGAGGCATTACCCTGTCAGCTCCAACACGCTTGTGTGCGCTGGCCAGCTGATTTAGGCATTCTTTTGAGGCCATTTTTTGCCCTCTGGAGGCTTCAGGGAAGCTCCTGAAGCCTCTGGAGGTGGGGGGGAGGCTGTTTTCACCCTCCCCAGACTCCCGGAAAGCCTCTGGAGCCTGGGGAGGGCGAAAAAAGCGCACCAAAGCAGGAGGTCGCGCACATAGCATTATGGGTGTGGCACGCCCACGCTCGCCCCCCCTGTGCTCCCCCCGCTTTTGGCACGCAAGCCAAAAAAGGTTAGCTATCACTGCTCTAGGGTATTCATCTCCATTTCAAAGCCGAAGAATCAGCACTGTTCAAAGACATCTCTGTGGCCAGCATGACTAAATGCTGAAGGCGCACAGAATGCTGTTACCAAAGGCGATCCCTATTTTTCTACTTGCATTTTTATATGCTTTCAAATTGCTAGGTTCGCAGAAGCTGGGACAAGTAATGGGAGCTCACTCTGTTATACGGCACTAGGGATTCGAACCACCAAACTGGCAACCTTTCTGATCGGCAAGCTCAACGTCTTAACGACTGAGCCACTTTGTTCCTAATTTCATTATATAATCTTTGTTTAAAAAATAAAGAGGAAAAAAACCAAATCTATATAGTACCAACAGCTACGTGAAATATACTGGTAAAGACAAGGTGACACCAGAGTGGGAGTTAATCTATTGTTTCCAAAATGTTACAAAACACAACCATTTTTAAAAAAATGAGTTGCCCCTGTTCAGGACACTGCAGATGCAACATAACCCCTACTGAGACCGTGATTCTCCCCAAAAAACCATCCACTGGTTTTCAGAAAGGAACCTTGATCTTATCCACAGCTGTTTCTGTTGCCCTGTCTCAGAAATCCAGCTAAATCTAAAAATAGCCTAACTAATGAGTCAAATCACAATGCCTTGACTGACTTTATGACTATCTCACAATTGCCTTCCCCAACTCAGTTGCTCTCCAGATGTAGACTTTAGTTCCAACAATTCTCACCAATGGTTATGCTGGTTGGGGGATTCTGGGAGTTGAAGTTCTCATATTTAGCAGGCATCCAGGTTAGACAAGGCTGTCACCAGACAACTGTTGCTCATCAACAGAGATAGAAAATTTCAGATGAACCATCCCAAGTTACATTGGCTCTAAAGCTGTCCCTACACTTCTATACACATTTAGAATAACTGGACAACTAACAAAAATTGACCTGATATTTATAGTGATTACATTTATGTTTTCTGGTTCTTCAAAAAGCTTGGTGTGAGTGGAATTTACAAATACCCAACAATTTTTATGCAAAACTTTTTTATGCAAAAAGTTTATGCACTTTTTGTGAAGTGAGCAAACCGGTTTAGCTCTTACCCCTCAAATCTGATTTACTTTTTGGGGTGGGTGGGTGGGGGTGGTACTTATTTTTTGTAAGATCAACATTTGGAATTTTAGATTGTAATTATATTCATAATATAATATAATTATATTCATAATTACTATTAGATATTTTTCAGGTGTTTTTAAATTGGGAGCACATCTTTGTTTAATTCTTCACAGAGAAAAAGAAATCCCATTTTTTAATAGGGAATGAGTTACATAATTCTGTTTTACGTGTTAGATTTTTAAAAAGACAGGCATCTCTATATCACAGGTAAATTGGAAATTAAAAATACTAGAAGAATCTTTTCCACCTTTTATTTTTTAAGAAATAGGTCCATGCGATTTTTGCTTGGAATCAGGGTTGCAATAATTACTTATTTGGATTCCTTTTTATTCAGATTCACAGCTCAGATCGGAAACATATGTGTTTGTTCCAAAAAGGATCCAAGATCTCTAAATTGATTTACTTGTCTAGAAAATATAGATTGCATTTCATACTGCCATAGCAATAGACAATCTAATGTCACCCAGAAATTTGGGTATCTCAGTTGCAGCTGCTGAGGCTGAGAGTAAAAGACTGTTGTAGTTGCATCTGAACAGCAACAATTTGCCTATCCTTGGTATGTGTATTTTTACATTTGTATGTATGTGAGTATACACATATGCATATACTGGTAGTCCTTGACTTATGACCACAATTGAGCCCAACATTTCTGTATTAAGTGAGACATTTGCTAGGTGACTTTAGCCTTTCTTTCTTTCTTTCTTTCTTTCTTTCTTTCTTTCTTTCTTTCTTTCTTTCTTTCTTTCTTTCTTTCTTTCTTTCTTTCTTTCTTTCTTTCTTGTTAAGTGAATCACTGCAGTTGATACGTTAATAACATGGTTGTTAAGTAAATCTGTCTTCCCCATTGACTTTGCTTGTCAGAAGGTTGCAAAAGGGAATCAAATGACCTTGGGACACAGCAATGGTCATAAATATGAACCACTTGCCAAGCTGCTGAATTATGATCACATGTTCATAGGGATGCTACAAAGGTCGTAACTGCGAAAAATAGTCATAAGTCACATTTTTCAGTGCCATTGTAACTTTGAACGGTCACCAAACAAATTGCTGTAAGTTGAGGACTACCTGTACATAATATGTCTGTCTGTCTGTCTGTCTGTCTGTCTGTCTGTCTCTATCTATCTATCTATCTATCTATCTATCTATCTATCTATCTATCTATCTATCTATCTATCTATCTATCTATCTATCTATCTATCTTTCTATCTATCTATCTATCTATCTATCTATCTATCTATCTATCTATCTATCTATCTATCTATCTATCTATCCATCCATCCATCCATCCATCCATCCATCCATCCATCCATCCATCATCTATCATCTATCTATTGTTCTATTGATCTATCAGTATCTATCATCTATCTATCTGTCTGTCTGTCTGTCTGTCTGTCTGTCTGTCTGTCTGTCTGTCTGTCTATCTATCTATCTATCTATCTATCTATCTATCTATCTATCTATCTATCTATCTATCTATCTATATGTCTCATATAAATATATCTTGTTTCAAGAATTTATGGAAAGTTGACTGTGTTAGTCTACAACAGCAAAATCAGCAAAGCCTCTTATAGTATCACAGCAAGAGTCTTTGATTTTAAGTACATTAACACTTCCAACCTAAATACATTCTTTGCCATTCCTAGTGATTTCAATAGAATTTACATTTAAATATCTTTTCTCAGGTGACAGGCTCTACCCATACGCATCTGTATTCAGCTGAAACTGGAATTTGAAACTGAAACAGCCAATGCACAGCAAAAGTGATGTTTCATGCAATCTAAAATCCATTAATAGTTCGTGGCTTCCAGGAGAGTTGCTAATATTTACCAATATTTACCTTACCAATATTTTTTTAAGTGCGAGAGTCATTTGAATCCTTTTCTGAAAATGCACTCATGTCAAATGATTTTCAGGAGAAATCCCTTATTCTGAAGAGGGAACCTTGCCAAATCAAAAAAACAATATTTCTCTAGGGAGAGTACTTTCTTATAGCATAAGCTAGCAAAGTGTATGTACAGCATCCCCTTCATTCAAAGCACTCTGTAGGTGAAACGGAAGCAAAATGCTGGGAGCTGGAGAAGAAATAATGCAAAAATAAAAAGTAGCAAAGTACTTTTCAACACCCTTGTAACCATACATAACCTAAGCATCACTGCAGAGGTGGGTTGCCAATTTTTTTACTACTAGTTCGGTTGTGCTCTCTCTCTCTCTCTCTCTCTCTCGTGACACTTCTGTGTATGCTCAAAAGCGCATGCGCAGAAGTGGACAGGCAAGTGAGCGGAGCCTCCTGCCGCCGCTACTACTGGTTCAGTTGATCCGGGCTGAACCAGCAGCAATCCACCTCTGCATCACTGGTGTTAATCAGTATTTGGCGGGATCTCCTTTTGTAACTGTAATAATAATAATGATGGTGTCAGGTAACATCCTTTTTCATTTCTAGGCTGAGTGACAGTTTGCATGCTTAACATAAATCAGCCTGTAGTTGGGAAATTAAATTTAAAAAAATGGACTCTCCTTGCATATCTAACTTTCCCTGGAAGCTAATGTCATTGAACAATATTTAACTTCTGCCAAAATACTCTGGGCTTTTTGTTTTGACTTATAAAAAAACAGCATTAAAAAGTTTTAAATAGTAATTTTAAAAAATTAGGTGAGTTTTATAGAGGAGCCCACACGTATGATTTTTAAAGAAAATGAATACATTTTGACAAGTAAAACATTGGGTTTACAATGATTTTTTTTAAAAAATCACAATAATTGTTCATTTATCTTTCTTTGTATTCTGTTTGATACACCAGACTTCCCAATTTGTCCACAATCTCTCCAATGCGAACCCGTTTCTTTTCCAATCAAATGGAATTTTAAACAATTTTGCAATCCATTGCTCAATCATTGCTAATGCTCAAGAAACAGCTCCCTGATTCTGTATCTGAAAACACAACTGTAGATGTGCCAATAGTCAACGGCAACCTGTTGGTGCCTGCGAAGCCCTTAAAAAGGACTCTTCGTTCACCAAACTCATACTCTCCATCTACCCCTTACCTTTGGATGCTTGGAAAGGCTAGGAAGAAGCAGGGAAGGCAGAACGGTTTCTCTTCCTTTGGCAACTTCTGGAACCCTGGAGAATCCTAACACAATTGCCTTCTAGTCTTCTTACACAGCCTCATATATAGTGTTCAGCTCCAGTAAGCACTTATGAGGCTGCATCATTGCTGACAGTTTACTCAATTCGAAAAAAAAAAAATCAAATGAACAAATCCTGTTGTTTGCCATTCGACAATTTTTTACAACTGATTTCACACGTTTATTCTGTTTACTTTGACATCAGTGTCGACATATGATCTACTGTTGGAAGAAAGGCCACGAGAGCTCACTGTCAAAAAAATTATCTGTCCTAGTGATACCTGAGTGATCCATGGTGGGAGTCAAGTAGCCAAGGAACAAAGTATTACGGGTGCTTTCCAAATAAAACCTATTGAAGTATACTGTTTATTTTACCATATTAAATCTAGAGGTGCAATCCTGTCCCTGTTCAGCTTTTAACAAGAGGCGTAATAGTGCTCATGATGCCCTTAGTGAAACTTTGAGATAGTGATCCTTGCCTAAATTGGGGTACAGCAGTCCTGGAAATGTAAGGACAGTCCTGGCAGCTTCAGGAAGCAGGCCCAATAGTTAAGGACCCAGGAACTGCCATTCAGTGACAATTGTCCCTTTCCATCCATCTGAGCTACATCATGGATTTGATTTTTAGCATTAAATATTACTTGGGTTTCAAAGGATAAACTTTCAACTGAATTCTGAGTGAATTTCTTCATAGCTGAAGTCAGAAGACTATTAAGTAGCCCCTTAACAAAATAAATCTATTCATACCTGGTTTAAAACAGTTATTTTGTATTTAATACTAGCTGATAACCCGGCGTTGCCCAGGTATTTATTTCCTGCGTTAGATAGGAAAAGCCCTGATTTTGGTGACAATTAAATTAGTTACAAATGCTTTCCTCTGCCCCCAGAAGCCATACATTTGTCCTCAAAAATAATCAAAGCCTTGTTGAAAATGTCTGGACCAAACTTAATTTCTAATGTTGGATTTCCCCCCTTAGCAGAGGGAGTCCCCTTGTGGAGTACTGTGAAGCCGTTACCATGGCAACTCCAGTGCGCTGTACAGTAGAAGCCATTTTACGGCAGTATGGTAGAAGCCATTTTAAGGCACAACAGGCTGTATCTTAACAGAACACACACACCAAGGAGCGTTAGGGGTGTCTTACCCAAACTGTTTGTTTCCAGAAAGTAAGTCATCTGTGTACCAAGTTTAGTTGAAATTGCTTGAGGCGTTCCAGAGTTATGCTGGAACACACACACACACACACACACACAAACACACACACACAGCCATTTAGATAGATAGATAGATAGATTGATAGATAGATAGATAGATAGACAGACAGACAGACAGACAGACAGACAGACAGACAGACAGACAGACAGACAGATAGACAGACAGATTCAGGAAAGTGAAAATAACTACCACAATCATATTTTTAATTCTCCACCATTTATGATAACTTCTCTCTTTCATATTCTCTCCTCCTTCCTCTCTCAGGTATTTACCATGTAACAGTTGTGTATTCCCCTGAATTTGGCAATCCCCAGAGCAGAAGTTACTCTATCTTGTATCAGCTTTACATCATGCACATGGTAAATGCTTACATAGAAGATTGTAACATTCCTCCGATTCGCTCCCACAGAGAGGGACTTCTCCGGGTGCTGTCCACTAGGCTATGCCAGCGGGCGACGCCCAGGGGAAGGGCCTTCTCTGTGGCGGGCCCAGCCCTCTGGAACGACCTTCCCCCGAAATTAGAACAACTACGGACCTCCGCTCCTTCCGTCAAAAACTTAAAACACACTTTTTCTGCTTGGCCGGCCTAGGTTAGTCTTCCGTCTTTTAATAGGGCTTAGGGGATTTTAGTTAATTTTAAAATTGGGGATTTTAGCGCAGGGATAATCATTGTTTAATTTGCCTTTTATTAATCTATTTATGTATATTTATTGGTATTTTTAATTTCCCTGTGCACCGCTCCGAGTCCCTTTGGGGAGAGGAAGCGGTCTATAAATAATTTTTTTAAATTATTATTCTTTTGCCTATCTCCACATTATCTTCTCTTTTACACCTGTGCTTCAGTTACCATCGAAACTGGATGGCTCATGTCCAAAAGGCAAAATCAGCAGCATATTTGCATCTTAAGGTTGAAATGGGAAGACACGGCACATAGGTCATTCATATTTCCTGTTCTTTGGGCCTCTTTGCAATAACCCATCTTCAAAGTTCACCTCTTTCCTTGCTATCAAATAGGCAATATATTGGGAAGCTGCTTATGTAATTCCAGGGACAAGACAAATATCAGCACGGAAAACAGGAAGTCAGTGATTGCAGTTTAGCAGCCTAAAGGAAGCTATTAAATGTGATTCGTGAATTTACAACTTTTGGAAATGTGACTAAGTCCATTAGCTAGCTGTAGTGTCATTGCTTTTTCCAAAAATAGTCCTTTTAATAATTCTGTAAAACTGTAGAGCAACATTTGCTCCTGAAGTCTCAATATGTGAACATCAATGATCCATGAAATGGCAACTTTGATCTCTTTTATGGGTTGCATGCCACCAGAGAGATGACCTCTCAAAATGTTTTCGCTTACCTTTCCCACATTTAAAAATATTCTTTTTTCTGTACCTATTTTGGGGACATTTCCACAATTAGGAAGAAAATGGTGTGCAAAATCCTCTTTTTTTAAATATATTTCGCTATCCAAACCCAGCATCCTCAAGATGGACTCACAAAAATCTCCTTTGCAAACGGCCAGGTACCATATCCCAGTGATTTTATTTGACTTTCTTTTTATTTATTTTATATTGCAACAAAATTAAATGGCAAGCAAGCATGCTACAAAAAGAAGTTCAAATTTCAAGCATTCACATACTATTTCTGATCTCTGCATATATTTTGTGGGTGTTTTTCAGAAAATAAATATGATAGGAAGTTGTAGTCCAGTGTTTTCTTTGGAGGTTCCACCACCACCAAAAGAGGATATGCTGGAGTGGTAGAGGACACCTTGAAAATCCACAGAGAAGAAACTTCATCCATTTGCATTCCAGTAAATGAGGATTTCAGGATTGGTTATGCCAGGGATGTCCAAACTTGGGAACTTTAAGACTTGTGGACTTCAACTCCTAAGTTTGGACATCCCTGGGTTATGCCTATGAGAGTAACCAACTGTATGAGACTGGCCATAATATGCTCTGAGGATTCTAGACGTCCCATATGGGTCCAGAAAGATTGAACTGTCGCCCAAGCAATAGCTGGCTGTCAGAAGAATGGAATGGACAGCAATTCTTCATTCTTCATTTAACTTGGCTCATTGAAATGGTTAAAAATGAACTTTGCAGATTGTGGAAGGGTTCACACAAGTTCAAGGTATCATTTTGAATTGGGCTTAGAAGCTTCACCCAGGAAGCAAGTGGCAGTATCCCTGGCATAAAATGAATTGTGTTCATATAGCCCAGAATCAGTGAGGACACATGCAACAGTAGGTTATAATGGAACATACAAGACTTCGGGGCATAAATTCAGGATTTTGTGCAGCAGAATCAGCAGAAAGTTTCCCAAACGCAGCAGACCTGGCTTAGCACATGCTCAAAGATGACCAATAAGACTACAGGTAGTCCTCGACTCACGACAGTTCACTTAATGACTACTCAAAGTTACAAAGGCACTGAAAAAAGTCACTGAATGACAAATTTTCACACTTATGACTTTTGCAGCATCCTCATGGTCATGTGATTTACATTCAGGTGCTTGACAATTGGCTCATATTTAGGAAGGCTGCAATGTCTATGGGTCATCTGATCATCTTTTGGGACAAGGAACGTCAATGGGGAAGCCAGATTCACCTAACGAACATGTTGTTAATTTAACAACAGCACGGATTCACTTAACAAATGTGGCAAGGCAAGTTGTAGCATGGATAAGGTGACCAGATTTTAAAATTTGTAAAGCGGGACACCATTGACAGGGGGGGCCTCAGCGGTCTTTCCCGGCCCTGCAGCCACCGCTTCCCTCGCTGGCCGTACCTGAGGTTGCGCTATTCCCATAGCGGCTGGGGGGCAGCGGAGCGGGGCTGGGCGGCTGGCGGCCGCTCTGCACGTGCTCAGAGGCGACCTGCGGCCAGGGCAGCAGCGCGGGCAGGAAGCGGTGGCCACAGCGGGCTGAGGGAGGAGCGAGCGAGAAGCCAGCAGGCGGAGGAGGCCGCGCACAGCTATCCTCCTCCTCCTCCGCCTGCTGGCTTCTCGCTCACTCCTCCCTCAGCCCACTCTGGCCACCGCTTCCTCCCCGCTTCCTGCCCTGGCTGCAGGCCGCCTCTGAGCACGTGCAGAGCGGCTGCCGCCTGCCTGCCCCCCGCCGCTGCTCCAGGCAAAAATCGGGACATCTTTAAGAGGCGGCGGGACGCAGGACTAATTCTTGAAAAGAGGGACTGTCCCGCTGAAAGCGGGACGTCTGGTCACCTTAAGCAAGGAGCTAAACTCACTTAACAATTTTTTCACTTAGCAACATAAATTCTGGTCTCATTGTGGTCATAAGTTGAAGGCTACCTCAATGAAACTTATCTTTCCCAGCATAGATGAAGTAACTGGCTGATGAACTAACAATTAAATTTTATTTCAACAATAAATAAGGGATGGCCCATTTCGGTGAGCTGTAAGAAAACAGGCTAATTGAATGTTTGCAATTGTGCCACACACAATTCTGTTGACATTCAGTACAATCCCATCCCATCCCATTTCTGAGCAAGACAGCTGTTAAGAGAGTTTTATCCCATGTTACAACCTTTTTGTCACCGTTGTTAAGTGAACCATTGTAATTAAGTTACTAAACTCCATTATTAAGTGAATCTGGCTTTCCCACTGTCTTTCCTTGTTGGATGGTCAGAAAAGGTGATCACATGACCACGGGATACTGCATCCATCATAAATGCATGCCAGTTGTCAAGCAAGCAAATTGTGATCATGTGCCCATGGGATGCTGCAATGGTCATAAGCGTGAAAAACCATCATATGTCACTTTTTTCAGTGCCGTTGTTACTTTGAATGATCACTAAATGAATGGCTGTAAGATACCTGTACCTGCTTGCTTAATTTGCAGCCACAATGATATCAATACCTATCATATGAACATAATCCATATCCATCATCCATACACTTTCAGTTACAGTTCCAAGGTTGGGAGAGCATGATTAAAGAAGACAGCCATCAAGAATAAACAAGCATTTTCATAGAGCATCAATCGATTGTCATGGGAACAATGGGAGGAAAGCTGACCTACTGTTTGAGGAATATATCTGAGCTTACCTAATAAGGTGACCATACTCTTCTGGAGCTTCAAATTCTGCAGGTAGCACCCCACAGAACAGAGAAGTTAATTTCCATTAAATAAAATGCTATGAGTCTGTCTTGACCTAGGCTTCCCAAAAGCACAAAGCCAATTCCCCCCTTTTATTTAATTTAAAGGGAATTCCTTTCCAGCAAAGTCCTGGCCAACAGTTTTTCAAGGGATTTTACAACTTTTACATTCCTTTATCAGGCTTGGAGAGTTCCCAGGCTGATATCTTCCAACCGCCACTCGGCAAGAAGTCAGGAACAGATCTTCACCTTAATGAATTGAACTAATTGTCTCCTGCAAACTCCCCTTCCCTTTCACTCCTCTTCATTCCCTAGGGGGATTGAAGAGGGGGCATTCACCATCCACCTGTGTCTTTACTCCCAAGTAAACCCTTGCTCCTTAGCTGTTCCCTTCTCCTAGCAGCTCTGTGCATGGACATACTGGGAACAGGCTCCAGATGTTTTTCTGCTCCACTGATCTCCGACTCCCAAGGCAGCTGATAACTGTCAGACGGCCCTGGCTCCATCTCTGCCTCTGCTGCAGAGCCCTCATCAGAGCCTTCCCCAGACTCCAGGACTGGCCCATGTTCCTCCCCAACCTCCTCACTGTCTGAATCTACAGTCGGATCCGCTGGCAGGCTAGAAGAGTCTTTCCTCACTTCTGAATTGAGATGGCAGAATGCTATAATCATGGCATGAAATTTGTGGGTCTCAATCCACCTGCCAATACTAATCTGGAGAATGGGAATGACAGGGGAAAGAATCCTGAATGCTATCCGTCTCCCTTATGGCGAGGATGAGTCAAGCCAACATCTCAGGGACAACACAGGATCGTGATAATTCGCCCACAATTAGGTAAAATGGGGAAAAGTTCCATGAAAAGCCAGCCAGAAATAAGATGAAGTTATTGGACCGGGACACCCTTATTGGACCGGGACGCCCTTCGCACAGTCACTCATGCGCTCATGACATCCCGTTTAGACTACTGCAATGCTCTCTACATGGGGCTCCCCTTGAGGTGCACCCGAAGACTGCAGCTAGTCCAGAATGCAGCCGCGTGAGCAATTATGGGAGCCCCTAGATGCTCCCATGTAACACCGCTCTTGCGTGAGCTGCACTGGCTGCCTGTGGCCTTTCGGGTGCGCTTCAAGGTGCTAGTTATCATCTTTAAAGCGCTCCATGGCACGGGACCTAGTTATCTACGGGATCGCATTCTACCCCATACATCCCTGTGGCCAATTCGCTCCCACAGAGAGGGACTTCTCCCGGTGCTGTCCACCAGGCAATGCCAGCGGGCGACGCCCAGGGGAAGGGCCTTCTCTGTGGTGGGCCCAACCCTCTGGAACGACTTACCCCCCGAACTCAGAATGACCACGGACCTCCGTTCTTTCCGCCAGAAGCTTAAGACACACTTTTTTCAACTGGCCGGCCTGGCCTAACTCTACCTAGCCTTTAGCCTGACAACAAATTGTTTTAATTGGTTTTTAACGGGAATAGTTTTAATTTATTGCAAATTTTTAGCACAGGGCTAATAATTTAATTTGATTTTAAATTTTGTATATTGTTATGTTTATTTATGCTTTTTAATTTCCTGTGCACCGCCCCGAGTCCCTTTCGGGAAAGGAGCGGTATATAAGTTTAAATAAAACAATAAAACAATACATTTCTTGCCTAATTTTCATATTAAAAAAAAAAACAAAGCAGTATACTGCCCCAGCAGTATCACTGGATAACTTTTAAATCTAGAAGCAAGTGTATTATTTCAGCATTTTTGTGCATTTGTCACAAGGTAGGACCTCGGTGTTAGACAGCAGAGGGCGTATGGCATGCAGTCTTACCCATCACTTAACATTGCCACGAACAGAGAACCTGGTAGGTACTATTGAGGGGGGGGGTTCCTTTCATTGGCGAGACACAGCTCTGGAAACGTACGTGCAAATATACCTCACACCCTTCCTGCTAAGTGCAACGCAATATGGTATAGAAGGTGAAAAATCTAGAGTTACAATAATAAAAGACATCGGCATCATTAGCCAGGTACTCATTGTACTTTATCGTTTAGGTTTATAGCTCAGGCACATGTACAAGCCACAATAAAAAAAAAAAGATGTAGGTAAAAAGCTCACTTAGATATTGTATAAACACCAGTTGCTCACCGCAGTGTGAAATATATAAATTCCGTTCTTTTTCACTTTCGTGATATGTTTTTATTTTATTCAAAACAAAATTAAAATACACCCTCCCCCAAAACAAAAATGCCAAAGGGACAAAAAGGGGGGGAAGCACAAAATACAAAACAATCAAAGCATTAAAAAGGTGCATAAAAACACACACACACACACACACACATATTATCCCTTCTACCCTGTTTCGGTGAAAATTAGATCTCCCTGGATAATAAGGCCAATCGGGCTTTGGGGTGCATGCACTAAAATAAGCCCTCCCCAAAAATAAGCCCTCCCCAAAAATAAGCCCTCCCAAAAATATTACAACACAGCAGCAGACATGAGGGGCCATGCTCACCACCTCCTGCACCTCAAAAATAATAAGGCCTCCCTGAAAATAAGGCCAAGCGCTTATTTCGGGGATCAAAAGAAAATAAGACCCTGTCTTATTTTTGGGGAAACACAGTAGTTGAACATTTATTTATTTTATTTTATTTTATTAAATGTATACCCCGCCCTTCTCCAGAAAGGACCCAGGGCAGCGCACAGGAATTAAAAACATACAAATATAACAAAATATAAAATTTAAAAGCATATTAAATTCCTACCCTGTGCTAAAATCGATTTAAAATCCCCCAAATTAAAACTGTCTAAGAGTAGTCACAACGGAAGGTTACGCTAGGCCGGCTTGATGGAAAAGGTGTGTCTTTAGACACTGGCGGAAGAGGCGGAGGTCAGAGATGGTGCGTAGTTCAGGGGGTAAGTCGTTCCAGAGGGTAGGGCCCGCCACAGAGAAGGCCCTTCCCCTGGGTGTCGCCAACCGGCATTGCCCGGCTGACGGCACCCTGAGAAGGCCCTCTCTGTGGGAGCGGATCGGACGAAGGGATGTATGGGGCAGGAGACGGTCTCGCATATAACTAGGTCCCATTGATTAATACATTATTACAACATTAGTTCCCATCCCTTGCGAAACAAGCCCTCCACATGTTTTAAAAACTACTGAATATAGATTCAGTTCTGAAGTGAGCTTATCCTCCTTCAGTTCATGCAAAAAAGGAGAGGGATTTTTTTTTAAACTGTGAAGTACTTCTCAATGCAGTCTGTGACATTTCTCATTGAACATAATTTATGATGCCATTACAACACAATAGGCATCATTCAGCGTAACAAGTTATTAAACCAATTCTGCAAAATACACTCAACATCTGCACCCTGTAATTACAACTTGTTTGGCTCTGGGGAAGAAAAACAGAGATACAATTGTAATACAGACGCAATTTGTGTTTCTGTTGATGGAAATCTATGAAGTCAGCCACCACTTGTCTGGCTGAGGATGAGGTTTTGCAGTCAGTGTTGGAGCAACGGTGTCTGCGTATGAACCTCGGCATTTAATGGTGTATCTCATGATTCTGTTGGGGTGTTACAAAGTTGATTGTATGGCTTGAGTTCTACTGGGAAGAGGAGTACTATAGCTTGCTTCAGCTTTTGCCGGAAGCTTACTGTATTCTTCGGAGTATAAGACGCACTTTTTTCCCTCTAAAAAGAGGCTGAAAATCTGAGTGGGTCTTATACACCGAATACAGCATTCTTTTGCCTCCTGAAGCCCCGCCACTTCACCAAAATGGCCGTGCAGAGCCTTATGGATGCTTTGCAGAGAGCTCCTGGGGGCTGGGGGGGGGGCAGAAATGAACAAGAAATGGGCCATTTCTGCCCCCCACCAGCAGCACTCTATAAGCCTCCATAAGGCTATGCATGCAATTTCTTTGACCACAAAACAACCCATTTTTGTGAAAAACGGACCACTTTTTGCTTGTTTTTGCCCCCACCCCACCCCTAGACGCACTCTGCAAGCCCCCCTCCAAGGCTATTCATGCCTTTTATTTGGAAAAAATGGGCCCGCTTTTGCAAAAATTGGGCTGTTTTGGGGAGGTTTGCAGAGTACAAAAACCTTTTCCCCCCCTTTCAGAAACCTTTTTACTTAGAGTGGCCGATGAGAATTACATTGATCAAGTTCTATGCCAGCAGAAACAAAGTTTTAGGTGCTACAGCAATTTCCTTCTCCAGCACATGGTAAATACACCTGGAAACATCTACCTACCTACCTACCTACCTACTCTCTCTTTCTCTCCCTACCTATCTACTGTATTTCTCTCTATTTTTCTCTCTCTATCCATCTACCTACCTACCAACCTACCTACTCTCTCTCTCCCTCCCTCCCTACCGTATTTCTCTCTCTATATACTTCTCTCTCTCTCTCTAACCTTCTACCTGCCTACCTACGTACCTACCTACCTATCTACCTACCTACACTCTTTCTCTCTCCCACCCTACTGTATTTCTCTCTCTCTATTTCTCTCTCTCTCTCTCTATCCCTTTACCTACCTACTCTCTCTCCCTACCTACCTACTGTATTTCTCTCTATTTTTCTCTCTCTATCCATCTACCTACCTACCAACTCTCTCTCTCCCTCCCTATCGTATTTCTCTCTATATATATTTCTCTCTCTCTCTCTAACCCTCTACCTACCTATCTACACTCTCTTTCTCCTTACCTACCTACCTACTGTATTTCTCTCTCTCTATTTCTCTCTCTATCTCTTTATCTACCTACCTATCTAACTACTCTCTCTCTCCCTACCTACCTACTGTATTTCTCTCTCTTTCTCTCCCTCTCTATCCCTCTACCTACCTACCTACTTTTTAAAAAATGTGCCTCTTCAAAACTTGGGTGTATCTTATACTCCAAAAAATACGGTAATCTATTACATTTTATATTACAAGGCTTCTACATTTCATGTACTAAATATTGTCTCTACGAATATTTACTCCGTATACCCAACAATCTCAAGCAAAACTGGTCAGATGAATAGCTATTTCCTATGTAGTCAAATCTCTGAAAGAGAGGAGGGTCTCCAGGCAGGTTACATTAAAGGATTTGTAATATCAAAATCCTTCTGATAAACCCTTCCCTCCAATGAGTTTACCTTCTTACCAGAAAATTTTTCAACCACATAGTTCCCCCTCAGTAACATGACCATGGCTTTAGCTCTGATGACCCTCTCTAGACTAGGAAAATATGCAAGATCACCCAAAGTGTTTCTCTTTACAGTTGCTCATTATGAAGAGACTATAAAGGCAATGGTATCTGGTTTGGGGGAACTGGGAAATGAGAAAATTCATTATAATTTCTACAGAGGCAAACAGAGCCTTCGAAAAGGCCTACTTCTCTTGCTACATAACTGCTTTTGGATATTTCCTATTAATTGATTCAAAGAGGTTAGACACCTTCAAAGTGACAAGTTTATTTGGACCTTTAGTCCTTGGCTAAATATGACAATGTTTAAGAAGTTAGACTAGAGCTGACCTAGATACAGCATGCTGTGAAATGTGGATTTGCTTCAAATTGAGATATGGAATATTTATTTGAATGAGACATGGCATTGGTTGGATATGGATGATTTTGTCTGGATTTGGAATGGGGAAAATATTGTGTATTGGAACTGGTCTTTTTAAAGGAGAAACTGTCTCTTTTTTCCATGTTACATTTTAAGAGGATTAATCTAGGATATCAGGAACTATTTTATGCCTTTTAAATGGAGTCTTGCTTACAGCTAAGACTTGAGATCAAGAATGTTGAGTTTTATATATAAGCTAATTAGTGTTAATATTTTAGTGCTTTGCTTGGACTTTTTGTTAATAATTGGATAAGGAGAAGATTTTACTTATTTAATTTTCCTATTGTTAAAAGATGAGTTATAGTATGAAGACTTTTATATTTGTTAATTAAGAGGCGGTGAAGAGATTATGAAATTGTTTGTTTTCTTAATGGGGTTATTTTTAATTTTTTGCTTTCTTGCACTCTTTTTTCCTTTCTTTGTATTTTGTCTTTTATTTTTGTTTCTAACACTTTTAATAAAATTATTACAACAAAAAAAGAATATACAGGAAAATTGCATAAACTGTTTGCTGCCTTGAGTCATTTATAAAAGTAATAAAATGTGGTATATAAATAAAGAAAAAGAAACAGTAACATACACAGTCACAAAAATGATTCAAATTGGTGGGAGCACAGAGAAAGCATTTAAAAACAAGCATGTTAAAATATACAAATACAAACTGATAAAGCTTTGGCTTATAACACACCAGATTTAATTATAGTTGAAAAGAAAAGTGTAGATAATTGATAACCTAGCATTACTAAGAAATAATATCAGATAGAGAATTGGAAAAGATCACACACAAAAAACATGATCTGAACATTGAAGTTGAAAGATTATGGCATAAACCAGCTATGGTCATCCGACTGGTTACCAGCACACTGGTGCCATACCCCCCAAAAAATATTAGATGGTTCTTAGAAAACCTATGCACTGACAAAAATTCCATCTATCAATTACACAAGGCCACATACTTGGATAATGTATACTATGCCAATGCATTATGACATTCTAAATTCTTGGGAATGTAGAAAGTTAGCAGCCACCCCTGTCCTAGAAGAATGAAATATGTTGAGAAATCTTTTAAAAAGGCAGAATATTATATTTCCCAGGATGAGAAATGGAGAAGCAATGCTCTTGAAAAGCAGCCCCCCACCTTTCTTAATAGCCCCCAGCAGATGTCAGCACTTAAGAGATAAAGAGATAGCTAGCTCTATTCATAAGCAAATACCCTCACTTAAGATCCAACAAAGGTAGGATGAGCCCTCACCCTCAATAGGAATTGCCCAACACAAGCCTTCATTGCATCAGCAGCCCAAACTTCAACCAAACTTAGCTCAGGCATATATGACCATGGGAGGCAACATTGACAACAGCCAAAAGAATACATATTCTGGAACTGGAAGCTCAAGTTCAAAGCCCATGGGAAGGTATAAATAACCCGCACTCTCAACTCCATGTGATCAGCTGCCCATAATCACCCACGTGCTTCTTCTTCATCAATAAATGGACTCTCTTTCCAATCAGCCTCCAGCTTCCATTTTGTCTCCAGTGCCTTTCTCTCGGCTTGGAACTGAACCAGGTGGAATATCAGATGGATATTCCTTCCAAAAGGAAGAATTCAGTGCGTATGAATTCACCAACTAAAGAATTGATGGCTGTGAGTTCATATTGTTGTGTATTTAATAACAACAACAATAATAATGCCTACAAGTGCTCTACCTAAGATCCAAATTTGAAGGTGGATCGCCAAATGCTAAAGCCAAACTTACCTTGACGAATATCAAAACATACATTTCACTTTTAACTGAAAAGAATCATTTTGCTCAGCTGAGGTGCAGTTCTACACTGGCAATACGGAATAGCTGCAGCCGAGTGTTAAGCAGCCATTTTGTTGACTTTCATTTGCAGCGAAATTGTCTCTGATCCTTCTGAAGCATTTTCTCCCAGTGAATCCATTTGCTAGATTAAATAATCACTCGGATACATGTCTGTCTCCAAGAACATTTCTCCACCCCTCAGAATTCTTTATATTCTTGATTCATAATGTATGCCTGTATTTGACACGTGAGAATTCTGACAATATAGGAAGAGAATAAGCAAAATATGCAGCCTTTAATTTCACACTTTTATTTTTATTCATTTATTTCCTAGCTAACAAAAATTCCCAAGCAGTACACAAGGGTCAGTAAGAATCATCAACACCCCTTTAATTCCATGTTTAGTCTACTTTTGGGATGTGCATTGTTTGTGCAATTCATGTTGCTTCGTCTTGGAATCAAGATGGAAGAGAGGGTTCCTTAAGGCAGAGAAAAACACTGTTTCAGGAAATGGGTCATGTGAATGTAGAGATGCTTCAAAGAAAGGCCTGGAATTCCATGGTTTTGGTCTGTGTACCACTGAAAAGGAAGAGAAGCATTATCTTAATCCTATGGTTCTAAGGTAGAATTCAAACAAACAGAAAAAAGCTTTATAAGATGGGGTGGGAGACAGACAAGGGGATTTGGGTCTTTGCATCTCATCTATGCTTTCACCTTCTAAGGAAGTGTAGGAAGTTAGCACACGTCTCCTAGAAAAATGAAATATTCTAGGAAATATTAAAAAGGCAGGATATTATATTCCCCTGGATGAGAAATGGAGAAACATGGTTTTAGGCAGGAAACAGACTCACTCTTAATAGCCCCCACTATCCTCAAAATCCCACAGCAGATATCCGCACTTAAGAGATAAAGAGATAGCTAGGTCTATTCATAGGCAAATGCCCTCACTCAAAATATTTACAGACCGTTTGCATCCTGGACATAAATTGTTTTAACTCCTACCCCCAAAACGAAGGGTTAGAGCACTGTACACTAAGACAATTAGACACAAGAACAGTTTTTCCCTGAATGCCATCACTCTGCTAGACAAATAATTCCCTCAGCAATGTCAAACCATTCACTAAGGCTGCATTGCTATTACTATTAGTCTTCTCATCGTTCCTATCACCCATCTCTTCCCACTTATGACTGCAGGACTATAACTTTGTTGCTTGTATCCTTACGATTTATACTGATATTGATTGTTTCCTGATTGCTTATTTGTACCCTATGACTATCATTAAATGTTGTTCCTTACGGTTCTTGACAAATGCATCTTGTCTTTTTATGCACACTGAGAGCATAGGCACCAAAGACAAATTCCTTGTGTGTCCAATCACACTTGGCCAATAAAGAATTCAATTCAATTCAATTCAATTCTATTCTATTCTATTCTATTCTATTCTGCATAAGTTATGGTAGCAGGCATTTGCATCTATGATTCCAGTTTAAAAGAAAAATTGGATTTAAGGAGATGAGTCTTGTCATTTGTCCATTGGAGGAATATTTGAGGCTCCCTTCATAAGCAAGGGGTCAGCAGTATTGTTCCTATAGGCACCATGGTGCCTGCGATACCCTGAAAAGCATTGACTAGACCCAATATTCAGCCTAAAATTCCCTTGCTTATAGGTTAAATCCCAAACAATCAGCAAACGCTGTGGCATTTTCATGTTCCCACCTAAAATCTTGCAATACTTTGGATGAGAAAGTGAAGTGAAAATCCTGTGATTTTTAGTAACTTCCCAAGATTTAGGCCATTTTACAAACATGTTTATTGGGCACATTTTGGACCTATAGTGCCATACCTGCTAAACAGAATTTTAATAAAAGGAATATTTGAGATTAATTATATTTTATTTAATTAGTTGTAGTATTTGGAGGCTTGGTTTTAATTCTAGAAGTCCTTCCCCCCACAATTCTTTTCCATATACTCTAATATATTATCTGGCTATGCTACATGTCATTGTGGTCTGGAACAATGGATAAAAACAAATCAAAGAGAGACGCAACCTGGAATTAAGGAGAAACTTCCTTAACAAGTGGAACAGCTTGCTGCCAGACCTTGTCAGTGCTTCATCACAAATTCTCATCACTGAGAATTTTAAGAGACTGGACAGTCACTTGTCTGGAATGGTATAGGACCGTAATGGCGAACCTCTGGCATGTGTGCCACGGCACGCATGCCCACAGAACCCTCTCTGTGGGCATGTGTGCCGTTGCCAGCTGTCCTTCTGGTTTCCGGTACACCCGTTGGTCTTCACAAGTGCCAGAGCACCAGAAAATGGCCTGAAAACGCCCTCAAAAAAGGCCAAAAACCAAGCCTTTGAATGTACTAGCCGGCCTGTCTTCAGGTTTCCAGCACTCTGGTGCAGGCGCATGTATGCATATGCTGGTTTGGGCACTCAGTCAAAAAGGTCTATATCAGGTCACTGGTATAGGATCTCCTGCTTGAGCTGGACTAGAAGACCTCCAAGGTCCTTTCCAGTTCTACTCTGATTGATTGAGTTGCAGTAGTTATTACTATTGGAAAACCTGAAACACAAGTTAGGAACAGATTGCCATGGAGAAAATCTATGTGGCCACTAAGAATCAATACTTACTTGATGCCATGATGTAATCAAAATCAATCAATCCTCCCATTTTCCACTCATAAACGCAACTCTGTAAAGTAGGCTGAACTGGGTGAGAATAACTTCCCGAAATTTAGCAGGTGAAACATCTATGACCGAGGGTGGATTAAAAGCTATCCCCACTCCTAACACTGAACAACTATCCCAAATTATTTGCGTGGCCCATTAATGCTTAAATGATTTCATCATATCTACCATTGCTTGAAAATCCACTTGTGCATTGACTAAGGCTTTGGAGATCTGTGCCGAGTTCTGAAAATGAACATTATCTGAAATATCAAGCAAGGAAGAAAAACATTAGGCAAGTGAATGGGGCTGTTGAAAAACAAGAATCTTACCAGTCTGACAAATACCAGAAAGCAGGCAGGAGTAGAACATTAGACTCATGTCATGAGTTAACAAGCGATATAGCAGGGACGATCAACAATGAGTCAGCAGTGCTCAATGTGCCAGATAGAAAATGAAAATATGTCTAAATGTATTGACCCTGCTCACAGGAACAGAGAAATGCTTAATGTTTCTTTAACAAAGTGGTTCTCTCTCAGGATTGGTACCAGTTTTTCATAGACCTCACCATCTGCCGTTCCATGGATGAGAAGGTAATCCACATTATGGAAATTCTGAGCCCTTGCCATAACCGTTGAATTCTGAAAGAGAAAATAATTAACAATTACGGAGCTGCCAAACGTAAAAATGATAGGTGCCTTCGTTACCAATCGTCCTATCGTTCTTGTGACAGTAATCTATCAGCCAGTGAAACGTTTTTCTCTACTTTCTGCGAATTGTTCTTAAATCTCAGGCTTCGTGGGTTTTGTTTAAGGAATTACCGTATTTTTCAGAGTAATTTTTCAGAGTATAAGACGCACCAAGATTTTGAAGAGGCAAATTTAAAAAAAAGTTTTTGCACTCTGCAAGACCTCCCCAAAATGGCACATTTTTCATGAAAACAGGCCCTTTTTTGTATCAAAAAAGGGGTATGCATAGACTTTAAGAGGCTTATAGAGTGCTCCTGGGGGCTGCCCCCCCCAAATGACTGAATTTTGTGGGTTTTTTTGTAAAGGGGGCAGGGTTTCAGGAGACCAAAAATGCCGTATTCGGTGTATAAGACGCATCCAGATTTTCACCCTCTTCTTTGAGGGAAAAAGATGTGTCTTATACTCTGAAAAATATGGTACCTGCAAATACAGATAGACCTCAATTTACAACAGTTCATTTAGTGACTATTCGAAGTCACAACAGCACTGACAAAAGTGACGTAGGACCATTTTTCACACTTATGACTGTTGCGGCATCCCCATGGTCATGTGATCAAAATTTAGGTGCTTGGTGACTGGTTCATATTTATGATGGTTGCAATGTCCTGGGGGGAGGGGGGTGTCACATGATCACCCTTTGCGACCTTCTGTCAACAGGGAAACCTGATTCATTTAACAACCATATTACTAACTTAACAATTGCGGTGAATCACTAAACACTGTTAAGTGTTGTAAAATGGGGTAAAACTAACTTAAATGTCTCACTTAGCAACAGAACATTTGGGTCAATTGTGGTCATAAGTTGAGGACTACCTGTTTCTCATAGTAGTGCAAGATTGGAAGATGTGGAGAGACCTGGTCCATAGAACTGCTAAGAGTCAGACATGACTGAATGGTTAACATCATCATCATCTCACAGAAATATTTCAATGCAAGACTCACAGGAGTTATAATTAAAAGAGATACAACCATCAGCCAAATCTACATTTCAGTAATAAATTGTGTTGCAAATCTATTTTGAAAATTTGTTACCTTAGGGTTAGTTCAAAGAAACGACTTCCTTCTTAGGTAGCCCAGAAAAGGTATAGCCCAGAAAAGAGAAGCAAGATAAAACTATGAATGGCTCAATAAACAGCTCATTTCAACTTAATTTCTCATTTTCCCGACTTGGTTTGCCTTATTTCTACATCATAAACAGTCCGCATAAGTAGCCCAAAATGTTCAATGTACTATGGATAAGATTCCTCCTGTTTAGTTTAAAATTGGAGGGAAAAGACCATGGGTACAATACTATGTAAAGGCATATACAGTAGTAGAACCTCGGGTCACTAATGCTTCTGACCATGACCATGACCAAATTGGGTCATGACCAAAAAATCCGCTCAATGTTTCACTCTGGTTGCAAACCAGAGTGATCCTCAGGTGGCGATCAAACACAGTCGTGGCAATTTTCCCTTCCATGCCATTTTTTTTTTCTAAGTGCATGCGCAGTCAGTCTTGCTTCTGGTCATGATCAAATCGGGTTGCGACCTATGTCCTGAGACGGAGATTCCACTGTTTCTCATTTTTCCAGTAAAGTTAACCTACTATCTGCCAATCCCTTGAGCTATCCACAAACCATACTGGCACAGAATTGGATGCCTTCACTGGCAATACCTATCTTGCCAGCCAGTGACACTGCCCTTATTCACTGTGTATAGAACACATTAAAAAAAAAAGTTGGAGGACACCTTCAGTTTTGTTTCCCTCCCAACCCTCAAATATTAGCAGTTGATAGGAAAACATCTATCGACACAGGCTGAGTGGGGAAGGTGGCAAGTTTTGATAGACAGACTGACAAGGTACATCCCTTAGACCGATACGCTCCCTTAGACCGATACGCTCCCACAGAGAGGGCCTTCTCAGGGTGCCATCGGCCGGACAATGCCGACTGGCGACACCCAGGGGAAGAGCCTTCTCTGTGGCGGGCCCTGCCCTTTGGAACGACCTACCCCCTGAACTCCGGACCATCACCGACCTCCGCCTCTTCCGCCAATGTCTAAAGACATACTTTTTTCATCAAGCCGGCCTAGCCTAACCTCCCATGGGGACTTTTAGAAAAGTTTTAAATTGGTTTTTAAATAATTGGTTTTAGCATAGGATTGGGATTATTTAATATATATTTTAAATTATTCATTCATTTTCTATTTTGTATATCTTTTTAAATTTCTTGTGCGCCGCCCTGGGTCCTCTGTGGAGAAGGGCGGGATATAAATGTAATAAAATAAAAAATAAAATAAATAAAGGATATCATCTGTCATTCTGTTTTTGCCCAAGTGGTTTGTGTGAGTGCATCTAAAGGGACTCCAAGTAGCATCTGATAGGCTTCTTTTGGATACATGTTTAACGCTATTACAGGACAGCATTAAATGTTTATTTTAAAAAGCAGACTGAAGAACTATGGAGGAACCCAGTGAGAGTTGGATTTTAAAGCCGCAGAGGCATCTCCCCACCCCACCCCACTTTCCTCCTTCTGCCCATTGGTCAGCTGCCTTCAGGTCAGCTTAGGTCTCCAAGTCAATCCCTGGTAGATACAGCAAAATTTTATTTCCCTGGATTTTCTTCCTTCCCAAAGACAGTGCCTGGGGATCACGGGGAGTGATTCAGACCAACATAGTGGCTCTTGTATGTCCTGCTGGCCATATGTTGACTATAACACCAACCAACAGAATCAATGAACTGCATCAGCTCACAACCAAGGCTTATTGTTGTGACTTATTGTTGTTGAAGTACTGGAACTGCTCAAGGCATGTTAAGCTATCTCAGGAATAGTTTGGGGATGAGGTAAAGGCTACGTTATGAGGGCATGGCTTTTTCAGTTTAAAAGGAAACCTTTAATTTCCTTTATAAAACCATGTGTTACTCTCTGCCAACCTGCCAACCATGCCCACCCACCCTCCAAATAGACAAGGCCTCCCTGTTATGTCTTCACAGCTATGACGGCCCTCCAGGAACATGCCGGGTCAGGAACGCTGCTGATTGATCAAGACGCAAGCAGTCGCTTGGCAGGAGAACGCAGCCCCGCCATTGGTCGGTCCATCTGACAGCTGCTATATAAAGAGCTGTCAGACGGCGAAGCATTGTTGCCGGTTCCGGAGTTGCCTTACTTGTTAGCATTTACTTGTTAGCCAATAAAGGTAGTTTTGTTCACGACCTGCCTTGCCTCAGTTCCTACCCGCCTGGATCCCCGAACGGAATACTCCCAATTATCCTCAATATCAATTTAAGATAATGTCAGATGGAAGAACAGGCAGAGACAGGAAGAGGGCAGCCCACATACCCAGCCAAGGAGCAAAAGGCAGGAAAAGGACATTTGAAATTAAACAGTAAGAGCATAATTAAAGTATAGGAATGTTTACACAGTTCTTACTTTGTAATGCTTAAGATTGTCGGATTTGGTGGGAAGACCCATAAATCGTTCAGTGTAGATGGATGCTGCAATATACAATAAATGCAGCTGTCACGATGCACAGAAACACATTAACACGCACACGAGAGTAAATGTATCGTAAAGCATGCATTTACAGTCATTCATGCTGGGCACTCAAGGGGAAGTTTGGGCAGTTTTCTTATAATTTTCCACAAAATGGACAATTACTGTACTTTTAAAGCTGGCCTTACTCTACAAAACACATCAAAGCAGCTATAATCACACAGGGGGCAAGACTACTATTAGCCAGAGTGAAGAGAGTGCCTTCACTTTCTTAGTTTGTATATTAAGGGCAAAACCATTTTACATAGATAGACCTCCTTATTGAATTCATTACAATTTTTTTGCCAAGGAAGCAGGGAGTTGTCAAAATAACACTGTTTGTACCTTAATTTGATGGTTATGTGGAACTACATGTCTCTGTGATATGCATTCTATGTGTTTCGATTTGTGGGCCGATTACTATTTCCTATCGTTTCTTCAGCAGCAAACCCTTGCAAAGGGTAGGGGGGGGGGGAAGAATGCCCGGCATAGCATAAATAGGGTAATGAAGGTGGAGGGCCGTTCAAAAAGTAGCTGGGCCTGATGCCAAGCTGCCAGCTTCCTAGCCACAAGATTGCGTGCAGAACCGATTGAGATGAAGTGCAGGCCCAGCCAAAGTTTAACATCTGAAGCTACGATTGATCTTAAAAGGGGCACCTAATAATTGGACACAGGAGCTGTTTCATGGACAACGGTATCTTTGAAAAGACCGGTACTTTGCCATATTTGTTTTAAGAACATCTGCTTTGAAGACATATACTCAGCAGCTCTGCAAACTATTTCAAAGCAAGCTTTGCTCAAGAGAAGGTGTGTTTGTTTTGAAAATAAAGTGTATATTGAAGAGGGTGTTTTTAGATGAAGTGTGCCTCAAGCCTTTTTTTTTTCATATGAGCAAAGGCCTAGCAGTGACCTAATTTTTTAAAAATAATCCAGCTGTCAAAATCTCATATTGTTAGTTGTTTTTTCCATACCATAATATTCCCAGCTGGAAACAGGAGCCACAGCTATTCCACACTTAAACATGCCAGTACCAGACCCAAGTGCCAGAGATGAAATATATCCACCGTAGGACTAGAAGGAAACAAGAGAGAAGTTAATATTCGAAAAGGCAAGTATTTGCTCTCTAAGAAACCAAGTCATAATATACTGAAGCCAAGGAGAACATTTGTTTTGGCATCCAGAAAGACAGACTACTCAACAGCTTCTCCTGAATATGAGCCACTGGAACAAATGGGACTCCAAATATTTCTCTTCTTAAAAAATGCCTCTCTTTAATTCCTCTAGGAGCCTAAAATATTGCACCTTATTTTAACGTCATAACAATCTTGGGAGAGATTGTAGTTGATCCCAAATCAGCCAGGTGAGTTCCATAATTGAGTGAGAACCTGAACCTACATTTTCCCTTCTGCAAGGACAAAAAGAAGGAAGGGACTATGATTAGGTTCTTACATCGTATTAAGCCACATTATGATTTGGGATTGGCTTTGCATGTTATATACACCCAGCCATTATGGCTTGTGAGCCATGGCTTATTACTCAATGTTATGTCGTGAACCCATCCAATTGTGGATTATATTCAACAAACCATGTTTCATAATGTAGCACGACATGATATATGAACCTAGCCAATGTTTATTGCAGTTACAGAAGGTGAAAGAAATGCTGATGTGCCCCAGATGTTCTTTTAGCTGAAGAGTAACAACCATTTACGTTGGAGATGATCTGTGACAAAATTTCTCAATTTTTCAAGCCTTTTTCAAAAAAGAGAAAATAGCTCTCCTCGGTAATTTTTCATGCCCCTTTGCAGATTGGCACATATCATTTACATATATGAGGTAGATTAAGGAATGTACTAATATTAGAAAAGTTGAAATTCTAGGGCAGGTGTGCCAAATTCACGTCGTCACATTGTCATGTGACGTATTGCAACTTTCCCCCCCTTTGCTAAACCAGGGGTGGGCTTAGCCAGCACATGACGCATCCGGCCCACGGCCCACGAGTTTGACACCCCTCTTCTAAGGTATAATGTCATTCAAGAATCTGGACTACATTGCATGGCGATGAAGAGAACATTATGTAATATAACAGCATTATCAAGGGACTGCGATCCTTAAGAAGTAAGCAACAAAGAAAACTTCTACTAAGATACTTTACAGTCTGAAGAAGAAGAAAAAAATCAGGCTTTCCCACAGTGTAGAGTGAGATGACTGTCTCAGCAGCAGAATTAGCCTGCCATTAAAGGGCAGCATATTATTAATTACTTCATTTGTTATTACAGCACGTGGTAGGACAAGAGAGGTGAGTATGGGATTTGAGATATGCTAAAATAACATGGCAGGGTTACTGACAGTGATGGGCTAGAGAGCTCATCTTTTACTGATCTGTCTCAAGGTGGGAACAGGTGCAAAGGGAAAAGAAGCAAACCAGAGAAACGGGGTTACTCAGAAGTGGGTGCCCACAGTTACCTCGTGTTAAGATGGGCGGCCAATAAGTGTAATAATAAATAAAATAAATATGCACACAGGGTATGGGCTTTGATCCTGGGGTCTGCTCACAGAAGATGCCAAGTTATAAGGTCCCAAAGGTGCTTTTTCTGGAGGCAGCTGGACTTTCTTGTTTTTCCTTTTGAAGACGTTTCGCTTCTCATCCAAGAAGCGTGGATAGGATAGAGGGGAATGGAAGGGTTTATATTCCTTGCAGGCAGCTGGTCATTTGCATCCTTTTAGAGGGTCGTTGAAGCACTTGGAGGTTTATCTGTGTCCTTAGGGTCACCTGAATAGTGTCCCTAGTTCCTGTAGTTTGCAATTTTTCCCTCTGAAAACCCATTCCTATTCCCACACCATTCAAAGTGGTTTAGTGGTTTATTAGTTTTTTATACCGCCTTACTCCCGAAGGACTCAGGGCGGTGTACAGCCAAAGTAAAACAGATATATAAAAGTTAAAAAACAGTTTTAAAAGCATATTAAACAATTTGGCCTCTCTTAAAATTAAAAAACCAAACAAACCCAGATTAAAATTAATAAAATATGCATATTTAAAAATTCATTTTTATGCCAGCCCGGTTTGTTGGGAAAAAAAGGTTTTGAGAGCACGGCGGAAGGTGCAGAAGTCAAGGATAGTTCTTAATTCCAGGGGCAATTCGTTCCAGAGGACAGATGCTCCCACAGAGAAGGCTCTCCCCCTGGGTGTCGCCAGTCGACATTGTTTAACTGACGGCATCATGAGGAGACCCTCTCTATGGGAGCGTACTGGCCGGTGGGAGGCTCTCGGTGGCAAAAGGCGATCTCGTAGGTACCCAGGTCCTAAGCCATGGAGCTTAGGGATGAACATGGATGTTCATCCCAAATTGTATAGGTAAAAACCTTTGGGATAACCATGCCCTGGATGGCTGAGAATTTCTATAGGCTTTTTGCCAAGTCATAACATCTTTAGTTTGGATTTAACATGTTGTGTGAACCTACCCATGACAGTTAAGGCAGGATTATGACACGGTAAAAGTTGTGAAAACCTCGGGAGTCGATTCATTGAACAACAGACTGTGATGAAATAAGCCGTAGCTATACATTCCTTTGGTCACGATATAGGTGGCTATTTGCACCGTAGGGACCCCCCCAATGCTAGCAACCCGGGTTCTCAGTAGACTCACAAAAGAGCTCGACCCCAACCGTTACGATTCTACCAGTACAACGTTAAACATTAATTTGGAAAATAACCCCTTCGGATCTCAGTTGGCCACAAAATTGCATGATTCTGCAGCTGTAGACAAATATTTGCAGTTGCAGCTTATCAGCACTGCCTGGTTATCCTGTCATTAGAGCCAGCAGGCAGAGATGGATGATGGTTTTCCTCTGTTAATTCCCTAATCACCTTCAAGGTGAACTCAGGGCACCTTTCTCTGCAGAAGGTGCATTTTTACCCCCCATCGTGGCTCTGTTAGGCCGGGAGCATTTTATTTGTTGCAGGCTAACCTCAGAGGAAGCACCCCTTCAACTAAGCCAGGGATGTCCACACTTGGGAACTTTAAGACTTGTGGACTTCAACTCCCAGAATTCCCCAGCCAGCATAGCTGGCTGGGGAATTCTGGGAGTTGAAGTCCACAAGTCTTAAAGTTCCCAAGTTTGGACACCCCTGAACTAAGCCAATGCTTATCATGCCTAGCACTGATCTTTTAAAGGATTAATTTAACAAGTAGGAGATTGGAATGCTGAAAAACAAAGGGCCAACATCCAAAATTATGTTTATTGCAAAGGATATCCTCCCCCCCACCCCCAGTCTTAACAACGAGAGCAAACTACTTTAGTCTGGTGCTCCATTTAGAAGTGTCCCATCTTCACAAGGGAAAATAAATGAACAAAGTAAACTGGGGAGGTGGGAACATGAGTGAGTGAAGGGACACAATAATAGGCATTTTGGTAAATGAATACTTTGTTGGAGACCTTCACCCACCAAGGTGTCCACTTTCTAAGCACAGCCTTCATATGCTCTGGGTTTGAAGGGTTCTCAACGTCTACTGTATAAAGGTGGAGGATGGCGAGTTTCAATGTTGTTTATCTGAAATATTTTAAGAGCGCTTATATAGGAAAAAATAAAGAGGGATGCTTTTTCCAGCAAAGGGCTCCATCAAGCATGAAGAAAAAGGGGAATGGTTTTATGACCGCAATGGCGAACCTATGACAAGCGTGCCAGAGGTGGCACACAGCGCCCTCTCTGGGAACACGAGCTGTCACCCCAGCTCAGCTCAGCTCCGCCACGCAGGTGTGTGTGTCTCTCGCCAGCCAGCTGGGCTTCAGGTCTCTGCCGCACATGCACAGGGGGGGCGGAGTGCATGTTCAGGGTGTTTACATGGACGGGGGCACGTGGCACATGCAGAGGCATGCACATGCATGGGGGCCAGGGCGTATGCAGGGGGCTGGGTGCGCATGTGCGGGGGGCAAGGCACATGTATGGGGCCACAAGTGCATTACATTTGGGGGGTTCGGGCGCACACATGCGCATTCGCTTGCATAGGTGCATGCTTTGGACAGTCGGTCCGGGAAAGGTTTGCCATCACTTTTATGAGCTTCTCTACTAATAAGCATTTCATTCTTCATGTGTAATTTATTTCACCTGTCATGAACTCCTTGGATTGGGTGGACTGAGAAAATATATCCATTATATCATTCAGTCATAGCATTTTATATATAGTTATGTCACCACAGGTCAATATAAACATTATGCTAATATATGACGTTAGGACAACAATGTTACCTGACCTCAAATATCAACCAATGAATTCAGTTTTTGACATTTTCATTTGAGAAAATATGCCATTTTTTTTTTTTTTGCCAAGCTGCTTTATGGAAATCCAAGCCAAGGAAGAAGATAAGAAAAACAAACTACAAGTGACAGGCTAAACAGAACATGATTATTCAAGATCTTTTAAAAAAAATCTTTAAAGTACTGTATACATACCCAGCCCCATATGGCTATTCGTTTTTCATCAATAAAACCCATGTCTATAAACTTTCTGTTTGGAAGAAAAATGCACAGAATTAATTAAAGAAACATAGATACTTTAAAGTACTTTCGGGTGCTAGAAAATACAAGAAGGGTTATCGGGCACAAAAATATTTTTAAAATCCTCTAATAATTACAGTGTTAATAAATACCAGCCACTTAATAATAATAATAATAATAATAATAATAATAATAATAATAATAATAATAATAATAATAATAATAATAATAATAAATTTTATTTATAACCTACTCTCTCTCCCCGAAGGGACTTGAGGCGGGGGCACAGGGAATTAAAAAACAATTAAAACAGACAAAGTACAAAATTAAAATCGAATTAAACTTACCCTGCGCTAAAAACTTCTATGAAATTAAAACTATCCCTAAAAACCCCTTAACAATTTAAAATTTGAATTACCCTAGGCCAGCCAAGCGGAAGAAATGTGTTTTTAATAGCTGTCGGAAGGAGCGAAGGTCCGTGGTTGTTCTGATTTCGGGGGGAAGGTCGTTCCAGAGGGTCGGGCTCGCCACAGAGAAGGCCCTTCCCCTGGGCGTCGCCAGCTGGCACAGCCTAGTGGACGGCACCCGGAGAAGTCCCTCTCTGTGGGAGCGAATCGGCCGCAGGGATGTATGGGGCAGAATGCGATCCCGCAGATAGCTAGGTCCTGTGCCATGGAGCGCTTTAAAGATGGTAACTAACACCTTGAAGCGCACCCGAAAGACGACAGGCAGCCAATGCAGCTCACGCAGGAGCGGTGTTACATGGGAGAACCTAGAGGCTCCCATAACTACCCGCGCGGCTGCATTTTGGACTAGCTGAAGTCTTCGGGTGCACCTCAAGGGGAGCCCCATGTAGAGAGAGTTGCAGTAGTCGGGATGTCACAAGGGCATGAGTGACTGTGCAAAGGGCACCCCGATCCAATAGGGGACGCAACTGGCGGATCAGGCGAACCTGGTAAAATGCCCTCCTGGCCACGGCTGTCACTTAATCTTCCATGGACAGTCGGGCGTCAAGGAGGACGCCCAAGTTGCGTGCCCCATCCACAGGGGTTAGATCTTCACCCCCTATGGCCAGTGATGGAGTCAACTGGTTGTACCGGGATGCCGGGAACCACAGCCACTCGGTCTTGGACGGGTTGAGTCTGAGTCTGTTACTTCCCATCCAGGCCCGCAAGGCTTCCAGGCACTGGCACATCACCGCTACGGCATCGTTGGGGTGGTTTGGGGTAGATATATACAGCTGTGTATCATCAGCGTAGAGATGGTACTCTACCCCAAAACCACGGATGATCTCACCCAGCGGCTTCATATATGTGTTGAACAGGAGTGGCGAGAGGACCAACCCCTGAGGCACCCCACAAGTGAGGGGCCTAGAGGTCGACCTCTGCCCTCCTGTCAACACAAATTGCAATCGACCGGAGAGGTAGGAGGAGAACCACCGCAACACGGTGCCTCTCACCCCCAACCCCTCCAGCCGATGCAATAGGATACCATGGTCGATGGTATCAAAAGCCGCTGAGAGGTCTAATAGGACCAGGATGGAGGAACAATAGGGAATATAGGAGAATAATAGGGGACTGAGCCTAGTAAAGCCAAAGATATCTAGTCATTTTGATTTTATCTTAAGGCACAATGTCACATGTACACGTTTTGGCAACTTTTGCCACATCTAATCCTAACCTCTTTCTAGCCTCTATTTTACAAAACATTCTGCTTCTAATTTTAAATTGTCCTTTCCAACCCAAGTTTAAACAAGCCAGGAGAAATTATGAGTTACAAACCTAACTTCATTAACCTTTCATTAACCCTAATCCTTTAGACACAATTAACTTATAACTAATTATATCTGTGTGTATAAGTAAAATAAATTCCAAGAAGGATTAAAAAAAAACCAGATTTTCTTTTGCCTATGGTCTATTTATCAGGCCAGGGCTGCAAAAATCTTGGCCATCACGAGATGGAAAAAAAATCTCTTTTCAATCAACCTTGACACCATGTGATATTATTCGCACCAATGCAGAAGTGTTCTGTCACTGTCTTTTTCAGTCTGTGTGTCTGTCTGTCTATTTGTCTACCTGCCTGCTTGCTGTCCATCTGTCTGTCTGTCCACCTACCTACCTACCTACCACCTACCTAAAGGGCAGGAATCATGGAAGATTCCTTCTCCTTGACCCTGCCAGCCGAAATTCCTTGACTGATGGGATCTGCAGTATGTCTCCTCTGCCAGCGCAGGTGGGGCTGTACAGTGAAATAGGAAATTTGCCATTATCTTTTTTTTGATAGACGTGTTCTCTCTGTGCCACCACAGTCTGTACCAGTTGTAGCTTCCAAAAGCCCTTCAAGGATAGCCCCATATAGAGGGCATTGCAGTAATCCAGACATGAGATGACCAGGCTTGAATGACTAAGTGCAGGGACTCCTGATCATGGAAATCCTACAACTGGTGCACAAACCAAAGTTGTGCAAAAGTTGTTCTGATCCAGAACTAAATAGTATGTCAAAATCCCAGATCCTAAATGCATGTTTTTGCTGATTAAAAAAACCTGACAGGTACAGCAAAATGAAATTATACTTATGAATGAATATGTGTAAAACTAACCTAGATCACATCTGTCACCCTAGTATCTTCAGTTTATTACTTTATGACACCAATTTAAAACTGTTATGGTTACTATAAAACAAACAATTCTGCTGTTGCATTGTACAAAAAAAAAGTAACGATAGCAAGATGGAAATCAAAATGGTAAATTGCCCCATCTACTTCGATCTGTGCATTTAAACAGCAAAGAGGAAACGGAAGCATCAGAAAGGAGAAGTGGGGTGAAAGAGATAAGAGATCCGTATAATTACGGGAACATGCAAGCAAGATGAAGAGGTGAGAACCTCTAGGTTCTATTCTTAGTCCGGCTGGTTCATAATCTGTCAAGAGAGACTAATAATCTTTGCTCATCTTAAAAAAGATCCATGCAAACATTACTTCCACGCGTGTGGAGCATCTAATTCAGAGGTGGGT
Source organism: Rhabdophis nuchalis (assembly GCA_039707465.1). Taxonomy (NCBI): domain Eukaryota; kingdom Metazoa; phylum Chordata; class Lepidosauria; order Squamata; family Natricidae; genus Rhabdophis; species Rhabdophis nuchalis. Next base: position 179,430,653 of record CM077643.1, read on the forward strand.
TCCTACCGGTTTGGACCAGTTCAGCCGAGTAGGTAGTAACTCAACCTGCCACACCCCCGAACCAGTTCTATTAGCGGTGCTGTAGGCGCCGCCATCTTGTTTTTTGCTTCTATGCATGCACCGAAGCAATTTTTTCAGTACTGCACATGCGTGCCTAGCGTGCATCAAGCACGTACGCACACGTGGCATGTCCCTGAGCAAACCAGCAGTGGAAGCATCCGGAACCCACCCCCAATCCAATGTATACCCTTCCTAACATATTCAGAGCTCTTTACCACTTAAATGTTGACTTCTGTTATATTCATGGGATAGGTCAAGAATATCGGGATGTGCAAGGAGAAATAATAATAACATTTCTGTAGCTTTGTAAAGACTGCCACATAAACACAATGTTGGCAGCCTTTACAAAGCTGCAGAAATATTTTGCCAAATAATTCGTTTAAGTTCATTTTTGCCAAATTCCCAAATCTAAATAGCGTTCGAGCATAACTGTTCAGAATATTCCCACATGCACTGCATTGATAGCAAATAGTAGTTATAGCTAATTTATTAACATACATTTCTTTAGCATCAAACGTGATCAGCCCTGAATAAATCTCAGCGGCTATTCGTGGATTTACTCCTAGAAGGGCTGTAATGCTACCCAAAAATCTCTTCTTATTCTTACCTTACAGCTGAGATTTGATCTTCAACTTCATAAACCCCAAGTTTTCGATAGACTGCATGCAACATCTTATCGCCTTGGAAAGCAGTTCCTCTGCCATCCACAAGTGCCACCACAATGTCTTCTTTGCTTGCAAGATAGCTGATCCAGCTAACGCTAAAGGTATGCTTCACCTTTTGGCTACAAGGCCCTCCATACCTACGGAAAATAGCAATGGAATGTAAGGCATTCTACGTTAACATCCCTAAGGTCCTAAAATATTTAATAAATAGCATAAGCTAAATGGAATGATGAAGGACGTCCTCATTAGAGTTTTGGAATTGCTTCTCAGGCGCAGAAGGACACAGTGGTTAAAGTTTTGGACTATTATGATTGACCAAAGAAACTCACTGAGTAGTTTTGGACCAACAACCCTCTTTTATTTTCTAAATATCCTACAGAGCTTTATTTGTCAATGACCAAAATAAAGTGTCTAAGTGTCTGTCAGTCCATCCACAGAGCTGTTATGGGAAATATTGTTAACTTGAGCTCCTGAAGAAACAAAGGTGGTGGTAGAAAATACAAATAATTTCCTACATTACTTTGAGCTATCTTGCTTGAGAAGAGCAACCTTACATGGAGTGTTTCCCCCGAAGATGAAGAGGATTTCACTTGGGAACTTCTGCATACTCAGCATACATTGAGCCGTGGTGGCACAGTGGTTAGAGTGCAGTACTGCAGGCTACTTCTGTTGACTGCCGGCTGCCTGCAATTTGGCAAATCGATTCTCACCAACCTCAAAGTTGATTCAGCCTTCCATCCTTCCGAGGTAGGTAAAATGAGGACCCAGATTGTTGGGGGAATATGCTGACTCTGTAAACTGCTTAGAGAGGACTGGAAAGCACTGTGAAGCGGTATATAAGTCTAAGTGCTATTGCTATTGCTAATCCTGATGGGCTGTGGCCAGCTTTCCAAACTTATTGATAACTTTGACAGTATATACAAAGTATATTGAAAGGACAATTGAATAAAATGTTACATACACCTGTATAAGAAGAGGATATTTCTTGGATGTATCAAACTTTGGAGGTAGAAGCATCTTGTACCATAAAGCTGGAAGAAAAAGGGGGGAGAGAATGAATGAATTTGATGGGAAACTTCCTGTGGCAGTTTAAGATTCCATGATAATATTTATGGCTGCAAAGTTTGCATTGTTGATAGACCAAGTGGATTAAATACCTATCACAGGCCTTTCTTTTAACCATGCATGCCACACTGTATGTTACATTATACACTTGCACTTTCTATTATTACATCTGTGGTTTGTGATGCCTTATAAAGTCTGATCAAGTCCTGAGAACTTCATAGATTTGCCCATGTAATTTTCTTGGCAACTGTGTAGAATTAGACTTCCGTTGCTGTGTTTCAGGATTTTGTTTTTCTTTCAACTTGACAATTTAGCCTAGAGATCTATGATTCCTTTTTTTAGTAACTGATCTAAGCATTAACAAGGTCTGATGCTGATTAGCTCCTGAGCCCAGGTAAGATCAGCCAGATGATGCAAAGATGTAAGAAAAACATTCTCCCAGGTAGTCCACGAATTATGGTCACAATTGAGCCCAAAATTTCCATTGCTAAGCAAGGCAGTGGCTGAGTGAGTTTTGCCCCATTTTACATTCTTTCTTGTCCTAGTTGTTAAGCGAATCCGTGCAGTTGTTAAGTGAATCATGCAGTCATTAAGCAAATCTGGCTTCTCCCATTGACTGTGTTCATCGGAAGCCGATGATTACAAATGGTGAACATATTTTATATATATTTTATATATAATTTTTATACCGCGCCTATCTCCCCGAAGGGACTCAGGTATGAGAAACAAATAATACTTACTTAGGCCATCCACTTCAAGTTTGTTAATCTTCTCTGTTGGTAAACTGATTTTTTGCAGAGCAGACTCCAAATCTGCATTGTCTTCTAAGACTTTAATTTCTGTGTATAAAAAAGTTTTGAATTAGAAAGGTGTTTCTCATCGATTCTCTGTTCTTGAAATGTTACACAACTGGACACTAATAAAAGGTTAAATTTAAATTATTATATAAATTTCCCTAGTTTATAATTATGGAAATAGCAAAGGTTTCATGATGTAACTGAAACAGAGTTGAGATTTTCCTACAAAAATGCAGGGCTGGGGAGGAGGGGGAATTAAGGTAAACTTCATTACAGGGTAGTAAATTCAATTTATTAGGTAATCTGAATACAAATAATGTAATGTGTGGCTCAATATACTCTGTTAAGTGCTTAATTGAATGAAAGAAGTTAATCATGATAAAGCATTTATATCATCGTGATTTTGTTGTCTAGTTACTTAACCTACAAAGCAGACAAATAAATAGCAAAGCCAGTATTATAATAGTTAAACAGTGTTCGCATCTTTTCCGATTTAGGTGCCTAAAACTTTATGGAAGCTGATTATGAATACCAAACCTAAACAGGATCTTGCCTTTTCTTTCTTGCAATCGGGGCAATACAAGTCAGTTTTAAATGAAGTGTAACAACATTTTATCACCCTGGCCATCAGAATCAAAGGCCTTTTCCTCTGCTTGTGCTTAACCATAGCACAAACATGCTCTGGCATTCCCCCCCCCCCCCCCCCCCCCAGTGACCCATGACAATTACAGGGCCTTTATCTCTTCTCATCCTGATGAGTCCTGTTGAAGCTGGTCTTTGCTGTGCTAGTTTTGAAGTTTTGACTTTTCTCTGCCCACAGCAGCTAAGATTAGCCTCAAAGGGTGTAAAACTGGTTAGGCCTTGACACCCTTTGTCAGGTCCTATTTATTATTTATTTATTTATTTTATTGAATTTATAAACCGTGCCACTCTCCCCGAAGGGACTCGGGGCGGTGCACAGGAAATTAAAATAGAAATATAAAACATAACAACAGATAAATACTAAAAACAAATTAAATACTAATAACCCTGTGCTAAAAATCCTAAAACTGTTACCCCTTAAAAACCAAATTAAAACAATTTAAGCTTCAGTCTGCTAGCTTGATGGTGTGGATTAGGCCAGGCCGGCAAGATGGAAGAAGTACGTCTTCAAGTTTTGGCGGAAGGAGCGGAGGTCCGTGATAGTTCTAAGTTCGGGGGGTAGGTTGTTCCAGAGGGTTGGGCCCGCCACAGAGAAGGCCCTTCCCCTGGGCGTCGCCCGCTGGCACTGCCTAGTGGACAGCACCCGGAGAAGTCCCTCTCTGTGGGAGCGGATCGGCCGAAGGGATATGTGGGGTAGGATACGATCCCGCCTATAGATCAGGACTCTGCCATGCTGGTGGGGAGGCGGGGCTGGGTCAGGGGTGGGATTGAAAAAATTTAGCAACTGGTTCTCTGATTGGTTGCTGGGTGGGCATGGCCATTGGGGGGGGGCATGGCCTCCTCATGTCATGGGGGGGGGCGTTTCCTCAAGCCTCTGGGAGGGCGAAAACAGCATCCCCCAGTCTCCAGAGGAAGCTGGAAATGGCCATGTTTCTGGGATTCCAGAACTTCTGGTACGCTCATTTTTTGCACTCCCAGAGCCTTCGTGCAGGCCCTGTACTTACCTGGCATGATGAACGGGCCACATGGAGACTCCTGGGGTGCGTGGGGTGGGCGGGGCCAGATGCTCCTAACAACCACTGGTTCAGTGAACCGGATGCAAAATTAGCCTCTGGTTCGCCCGAACCGGTCCAAACTGTCTGAATCCTACCCTTGGCCTGGGTGCGTTTTTTAGTTCATAGCCTTTTTCCTGGTGCCTATCTATCTTGTACTTTGATTTATCTTCTTGGAATGTAAGATGGGGAGGGCCGTCTGTTTTGTCTCAGCTCCAGAGCCTCCAGCAAGTGAGGCCTGAGAACAACTTCTTATCACCTTCTCAGCCTGCGATTCTGAAAACAACTTTGCATCTGTGGATTGGCCTATTCAACACTGGACTGAGGGGAGGGGTTTCTAACTGCTTTAACCTAACAGAATTGCGAAGGAATCCTCAGATCCTGCATTCTTTGTCTTGCTATCACTTTCCTTTCAATAAAAAAATTGCTTTTGAAATGCTAAGTGTTTCAAGAGTTCTACTTTCTTGAGCAAAGAGGAGAGGCAAGTCCTTACACCCTTACCTTTGTTATATCTGTTATCATATATAGTAGAAATGGGGATGCCTGGGCCTGCAGCATTGAAAAAGAGAATCTCCATTAAAACAAAAGATCTGAAACATATTATCATATGTTTCATATGATATTATGAACATATGATTACTGAAAATCATTTCATTGCTTAGCTACTTGCATATTCACATTTGTTCATCATTCACAGTTATTTTTCCCTATAAGCATAACATTTTAATTTGAGCAAACTGCTAAGCCCAGTTGGGTGTTAGTATAACAGTACATATACTGCAAGTAACTTCCTCAATGTTTCTACAAAGTGTCCTACTTGAGGCTCCTTTACAATGGAGAGTGGATTGTAGGATTCAACCCACAAATATCTGCATTTATATTATAGAGAACACTATCCAGTTTCTGGGATTCCACAAGTACAAAAAAATCTCTGATAATACTTCATTGCAGTAAGATGTAGTAAAACCTGAAAAGTAATGCCATTTTGCCACTCTTACCGCTGTAGAAAGTTAGCACCCACCCCTCACCTAGAAGGATGAAAGATTTTGAGAAACATTAAAAAGGCAGAATATTCTATTTCCCCGGATGAGAAATGGAGAAACATGCTCTTGGAAAGCAGCTCCCACCTTTCTTAATAGCCCTCAGTAGATGTCAGCACTTAAGAGATAAAGAGATAGCTATCTCTATTCATAAGCAAATTCCTTGCAGCAAGGTGTGAACAAAGGTAGGGTTAGACCTCAGCCATAATAGGAATTGCTCAATAAGTCCCTTCATTACATCAGCGAAACTTCAACCAAGCTTAGCTCAGACAAAATTCTAGGATTTGTACATGGCACCATGGGAGTCTGACAACAGCCAATTGGAATACATGTCCTTGCAGGAAGAGGAACAGGAAGCTCAAGTGGAAAGCCCAAGGTATAAATACCCTTCACTCTCAACTCCATATGGTCAGTTGCACTAGAATCACCCATGTCGTTCTGCTTCATCATTAAAGCATCTTTCCAATCAGCCTCCATGTTTGAGTGTCTTTCTCCCAGCTTGGAACTGAACCAGAGGGATATTTCTTCCAACATTGCCATGGTTTAGGCCTTAAATTGGGTTTATACTCATGTTCATATGTACTAATTTTTTTCTGCCATTGATGCTATTTCATTTATTTACTACTGCTATTGCAATATTTACTATTGCTTTATTCTTAAAGTTCCTCCATTAATCAAGATGTACAAGGATTGGTATACAGAGAGGGGCCAATTGAAAAAAATAACTTTTTGAAAGCTGTGTGGAACTGCTTATCCAGTAGCTAAGAAATTCTGCAAGAGCTTTCTGGAAATCCAAGACTCCTGGGGAGACATCCTAATTAATCCTCTCTCCCTGTTATGATTAGCAATGGTGGCAAGTTTTAGATGACCAAACAGTAAACTGTCTATGACAAAAATCTCACAAAAATGTCTTCCATATTCAATTCACAGACTAATTACTTTGAGGTCCAGTATATACATGTTTGTATGAGTCAAGAGATGTCCTTTGACAAGGCTATTAAATATTCAACCACTCCTGACCTGGCCTGCAATTCATGGAGATTGAAATCCCTCAACAACATTCACCTGGCAGACTCCGGCCTCCAGTTTGGACAGTATGGTGGCCCTAACTCAAAAGCTGTGGCCCTAACTTGTCCTTAATGCCTCGCTTGAAATACACAAGGAGCAGGGCATCCTGTTCACCATCAAGGTTACCCTCAATAAAGAGGTCTTGTTACAGAGAGAGCATTTTACATTTTAATAGCAGCTAAAGACAAATGCTTCCAGCAATTTAGCATCAAGACTCACAGGTCAAAGGCAGGCGTGTTGGGCCCTTTTTTCCCCCTCCGCAGGCTTCAGGAAAGCCTCCTGAAGCCTCCAGAGGGCGAAAAAAGGCGAAATCAAAGCCAAAAATCAGCTGGCTGTCACACACATGCGTGCTTGAGCTTACAGGGCAATGCCTCATGTGCCCTCAGAAATGGCTCCTTGTGCCACCTATGGCATGCATGCCATAGGTTCGCCATCACAGGCCTATGGGTAGAAGTAAGTACTGGCATCAAAATGCCCATCTCTCTCTTCCCCTGCAACATCCACCCCAAACTCTCCCATTATATCTCTTTGCCCATCCTTATGTAAATCGTTCCAAAGCCTCCTTTGCCCAAAAATTCCCACTGCCCTTTTCAATTCTGTTTTCTCAGAGCATCTGTACTCCATCACTCTATGTGATTACCTGGTCACTCTAGCCAAACACATACCCACATCAGCAATTCAAATAGTTCCTTTTTCTTATTAGCATTGAGACATTTACTTCTCTATCTGTGTAAGGGCATCTGTAGTAATCTCTTTCTCTCTCTCTCTCTTTCTCTCTCACCCTCCCTCCCTCTGTGTACCAACAGCATCGCTGAGAATAAGGTAAAAAGTTAACCTTTGCATTCTACACATTTCTCTTCACTCACCCAGATGAAAAGATACCTAAATGGTTACATAACTTGAGCACAGAATTAACGATGCACAAAAGAATCTGGATAAGTTGTCTTAACACATTTCTCAAGGTGAGCACATTCCCTGTGTGACACAGTTCTGGCACAGATGAATGATGGAAGTGCTTATTTAGTTATGTTTGCAATTTTGCTAGGGACATAGTCATCCCTTTGCGATGCTGGCACACCTTGTACAAAGCATAAATATATGAGAAAAACTGTACAGCAACTATTTTCTCCCTAATATGACCGGAAGGAAAATTTACATTGCTATCCAAACATCAGTTTCATTCATCCATACTAATCTATCAATATGGCTACGCCCAGATTTCTCTCTTTAAAAGTAATCTGTGTTTTATTTTATAATTGATTTTATTTTTACTTTGGTTTGGATTTTAAATGCCGTAAAAAGCAAAGAAACTCATCCCCTGGACAATGGTGATGTCACCGGTTAATCCTTTCAACCCGGAAGCGACTTAAATGGTGTCTCTGCATGGATGGGATGGGAGGCAAAGTAACTACTTTAAAAGTTTATTTTAGGAAACTAAGCCAGAGCATTGGTCTGACAGAGCCTTTCCTCATTCCATAAAGTCAGAGCTCAGTTACAGAATCCTTCTATAGGGTGGAAAATGTTCTAGGTTCAATTTCTAGGAATTCAAGTTCCAGAGCAGTGGAGAAATGCCCTGGTTGAAACCATGGATAGATGCTTCCTCTCTTTCTCATCCTCATGATTTGATGGTTCCACATTCTGATGGCATAAGACAGTTTCCTACATTCTAAAACTTGTTCGTATCAGCTTTGAGCTCCCTCATGTCAAAATCAACTCATTCACACAATCAATGGGTGTGGGCTTAATTTGTCTTACAGTTTGTTTCAAAGGATGAAAGATTATGCTGCCAGATCACATCCTCAGAGTCTTTGCCATTTCATAACTAGAAAGCGATATAGATGATTTATAACCCTTAAATGCACTATCCTAATTTTCCAGATGATTAGACTGTACATTAAATTACCTTTATAATAGAAAACTGAATGGCATTATTTTACTTTGTAAAAGAAGTATGTATGTATCAGTGGTGGGTTTCTGCAGGCTCGCACCTACTCGCGAGAACCCGTTGGTGAAATTTAGAGAACCGGTGAGAGGGGGTTCCACCGGTGTACCTGGAAGTAAATCTGGCCCACCACTGCCAGTGACCCAACGGGAAGGAAAGGAAAGGAAGGAAGGAAAGGAAGGAAGGAAGGAAGGAAGGAAAGAAAGAAAGAAAGAAAGAAAGAAAGAAAGAAAGAAAGAAAGAATTTATCATCACAATTAAGTCCAAAATTTTGGTTACTAAGCAAGAGCGTTGTTAAATGAGTTTCACCACATTTTAAAAGGTGGCCACTCCCACCCTGTCACGACTGCCAAGCCACGCCCACAAAATAGGCCACACCTACAGAATAGGTTCTAAAAAATTTGAAACCCACCACTGGTATGTATGTATGTAGGTATGTAAGGTAAAGGTAAAGGTTCCCCTCACATATATGTGCTAGTTGTTCCCGACTCTAGAGGGCGGTGCTCATCGAGCCAGCACTGCCTGAAGATGTCTCTGTGGTCATGTGGCTGGCATGACTCAATGCCAAAGGCACGCGGAACACTGTTACCTTCCCACCAAAGGTGGTCCCTATTTTTCTATTTGCATTTTTACATGCTTTCAAACTGCTAGGTTGGCAGAAGCTGGGACAAGTAACTGGAGCTCACTCCATTATGCAGTGCTAGGGATTCGAACTGCTGAACTGCTGACCTTTCTGATCGACAAGCTCTGCGTCTTAGTCACTGAGCCACCATGTCCCTCATGCATGTATGTACTATTTACTACTCTATCCACCAGGCCCAATCCAGAGAAGGAATCCAACCCCATATACAAGATTCCAAATAATAAACCATCTATCATGAAGGGGGAAATCATTCATTGGCAACAAGCCAATTGTAAACAATCCCCACACTCATCACACCCAGCTACTGTAACATCTGGATGGTACTTTCTGTATCCACATGTATAAGGTAAACATCATGATATTCACTGGGGCTTACGCCCAGATAAGTGTACCTAATATTGTACACATTCATTTACTGCTATTAATGTGCTCTGAAGTAGAAACAGTGAAACGTGACTTGAAATAGCTATTAGGTTTGTATTTATCCATACATTTGACATACCATAACAGACTAGTGCATAATAGTTGGCGTTATAACTGAATCTTGCTCCATAATACTGGCATCTTTCCTTTCGTAAATTACAAGTAATGCACTGCTTTGTTACAGTATTTCTTCCAATTCTGTAAAAAAGGCAGATTTAGGGGGAAAAAAATTAGTCTATGTATAGAAAGATGTCCCCAATCTCTATCAGTCTTTTCCGATGTTTTCTTACTGTAGGAGGGTGTGGATTTTGGATAAGATGTTCATGTGGACTAGTATGTTTTCCCGAAAATATGACCTGCCCCAAAAATAGGTCCTGCCTTGAGTTTTACATGTGTGCCCAATATAAGCCCTACCTCCAAAATAAGTCTTAATTAAGACCCTGCCCACTCCAGGGTGCCCGGTTAAAAATTAAGCGAGGGTGTGGAGGGTGTGGAGGGTGTGGAGGGTGGGAGCTGCCCTACTGCTTACCTTCGGACAGTTGCAGCCAGGCCTCGCACACCCCAACACCTGCCTTGCCGGCTCATTTCTTCTACAGTCAGCAAGTTTGGCAAGACTTTCCTGAAGGCTTCTGCAGTTGATAACAGAGCTCTGGATCGATCGGAGCACTGTTATTGGCTGTAGAGGCCTTCAGGCCTTGCTGGGCGCAGAAGAAATTTCTGAAGGCCTCTGACAGCAAAAAATGAGGCCAGGGGAGTTGAGTCAGTGGAAGACACCCCCCTAAAAATAAGACCTGGTGCTGTTTTTGGAGGCAAAAAAAAAATAAGGCAGGGTCTTATTTTCAGGAAAACATGGGTAGTATAAGTATAATCTTTATTGTCATTGCACTTAAATACAATGAAGTTGGTTATGTTAAAGCTGTTTTTTAATTAAAATATAATTACTTTATTTGGAGTACTGGCCTCCATTATGTCTCATATTATGTCTTAAAAAATTATGTCCATTATGTCTAAAAAAGCAATGGGTGGAAACTAATCAAGGAGAGAGGTAACTTAGAACTGAGGAGAAATTACCTGACAGTTAGAACAATTAATCAGTGGAACTACTTGCCTCCAGAAGTTATAAATGCTCTAACACTGGAAGTTTTTAATAAGAGATTGGATAGCCATTTCTCTGAAATGGTATAGGGTTTCCTGCCTAGGCAGGGGGTTGGACTAGAAGACCTCTAAGGTTCCTTTCAACTCTGCCATTGTATTGTAATATTATAGTATTATATTAGATCCATTTTAATTCTCTTTATGTATAAGAAATATGAGGATTATTCCTTGCAAACTATGAGCCAAAGAAACTACATAGTTTTGATGAAGTTGGTGAATTGTATTCACTAACCGGAGGTACTCTTTACTTTTTTACACTTAATAGTAAGGTTTCTATTGCAGGAGTTTTGATACCAACTTACTTGTAAATGTTTCTTCTTCCTGGGTAACCTTCAAATTCATTGCTTGAATAAAATCTGGAAGGCAACAACCATTAGCAAATAAACTATGCATTCACTATGGGATGAAATTAAGAAGATTCATAAGAAAATGCTCCAACAACATGAACAGTTCCAGCCAGCCAGGAAATTCCCTTTCTTTCTAGAGTCTTGTTTTTCCCAAAGTATTACCCATTTATGCCTACTAAGGGAGGTTTGATTTATTTTCCTGCCCAATTCTTTTGGTTTTCTTGTAAAACATTGGTTTGCCAGCCCTTTGAAGTAGTCTAGGCTAGGAAACAGACACTGCAAGAACAAGGATGTAATAACAGAATTTGGAAAGCCTAATAGAGATTCTTGGTCTTTTCCCACTGATATCAAAGAGAATCAAGGCAGGGAAATCTTGAGTTTCTTTCTTATCAGACTAAGGCTGGTGCTTAATTAACAGCTGCTGAATCCCTTCATCAAGGCTTTCTCCATAACCCTCTACAGCAGGGGTGTCAAACTTGTGACCTATGGGCCGGATGCATCACGTGCTCGCCACGCTCACCCCTGGTTTAGCAAAGGAGAGAAAAGTTGCAATACATCACATGACGACATGTTGACACGAGTTTGACACTCCTGCTACAGGATTCCCTGAAGCTGTACCGTCATCTTTTTTGGGGGGAAGGTATCTATCATTTCGCTATGTAAGGATCCACATTCAGAAAATACGTTTGCTATAGATATTTTATTAGGATGCTGGACAATGGAATTCTTAGAAACCCTTTGAAACCTGTATTTTGTTTTTTGACTCTGATACAGAGGAAGAAACCAGAGGTGGGTTGCTCCCAGTTTGGCCCAGTTCAGTGGTAGTGGAATTCAGACCTGGGTTGCAGAACTGGCAGCGACCCAGGCCTGCCATGCACCCGAAGTGGTTCCCTTGCTGCTGCTGGGCCACCGCCATTTTGGTTTTTAGTGACTGCGCATGCTCAGTTCACTGTAAATTGTTCTGCACCTGCACGAAGACCAATTTACATTGAACACCTGAGGCCCCTCTGCTTTAGTTTTTAACTAGATCAGTATGTGAACTTCCCAGTCCTTCTCCAAAGTTCTTATTCTCTACAAGACTGATTGCAAACAACAACAACAACAACAACAATTTTATAAAAACATCAAGAAATTGTAGCTTCCTGTAATAACACCAGTGGAAATTGCAAAAAAACTGTGCTACTCAGAGCATTGTACATCTTAAGAAGGTACTTGGTTGATACCTAGGATGCTGGCAGCAACCCATATCAACCATTAGCACCAGTCAATGGTATTTGTGATGTATTTTTGAATGTTCAGTTGACTGAGGTTCATGTTTAATGAATAAAGTAAATAATAATAATAATAATAATAACAACAACAACAGGAGGAGGAGGAGGAGGAGGAGGAGGAGGAGGAAGAGATAATCCATGAGTATGTTAAGTGGAGGAAGAAGGGGCTGGTTTTATTCATTAAAAAGCGAGACAATTTGATTGTTGCTTTTTTATAGATGCTTTGTTTGTAAAGCCATATAGCCACGATGGCGAACCTATGGCATACGTGACACAGGTGGCACACAGAGCCCTCTCTGCAGACACACAAGCTGTCACCCCAGTTCAGCTCCACTGCGCATGCACACGCGCCACCCACTACCAGCTGGTTTTTCAGGCCTCTGCTGCTCACGGGCGGGGTGCATGTGAGAGATGCGTGCACATGCATGGGGGCACGAGGAGCATGGGGGGGAGAGTCACGTGCCATTGCATTATGGGTGTGTGCTTGTGTGCTACTGCACGCTCTTGCAGTTTCGGCATGCAATGGCAAAACGGTTAGCCATCACTGCTGTATAGGCTTCTGAATAGATTGGCATCAGCTTATATGCCCAAATGAGTAAATAATGCAAAGCATAGTAATACAACATATATAATAGTGATTATATTCTTAATTAAGATGCTATTAGACACTTCCAGTCATGTCCAATATTTATGACTGGATGCACAAGTTGAGGGAGGGGAAATTCTTTTCCCTCTGTAGGCTAAATCTAACTCTGAGGCCTTTCCAGGTCATAGCTATTGAGGGGAATCCGTTATAACCAATCATATGGAATGACTCTCAAAGACCTTTAAAAATGGGGTTCAGCTGCAAGGCTAATGGAAAAATCATTCTTGCATTCTTGCATATGATTTTCATTGACAGGCAACATAACCAACATACTACACAGGTGGGATACTTACATTGCATCATCTGTTACTCTATATATATATATGGCCTCCCACTCACCACTAGTGATCTGGATTGCCTTTTCCTACAAAAACAACATATTGAAAGTCAGGTACTTTATTCCGCAGCACATCTCTTGCAACATAGGTGAACTTTAGATTGGTTCTTTGGTTAACCTACCACTGAGTCTTTGATGTAGTGAATGTGTTTATAGCCATTCTGGTCGCTAAAAATTTTATAGTAGGACATGTCATCTGAAGTGAAATAGGGTACTGAAACAAAGAACTGAGAGACAACAATAATAAACTGTAGGTGAAACAGAAATTAATATCTTTGAGAAGTGAATGAAAAGTATGCAGACTATAATAAATACCTTGTTTCCCCGAAAATAAGACCTCCCCCCAAAATATTGTAACACAGCAGCAGCCATGAGGTGACAACACTCGCCGCCTCCTGCACCTCAAAAATAATAAGACCTCCCCAAAAATAAGGCCAAGTGCTTATTTGGGGGGGGGGGTCAAAAGAAATTGAGACCCTGTCTTATTTTCGGGGAAACACAGGTATATATTATAAAATCCAAAAAAACCCCACCAAATAACTAATTACAGAAGTAACAAAAGTAACAGAATTGGAAGGGACCTGGAGGTCTTCTATTCCAAATGTCTGTTCTTGTACCATTTCAGACAAATGGACATCCAATCTCTTCTTGAAAACCTCCATTGATGGAGTAACCACAACTTCTGAAGGCAAGTTGTTCCATTGATTAATTGTTCTCACTGTCAGGAAATTTCTTCTTAGTTTTATGTTGATTCTCTCCTTGATTAGTTTCTATCTGTTGCTTCTTGTTCTGCCTCCGGGTGCTTTTGGACAATAGGTTGACCTCCTCTTTTTTGTGGCAATCCCCGAGATATTGGAACACTGCTACCATTTTGTGGCTGGTGGAAAGCTTTGACAGATGGGCAAACTAGCCCATAGCTATCTCTATGAACTTATGGGAGCCCTTTTCTAGGTTTTACCTGTGCAAGTCTGCAGTGGGACTGCCCAGGCAAAGCGGAACTGAACTCTGACACAAAGCCAGAGCACTACAAAAATCACTTCTGGTTTTGTCTCCTGCTTTTCAATGTCAACACTCACTCTAGGATTTCCCTCCCCCTTGCCATATGTTTAGCCATGGCATAAACATTTCAGCTGTTTGATCCCCCACTTTACCTAGGAAGCTGGCTTCCCCAGGCAAGGTGGGTAGGCAAAACAGAAGTGAATTCATACACCTCTCCAGTTTCACGGAGATGGCCTTGTTTCAGTTTCTCTGAAACTTATAGATGCATGGTAAAAAGTCAATAAAGAATGAAATGATCCTTATGATAACACCAAAAATGGAAAGAGCATAGAAGTCATACTCCACCAGCCCATCCTGTATGGCTCTCTTCTACGTGTTGCTGACTCTGTCAAATCAAAGAAAGCAAAAAGGTTGGGATGCAAAACAAAAATCTGACATGTCAATACTATAGAATTTTAAATCAGAGAGAAACATGAGAAAATGAGGACCAATTCAAACACAGGCTACTTTCTCAATAATGATTTGTAGCATCCTCTAATGCTTCATAGTATCAGCACAGTAATGGGTATCGGATAGCATCTTTAGTTATCTACATGGAACCCTTTGTAACAACCTGAACATATGTTAATAAAAACCAGGATATTCAACAATAGTCTAAAAGCATCTTGTGAACAATTCACTGTCCAAATATTTTAGCAAAGCTTTCAAAGCAAAACTTTAGGAAGCTTCTTCCTGGAAGTATTTCTTTGCAAAATTGATTCCTTTAATGTAAATTAAAATATGTATTATATTTATCTATGTGATGTGGCTGTAACAATATTATTATTTATTCTTCTTATTATCTTCTTTACTCCCCTTTAATAGATATAATTATTTTATTGGTATTATTATTATCATCTCTATAATTATTATTAATCATCATCATCATCGCAGTCAGCCAGATGTTAAGTTTGGCATTTTTATTTACCCATCGAGTCCTTACTAAGGACCTGGGATAGGCAAATCTGGATGTTTCATGGTGTTACAGATATCGTTGCAGGATGGAAGCAGTTCCAAGTAAAGCCGCCTTCTGCAATTAACTGATGGCAAATTTGTCAATGCTTCTGGTGTTCAAGTGGTGATCAGTTGTTTTGGGATTGCACCCAATGCGCCTATATTCTTATTCTGTGGTTAATCTTTGGTGAGATTCACAGCCTTTGGGGCTGGTTGGTAGCTGTTGAGCCAAGGACCTAGGAACTGTCAAGGTAACATTGGAGGATATAAGCTGTTCCAAGCAAGGTGGCCCTTTGTAGAGTTAGAATGTTCAAGTCTGGCAAACCTAGAACCTCCACATAGCGAGGCAGTCCCCTAGGTATTGCTCCAAGGGCTCCAATCACAATCGGGACAACACACGACTTTCTCTTCCACAGTCGCTCAACTTCAATTTGCAAGTCCCAGTATTTTGTGATTTTTTCTTGCTGCTTATTTTCAATTCGTGCATCACCAGGTATTGCAATGTCAACGAACCATACTTTTTCTTTTCAATTATTGTTATATCAGGTGTGTTGTAGGACAAGTGCCTGTCAGTCTGAATTCTGAAGTCCCACAAGATCTTGACTTTCTCATTCTCCAAAACTTTCTCAACCTGATGTTCCCAGTGATTTTTGCTGTACTCAAATCCAAACTTCTGGCACAATTTCCAGTGAATTATCTTAGCAACACGGTCATGGTGTTGTAGATAGTCAGTTTGTGAAATTTTGCTGCACCAACTGATCAGGTGGTCGACTGTCTCATCTTTCTTATTACAGAGGCGACATTTGCTGTTGGTAGTAACATGTTGAATTTTTGCCTTCATGAAGTTTGTGGCTAAGGCTTGTTCTTGAGCTGCCAAAATAAAGCCTTCTGTTTCTTTTTTCAGTACTCCTGATCTTAACCAGTTCCAAGTTAGTTTTTGGTCAGCTTTGCCTTCAATACTTTTCAAGTATTGGCTATGCATAGCTTTGCTTTTCCAATTTTCAGCTCGTTTCTCAATTACTTCTTTCTTATATTCAGCGTTTGACTTAGTTGTCTTTAAAAGGCCTCCTTTATTTACTTCCTTAATCATTGGTTCTTCACTTTTCTGGATGTAACCATTCAAGCTGTGTCTTTCTTCTTCCACAGTCTGCTTTACTTGTAGGAGTCCTCAACCACCTTCTGCTCTTGGTAGATATAATCGGTCAACATCACTTTTAGGGTGCAAAGCATGAGTCATTGTCATAAGCTTCCTCGTTTTTCTGTCCAAATTGTCCAACTCCATCTGGGTCCAGTCAATTAATCCTGCAGAGTATCGAATCACAGGTATAGCGCAGGTATTTATGACTTTTATGATGTTTCCTCCACTCAATTTGGACTTTAATATCTTGCGGATTCGTCGAATGTACTTGATTGAAGTTAATTCCTTGACTTTATTATGCATTAAGTCAGAGGCCGCTAAAATCCCCAAGTACTTGTAGCCTTCTTCTGGTTTTACTGCCTTTATAATTTCTTCATTCTCAAGTTCTATTCCGTCATCTTCTATGACTTTGCCTGCTTTGATTGCCATTGTGCACATCTATCAATTCCAAACTGCATACCAATGTCTTGGCTAAATTCTTTTGTGCTTTCAATTAAAAAATCCAGTTCAGCTTTTGTTTTACCAAACAGCTTCAAATCATCCATGTACATCAAGTGCGAAATTTTCAGTCCTTTCTTTGCAAGTTCGTATCCACGGTTCATCTTCTTCAAAATGATTATTAGTGGTAGCATTGAGAGTATAAAGAGAAGGGGTGAAAGGGAATCACCCTGGAAAATGCCTTGTTTAATTTCAACTTCACCCAGTTCTTCTTCATTAGCCATAAGTTTTGTTTTCCAGAGATTCATTGAAGTTTCCATGAATTTTTGTATCTTGCTGCTGATGCCAAAGATTTCCAGGCATTTCTTGATCCAGCTATGGGGAACTGAATCAAACGCTATCATCATCATCATCATCATCATCATCATCATCATCATCATCATCATCATCATCATCATCATCATCATCATCATCATCATCATCTATTTTATTCATTAAACATGAAACTCAGTCAACTGAACATTTAAAAATGGATCACAAATATCATTGACTGCTGCTGATGGTTGATATGGGTTGTTGCCAGCATCCTACGTATTGGCCAAATATCATCTTAAAATATACAATGTTCCAAGTAGAACAGTTTTTTACAGTTCTACTGATGTTATTGCAGAAAGCTGCAATTTCTTGATGAATTTTTTAAAATTCTTGGACATGGTACCAAGTGCCCCAATGACAATGGTTATATCACTGTTACATGTTTCATCCATAATCACATACTTTCGATGGCCAGGTCAAGATATTTAATGATTTTTTTCCAGTTGTTTTTCTTCGACTCTGGTGTCTCTTGGTACAGCGATATCAATAAATTGTACGTTTTGATTTTTGACAACTGTGATATCTGGCGTGTTGTGTTCCAAATGACGATCTGTCTGTATTCGAAAGTCCCACAAGATCTTCACCTTCTCATTTTCGACAACTTTTTCCACTTTATGTTCCCATGACTATTTGGATGCAGATAATTCGTACTTTTTACATAATGACCAGTGGATTAATTTAGCAACTCAATCATGTCTAGCTTTGTAATCAGTTTGGTGATTTTGCTGCACTCAATTGTTGTTGTTGCTGTTGTTGTTATTCTGTTACTTCATGTATACTGTGTGCTTCTGTACCAGAGACAAATTCCTTGTGTGCTTAATCACTCTTGGCCAAATAAAACATTATATTCAATTCAATTCAAACTCAAATGATAGATACACAAACTTTTGTAGGATTCTGTGAGATTGTTCAGAAGCTTGTTTAGAAACTTGAGGAAGGGTAGCACGGTTTATCAAGGCTGCAAGAATCTGGATGAGCATTAGATGGCAGCAAAAAACTCCAATTTTGCTGCTGTTGAGCGGCCATTCAGAATTTGTAACCCAGATATGGTGACCTTGAGCAAGGTGACTATATAAACTTGTATTCAATTTTTATTTATTGGGTATATTTGCTGATTTGCTGATATTTTTTTTAGTAGGACATTTAGAATCCTCTCTGGATTTGCCGAAAAGTATTTCTTATCATTATTTGCTCACTGCAGCTTTATTATCTCCTAGTATATGAGAGAGTCCACATTGTTTACGCCTTATTACTTCCGGTTTAATCGGAAAACAAAGCATGAAATGGAAATTTATTTCCCTGAGATCTTTTCAGCAAACATAGCTTAATGGAGTTCTCCCATCTGTTGGCACTCTTGTTAACTGGCCATTGGTGTGCAGAGTGATACGGTAAAAGCACTTTATAAACAGAAGATAATAGTGGTTTTAGCTACATCCTTCCTTTGGTAAGAACATGCTGAGGCATGCGATTTTTACTGCAATTTGGATCTTCCAGGGCAAAATTGCTGATCATTTTGGTTCTCTATCTAATCACAACTTTTCAGAGGGAGATGAAGTAAGATGAAATATTGGCCTTATAATTTTTCCATACAGCAACTTGACTCTAATACTTATTCGCTTATCATGATACAACTTAATATGGCTGATTTGAGTTTGATGTGACTAGGGGTGGGATTCTACCAGTTCGGACCAGTTCGGGCAAACCAGTAGCACCGATGATCAGTTGGAGCAAGCTGGTTTTCCTACCTTTGTCTTCTCAACTGATTCACGTCACAGAGCAGATTGCCACATAGATCTGTGTTCTGCCCCCACCGATGGATACAAGATTGACTGCTTGCCACTATATCCTTGACTACGAGTCTTAATTTCACGTAACAAAGACAAAGGTTGTTCAGACACGACTAACCAGAATCTACAAGAGGTTGTCGTCAATGTTGTTCCCTGCAAATGACTCCTCCTCACAGCCTTCCTTATAAACTCTCTTGGGAGGGGCCATTCATTAAGCAGATGAGTCCAATTCAGGGCCTTCGAACTCGCTTCTGGTGTAACTGTTGCCTCCTCTTCTCAGCCCTTTGCAATCTAGCATCAGGGACAAACTGGCCCTGATCCTCCCCACTACTCCAAGACCCAGGCACCTCCTGGTGGCCAACCAGGCTCTCTGCTTCCTCAATGTCTCCCTCCTCCTCCAGAGCAGACTTATAGGACCCCTCACTTGAAGAGTCCATCAGCAGCTCATCTGGAGCCAGCTGGGCCACAACAATCTGCTGTTTCCCCTTCGAAGAAAGCCAGAAGTAAAAATTTCTTTAAAGTGCAGGCGTGCGGGCAAATCGCACGATCACTGAACCAGTTGTTAAACCAGGAGGATCCCATCACTGGATGTGACCATACTCTTTGTAGTTTGTAGCCAATAATGTATGACTTAATATGTTTATAAACCAGGCCACTAAGGCTCAGCAGACCCTCAGTCAAAGATCAAAATGAAATAGAGGAGAAAAGGCTGTAAGAGGGATGAGTAAAAACCAATTCCGTATTCTCACCATTAATTGGTGCTAGCAATATTCTTTCTGGGATCTGATATTCACATAAGACAACTTAGGATCCCACCTTAATTTGGAAGTAATTTCCCCCCTTCCTTTTGCACAATAACTGTCCAGTTGTGATGAACCTTTATTAAATTGTTCGCTGATAGAGTTTTTGCTTTAAATCTTAGCTTGATGGAAAAATACTACCTCTGGGCAATCCCAAGATTTGGAGTGGTAATTGTAGTCACAGATTGCTGACAGGGAGAAGTTTTGGATCCTTTTCAACCACTGCACACAGATTCTGTTGTCTGTTACCCAGGTAATCCAAGTGACATAGTGATCGCTAAAGAAAAAGGGAAAAAGAAGGGAGTCAGTGAATACAGGAAGAAGACAAGAAGGACATATACTATTACATTAACAACATATCTATGATAGGTAGACCAGTTTAATAATATAGATGTCAACTCTGAAGTGAACCTGGCTGAAGCCATCTTTTGCTGCCTCATAGTTGCCACGAACCCTGAGAGTGGGAAGGGAGTTGATAGAGAAAAAGTTTTCCTGTGGGAACCAAGGCCATCTTAACAGGTGGCTGTGAAAGGAGGAGTGAAGTGACCAAGCAGCCTGCCAGTTACTTTCATTGGACAACATGAATCCTGACATCAGGGAGGGGGAACTTTTAATTTTTTAATTAGGTGAAAACCACGGGAACTTTTAGAGTTGGCTTTCATCAGCTGTGCTGATATGAATGATCTAATAAACATGTTCTGTGAGGAATCTACCTGCTGTGGAGTTCTGCTTTCAAGGGGTGTGTTACTCGGAACACTGACAATAGACATGACAGGCCAATTTAATACCATATCTGAAGTTTAAAATTTAAAGGTTATTAAAACACCATCTAAATTCTTTGAACAAGTGAGCCAGGCTCCTTAGCATCAGCACTCTTATATTGCTATAACCAAGCACCCGAAATGGTTTCTATCATTAATGAGAACTACACCTTAAGTTTTCCTTTATAGCAGTCTTTGACCCACAGGCTTTATTATAAGTTTAACACAGAAAGAACATTTCGGGGGGGGGGGGGGGACGACGACTCCCAAGACAAGTTACTGAAAACAATTGCTAGTCTTCTAGGGAAAAAACAGGAACTGAGGATTTTAAGAAAATATTACCTTGATGCTATGACTGGTGGGGCAAGTATTTCCTTCGGTCCAAAATCGCTAGGATTTGTAGTATTTATAATCAACACTCTAACAGTTGGATTCTTAGCTCCAGCCTTCACAGAAAAGTAGGAACAAATTGATTAAACTAAATTTTAATGACTTTAATTACAAAAATTAAAGAACTAAGTAAAGTTCTATAAAGTTATTTTATTCATTTCAGGCACAAATGGGGTGCTTTTCCATTTCCAGACAATTTGGGATCCTGTTGAAAATGTGCCTTATCTAGAAATTTATTCTGAGAAGTTCACAGTAGACTCAAGTCATTAACCATGTCAGTTATAAACACTAAGCAAATAATATAAAGATTATAATCTCATGGGAGAAATCTTCTGCCCTGTTGTCTTCAAAAGTAACAGAAGACATTTAACATCTGATACTTCAGATTCTATGTCCTTCCTTCCAGGTCAGCTGCCACCTTGAACATTATTATTACTAAGAACTTTCAATAGGAATTATATGTGAAGGCAATTGATTAGGCCTTTCAAAATGTTGCAGTGGTACCTTGGTACTCAACTGCTTTGAAACTCATTGAATTTGGTACTCAACACATTTTGACATGAAAATTTGTCTCAGTACTCAATGTTTGTTTGGTACGCAATGTACAAGATAGAACTTACTGGTGTTGGCTGCCTGGTGACTCACTATAATACTTCTGATGGGGAAAATCTGTTTGGTACTCATTGTTTTTGGTAATCATCATGTCTTCCAGAACCAATTAATGATGAGTGCTGAGCTACTACTATATTATAATACAGGATACACAAGCTGGATTTCCATTTAGGATAGGCATAAGCAACACTATCCTAAAGGTTGTATTTATTTTAGACAGGTATTTTTTCCCCACCAAAAGCTACAAGCAGAGACTCATGACATTATGACAGCACCAAAGGGAGCTCTTCCTATTCTGGTTTTATTTCAGAGGGGTAGAGGCAGTGGTGGGATTCACATAATTTAACAACTGGTTTTATGCCCTAATGATTTCTTCCAACAACCAGTTCACCAAACTTCTCAGAAAGTTAACAACCGGTTCTTCTGATCAGGTGCGAACTAACTGAATCCCACCACTGGGTAGGGGTTATGTTTTATAGGTGCGAAGGTAATGCACCTATTTTATTTCATTTTCTGCAGAAAACCAGCAGGAATCACATTTTACAATTTGCTGCCTGGCTGTCAAACTTCAGGCACACGTGTGATCTTGGGGGTGGGGGTGGGGAAGCGATAGAATTGAGGCTCTTAGGCTTCAAGGCACCTAATCCCTTTCAAACATTTCTCAATTATACTACTAAGAGGGAAGTCAGTGGTTACACTTGGTATAGCTATTCATCATTCAAATCTACAACAGAGCCAAGCTTAATGCTAAAAGAAAAATAAACAAAGCACATCTACCTTTGGATATGGAAGAGTTATTTTTCTAGGATATTGATTCTCGCCATAATATGAGTATTCCATAACTGGTATTTCAGTATCATTGAACTCTATGTATGCTATGTTCTTGCCATTTGGTGACCACCACAGAGCATATTTTGCTCCAAACATTTCTTCTAAAAAAGAAACCAGATTAAAGGACATTGTTGTTCTGATTGCAAAATTGTACAATGCACTATACAGTGTAGTGCTATCTTTAAAACCATGCCAGTATCTTGATCTACATCCATACCTGTAAAATCATTAATCTGACAGATCATCAGTCAGTTTCGGGGTAACCGAGGAAGAGAAAGCAGAATTACAGAGAAGTAACTATGAAATTGCTGAGAGGGGAAGAAAATCATAGCAGAGAACTATCAGCTAATTTGATGGAAAACTGGTCAAAAGCCAAAATTTAAGAGTTGCCCTAGAATGGTTGGAAAGTTTTGAGGGCAAGAAGTGAACAGTTTTCATTCCTCCCCCCCCCCCCCACACAACACACACCTTCTAGTCCAGGACAACAATGATCTAAAGATGCAAATAACCCAGTATCAAATGATTTCACTGAACTACTTCACAGAAATGAAGAATTGCATGCATCAAGTTAATACTCACAGGGGGAATAAACAGCACAGAAGTGCCTTGGTTGTAATCATACTTTCCAGAGGGCTATAAATGGCAAATATCTCTCTTTCCTACTCAGTGTTTGCGGCTCATGGTTGTGTTACAAGTGCCATAGATAATGCACATATTCATTCTCATGAGCTCAATGAGCAATAACAATATTCTGAATAGCAATCACCGTGAGGTACCTTGTTGATGGAAGTGTAGATCTTATCCTAGTGTCACTAAGGGTTATTTATTTACTTTGAACTTTATTGTCAGATATTCTGGGGAAGGAAGTTAAGGCCATAATTCTTCATCTCTCTCCAATTTCATGTTGAATTGATATGAATTCACTAAATATGTCACATCTTACCTCCATCTTTGCACCCAGATATTGAGGGGTGGGAAGAAGGGGAGAAATGCATTGGTTTTATACATGATCAAAACTTAATTTACACTTTCCAAACCAATATCTAATATGGAACAAAAATATCTTGATACACACACACACACACACACACACATTTTTATGAAAATTTAAAAAAACCAAACGTTAAGCTTTCCTCATGTCTAGGGAGGCCTCTCCATTCCTGGAAACTCTTGGTCCAAGATTAGGCTTGGTCCACGGCCACTAGTTGCTGATCCCTAAAACAGTTACTTTGTTCAGTAATCTAACATGTTAACCAGTGATGGTATTCAGCTGGCTTGGACCGGTTCGGGTGAACTGGTAGCTCTGACGATCAGCTGGCCCCCCCACCTGCCCTCCTTTATTTCCTGCTTTCTAGCTCATTTCTATCAGGCGGCATAGCTGATTTCCCCGCCCTCCAGCTGTTTTATTTACCATTGTTGACTTAGAAGGTAAGCAGCTGAGCTTCTAAATGCTCCATTTTCAGCACTGCACACGGGCACAAAGCCCACATACACACAAAGCATGTGCTCACCGAACCAGTTGTTAAAGTGGCAGCATCCCACCACTGATGTTAATGTTCAAAACACACTGAGTAGAATCAACCTGTGGCCCTACATCAGGGGCGGGTTTCTGCCAATTCTAACCTCTTCTATAGAAGAGATTCCACAAATCTACAGTGCTGTTTAGAACCGGTTCCAGCTCTCTCCCCCCGCCCATCCGCAGATTATCAAGATGAAGAGCAAGAGGAGGAATTCGGGGAGTTGTAGTCCACAAGTCTTAAAGCTGTCAAGTTTGTGGGGTTTTTTCTAAAGGGTTAGGGGTACAAGGGTCTTGTAATTTGACAGCTTTAAGACTTGAACACTTCAATGCCAGAGCCAACATGACTGGACGAGGAATTCTGGGAGTTGAAGTCCACAAGTCTTAAAATGGTCAAGTTTGAACACCCCTGGGGTTTTTTTTCTAAAGGGTTAGGGGTGCAAGGGTCTTGTAACTTGACAGCTTTAAGACTTGCATGCTTCAAATGCCAGAGTTTCTGAGCCAACATTTTGGTTGTTAAGCAACAGCGTTGTTAAGTGAGTTTCACCACATTTTACAAGCTGGCCATGCCCACCCAGTCACATGGCTGCCAAGCTACTCCCACCCGGTCACATGGCCGTCAAGCCACTCCCACTTGGTCACATGGTCAGCAAGCCACTCCCAGAAAGCAGCCCATACCTACAGAAGAGGTTCTAAAAAAATTTGAAACCCACCACTGCCCTATGGTGGCGTGTTTCATTCATACCTTCAATGCTCCCCCATGTCTACAATGGGATTGTCCAGGGAACTTCTTGCTTCAAAAGAGGATACTTTTTTCAAGGAGCCATGAAAAAGAAATCATCTCCCCTCCCCTTCCAAAAACTAGTACAAGGAATTAGTAGAGCTCTTCTATTTTTACTTCAAGTCTGGAGCCATTCCACTGATTTTCCAGCTTTGCAGAATTTAGTCTCATCTCTCTAATACAATTTTGCATTTAGTTCATAACTGCACCTTTTTTTATTATATTCTCCTTGATTGGCATGGTCTTTTAGAAGGAAAACTACAACAAACTTTCTCCTAATAATGCAGATATACAAGATACAAAAGACTCTTAAACTAAGTATAATAAATAATTTTGCAACATCTGATGAAAACCTATTTTGAGATAAAGTATGGGGGTTTTTTGCCATAAAAAGGAAGAATGATATGATGGAAAAATATGAAAAATTGAAGAGACAGGATGTTAAGCAACTGTAGACTTTGTGGAAAATATTAATGCAACAATAAGTTATAAAGAACACATTTTGACTCTTGTTTGGAGGCATTATTGCATCACTTTATTGCTCAACTCTTATCATGCTAAGTCATAACCACTGCTTTTAAAATGCAATTTACCTTCGTAAACCCAGTCAGGAATTCCATTAAATATTTCATTCCAGTAACCATTTGTGGTTATTTGAATAGCAGCTTTTCTGGGATCTTGTTTGAAATAGATATTATTCTGGTAAACATAAACCTAGAAGGAGGGAAAGAATCAATTTCTTTATCTGTAGAAGGTACAAATGATTTACGCAATCCCAAAATACTACAAACACAGCTAAATATGGGACTCACTTCAAAATCATTCCTTACAAACATTTATCTTTGCAGAAGGAAACTGTTCCAATTTTATTTTTCAGGCCACAGAGAAGAATCTCTGGAGAATCATGCAATGAAAAGTAAGGAGGTATAGGCTGGTAACTTGAGTGAAACCTAACAGCCTCCTATGAGATTAGCAATGCTTTGTATGTGTGTTATATATGTTCATGTCCATCCGATAATAATGCATTACTTAATAAGCCTTCGGCTTTCCAAACATGTTAAACTACAGCTCCTATCACCTCAGACATCATGACAAAAAACCTTATCAGGCTTGATAAAGTTGTAGTCCAACACATGCAGAGAGCATGAAATAAGAAATTTCTTAGATGAGGAATGCCTGGCTTAAGTTCTGAATCTGTAGGGAAGACATATTTTACAAGTTAAATTGGTTATATGAATAAAAGGAGATAACCATTTATTATCTCCTGCTCTTATCTACTTTAGAATTCCCCTGGCAGATGTATGCCAAAAATTGGAAAAGCAATGAAATGCCTACAACAAAAGACTGGATCATAAAATTAATTGAACTTGCAGAAATAGTGAAGCTGAACAGTTTGGCCAGAGAAAAAAAATAACAGTGACTTAAAAAAAAAAAGACTGGAACTCTTATATGGGCTTTTGCCGTAAGAATAAAAAAATGAATTGATGACTGTGGGATGAGATGAAACAGCTGGAGAAAAAATTAACATGACAATTACGTCATCCAATGGAGTTGGGGGTCCAATACATTTAAAGTAAAAAGAACTTGATGTGTGTGAAGACCAACACCAGCTAAAGAACTGGCAGCTGCGATTTCACATTTTTGTGTCTATAATAATAAAATAATATTCAATAGGAAGAAGAGTGAAAGGCACATTTTCTTTCAATTTCTTTCTTTCTCATTTCTCTAACACGAACAGTTTTAGTCAAATTTCGTGTTGTGATCAGCTATGATTTCCAGTTATTGAGGTCACACATAGTCACAACTATTTGCAACCCATATGACCTTCTCAAGATGGACTAACCTAAGAACCATGACATAAGAAATTTGATGGAGAGAAGATGGAGAGAAGATGGAGAGAAGATGAAGAGAAGATGGAGAGAAGATGGAGAGAAGATGGAGAGGATCTACAGCAGTGGTTCCCAACATGGGGCCCATGCATCACAAGGGGGCAATTTGATTTTTAATGGGAGAAATTTGAACCTTGTTTAAACCAAGGTAAGGACTAGGCATCTTCCACATGAGTAGAGTTCACTTTTTGAGTAAAGTAAGAATTATATATCATGGGGGGGGGGGGGGGGGGGGGCATCAAAATTTTAGAGATGCTTAGGTGGAGCATGACCAAAAAAAGTTGGGAACCACTGATCTATATCATAGGCAGAAGTCCAGCTTCTGGATTTCTGTATTTGATATGTCTAACTTGACACAAGCAAAAATGTCTCACCATAGAACAAACAATAACAGACCCATGCTGAAGTGCATACTTTATCTTAAATGACAGTTCTAACACACTATCTAGCTCTGTTTACAAATAGTGTTGTTGTCAACATATAAAATTCTTAAGCATACTTGATAACATCAATTAAAAATAAGTGATGGCCGAAGAAACACCAGAGGCACATCAAACTCAACCAGAAGGAACATTATTGTGACGCAGTATTAATTACTGACCAATTTGTGTCCAACAGGTGACCAGGAGATATGTTGAATATTATGCGGTAGCTCGTATTCTTTGACAAAAACGCTACAATGGGGGGGAAAAATCATGGAATGACATAGTGTTTTCTTAATTCACATTTCTAATTAAATTATTCAGTGCTTACGTGAAATTTAGAACCTGTACTTTTAGGACAGTTGATGCATGCTCCCTCAAACATATGTTCATTCTTTATTGGCGAGCTTATCTGTTCACAATATGAACAGCGGCAATGTTAATACTGACTGTTAGCATCTGAACTTTTTGATATCCAAAATACTTTGGGATTATTATCTTATTTAGTAGGAAACCACAAAGGAAAGGAAAGATGCTACAGGGGGCTATAAGAAGCCCACAAGCAAGATATAAGTACAATGACACATTTAGTAGACATTTCCCAATTATGTTGTGGTCCACCGGCAGCCTGTGGAGCTGGCAGCAGAGTCGGACAGTGAGGAAGTTGGGGAGGAACAGGGGCCAGTCCTGAGGGATGAGAAAAGCTCAGAGGCAGAGAGGGGACTAGACAGCAGTGAGGCAAAAGAACTTGGCTTTTGCTTTCTAAGGACGACTGGGTCAGAATAGGTTACTGCTATTGATAACCATACATTTATTTCTTTTATTTATTTAAGAAATTTTATATGAGAGGTTCTCCTGCGCGAGCTGCACTGACTACCAGTGGCCTTCCGGGTGTGCTTCAAGGTGCTTGTCACCATCTTTAAATCGCTCCATGGCTCGAGGCCTAGTTACTTGCGGGACCGTCTCCTGCCACATACCTCCCTCCGACCGATTCGCTCCCACAGGGAGGGCCTACTCAGGGTGCCAACCGCCGGTCAATGCCGGCTAGCGGTGCCCAGGGGTAGGGCCTTCTCTGTGGCAGGGCCAGCCCTCTGGAACGACCTACCCCCCGAACTTCGCACTATCACGGACCTTCCCCTCTTCCGCCGCTCGCTCAAGACATACTTTTTCCAGCAAGCTGGTCTAGCTTAGTTTTTAGATTCTAGCTGTGATATAGCTCTTGCCATAGGAAATGGATGTTGGGTTTTATTAGGGAATTTTAGCACAGGGTTTTAAATTTAATTCTCTTTTAATTATATTATTGTATTTTCTATTATTTATTGGTTTTAATTTTCCTGTGCACCGCCCTGAGTCCATCTCGATGGAGAAAGGCGCGGTATACAAATCGAAATAAATTGAAATTGAAATCTTGGTCTTCTTTGAGCTTGGTTGTTTTCTTGCCGACATTTCATTACTCAAACTAGGTAACATCATCAGTGCAAGTGAAAAGCCCTTACTAAAACCTTTGGTTCATTAGTTCTGAATTCTGACAACAGTGCTAGGTCCAGCCCAATGAAGACTGTTTACAAGTGACCGATAAACAGTTTAAATGGAGTTTAATACAATTGACAGAGAACGAAATGAAGCACTCTAGTAGGTGTTTGGGAATATCACTAGAGATAACAGCTCCGTTTGAAATCTATTTTCTTAAATGACTTAATGGGTCTCAAAAAGAGTGTTGCATAAACTTAAACATTACTAATGTTTCAGTCAACAGGAAAATAAATCTGTCTTACCCTAATATAAGATCAAAAATGTGATAGGATGCTGTATAAGAATACCTCCAAAGCTGAAAAGGTTACAATGGAGAGAGAAAAATCATTATTTTTGCTACATGTAAAACGGTTATCTAATCTTCATAATGCTTTCTCTTGAGATCTTTGTTCCACTCATTAACTCTGTTTTATTAAAGACAATGCAACCCAGTAAGCAATTTTCATAAAAGCTCTGTGAGTATCCACAGTGGTACTGCCTTGGGAGCAGTGATCAATATTTTTCAGTCATGAAGAAGTTTTTCAAAATGTTTTTTACTGATGTCAATACTATTTACATGGATGGACACACAGATAAATATAAATCTAGATATATATAATAGGATCACAATGGATACATGGACACACACACACACTTGCAAGTTGTGTGGCTGCCATGGAGCTTTGTAACTATTTGGAAGGTTTCCCAAATATGGAATATAATAAGATGCTTGTGAGATGAGTGGCAAACTCTGGGAGCGGAATCAAAAGAGGGATCGGCCAAGAATCCCTATGTTACTACACCCAAACCAAGTCCAGCCTCCCTTGAATTACACTGACGTTCATTTAACTCCAAGCAGGTGCTAACCATTAGTTAAGAAAATTCCTGTGCATAATAATAAGCACGATTAGCAGTTAGTCGATTAAATTCTAACTTCTTGTGTGGAATCTGATCATTCATGCCTGACATACTGTACATTCTAATGTTTAATGACCCTGTGGAAGTATCCATGCAATGGTAAAAGAATAAAAGTAAACACATGCACCATCTCTCTCAACACCATGACCATGCCTATTTGAGAGGAAGCAGTGGTGGGATTCAAATTTTTTTACTACTGGTTCTGTGGACATGGTTTGATGAGTGTAGCAGGAGAAGGATACTGTAAAATCTCCATTCCCACCCCACTCCAGGGGAAGGATACTGTAAAATCCCCATTTCCTCCCAATCAGCTGGGACTCAAGAGGCAAAGAATAGATGAGGGCAGGGCCAGTCAGAGGTGGTATTTACCAGTTCTCCGAACTACTCAAAATTTCTGCTATTGGTTGTCCAGAACTGGTCAGAACCTGCTGAATACTTGTGTTTTGAAGAGAAAATAAATCCAAGTGCAATCAGAAATCTGATTTATTGACATGAAAAAAAGAAGTGTTCTTTATATCTTCTCTGTTAATATGGCATGAATGTGGACTGATCATGTAGGGATAGGGCACTGGAAGAAATGTTTTGCCCATGTTTGTACATGAATGTTTCTATTTTGTACCTTTCTTTCTGCCCTTTAGCCAAGCTGAATGTATTAATTTTAAAAAAAATATTAATTAATTAATTTTTATGCTGTTCATCGCATTATCCAGAGTAAATTCTTGCACAAAGCTAATGCACCTTCTGGGTGACACATCATTTGAGTTTAATTTCTACAGTGGCTGCTCTCTGGGTGTATAACCTGCAAGGGGACCAAAGAATAAGACCAGGTTTCTAATAAAATTAATTCATTTTCTTAGCAAACCAGTGACTGACCCATTCAGCCCATTTCTTAAGAGGTTATCTACATGGAGCCCTCAGGCCTTAGGAAATGTCCTCACGATTAGAAGTCAGTGCACAAGAGCTGTCTGGCAGGGATGAAGGGCTGATTGTTTGTCCAAAGCAAAATATGATTGTTATTTTACAGTAATTATTTACTGCCAACTGTACTTTGCAGTAATGATTGTTTTACTATGGAGGCTAAGACTGGAAGGATAATGAAGGAATAAACTAAGGCCTTGCTTCAACTTCCTTTCCCAAAGAATCCCTTCAATTAATTTTCGCTAATGCCCTGAACGTTTACCAATCCAACTTTTAAAAAATATTACCTTAGAATAGTTGCTTTCCAATAGTATAAATTTCTGATCTCCAGACATTGCATAATTTGTGGAATTCACTTCTTTCTGGAAGATTAAAGCATCAAATAGTAGCCAACACGTAACCATCACTTAGATAAATTAACTCATAATTTTGAAACAGCGGCCATACATACAACGGTGCTATTGGTCAAGATAGTGGTCGACTGCCCTGATTCAACATTGTGAAGGATGACATTATCTTTAGACTGATGAAGATATTCATTTCCTTCAATGGAAAGAGAAACAGGATGGTTCAATAGGTTTCATGGAAATGCTACCCTGTTTTCCTGAAAATAAGACACCGCCCCAGATAATAAGCCCTAGCGAGCTTTTGAGCACATGCACTAAAATAAGCCCTCCCCTGAAAATAAGCTCTCTTCAAAAATATTTAAGCGCATGCATAACCGGTCCCTTGCTATGCAAACAACAAGAGGTGAGGAGGCGAGGGCAGAGGGGGGGGGGGAATGGGAAGGGGGAACATGCCCCATGCACCCCACCTGCCCTTATCTAACAGCCGCTTCCGCAACCCTAGGCATCGTGCCCCTTTTGTCACGCCAATGGCCACCGCAAAAAGAGTGGCAGACTCAGTGACACACCTCAATGCTCCAGCAGTGCAACACAGCAGCAACCAGGAGGTGACCATGCTCGCCACCTCATGAACCTCAAAAATAATAAGACCTCTCCGAAAATAAGGCCAAGCGCTTATTTCGGGGGACAAAGGAAAATAAGACCCTGTCTTATTTTGGGGGAAACACGGTATCTTGTTGCATTTCTCAGGCAATCATGCATTTAATTGCTTACTTCAAAACCACAGGCAAGAAATTTTCATGTAAGTAAATAAAGGAGCTACGGGAGGAAAGGTAAAGGCTCCCCCCTCCTAACGGAACCTTCCAGCGGAAGGTTCCGTTAGGAGGGGGGAGATTCAAGTCGTTCCGACAGAGGGCATTTCCATCCAGAAGGTCGTGGGGAGAGGCAGGTCCGAGGGGAGACAAGTGTCATCCTCCCGGTTGGGGACACGAGGCCGTTAGCTACAGACGGTCAAGTGCCTCAACCCCTGCAGGCTAGGTGGCCAGGGTGTACAGAGCCAGGGCCTGCGGCTGATGTTCTGCAACGCCAGGTCCGTTGCCAACAAAGCCCCCCTCATTCACAACCTCGTGTCGGAGGGGGAGCCGGACCTGGTGGGAATTGCAGAGACCTGGTTGGGCCACGAGGGTGGACTCCCCCTCGTTGAAATGTGCCCGCCAGGTTACCACGCTTTTCATCAGCCTCGGGCCCTGGGTAGGGGTGGTGGGGTAGCGGTCATTGTAAAGGAAGGTCTTGAGCCGAGAGAGACCATTGTGCCACAGACTACCGGTTGTGAGTCCCTTTGTGTGAAGTGGGGCCTAGGGAGGCAGTTGGGCTTGCTGGTTGTATACCTGGCTCCCCGCTATGTAGCAGCAGCCCTGCCCGAGCTCCTCGAGGTGATCGCTACGGTGGCAGTGGAGACCCCCAGACTTTTAGTCATGGGGGACTTTAATCTGCCATCGTTGGGCGAATCATCCGAGGTAGCTCGGGAGTTCATGGCTTCCATGACGGCCATGGACCTGACCCAACTAATTCAAGGCCCCACTCACGAGGGTGGACATACACCGGATCTCATCTTCGTCTCAGGCCAATGGACGAGTGATCTGGGTATAGGGGACATAGTCATTACACCCTTGTCATGGACAGACCACTCACTTCTCCGGCTCGACTTTCCGACCGCTGCTCCCCTCCGCGGGGAGGCGGGACCTGAGTTACCAATCTGGTTCCGCCCCAGGCGCCTGATGGACCCGGATGGGTTCCAAACGGCGCTTGGGCCAGTTCCTGTACCCCTGACCCGCGCCCCGATGGAGGACCTCGTGGCCGCATGGAATAGTGCGACCACGGGAGCCTTGGATCGGGTCGCGCCCTTGCGGCCTCTCTTGCGGCGGCGGAACACCCTGGCTCCTTGGTTTACCGAGGAGCTGGGGGTGATGAAACGCCGCAAGAGATGCCTAGAGAGTAGATGGAGGTCTTCTCGTTCTGAATCTGACCGGACACAGGTAAGAGCCCATTTACGGACTTACATTGTGGCGCTGAGAGTAGCCAAACGTCATCATTGCGCTACTCTCATAGCATCCGCAGAAAACCGCCCTGCCGCCCTGTTTAGGGTGACCCGCTCCCTCCTTCAACAGAGGGTGCGGGAAGCCCCGCTACAGGGTAGAGCAGAGGAATTTGTGACTTTTCTGCAGGAGAAAATCGCTCAGATACAGAACGAGTTACCCCCCATTCATGGCCCAGTGGGATGCCACGAGAGAGATCTTGTTTGGGAGGAATTTGACTCCGTCACTTCCGAGGATATGGACAGGTTACGTGGGCGACTGCGAGCCACCACATGTTTATTGGACCCGTGTCCCTCCTGGCTTGTACTGGCATCCTGGGAGGTGACACGAGGCTGGCTCCAGGAGGTGGCCAACGCTTCCTTGAGTGAGGGTGCCTTGCCTGCTCCCCTAAAAGAAGCGATGGTGAGGCCCCTCCTTAAGAAGCCCTCCTTGGATCCAGCTACTTTGAACAACTACCGTCCCGTCTCCAACCTTCCCTTTTTGGCGAAGGTTGTCGAGAGTGTGGTGGCACAACAGTTTCCCCGTCACCTGGAGGAAGTAGACTATCTAGATCCGCGCCAGTCCGGCTTCCGGCCCGGGCATAGCACCGAGACGGTATTGGTCGCGTTGGTTGATGATCTCTGGAGGGCCAGAGATGGGGGTTGTTCCTCCATCCTGGTCCTATTAGACCTCTCGGCGGCTTTCGATACCATCGACCATGGTATCCTATTGCATCGGCTGGGGGGGTTGGGGGTGGGAGGCACCGTTTTACGGTGGTTCTCCTCCTACCTCTCTGGCCGATCGCAATTTGTGTTGACAGGGGGGCAGAGGTCGACCGCGAGACCCCTCACATGTGGGGTGCCTCAGGGGTCGGTCCTCTCGCCCCTCCTGTTCAACACATACATGAAGCCGCTGGGTGAGATCATCCGTGGTTTTGGGGTAGAATACCATCTGTACGCTGACGACATCCAGCTGTACATTTCTACCCCAAACCACCCCAACGATGCCGTAGCGGTGATGTGCCAGTGCCTGGAAGCTGTACGGATCTGGATGGGAAGTAACGGACTCAAGCTCAACCCGACCAAGACCGAGTGGCTGTGGTTTCCGGCTGCCCGATTCAACCAGCTTACTCCATCGCTGGCCATAGGGGGCGAACATCTTGCCCCTGTGGATGGGGCGCGCAATTTGGGTGTCCTCCTGGATGCCCGGCTGTCCATGGAAGATCAAGTGACAGCCGTGGCCAGGAGGGCGTTTTACCAGGTTCGCCTGGTTCGCCAATTGCGCCCCCTATTGGATCGGGACGCCCTTCGCACAGTCACTCATGCTCTCGTGACATCCCGACTGGACTATTGTAACTCTCTCTACATGGGGCTGCCCCTGAGGTGCACCCGGAGGCTTCAGCTAGTCCAGAATGCAGCCGCGCGAGCAATTATGGGGACCGCAAGGTCTGCCCATGTAACACCGCTCTTGCGCGAGCTGCACTGGCTGCCTGTCGTCTTCCGGGTGCGCTTCAAGGTGCTAATCATCATCTTTAAAGCGCTCCATGGCTCGGGACCTAGCTATCTGCAGGATCGGATCCTGCCTCATACATCCTCACGGCCGATTCGCTCCCACAGAGAGGGGCTTCTCCGGGTGCCGTCCACTAGACTGTGTCAGCGGGCGACACCCAGGGGAAGGGCGCTCTCTGTGGCGGGCCCGGCCCTCTGGAACGACCTTCCCCCCGACATCAGGACAACTACGGACCTCCGCTCCTTCCGTCTTAAATTAAAAACTTACTTTTTCCGTCTGGCCGGCCTGGGATAGCCTCCTTGCCTTGGGATTTTATAGAATAGGTTTTTAGTTTAATCGGGATTTTAGCACAGGGTTTATTTAATTGGTTCTTAAATTTTGTTGGTATATTTATTGTTGTTTGTTATTTATTGCTTTTATGCTACCTGTGCACCGCCCCGAGTCCCCATGGGGAGAGGGGGCGGTCTAGAAATAATAATAATTAAAAAAATAATAATAAAAAAATGGTGCCTTGATCTTGTAATTCTGAATAGGCAAAAATGACATCAAAGTTGAGAAAAATCATATATATGCAGAGTTTTTTTTTTTTTAATCTCAAATATTCTTGGTAGAGATGAGAAATAAAATAAATTGATTGAACTTACAATTGAAAGTAAATTTTGCATTTTTGCTGTAATAACTAAACTTTTAAAATTTGACTCATATCCCACTTTTCTACTAGGGCAAGTATTTGTTTATTATTATTATTAATGCTTCTGCAACATTTTACACTGTAATTCTTGTTTAAAACATACATACATACATACATACATTCTACACAAAAATGCATATACTCATGAAAACAATGTATACATTTTATACTGGGATTTTTAAAAACTAAAAACGGAATATTCATCTAAATTGCAAGTCTATCACAATACGTACCCAAATGCTTAAAACCAAAGCTCGTATCTGATAATTGAACGTCATGCGTTCACAAAAATAAAACAGAACATAAATTGGCACATCGCCCCTATTTTTGTCTCCTATAATGTAACTGCTTTAAAATAAAAATAAGCCAGGAAAAAATAATTCCTTAGTATCAGCCAATTTGCCTGCACCAAAACAAAACAAAATAAAATCATGCAAATGATGTTGTTTATCACTTTAAAAGCCCCAGAGATTATGAAATACCAAATTAGGAATTTAGTTTTTAAACTAATTATTTAGGTTCTGACCAAGTCTAGAAACTCTGTGGTTTCAAATAAAATACTCCAGGGAATGGCAGATTAAGCAGTTCTGGGCACTTGTCATATTTCTTAGCTTACATTTACAAATTACATTTGTGCAAGAAACGTGATTATCTAGAGAAGCAAAATCAACATCACTATCATCTTCTTATCACTGTTTGTCACAAGGAACCTTTAGGTTTTATACATAATGTTGCAATGGTTTTCTCTACCTTGGAAGCAAATCATACAGATCTTGAGTCCTCAGTGATCCTTGAATATCACTGCTGATTATCTCAAATCTTCCAATTCTCTGCTCATTTTAAATAGGCTTATTAAGTTAGCCAATTGTTTGAGATACCATGCACCCTGTCCCTGCACTGTCTCTGGACTACTGAGGGTAATAAATCACAATTGAAACCCAAACAATCCCATAAAAAACAACAACCAACCATTACCCTCAAATTTAGCAGATTAAAAAAAGCCTTCCGTGTTCCATCACTGTCCCACATTATCCCATAATTCCAAATTAATTTCACGTACCTGAAACCCAGTAAGGAGAAAAGGTTTTGTAATTAAAATCTCCATCCAAGTACTCATCCAGTGTAAGTGGCCTGGGATTATTTCGTTTGTGTTTATCTTCAGGAACAAGACAGAGGTGACAGTTTAGCAACAGTTCACACACAATAGAGAGAAATTGCACCTAGAATGCTATAGTTTTCTTTTTTTGAATAGGGGGCAATTTTAGGTTCATGGAGATTATAGTTCAAAAGAAATCAAATAGGAAAAGTATGTCAGATCGCAATGATGCAAGATGTGCCATCCTCAACTCATTTGAAAAATAAGCCCGGTTATTTGAGGACCACTTATCATTGGTTGGTTTTGGCCAGTAAGATTGGGCAGAATGTGTGTGCTCCAGCTTGCCGTAATTATTTTATCAGAACCATGAATGGAAGCATGAATCCTCTGTTGTTATACCTTCCCTATGGAATAGCTTTCTGCCAGAGATCCACTTGGATTTATCTTCATAAATCTTTGGAAAGTTGAGTGATCCCCTTCTTGGTACAATATGTTCTGTTCTGAATGTCCATGATCTCTTTCTTAAATTTTATAGTTTTCTTATTTTTAAGGGGTAAGACACCCAGAGAAGTTTGAAGTCAGGCAGGCTTTAAATTATTTCTGGAATGCTATTTCTGTAAGTTGAGTAATGATGAATACTTAGTGTTAGAAAATGCATTTCCAACATTTGGGAAAGATCATTTTTTAGCACGTGAATGGCAATGACTCAAGGATAATAGTATGAAATTTTTACAATGTGCATGCCACTAGCAAGATGAAACTTTGGCTCGGGTATTTCAAATAGTGGAGAAATGCACGTTGTGGAGATCAGCAAAGGTACTCTGAGACTCACAGATGTGTTAACATCAGCACCCAATAGATTCCAGGTGTTCAAAATATTATGGGAAAACCATGACATTGTTTTGGCACGTGTGAGTATTAGAAAGCCAAAGGAATTCCATTTTTGTTTTTCTTTGTGGAATACATTTGCTATACTGTAAATATACATATAAGAAGAATGAGGAAAGTCATTAATGAACAGTACGATTGAATAGCCAGAAATCCAGGACTTGCAAATCTTGTAGTTTTGCCATGATTGTCCTTGGTTTACTCAATCACAATTGTATGGTATACATTGTTGTATTTAACTGATACAATTATGGCACATAGCAGTGATGGCAAACCTTTTTGGCACCAAGTGCCCAAACCAAAACACTTGTGTGCGTGTGCACACTTACACGCCAGAACCCCAGAAACCTGAAGACCAGATGGTCTTTGGGTTTCCGGGGCTCTGGCACACATGAAGATCAGCTGGCTGGCATGCGTGCATGCACTGCAAACCAGAAGAGCAGCTGGCAATGGCGTGCGTGCCCACAGAGAGGGCTCTGCGTGCCACCTCTGGCATATGTGCCATAGGTTCACCATTATGGACATATAGCTATGATTTGGGGTCCTTGTTTTCACTTCTTTGCAAAAACCATGAGTCATTTTCATAAAGAAGCAAACTCTTGTTAGGGTTGGGGAGTGGGAGGGGAGGATAAACATTGGACCGTGACCCTCTAACCTAGTTTCAGAAAGATGTCTGTTTAATTTGAAATTAACCAGACTAAATACTAAAGCAGTAATCCATCAAGAACACTAAGAAACTGTCCATTAAGAAACAGATTCTAGGGCACAGATTCTGAAATTCTTACTATTTCCTGCAATAAATCATGCAATTTGGTACATCAGCCATTTCACTAGGAGCTCTGGAAGGAAAACAGTCATAAATTAGACTCACATTCTCTTTCAATGGTCATGTGAGTCAGTCTTTTAAAAAAAAATATAATCACAGGGTCACTTGCTAATACATGTTATTACCCTTAAGCTCTGAATAATTTATTGACCTGCATAAATTCCTGTTTTATGCTTATTTGTGAGATTTTCTGTTCCTTGCCCCTCATGTGACAGATGATTCAGATAGCTTAGGGAATTCATCATGTTCACAAAAAAGCAAATAGACCAGTGGTTCGGAAAACAAAACATAAAGGGACTGTGTACAGTTTGATGCAATCCAGGGGTGCATCCCACAAAGCTGGCCACACCTACAGAAGAGGTTCTAAAAAATTTTGAAACCCACCACTGATGCAACCGTACCATATATGGATGGTGCACACGTACACACAGACACATCCATCATGCTATTCCTTTTCAGTAAGCAATACGATGCAGAGCTTGGAGAAGCAATAAGAAAAATAGCCAGCCAAAGAAATTAAAGGCATGCTATAAGAAAAAGAATGGGAAATATAGTTTAAACCACCTTCTCTGTGGTGGGCCCTACCCTCTGGAACGGCCTACCTCCCTATCTCCATACCATCTCAGACCTCCGCTTGTTCCGCCGGCACTTAAAAACTTACTATTTTCATCTGGCCGGCCTAGCATGAGCTACTCCGCACCCTATTGTTTTATAACAAATCAAAGTTTTAATTTATAGGTTTTAAATTTAAATTTATTTTAAGCAGGGTATTGATTTAATTTAGTTATTATTTAGTAATATTTTATATTTATGTATATTTATCTTAAACCCCTGTTCGCCGCCCCGAGTCCCTTGTAGTGAGATGGGTGCGGGTTACAAATGTGAATAATAAATAAATAAATAAATAAACTATTTTGCACCAATACGTTTCATAATGTGTACTTCTCCAGTCTTTTCTATCCTTGCAAACTCTCGGTGATTTCCCCCACCTCCATACAAGGTTTCGCACACTGTTGTTTGTTTTTAAACGTCTCACCTTTCTATTTTTTAAGACCTCATCACCTCTCAACCATGACTTCTTGTTGTCCTCTTCCTCTCAATCCATTCATTCTTCCTTCCCATATTTGTTTTATAATTTGATCAAATTAAAAAAACAAATATGAACAATTTTGTTTTATTTATTTCCTTTTTTTATCGTGGTACACAACAAAAACACGACAGTTTTAGTTAAAACTAAAATCTTACGGCATTTCCGGATCCCTACCTAAGTGGATAGCTGTGTTCCTAACAAACAGGCAACAAAGAGTCAAAATAGGGAGAGCCCTATCAAACCCTGCACCAGTTATCAGTGGTGTCCCCCAAGGCAGCGTCTTAGGACCCACGCTCTCTATACTTTACATAAGTGACCTTTGTGATCATCTCAAAAACAGCTCCATTCTCTTCACTGGTGACGTAAAATTATTCAACAGCACCAACAATGCTGTTGCCCTTCACAATGACCTTGACTATGTGTCTGAATGGTCAAACAATTGGCAACTCCAAATCTCAACCAACAAGTGCTCTGTCTTACACATTGGCAAAAAAAAAATCAGAACACCAAATAGAAGCAGGGCGGATATGGCCTCGTAGATGATCCCCCACTCTATCAAGGACCTTGGAGTACTCCTTTGAGCTCTCAGTGTAGCAGCATTAAGACAAAAAGGCATTAAGATTTGTTAACCTAAACTTGCGAAGCTTCTTCTCCAGTAATATATTGTGCTGCAAACTAGAGCATACAAACATTTGCTAGTCTCGTCTGAATCCGCACTGTATATTGGACAATAACACAATTGAGCGAGTCCAGAGGTATTTCACGAGAAGAGTACTCCACTCCTCTGCTCACAACAAACCAGGCTTGGAATTTTGGGCTTGGACAACCTAGAACTACGCTGCCATCCTAAGTGTAGTACACAAAATTATCTGCTACAACGTCCTACCTGTCAATGACTTCTTCAGTTTCAACCTCGATAATATATGAGCAAATAATAGATACAAACTCAAGGTAAACCTCTCCAAACTCAATTGCAGGAAATACAACTTCAGCAACAGTGGTCAATGCCTGGAATGCACTACCTGACTCTGTAGTTACATCCTCAAACCACCATAGATTTAACCTTAAACTGTCTACTGTTGATGTC
Organism: Rhabdophis nuchalis; assembly: GCA_039707465.1. Classification (NCBI taxonomy): domain Eukaryota; kingdom Metazoa; phylum Chordata; class Lepidosauria; order Squamata; family Natricidae; genus Rhabdophis; species Rhabdophis nuchalis. Next base: position 179,470,492 of record CM077643.1, read on the forward strand.
ACCCCATTCCTAAGAGGTCCATAAAGGGAGCATGCATAAGCGCACCAGCGTGCCTAACGTCCCTATCTTGTTATCCCCATTTATTCGTACCCATTTCCTGTGTTCTTATTCATGTTTATTCCTATTCCTGTTATCTTTTACATGATTGACAAACTAAATAAATAAAACTTTGTTTTATAATTTTAAAACAAATTTGTTTTAATATAAAAAATAACAAACCTGAACAACAATCAAATTATAAAGCAAATGTATTCAAACAAAAACAAATATGAGAACCAATCAAATATGACTAATCACCTCGAATGTATTCAAAGAAAAATATATATGATCAAGCACCTGAACGTATCTCTATTGTTCTAAGTGCTCCTGAATTTATTCATATTCATTCATGCACCACCAATTTATTCTTGGCGCTGCTTTTTCTTATTTTACACACACATTTCTTCAATTTCCCATTTTCATGGCCTTTAACTTACTTTTGTTTCTCCTAGCAAATGTGATTCTCACTTCTATATAAAAAGGTAGTACGTTATTATGCATAGCTAATTTTGCTTCTTTTGAAAAGGATTCAGTTCTTGAAACAAACCATAAACTAACTTTCTGTCAGCATTTATCTATCCTAAAGTATTCCTATTCCTTTCCCTATCTTTATTCACCCAACAGTTTGGCATGCTGCAATATTATTCTTTTCACTAATTTCCAAGGTAGCTTTCACATCCTTCTTTTCTATATCCACTTCCCATTCGTTTTATTGGAAAAATTATCTTCTCCTATGCATTTGTTATACAGAATTCCTATGGCATCTCATGACTGTGCACTGACACTCCCTGTAGATCAGAGGCAAAGCATCCCTGCGGCCGATACGCTCCCACAGAGAGGGGCTTCTCTGGGTGCCATCCACTAGGCTATGCCAGCGGGCGACGCCCAGGGGAAGGGCTTTCTCTGTGGCAGGCCCAACCCTCTGGAACGACCTACCCCCCGAAATTAGAACAACTACGGACCTCCGCTCCTTCCGTCAAAAACTAAAAACTAAATTTTTTTCTGCCTGGCCGGCTTGGGGTAACTGAATTGCTCTATTAGGGTTTTTTAGGGGTCTAATTTTAGTTGGTCTGGGATTTTAGCGCAGGGTTAGTCTCTACCTTTTAGGATGTTAGGGAATTTTAGTGTGTAACTTGGGGATTTTAGCGCAGGGACATTTCTAATTTAATTCGTTTTTATCTATTGTATTTATTGTATGTATTCTTTTTATAGTATTTTAAATTTTTCCCTGTGCACCGCTCCGAGTCCCCTTGGGGAGAGGACGCGGTATATAAAATAAATTTATTATTATTATTATTATTATTATTATTATTATTATTATTATTATTATTATTATTATTTATTAAGTTTAATTCATTTTAAATTGTATTTATGCTTCTGTTTTTATATATGTATTTTTAGATCCCCTGTGCACCGCCTCGAGTCCCTTCGGGGAGAGAGAGCGGTCCATAAATTAAAAGTAAAATTAAAATAATAATAATAATAACAACAACAACAACAGTTGTTGTTGTTGTTGTTGTTGTTGTTATTATTATTATTATTATTATTATTATTATTATTATTATTATTATTATTATTATTATTATTATTATTATTATTATTATTATTATTATTATTATTGCAGAATGAACAGGTGATTTCTCCCAGGGTTTTGTGGAGCTCTCTTCCCCTGCTCTCATTTCTCCCTGAAAAAGTACAATTCAAATGTAAGAGGCATTGAACATGGGCAAATTCCACTTGCGTTTGTACTGCCGTATGCTGCAAATCTGCAAAAGGTTTGGAGTGGTGAAGCTCATTAGATCCTTGATTAATATCCTGCCTTTATAGATCATGGAGCAATTGAGACTGCCAACAGCTATTATAAATCAGGATATTCCAGGAGGGATACGGTTTTTTAAAAAGCCAAGGTGGCAACCATGATTACACAATCAAAACCCTGTCTCTCTCTCTCCCCCCCCCCCCACTTTTTAAAACATGTATCGCCTGTGTGTGATGATTGTAAAAAGGGTAGGCCTCTATTGTGTGGCTGCATCTTGACTTTGTCACCCCACACTCTGGGGGGCACGTGTTACTGGTGCTTGTTTTATCTATATTTTTTTACTCTGAATGCATATTATTCTCTTTTGGAATTAAATTAGGGCTTCTTTCCAAACATAACGTAAGATTAGCTTATGGTATCCATAATTCCACTTAATATAGATCTTAACTTCTATAGCCTCTTTTAACTATTAGCTCCTTCACACCTTTCTGGTTTGATGACTGTTGCCCTTTGCGATACGAAAACATCTTTATTTTAACAGGTGTGTGAAGCATATCTATGTTTTATAAATGGCAATGCTTTGGATTCTTCCCCCTGAAATAAATAACTATTAGTTACTATAGAATAAACATGTCGCTTCCACTGTTGACACAGCTCCTCACCCACACTAATGCAGAAGAAAACTGTCAAGACAAATAAACACAAAAGAGAATAGAGGTACACTATCATATCAAAACAGATGGGCTGCACCTTATAAGAACTGGGAAGAATATATTTGGAAAATGGGTGGCTCAACTTATCAAAGGGGCATTAAATTAAAATTGAGGGTGGAAGGTGACCAATTTTAGGAACATTAGGACCTAATTCCAAGCAAAAAAAACCTACACAACCAATCAAACCAGGAGGTAGGGAGTGAATGGAAGGGAAAAAAAATTCAGATGCAAAGTAGGGGATATAGGAAAGTATACCCAAGGTCAGCCATAAAGGACTCATATGTGTATACACAAACACTCAAAGTAGTGTTCGCCGCCCTGGGTCCTTTTGTAGGAGATAGGTGCGGGATATAAATCAAATAAAACTTAAAAAAACTAAAAATCAAATAAAACTAAAAAAACTAAAGTACACAACATACCTCCCTTCGACCTGTCTGCTCCCACAGGGAGGGCCTCCTCAGGGTGCCGTCTGCTGGACAATGCCGGCTGGCGACTCCCAGGGGGAGAGCCTTCTCTGTGGCAGCCCCCGCCCTCTAGAATGACCTGCCCCCCGACCTTCGTACCATCACAGATCTGCGCCTCTTCCGTCGGGCACTAAAAACGCACTTATTTCATGCGGCCGGCCTGGTATAGTCTTAAATGTGATTTTAATAGGGTTTTTAATCATAACCTTTAGCACGGGTTCTAAATTTAATTTACTTTTAATCTATTTTCAATATTTATTGTATTTTCTTATGTTTTTATTATTCCCTGTGCACTGCCCTGAGTCCCGTCAGGGAGATAGGGCGGTATATAAATATAATAAACTTAACTTAACTTAGGGAAAAAACATGATGGATTTGAAGTACTACTACACGGGAGCAGATATGATATAATTGACATTACTGAAATTTGGTGGGATGAAACCCATGACTGGAATGTACTGATAGATGTACTGTTCAAAACAAATAGATCTAACAGAAGAGGAGGTAGAGTTGCATTATATATAAGGCAGGGATGTCCAAACTTGGGAACTTTAAGACTTGTGGACTTCAATTCCCAGAATTCTGGGAGTTGAAGTCCACAAGTCTTAAAGTTCCCAAGTTTGGACATCCCTGATGTAAGGGATCACTTCCTTTCTGCAAAAATGCACAAAACTAAGGATGAACGCCTCCTGAAATGCATATGGGTCAACATAAAAAGGAAAAAAGAATGATATTTTGATAGGTGTATACTACGGTGCTGGTTATCATCTTTAAAGCACTCCATGGCTCGGGACCTAGCTACCTGCGGGATCGGATCCTGCCTCACACATCCTCACGGCCGATTCGCTCCCACAGAGAGGGACTTCTCCGGGTGCCGTCCACTAGACTTTGTCAGCGGGCGCCGCCCAGGGGAAGGGCTCTCTCTGTGGCGGGCCCGGCCCTCTGGAACGACCTTCCCCCCGATATTAGAACGACCACGGACCTCCGCTCCTTCCGCCTGAAACTAAAGACACATCTTTTCCGCCTGGCCGGCCTAGGGTAGTCTCTCTCTCTATGGGTTTTTTAATTGTTTATTTATATTGAGTGGGGATTTTTAGTTAATGGGATTTTAGCACAGGTGTTTGTTTAATCTGTTTTAAATTGTATGTATTTTTGTATATTTATGGTTTTTATTCTCCCTGTGCACCGCCCCGAGTCCCTGTGGGGAGAGGGAGCGGTTAATAAATTCAGTTTTATTATTATTATTATTATTATACGGGCTACTCAACCAAGCAGAAGAAATATTTTGCTAAACAGTTAACAAGTGTGTGTAGGAAAGACAGCACAGTAGTAATGGGGGGCTTTAACTACCCTGACATCAACTGAGAGACAAACTATGCATCAAGTGGGAAATTGAACAAATTCCTGACCAACCTAGCTGACAACTTTGTCATCCAAAAGGTAAGAGGAGAGAACTAGAGGGACAGCTACAATGGACCTAATTCTTACTAACAGAGAAGAAGAGAAAAAGGGGATCGAAATTGCAGGAACTTTGGGGTAGGGGCAGAGTGTTCATGTCATATTACAATTCAATATAATGCAGATACAAGCATATTGATGCTTGTCAATATAAGACACATAGAACATAATCAAACCAGTGTCTTAAACTTTAAAAGAGCTGATTTTAATAATCTCAGAGAGCTTGGGAAAGATCCCATGGATGAAAATCTTAAAGGGGAAAAACAACTCAAAAAGCTTGAGAAACTCTGAAAAATATGATTATAAAAGCCCAGTCCAGGTCAATACCACTGAAAAGAAAAACAAAAAAAATCAGAAATCAGCATGGTTACACAAAGACTCCCTGACAAACTGAACAAGAAGACAGATACTCACAAAAAAATGGAAAGAGGGACACAAAACTGAGGCAGAATACCTACAAATAGCCTGGACCTGCAAAGAAAAGCTAAGGCTCAGAACAAAGTAAGACTTGCAACAAATGTGAAAAATAATGAAAAAAATGTTTATTTCAACAGCTAAAAAACAAAAAAAGTCAAGGAAATAAACAGTCAACTAATGGGAGAAGATGCCAAGGATAGGCACTGGAGAGAACTGCTTAATTTATTTTTTGCATCTGTCTTCACCCAAAAAGAAAACACAAATCAACTTATCAAAAATAAAACTGTAAAAGAAAGACTAAGAATACAGCAAGAAAAAGATAAGGGAACACCTGTCTTGTCTCGATGGATTCCAATCAGAGGTCAAGAGATATGATTTTGGAACCATTGAACCATATTTTTCAAAGTTCTTTTGAACACCAAGGAACTCCCTGAATACTGGAAAAAAACCAATGTGGTCCCCATCTTCAAAATAAAGTGGGGGGGGGAAACAGATCCAGGAAATTACAGACCAATCAGCCTGTCATCAATATCTAGAAAGATAATCAATCAACAAATCTGCAAACACCTAGAAGCAAGCAACGTTATAACCAAAAACAGATTATGCCAAACAAATCTTATTTTGTTTTTTGACAAAGTTACTAAATTAGTGGAGCAGCAAAATACTGTGGACATAGCATACTTGAATTTCAGTAAAGCATTTGACAAAGTAGACCATAATGTACTTCTTGGCAAGCTAGAAAAATGTGGGACAGACAGCACCAACACAAGATGGATTTGTAATTGGCTGACCAAATCATACTCAACATGTAGTCCTTAATGGAACTACATCTACATGGAAGGACGTAAGCAGTGGGATAACCCAAGTTTCCATTTTAGGTCCAATACTCTTCAATATCTTACTAAATGATCTAGGTGAAGGAATAGAAGGGGAACACATCAAACTTTCAGGTGATACTAAACTGGCAGAAATAGCCAACACTCCAGAAGATAGGCGTATGGTATAAATAGATCTCAACAGACTTGAAAACTGGGCCCTATCTAACAAAATAAAATTCAATTTAGAGAAAGGTAAGGTTTTACATTTAGGCAAAAAAAACCCCAAATATACAGGTATAAAATAGCTCAACGATAGCAATTGTGAGGGATTTTGGAGTCCTACTGGACAGTCACTTAAATATGAGCCAACAGTGTGCTACAGCAGCCAAAAAAGCCATGCCACTTTAGGCTACATTAGTAGAGACACAGAATCAAGGTCATGTGAAGTACAGTGGTACCTCGGTTCACGAACTTAATTCGTGAAATGACTCTGGTCGCGAACCGAATTGGTCGTGAACCGAGGCACAATTTCCCATAGGGTTCAATGTAAATCCGGTTAATCCATTCTGACCTTGTTTTTTGGTCGTTATTCTTGAACTGACTCTGTTCGCGAACCGAATTGGTCGTGAACAGAGGCACAGTTTCCCATAGGGTTTAATGTAAATCCGGTTAATCCGTTCTGACCTTGTTTTTAAAATGTCCGCGGCTCCGGTTCGTGAAGCGAAACGGAGTTCGTGAACCCGAGCATTTTTACGAACTTTTCTGTTCGTGAAGCGAGGCGGAGTTCGTGAAGCGAGGCAGAGTTCGTGAAGCGGAGCATATTTTTACGAACTTTTCCGTTCGTGAACCGAAACGGTGTTCGTGAACCGGAGCACATTTTTTGGAAAATTTCTGTTCGTAAACCGAATTGGTCGTGAACAGAGGCGTTCGTGAACCGAGGTACCACTGTATTAGTACTGCTTTATAAAACCTTGGGAAAACCACATTTGGGATATTGTATCCTGTTTCGTTTACCACAATATAAATAAAGATGATGAGAAGAGCAACAAAGATTATTATGGATCTGGAAGCTAAAACATATGAAGAACAGTTGCAGGAATTGGGTATGTCAAGTCTAGTGAAAAGAAGGACCAGGGAAGACATGATAGCAGTGTTTCAATATTTGAAGGACCGCCACAAAGAAGAGGGGGTCAACCTATTTTCCAAAACACCAGAGGCAAGACAAGAAACAATGTATGGAAACTAATCAAGGACAGAAGCAACCTAGAACTAAGGAGAAATTTCCTAACTTAGTTTTTCTTTTTACTAGACTAGACATATCCAATAAACCAGTGGAATGGTTTGCCTTCAGAAGTTGTGGGTGCTCCAACACAGGAGGTTTTAAAGAAAAGACTAGACAGCCATTTGTCTGAAGTGGTATAGCAGTGATGGCTAACCTTTTTTGGCTCGCGTGCCAAAAGTGGAGGGAGCGCAGGGGGGTCGTGCGTGAGCGTGCCACACCCATAATGCTATTGGCACACTTTTTTCACCCTCCCCAGGCTCCAGAGGCTTTCTAGGTGAAAACAACCTCCCCTCCCCACCTCCAGAGGCTTCAGGAGCTTCCTGGAAGCCTCCAGAGGATGAAAAACGGCCGCAAAAGGAGGCCTAAATCAGCTGTCCAGTGCACACATGCACGCTGGAGCTGACAGGGCAACGCCTCGCGTGCCCTAAGAAATGGTTCCGCATGCCACCTGTGGCAGCCGTGCCATAGGTTCGCCATCACTGTGGTATAGGGTCTTGAGCCAGGGGTTGGATTAGAAGACCTCCAAGGTCCCTTCCAACTTTGTTATTCTGTGTTCTGTGTTCAAATACCGAGCTGGCAGGAAATGTAGAAGATGAAGATTTTTTTAAAAACTACTTCCCCCATTAGAAGTTCAGTGACTTTAAAAAAATAAAATTAAAAGCTTAAATAAAATTAAAAACACATTTTGTGGTTGTTGTTTTTTTAAAAAAGACATTTCCATTGCATAAAATTATGGATTTGTTATTAGTTCCTCATTTGCTGTAAATACTACATATAAAGAAATTCCCTCATTAATTATGTGTTCGTATAACATCTTTAAACATAAAACATCTTCTGTTAATTGCATGTTTTGTATTAACCTTTAATCAAGGTTGTATGACTTGTCCGTGCAGTCTTCAACAGTTCTAAGAAACATCTATTCAAGTAAGAATTGTGCTCATTACTTGAAATTATCTCGTTTTGCTGTAACCTAAATCCATTGTAAGCAAAAGGTGAATGGAGTATTTCTGTTATCCATTTAACTAGCTCTTATGTCAGACAGATGTCATGTAAATTGCATGTTTACAAAATGTTCTATATTGAAAACAAACTGCATAGTAACACAGCGAAGAAATTGTGATGATTTTGGCAGCAACCTCTAGTATCTACCATAGTACTGTGGACCATGCCTGAGTCTTGAAACTAAATCTGCTTACTATCACTCAGTTTTATTTGTCAATAAAAGACCAGCTTGGCTAAGAAAAGCTTCACATTGGCTTACGTTTTTGTAAACTTCAGTTAGAACAGCCTTCCCCGAACTGGTGCTCTGCAGATGAACGGAAATGATAAACTCCTGAATTTCCTGTCACTATGTCAGTGGGATTAATTGGCCCAGCATAACTAAAGGAAAAAGCTAAATCACAACGTCTTGACTTGGTCTTCTGCTCTACTTCCTCATTCTCCACGTTTCATATAAATGAAAGAGGAGGCTGTAAAAAACATGCATTTTCAACATGCTCGGATGCTACCTTTGTCTTCTCCTATCATGAGTTCCAGGATTAAATTATGGGAGTAAAAAAAAAAAGATTCAAGTCCTAAAACCACCGATGAGAGTCAATCATTTTTAGTTGTAGCCACTACGGGATTGGAATATTAGTATTTTACAACTGTCTGCAATTCACAGAAAGCGACAGCATGCACAATTGTTAACACTTAAATACTTCTTAGTTCAGTTTCAGCAAAGAAATATGTAGTGAGTTGGCAGATGGGCTTTGCATGCCTGCCAAAGGTTCCAGATTCCAGAGTCATCACTTAAGGGTTTAACCCATGGAGCCTCTTGGCCATGAGAAAAGATTAACCAAAGTCTGATAGAACTGTTCAAAGTAGCATTTAATGCTTCTTCTCAGACAACATTAATTTCGTTCAAACAGACACCAGGATAGGAGAGGAGGTTTAAGTCTCTATATAATATATAGGGGGACACGGTGGCTCAGTGGCTAAGATGCTGAGCTTGTTGATCAGAAAGGTTGGCCGTTTGGCGGTTTGAATCCCTAGCGCCAGGTAACAGAGGGAGCTCCTGTTACTTGTCTCAGCTTCTGCCAACCTAGCAGTTCGAAAGCATGTAAAAATGCAAGTAGAAAAATAGGAACCGTCTTTGGTGGGAAGGTAACAGCGTTCCGTGTACCTTTGGTGTTTAGTGATGCCAGTCACATGACCACAGAGACAGCGCTGGAACTTTGGCTTTGAAATGGAGATGAGCACCTCCCCCTAGAGTTGGGAACAACTAGCACATATGTGTGAGAGGAACCTTTACCTTTACTATATATTTAATTAGTTTTTAACAATTTTGTATTTTTGTATTTTTGTATGATTTTAATGATGCCTGTGCGCCGCCCTGGGTCCTTTTTTAGGAGAAGGGCAGGGTATAAATTTAATAAAATAAATAAATAAAAATAAATACAGAACTACCAGAGAGGGCTATTCCCTCTACTACAGACTGTATACTGCTTATAACAATATAGCATAATTTTAAATAGTAGGTAAAGGCATCTGTATGTAGGTGTGTGTGTACATGCATCCTTCCTTAGTAAGTTGTTCTAACTTTCATTTTTAAGGCTCACAAGTCTTCATGGGAGAAATGAACTGTTTTCTGAACTTTTTTAAAAGAGGGATGATCCCAGGTACCCAATGATTTGACTCAGAGCTGTACGAGGAAGGGAACCTGAGGTGTATGTGAAGTAAAATGGTGGGTAAGAAAGGCGAGCCATATTAAGACTCTAGAACTTGCATATTACAGGTAGTTCTGGACTTGCAATCCTTTGTTTAGCCACCATTCGAAGTTACAACGGCACTGAAAAAAGTGACTTACGACCATTTCCCCCGCTTAACGACCGTTGCAGCATCCCCATGATCAAAATTCAGATGCTTGGCAACTGGTTCATATATATGATGGTTTTAGTATCCTGGAGTCACAGAAGATTTTCTGCCAAGCAAAGTCAAAGGGACAGTCATGTTCACTTGAGAACCCTGTTAGTAACAACTGCAACTTAACATTGAACAACTGTGGGAGGTGGTAAAATAGGCCAAAACTCACTTAACAACTTAGTAACAGAAATCTGGGGCTCAATTGTGATTGTAAGTCGAGGACTATTTATAAAGCAGATCTACTGTGCCCAACCGAAAACAATGCATGAAACAAGGCTGTTTACAACAGAGTTTGCAACTTGGCTGAAAGACCTTGGCTTTCCTGCACTTCAAAGGAAATACAGGTAAATATATCATTTGAAAAAATCCTATGCATTGATAGCTCCAAACATTTCTCTTTTACTTGGATACAGACATCTCTGTCCAGTATTTCTAAATTTTATCAGAGTAACAATTTTGCAGAGATACAATCGTCTGCACAAATGCCACTAAATACAGTAGCTGTAGCTTAAAGGGGTGGTAAATGTGGTTGTGTGTGCACAAATGCTGTCCAAATTTGGATGTCGGTAAAATAGGTTATCATGCACACATCCTAAATTCCATTAAAAAATACTTCCAATGATGCAAAATGAAGAAAATATTTGTCTCCTCACCCCATCCCTCCCCCTCCAAAGTTAACATACCTTTTCCAGGAATTAACACAATGCACAGAATTAACAAGGAGAGCAAAAGGCAGGAGATCACTGCAACTAGGATTTTCAGCTGAACCTGCAGGAAAGAAACAGTCCAAATTTTCACATCGTTCATTCACTTCCCCCTATGGTTACAGCATTTCTGCAACAATTTTAGTTAAGTCCTGCCAACTACAGAAATCTTGAAGTTTGCTTTCAACTTTTCTTTCCTTGCTTGAGCATGCTTATGCATCAAACATTTCTCCACAGCAGAGCACCAGACACAGTTTAAATTGCCCAGATTCCAATACTCAAGTTTTCTTTTTGTTTTACAGACCTTCATGCTTCTTGTTGTCTCAAAACGTCCTAGTGCTTCTTGCTGTTCTGAATGTTGGTCACTAACTCTCCCAAAACAGTTTGAAAAGCAGCTGCAGCTGCAGTCCAAATAGGAGACTGAGGTTTTGTTTTTTTTAAAAAGTGTTTTAATAAGCCATGCCAAATTTCAAAGGTTTTCCATACAATTGGAAACAGATTTTTAAGGGCGTTCTAAACCCCGCAATGAACTGTGGGTGGCTGTAAAGGGTCTGTGTCATAACTCAAATCCGCTTACACAAAGATTTACTGAATTTTATGACTCAGCACCAACTTTAGCATGTACTACTTACAGCATGTTTTGGAAATATGGAAGATAAGATTTAAATTAAGATCCATTCATAATACAATGACAAAGAATAGCCATTGTATCTGTTTTATTTAGCTTTTTATTTTTTTATTTATTTTATTTAGCTGACATATAAAAATACAGTGGAATATGTCTCGATGTCTGTATATAGAAACTTGGGGTTTATACTTTGGGAAGAGGGTCACTGCCTTCCCCAGGAAAAAGAATCAGGTACTGATAAGAAAAACTATTTTATCTATCTACATACTTCCCCCCCTCCCCCCCCTCTCTCTCTCTCTCTCTCTCTCTCTCTCTCTCTCTCTCTCTCTCTCTCTCTATCTATCTATCTATCTATCTATCTATCTCTATTTATCTTTCTATTCATCTACCTACCCATCCATCCATCCACCCACCCACCCACCCACCCACCCACCCACCCACCTACATCCATCCATCCATCCATCCATCCATCCATCCATCCATCCATCCATCCATCCATGTATCTATCTGCCCACCCACTCACCCACCTACCTATCTACTTACATCTATCTCTCTATCTCTCCATCCACCTACCTACCTACCTACCCACCCATCATCATCCATCCATCCATCCATCTATCTGCCCACCCACTCACCCACCTACCTATCTACTTACATCTATCTCTCTATCTCTCCATCCACCTACCTACCTACCTTCCCACCCATCATCATCCATCCATCCATCCATCCATCCATCCATCCATCCATCCATCTTTTGCTTTGATTCCAGAATAACTGCTGGCATTTTTAATAAATATTGTATTAGTGAATACTCCACCAAAGGCTTTACCAATGTGTTCCAAAACATCACAATTCCAGTTTTTTTGTCCAAAACTTTTAATTTTACCAATTTATATTGCAGAAGGCACACAGAGGTATGTTATATATCAGACAGAATTTAATCAAATAAATCTTATTTCATTCTTCCTTAAAGATAAGAGCCATTGATCATAATGGAGATACTCTTCTAAGAAACCATGATGAATGAGCACACAAATAAGAAGCAACTCTCATTTAATATATCAAGGATGAAGGGAATGAGTGAAAATTCAGGTTAAATCCTAGGATATAAAGGCTTGCAATAATGTAAAAGAAAGCAATTTCCCTTTTTGCACAGACCCTAAATATAATATTCAGCTTTGTTGATGTCAAATTTCATTTAGGCTGCAATCTATTTGCATATATCTGGGAACAAATCCTGATGAACTCAGTGATATCTACTTTTAAACAAGGATATTTAAGATTACACTGCTGGTTCCTCTTAGAAGAGGTCTTAATGGCAATATTTCAATTTCCTAAGTCTGGGACAGATGACACCATTGAACTGTGAATAAAAGGGATACACCCAGCATACAGAGTGAAATTGAGCCACTTCCTCTTTCACAGGATTTATTCTTTTCCAATTACATTTTTAAGTAAGAATCTTGTCCAATGTGATATATATCAGATACCTTGGCACTAAAACTCCAAGAATTCCCAACCAGTCTATTAGCTGGGAGCTATCAGAGCACGTATATGGAACTAGGCCCCAAATCTCATTAAGGGTCGTTTTCTTACATAATGTTAAGGATAGTCCACACAGATATTACATATTATGCAGCAAGGGAAATACAAATATGTAGAGTATGATTTCTAAAACTGATGCCAACAAGTATTGCAAATCAGTTGGGGTACAATGAAGGGAGAAATCAGACATTTAAAAATGTACCTATATTATGTTTAGGGCTGGTTTTCTTTTTCTTTTCTTTCAGCATCTACAATAATACTATGGAGATTTTGGCATTAAGCTCAAAAATCTATGCTTCTTTTTTCATAAAAATAGTTTACTCTGGTATTATTCACTAATATTTACTAGTATTATTTACTAATAGCGATAATCTTATACCTCAGCAATTATCTGTTCGTTCATTGATACCACTTTTGTTTTTAAGAAATGCATCTTTGTTTTCAAGAAAATAAAAGGATTATAGCAAGACTAAAAAGCAGGGAAGTAAACAATAAAGAGCATTGTCACTGTACTGTTTAAACGAGGGAAATAAATATACATAAACATACTGTATATCTTTTAAATAAATGAAGAGTATTGTGCCTTTAAAAAAAGGGAAATGAATATACTGTATATCTTTATCTCTGTTTCTATTTCTATATGCTATATTATTACTAAATAAAGTTTCAACTGATTAAGAAAAGCATAGTCCATCCTGCTAAGCTGCACACAAACTATGTTATGATCCAGCATAAAACAGACAACCTGTGGTACTCCAGTGGTAGTTGGACTACAATTCCCAGCATCCCTCACCACTTGCCATACACAGCCTAGCAGTGATAGAGTTAGAGTTCAGCAATTTCTAAAGGGATACAGATTGCTTATCCCTCATTTAAAATGAGGCATGCTTTCCATTGATTGTCAGCAAATGACAAATGTCGCAATCGATTCATTGAACAAAATGAGAAGTAATAACTCAGGCAATTTTTCTTCCACATTGTACCTGTTACTAGTACAGGTAGAGTCAAAGGTGTCACTCAGAGAATAGCAAGCAATGAGGCAATACACTATTACAGAAATCTGGCTGTAACATTGCACAACCTTTTCTTATTTAGAAATATTTTTTACCTAGGAGGGGATAAGCCTGGTTACAGATCAGTGGTGGATTTCTGCAGGCTCGCACCTATTCGCGAGAGCCGGTTGGTGAAATTTAGAGAACCGGTGAGAGAGGGTTCCACTGGCGTACCTGGAAGTAAATCTGGTCCGCCGCTGCCAGTGACCCAACAGGAAGGATAGGAAAGGAAAGGAAAGGGAAGGGAAGGGAAGGGAAGGGAAGGGAGGGGAAGGGAGGAAGAAAGAAAGAAAGAAAGAAAGAAAGAAAGAAAGAAAGAAAGAAAGAAAGAAAGAAAGAAAGAAAGAAAGAAAGAAAGAAAGAAAGAAAGAAAGAATCATTACAATTGAGTCCAAAATTTTGGTTGCTAAGCAAGAGCGTTGTTAAATGAGTTTCACCACATTTTAAAAGGTGGCCACTCCCACCCTGTCACATGACTGCCAAACCACGCCCACAAAATAGGCCACACCTACAGAGTAGGTTCTAAAGAAATGTGAAACCCACCACTGATGTGATTCTTGAAGAGACAGTCCTAGAACTTTTCTATACTGCAGCCTTAAATGGTTTCACTTCTCGGCCTAAACTGACTGGGAATGAAGCCAGCTTGAGAAATTGTCTCCAGATTTCCACCACTTCCTTTGCTTCGGACACAGAAATGGCTTGATGTTCTGTCTGAACCACAACCCTAATTGGTGAATTCTCCTGCTTCTTTATCCTTCCAAGACTGGAGAAGAAAAGGAAAGGAAAAGAGATAAACCATTTTTCCCTATCATTTGGGCTAGAAGAGAACGTAGAAGAATCCTTGCCAACTTTATCTGATCATTTGTTTAAAAAAAAGATCTACGATTTATCTGTTTGATAGGTAAAGCAGGAAAAGAACAAAGCCCAGCTTTTCACCCTTCCATTGGTGAACCTGAAATAATATGTGGTAGGGAGCACAGACCAGGAACTGGGAGAGAGTCTTGCCACCACAGTGCATAACGGTATCTGGAGTGGCCTGCCATGATATGAAGCATGACGGGCAACAGGTTTACTTCAATCAACCTTAAATTGGAATGCATTACTTTAGATTTGTAGCAGGAAAAGATAGGCGGAGGTGGCCTTCTGGGGGCAGGGATTGGGGGCAGGCAAAGAATAATGTCTTGCATGACTCAAGAAGTGAACAATGGCTAATACTAGAGCTGGTTGAACTTGTCAAGTAGATCAGCTCTTAGTGTCAAGCCTCCCATGTTATGGATCCTGGGTTAATCCAAGCCACTCACAAGATCCCCCTGACTAGCACAAGAAGAGATATTGTTAAGCAGCAGGCTAACAGTACATTCCAGCTGGCACTCCATATCATCAGACTGTTTATTAATAAAGGTAACCTCTATATTAATTATCTTATCCAGCAACTAGAAGCCAGCTACATTCATGCCACTAAACTGGGAAATAGGTTTATGCCAATCTTACTATATGGCAGACAATCATCTTATTATCTGCTGCGGTGGCACAGTTGTTAGAGTGCAGTACTGCAGACTACTTCTGCTGATCACCAGCTGCCGGCAGTTTGGCAGTTTGGATCTCACTGGCTCAAGAATGACACAGCCTTCCATCCTTTTGAGGTTGGTAAAATGAGGACCCAGATTGTTGGGGCCCATATGCTGACTCGGTAAACCACTCAGAGAGGGCGGTAAAGCACTGTAAAGTGGTATATAAGTCTAAGTGCTATTGCTATTGCTATCTAATACGGGGTGATTTAATGAGTGTCCTGGTCCAATGTTGCCAAGGCAATAATTGGTGATCAATTATCAAAAATGTTTGATAATGATCTTCTCTAAAAGATTCGCAACCCTTAGATGGTCCATCTACAACTGCACAATTGAGCAAGTTAACATCTACAAATACTTTGCCAAAGCCAATGAGAGGGGAGATAACCATGTGACTTGGCAAAGGAGTACCTTGACCATTTTGCAATTCCATCGTACGAAGGAAATATTTTGTCTGCCACCATCAAACTCTTTCAGGAACTTTGTATCACAGCCAAGGATTGAGACTCTTAATCTGAAGAAGCTGCACCATGATTGAACCATTCTGAGTCTGATCAAATACCGGCACCATAAGGACAACTGGATGTTGTCAGATGATAAGCATGGCTCCAAGCCCTTGGATTCAGCATGTAGAGTGGAGAACTGAACAAAGATACTCAATGAGGTTCCTTCTCAAGCAATCAAGGAATAAATTACTTGATTAGACAAAACTGGCTGCAACTTAATTTAAGAGGCAGCCCTGATCCATGTTTCTGTTAGTAACAACTCTTTGATCTCCTGTTCTGGGGTGTCGTGTCATCCATGTGAATCTTGCTGGTGAAGCTCTGGCTTTGAATTGGCTAACAGACCTAACTTTGCTGCCTAACTTCAGATAGGATTTTAACTTCTCTTCTGCACTCTCTTGTTCAAAGTGAAACCACCTACCCAAGCAAGTTTTCTTTCCAAGAAACGTTGATTTCCATTCCTTCCCTTGCTACTGTTTTCCGCTCAGCCTTGAGTAAATGGCTGTTTTCACTTAAGTTCAGGCGAGATGTTACAGTCCAGGTTTTTAGAGCTATATTTGGCATTCTCAAAAGTGGTGCTAGAAACTGTCCTTAATTTAGATTCCAGCCTTATTTGAGTAGAAACTGGAATTTGGATAGCAGCAATTGACTATCATTGATAAAGGTAAAGATAAAGATTCCCCTCCTATACATGTGCTAATCATTCTGGACTCTAGGAGGCGGTGCTCATCTCTGTTTCAAAGCTGAAGAGCCAGCGCTGTCCAAAGACTTCTCCATGGTCATATGACCAGCATGACTAAACGCCAAAGGCACACAGAACACTGTTACCTTCCCACCAAAGGTGGTCCCTATTTGCATTTTTACATGCTTTTGAACTGCTAGGTTGGCAGAAGCTGGGACAAGTAACAGGAGCTCACTCGGTTATGCGACAGTAGAGATTCGAACCACCGAACTGCCGACCTTTCTGATCAACAAGCTCAGCGTCTTAGCCACTGAGCCACCACGTCCCTCCACTATCATAGATAGGCAGTTCAAAAATGTGGAAAATAAATTTAAAAACCCATAAATGTAACTATTCCATCTGAGCTGCATCAACCTCACTTTTCAGTAATAATTTTCAAGCCTGCTAGGAGAAGGCCCTTATACCAGGGATGATGAACCTTTTAAACACAGAATGCCCAAACCAGAAAGCACACCGGAAACCGAATGACCAGCTGGCCAATGTGCATGGGCACCTTGGAAAACCAACGACCAGCTGACTGAGCTGGGGCAACGGCATGCGTGCCTACCGAGAGGGCTCTGTGTGCCATCTCTGGCACGCGTGCCATAGGTTCACCATCACGGCCTTATACCTACAATGACATATGTTGACCTCTTCCCCGATATGTATATTAAATAGGGATTACGTCACAAAACTTGTAGCATGATTCCTCCTGGATGTAGAGCTGCAGTTCAATCTAGGTCAGTGATCCAGTTTCTGTAGAACTGCAATCACATTTGATGGGAGGACCATGACATTTTACCGTTACACAGTGAATACCGATGAGCCTTCACGGAGAGACTGCGACACTATTTTTTTCTGCGCTGCCACAAGGCATGTATGTATCATATAATTCCTGTCACTTGTTATTTGTGTTCTTGTAGAGCAGGAGAGGTTGAAATGATTACATGTGTAGTTTTACGCTGCCGATGTTATTGGCGTTTATGCCAAATTTAATCTTTCCCTTTAAAAAATAATAATACCAGCACTGTCAGATGATCCTTACGTTTGTATACTGTTTTTTTCCCCCTTCCTGGCTTTTAGCTGCAATAAAGTTTTGATCTGATTTTGCCGGGTTGTTGGATGGAGGAATGCACATGGTGTACGTATATAACAGCCATAATTTTATGAGCTTTAGCCTCAGTACTGTTCACAGGATAACCTCCATTTTAAATGACCTATTTGGTTAATTAATCAATGGTAGTAACTTAGATAAATTAAAAAGCTGTCCCTGATTGTCTACTAAAAGAAGAAAACTGCAAGAAGAGCAGAGTCAAGAAAAGTGTCTCAGCCATGTATAGGTAACCATGTTTGTAAGCATTATCAAAAAGCTTTCTGAACTCTAGGCTCTTACAATAGTTAGTGTCAGGAGCAAACCCAGGAATTGAGTTCAAAGCACTAAAGGTTTATTCCACGTTACCTATACACAAGAATCGGAGATACTAGCAGTCAGGTCAAATCGGCACTAGGTAAGAGTCAATGGAAATCATGGGGGGGGGGGGGGGCTCCACTTAGGTCTCTTGTGGCTGTGTAAGAATTCCAAACTGATGATACTTTTGACCCTGACTTTGGGCTTGACCTGGTCATCTCCTACAGTTGGAAGTATTATGTACGATTGTACCTCGCTTCCTCTAACCCTTCATCTTCCCTTTCAATTTATTCAAAAATCACTTTAAAAAACCCCAAAGTCCAGATAGGATAGGAACGCTGTTAAATGCCAAAGAAGGTATCCTGAGTCATTTTGATGGCTGTGGGCAGCAGGCTGTACAACTTATATAGTATTCCAGAGCAGTACTTTAGGTTTCTATGGCGCAGTGATCAGAGTGCAGCACTGCAGGCTACTTCTGCTGACAGCTGCCTGCAATTTGGCAGATCGACTCTCACCAGGTTCAAGGTTGACTCAGCCTTCCATCCTTCCCAGGTTGGTAAAATGAGGACCCAAAATTGTTGGGGGCCATAGGCTGACTCTGTAAACCGCTTAGAGAGTGCTGGAAAGCACTGTGAAGCGGTACGTAAGTCTAGGTGCTGTTGCTATTTCTAATAGAAAGCAGCTACATATTAAAAGAAAACACTGCCTTGACCATAAACAAATTGTTCCCTGACTGAAAATCTATCCTATCGGGGACGAGTCATTAGCCCCCGCGAAAGGGCTCGCAACTTGGGTGTCCTCCTGGATTCACGGCTGTCCTTGGATGATCATGTGACAGCTGTGGCCAGGGGGGCTTTCTATCAGGTTCACCTGATACGCCAGTTGCGCCCCTTTCTAGATCGGGATGCCTTACGCACGGTCACTCAAGCCCTCGTTATTTCCCGCCTGGACTACTGTAACATTCTCTACATGGGGCTCTCCTTGAGGTGCACCCGGAGACTCCAGCTAGTGCAGAATGCAGCCACGCGGGGGATTTTGGGAGTATCTCGGTACTCCCATGTAACACCTCTCCTGCGTGAGCTGCACTGGCTGCCTGTGGTCTTCCGGGTGCGCTTCAAGGTGTTAGTAACCATCTTTAAAGCGCTCCATGGCACGAGTCCTAGTTACTTGAGAGACCGCCTCCTGCCACATACCTCCCTGCGACCTGTCTGCTCCCACAGAGTGGGCCTCCTCAGGGTGCCGTCAGCTGGTCAAAGTCAGCTCCCAGGGGAAGGGCCTTCTCTGTGGCAGGTCCGGCCCTCTGGAACGACCTGCCCCCCGATATCCGTACCATCACGGACCTACGTCTCTTCCGTTGGATGTTAAAAGCACATTTCTTTCATCTAGCCGGCCTAACATAGACTAAGGATATAATTTTAAATTTTGATATTTATTGATTTTAACTTTTATATTATCTACATTTTAGCACAGATCCAATAATTTAATTGTCTTTTATATTTTGTATGTATTGTTGGGTTTTATCTTGCTGTGCACCGCCCTGAGTCCCCTTGGGGAAAATAGGGCGGTATAGGGCGGAGCCAGAGACAACCAGATGGTTCCGCCCCAGGCGCCTGATGGACCCTGAAAAGTTCCAGAAGGAGCTTGGGCCAATACCTGTATCCTTGACTCGTGCCGCGGCTGAGGACCTAGTGGCAGCATGGTATAGTGCGGCCGCGGGGGCCTTAGACCGCGTCGCGCCTTTGCGGCCTCTCATGCGGTGTCATCCCACCCGGGCTCCTTGGTTTTCTGAGGAGCTGAGGGAGATGAAACGCCGCAAGAGATGCCTAGAGAGTAGGTGGAGATCTTCTCGATCTGAATCTGATCGAACACGGGTAAGAGCCCATTTGAGGACTTACTTAGTGGCAATGAGGGTGGCCAAACGCAAGTATTGTGCCACCCTCATCGCATCCGCAGAGAACCGCCCGGCGGTCCTGTTTGGGGTGACCCGCTCTCTCCTTCAACAGAGGCCGCGAGAGTCCTCCTTGCAGGGCCGCGCCGAGGAATTTGGAGAATATCTGCAGGATAAAATCACTCAGATTCGGAGCGAGTTGCCCTCCACAGATAGTAGTCCGGTGGAAGTATCCGATGCAGGCCTTGAGACTATTTTATGGGAAGACTTTGACTTTGTTACTGCCAAGGACATGGACAGGTTGGCGAGGAGACTAAAGGCCACCACATGTTTATTAGACCCTTGTCACTCCTGGCTTGTACTGGCATCCTGGGAGGAGACACGAGGCTGGCTCCAGGCCATTGTGAATGCTTCTCTGTGTGAGGGGTCCTTACCTACCATCTTGAAAGAGGCGGTGGTGAGACCCCTCCTCAAAAAGCCTTCCCTGGACTCAGCATTATTGGCTAATTATCGTCCGGTCTCCAACCTTCACTTTCTTGCGAAGGTTGTAGAGAGTGTGGTTGCACAGCAGTTTCCTCGTCACCTGGAGGAAACTGATTATCTAGACCCACGCCAGTCCGGCTTTCGGCCCGGTCATAGCACCGAGACGGCATTGGTCGTGTTGGTAGATGATCTCTGGAGGGCCCGGGATAGGGGTTGTTCCTCTATCCTGGTCTTGTTAGATCTCTCAGCGGCTTTTGATACCATCAACCATGGTATCCTTTTGCACCGACTGGAGGGTTTGGGGGTGGGTGGCACCGTTTTACGGTGGTTCTCCTCCTTCCTCTCTGATCGGTCGCAATACGTGTTGACGGGGGGGCAGAGGTCGACTTCTAGGCCCCTCGCATACGGGGTACCGCAGGGGTCGGTCCTCTCGCCACTCCTATTCAACACGTATATGAAGCCGCTGGCTGAGATCATCCGTGGTTTTGGGGTAGAATACCATCTGTACGCTGATGATACCCAGTTGTACATCTCTACCCCAAGCCGCCCCAACGATGCCGTTGAGGTGATGTCCCGGTGTTTAGAGGCCGTACGGATCTGGATGGGCAGTAACAAACTCAAACTCAACCCGTCCAAGACCGAGTGGTTGTGGTTCCCGGCTTCCCGATTTAGCCAGTTGACACCATCGCTGGCCATGGGGAATGAAAATTTGGTCCCCGTGGATAGAGTGCGCAATTTAGGAATCCTCCTGGATTCCCGGTTGTCCCTTAAGGATCAGGTGGCGGCCGTGGCCAGGGGGGCATTTTACCAGGTTCGCCTGGTCCGTCAATTGCGCCCCTTACTGGACCGGGATGCCCTTCGCACAGTCACTCAAGCACTCGTGACTTCTCGTCTGGACTACTGCAACGCTCTCTACATGGGGCTCCCCTTGAGATGCACTCGGAGGTTGCAGTTGGTCCAGAATGCGGCAGCGCGGGTGATCATGGGAATCTCAAGACATTCCCACATAACACCACTCCTGCGCGAGCTGCACTGGCTACCTGTGACCTACCGGGTGCGTTACAAGGTTTTGATGACCATATTCAAGGTGCTCCATGGCACGGGGCCTAGCTACCTTCGAGACCGTCTTCTACCCCATACATCCCTTCGACCGACTCGCTCCCAGGGAGAGGGTCTTCTCCAGGTGCCGTCGACCGGACAATGCCGGTTGGTGGCTCCCAGGGGAAGGGCCTTCTCTATGGTGGGCCCTACCCTCTGGAATGGCCTACCTTCCGACCTCCGTTCCATCACAGACCTCCGCTTGTTTCGCCGGCACCTAAAAACGTATTATTTTCATCTGGCCGGCCTAGCATGATCTACTCCACACCCATTATTTTATAACAAATCAAAACTGTAATTTGGGTTTTAAATTTAAACTTATTTTAAGTTAAGCAGGATATTGATTTAATTTCGTTATTATTTAATAATATTTTGTATTTATGTATAATTGATTTTAAATCTCTGTTCGCCGCCCCGAGTCCCTTTATGGTGAGATGGGTGCGGGCTATAAATGTGAAAAATAAATAAATAAATAAATATAAATCGAAACAAATAAAATAAATAAATATCCTACACACAGTCCTAGTCCTCCCCCCCCCCACCGCCCAATTGGACAAGGAGGGAAAGGTTTTTGAATGTCACAGTACACAAGGTAGGTAGAATATACATTCATTTCATCTATTACAATTTTGGGGGGAAATCCTCCTTTTCACAGGTGTACTTTAGAGCAGGGGACCCCAACCGTTTTGGCACCAGGGACCGGTTTCATGTAAAAAAAATTCCGCAGACCGGTGGGAGCCTCCAGTGGGTGAGTCAAGTTACGTGGGCCACACGCACATTCGGTGATCATGTGCAACTGGGCGGGAAAGCTGCCAGGGGTCCCAGGTGAAGGATCCTCGGCTGGGGCAGGGAAGGACGGGCTGTGTCCCAGGCAGGAGGGCCTGGCAGCCCCTTCCCCCCGTGCAGGGCCCGAACCCCCCCAATGCAAGCCGTTGCCCCTGTCCTGCCCCAGGGGAGCATCCTGGCCAGCCGCCAGGATAGTGGAGCGTTTGCTACACTTTCCTAAGAGTTGCGCTACTCTCTCCGCTGCACACTCCGGCCCGGTTACTATCAAGCCACAGACCGGCACCGGTCCGTGGCCCGGGGGTTGGGGACCCCTGCTTTAGAGGGAAAAGAATTCCCCTGGCAGCCACATGAGGAAGCAGCCTTTTTAGATACGATCACAATGTACCAGGTAAATAAAGGGCCTCATACCAATTAGTTTAAGTAAAAATCTTAGAAAAACATCTTCATAGGATAAGTTGTCCCCCCTCCCCATTATTGCCACAAAAAGATGGAAAGAGGGAAAGAAGACGTAGTCCAAAAATGTAATTACTGCATTGACAAAGGGATGATGGATCATGCAAAGCTTTATTAAAGACTGCTGCATACAATTGGTTATCAGGACTGATCTGGTGCTAGAATTCTCCAAGGCGGGATGGGGGAAGGTTGAAATGGCCTTTAGAAACAGCAAATCTACTCTACTGAAACACAACATGTAGTCTTGCCCACAAACTTTTCTGCAAATGGGTGCCCAAGAATGAGAATCAGCTTTCCTGCTCTGCCGGTGTTAGCCATTAAAAAAAGTTGGGGCAAAGAATTTATTTATTTATTTTATTAAATTTATAGACCACCCCCTCTCCCCAAGGGTGAAAACAGTGAAAATGTTCACTGTTTGTGAGAGATAATTGGAGACTGGGATAATGTAGTAGTGGTCCTCTTTGGGGTAGCAACAGGAGGTAGGAAAGGAATAGAAATAATAGGAATGGGAATGGGAATAGACTAAACTAGACTGGACTAGAACAGAACATAGGAGAAAATGGAATGGAATGGAATAGAATATAAAATAAAATAGGAGAGAATGGAATGGAATGGAATGGAATAGAATAGTCTATTTGGCCAAGTATGATTAGACACTCAAAGAATTTCTCTAGTGCATAAGCTCTAAATTGTTCTTCTAAAATTAATTAATTTTAAGAATTAAGAATTTTAGAATTAAGATTAATTCTAAAATTAATCCTTTTTGAATGTTTGAGTAGCTAGGGATTGGGAATTATGCTTAAACTCCTAAACTGGAGTCCTGCTCCAAATCAATCAACAACCTACATCCTGATTTTCTTACCTCCAGCTGTTGAAGAACAGTTTTATGAAGCCTCTGCTTCCAGAAAACTCTTAAAACAGAGGACTACGGTAGCTCCTTTCCTTCATCATATTAAGCAGAGCAAGAAGTGAGAAACTCCTCTTTTGTTCTATCTCCCTCTATTGGCAAGGAGGTTTCTCAACAGTTCTGATGAGACTTGTTCATGCTCTATTTTACACACGGAGATCATAGTAGAAAGATGGAAAGATTAATGATGTCCATCCGCCTCCCTTAGCACATGGTTACATGTAAGAAGCCCCAGCCCCTTCGTATTTCCCACTTGTTCCTTTTATTATTGTTTAAATGTTGTTCCACTTCAAATAACACTTAGATGGAAAACAAAGCACCAGCCTTTAACATCTTCATTGTTGTTGACATTTTGCCACAACAGCAGGGAGCTCTTGCTCCAGAATATTATCATTGTCATCAGAAGCCTGCTTTGCTTCTAGATGACCCACCTGAAAGGTCTTTTTATTTTTTAGCTGGAGAATCTTGCAAGAGAAGAAGAGAAACCATCAGAAGACTCCAACTGGGACCATTAAAAGGAAGCATGGCTTTGGCAGAGGAAGATATCAGGTTAGAAGACATCTTCTAAAAAGAAACTTGTGAGTGTCGTAAGCTTCATCAGCTGGACTGTGCAGTGCTTCAGATCCGAAAAAGTGTTTTACAGCCCAAAGTGAAAGAAATGTAACATCTACCCACTATAGAAGCAGCTGCATCTTAGAGCAACAACTGCTCTAAGATGATGACACAATGATCTGCAGCTGCCAGAAAAGACATTTCCACACACACACACACACACACACACACCCAATATGTTCTGAAAGCCAAAGCCTTTTTGGCCTTTGGATCCAAAGCTTTTCACAACTCTATTCATCAGTATTTGCCTGATGAAAGGGTTAGCGCTACAAAAAACCAAATCAATCAATAAAAGCTACATCAGAGCATAAACAGCAGATAAAACACGGAGGCAGCAATTGTTTTTGAATTCTTTATAAAAACGGCAAATGTGGGAAGCATCATCAATTTGTCTCAGGATCCACAAACACGTCAAATACTTGCATTTTCAACTCACTTCTTCATAAGCATCGTTAAGAACAATGTTGCTTATTGCATTAGAATTTTAGTGTAGTCATTTTAGTCATGTAAAATAGTCATCCAGGGAAAGGAAGGAAATGGCAGGGAGCTAAAACAAACTACCACTAACCCAAAGAGAACCAAAGGCTCGTTTAATGGTTTTTCTTTCCATTTAGCATAGAAATTGAAACTTCAAACTGCCAAGTACTTAAAAGAATGACACATCTAGGTAAAATACAAATATGTTGTAATATAGCCTATAGTCCAGAATATAAGAGCCTTTTGTATAAATTTGATCCAAAACAGGTACAGTATTAGTATTTTATAGTTCTGTTAAGTATTTTTCTCAAGTTACAGGTAGTCCTTGACTCACAACAGTTTGACTCACACTTATGACCATTTTTCACTTTTACCTTTGCAGCATCCCCATGATGTTCTGATTGAAATTCAGATGCTTCGCAACGGGTTCATATTTATGACCATTGCTGTGTCCCAAGGTCATGGGGTCAACTTTTCACACAAAGTCAATGGAGAAGCCAAGTTCACTTAACAACTGTGGCACGAAAGGTCGTAAAATGGTGCAAAACCCACTTAACAAATGTTTCACTTAACAACAGAAATTTTGGGTTCAATTATGGCCATAAGTCGAGGGCTATCTGTATGTAGTCCTCAACTTACAACCACAATCGAGCCCAACATTTATGTTGCTAAGTGAGAAATTTGTTAAGTGAGTTTTGTCCCATTTTATGACCTTTCTTGCCACAGTTGTTAAGTAAATCACTGTTGTTAAATTGGTTGTTAAGTGAATCTGGCTTCCCCATTGACTTTGCTTGTCAGAAGGTTACAAAAGATGATCAATGACACTGCAACCATCATAAATACGAACCAGTTACCAAGCATCCAAATATAAACCACATGACCGTACGGATGCTACGAGGGTCACAAGTGTGAAAAATGGGCCACTATAATTCAGTGCCGTTGTAACTTTGACAGTCAGTAAGCAAACTGTTGTAAGTCGAGGACTACTTGTATTAACTCCACATTAAGTAACAAAAGAATTGTCATTTTAAAAATAAAGTGCCAATTTTATCTAAAATGTTTTAAAATAAAACAATTTTCTGATCTTTTATGCAGTTTAATAAAATTTATTTATTTATTTTTTATTTTTCAAATTTGTATCCCGCACCCATCTCCCACAAAGAGACCCGGGGCGGCGCACAGGAAAATTAAAAACATAGAAATACACATGTACAAAAAACTAAAATAATTATTTACTAAAATAATTCTTTATTGGCATGGCTTTTTTGTCCCCTGCAGAAAATCCCATCAAAGTAAAAAGTTAATTCTCACACTGAATCATTTTACATCCTGGTTAGAAATGTAGCCCCAGGAACGACTTTTTCTTTTCTTTTCACACAGTGACTTAAATCTGAACAGATACAGAACCTTGAATGCAACGGAAAAAATGGAAAGCTTGTGCACAATATCTGCAGTCATTCAGACATAAGAAAAAGGTTTCTTTGAACTTGTCTTTGGAAACCTGAAGGCAGAAAAAAATGCCCATCTGTCTTCGGCCTTCTTAATCTTCTTCACTAGAAATATAATTATCTGCATAACTGAAAGCTGGAAAATTAATGGCTAGTTCTCTCCATTTTTTGTATAGTTTCTTTGAAGTGGATTTCTTATCTTTGAAATACACCACAAAATTTTTGATTTTTAAGCAAGGAAGATCTAGACCTTTGTATACCATCATAGTTCCCCAAATCTGGAAAAAAAAGGTGAGAAAATCATATTAGGACTATACCAATACAAGAACCTGACGTTGTTGAACTCCCATTCCCAGCCGTCATCATAATCCCAAGTGATTGGATTATGTCTTTGGGAGAGGTGGCTCAGCAATATTTGGAGAATCCAACCCAGGACTAACCCAAAGGTATCCAAATTAATCAATTCCGACACTCACCTGGCCACAATTTCTACAGATAATGTCCCCATTTGTTTGATAATCTGCTTTTTTTGCTTGCAGTGTCTTATTTTCCTTTACGATATAAAGGTCTCTGAAGTAAAAAATGCAACAATTTACTTTTTTTTTTTTAAAGGAAGACATCGTGACTAGTTTTTCATATAGGCAGGAAGGAGTTCATCTCACCAGATAAGCATCATTGACACTTCCTGTAGATTCAACCCTATCTCCTGGATGAGTCACCAAGTCTACAGGCCAGACATCCCCACCCTTCTGCAAGTGTAGTATTTAGCTTTGTGGTGAGCTAGTCGGATGTAGATATAAAAGGGAGCAAGTTCACTAATCAGATGTAGGTAAAAAAGAGGGCTATGAAAAAGAAATGAACTGGCTGAGGGGTGCAATGATGTCCCAATACTGGCTACATTTCCTAAATCAAAGCACTGGATTCAGGGGTGGGTTCTGGCCGGCATTACTGCTGGTTTGCTCATGGGCGCACATGCGCAATTCAATGAAAATTGTTCTGCATATGTGCAGAACTCACCAAAAAGATGGCATTGGCAACGGTGGTGACTGGGGAACCTGTTCAGGGGTGTGGCCAGCCTGGGTTGCTGCTGGTTCTGTAACCCAGGTCGGTATGCAACTACCGGTTCGGCTGAACTGGGCTGAACTGGTAGGAACAGAGGTGGGTTCCTACCGGTTCAGCACGGTTTGGCCAAGTAGGTAGTAACTTGGCTGGCCACACACACCCCGAACCGGTTCTATCGGCGGCACCGTAGACACCGCCATTTTGTTTTTTGCTTCTGCTTATGTGTAGAAGCAATATTTTTACTACTGCGCATACATGCGTAGCACACATCAAGTGTGCACACACCCAAAAGGGCACCCCTGAGTGAACCAGCAGTAACAGAAGCTGGAACCCACCCCTGGGTAGGAACCCACCTCTGACTGGATTGCAACACAAGCCTGCATCTATAGTTCTTGTGTTTGGAATATCTACTGCTCCCAATCTGCTTTACTTTCTGTGGTTGGTCTCTCTCAAAGCAGGCAGGATGACTAGTAGATCACAGAGAATTCATATTCTTGTTTCACAAATTAACAGTCGATCACTGATCACATGAGCATCTCCGGCAGCAATGGAGAATTGCTTGTTTTCGGTTAAGCTACTGGTATTCAGTAACTCTACCAAGGGATTTACCCATAGACACCACTCTTGGTTTTCCCTGCCTTGATGGCCGGATCCCCTGCCCTCTTACTTCTTTATTGGCTGGACTCCTGAACAGCATTACAAGAACGTTGTTCCAGGCTATCAGATAAAGGGTGGACTTTTAGTATATTGGGTACATTGCCAAATCATTAAGCCAAATCAAACTAGAGGGGTAACTTCAGAGCAAGGTTACAGCTTCCATTTTTATTGGCACGAATGAGCGATTCGCTCGAAAAAGAACTCTAACCAGGGCAATCAGTGGATTAGCAATTAACAGAGTTGGAAGGGACCTTGCAGGTCATCTAGTCCAACCAACTGCCCAAGCAGGAGATCCCACATCTGCCTCTACCTAGGATCGAACTCACAACTTTCTGCTTGTGAGGCAAGAGCTCTACCTCTAGGCCACAGCAGCTTCCACTGCAACCACTGCAGTGATTCACTCTGTGGAAACAGTGGAACAGAAGTTGCCTTCAAAAGTTGTGGGTGCTGCATCCCTGGAGGCTTTTAAGAGACTGGACAGCCATTTATCTGAAATGGTACAGGGTCTCCTGCTTGAACAGAGGGTTGGACTATAACAGCAGTCTCCAACCTTTCTGGCTCAACAGACTAGCAGCAGTAGTGGTGGTGGAGTGGGAGGGGAGATGGTTTTGTCCATGCAACCTAGCTCCAGTGCATGTGCAAATGTAGTTTTAGGTGGTTGCCTGATAGGGATTAGGGACTCCTGGATTAGAAGACTTCCATGGTCCCTTCCAACTCTGATGTTCTATGTTCTGCGGTCAATCAGAACAAGATCCCCTTGATGGTAACGCAAACAGATATACGTACACAGAGGTGGACTTACACAAATTCCCTTTTAACATTGACATGATGCATATTTAAAATAACTTGAATGTCCTCTCCTGAGCATTTTGGATCGTTGCAATTTTTGCAGTGGAACATGATCAGGGAGGGGTTCTCCTTGTATTGTTTAAACTGTTCTTTCTTTGCCTTAATTTTCATCTCCATGCAGCTTTGCAACTGAAGTTCTTTGATCTAGCAAAGGAATGAACAGAATCAGGAAATAACTCCCAACTAAAATTTCATATCATCCAGGAAAAGTCATGTTGGATTATTTTAAATTTGGAATACCGTAGTTTTCAAAGTATAAGATGCACCTTTCCCCCCCTGCCCTCTAAAAGACTCTGGAAATGTTGGTGCGTCTTATACACCAAATACAGCCACTTTTGGCCTCCCAAAGCCCCGCCCCCCCATCCCATTTTTGTGAAATATGGGTGAAAAATGGGCCATTTTTCACAAAAACAAGGGTATTTTTCCTTCCCCCACTCCACAGGCTTCAACAGGGCTGGGGGAAGAGAAAAATGCCCCTGTTTTTATGAAAAAACGGGGGCGTTTTTGCCTTACCCCAGCCTTGCTAAAGCCTGCCGAGTGCTCCTAGGGTCTGGGGAGGCCAAAAACTTTTTTTTCTTACTTACCTCTTCAAAATCTTGGTGCGTCTTATACACTGGTGTGTCTTATAGTCTGAAAAATACGGTAATTAGAAAAACCTTTCCTTTTTCATGCCTGAAAGTAGTTGCCTGAATACTGAATGTCTTTTATTACATTACAATAACGACCATCCTTGTTTAATGACCCCAACTGTGCCACTAAGTGAAGCAGTCTCTAAATGGAAAATCATGTGTCTGTAAGTGTGCTTTCCAGCCAAGAAGAGACAAGGCTACTTAGTTCCACATCTTTGGCTTTTTATTCTTATTTTTTTGCCACCTAACCGGTTCCTTGTCTTTTGAAAGGCTCAAGTGCCTACTTCCTGTCTTCTACACATGAAAAGCAATGCAATCACGCCACCGTGTGCCATGCACACAGTTGACAGTACTCTCTTGAAATGTCTTTCTCTCCAGTATCTCCACTCTGTGACAGGGTGGGAGAAATCAAGTGGTTTCTGCAGGCAATCTCTCCTTTGTGAGCATGATCACATTGTTTTTGATCTGCTGAAGAGATCTCTCTGCTTCGCAGGGGAAGGGAGGGAACAAGAATTAGGCAAAGGAAAGATTACTTCTGAATAAATGAGCACTTTTGGGGGGGGGGGGAAAGGCTTTCCAAAAATAAGTAATAGAAAGCAAGAAAAAAATTAAAAAAAGAAGAGAGAAGTATTTTCAGAACCAAAGTGGTCACACCCATGGTGTGGGCCTTACCTTATACAAATACTTTTCGTGTGGCATCTTTTGGACGCGCTTAATTGCTTGATGCATCATTTTCTCACGACACATATTAACATTTTCACGTTCAGCAGCTCCTGATCCGTCTGAAGCTACAAGCACATAGACACTTTCCTCAGCTCGAGCTCTTCCCCGAGCCTGGAAGAAACAAGAAACTAAAATAAAATACTAAGAACTTACATGTAGGACGTTGGTTGTGTTCCCCTCCTTTCCTGGAAGAGTTAAAGAGCTTTGCTGAAATATGAATCTTGATTTCAATATTTATTTGTCATCTACTTTTAGAAACTAGCAGCCCATCCAAACAACAGAAAATGTCTTCCAGTAGTTGGCACATAGAATCTTAATTAATTAAATTTACCATATTTTTCGGAGTATAAGATGCACCTTTCTCCCTCAAAAAAAGAGGCTGAAAATCTGAGTGTGTCTTATACACTGAATACAGCATTTTTTGCTTCCCAAAACCCCACCCCCTTCACCAAAATGGCCATGCATAGCCTTTAGGAGGCTTTCAGACAACACTTAACCATGCGGCCACTAGGTCCTCAGTCGAGTCGCGGGGCAAGCCAACAGGAATTGGCCCAAGCTCCCTCTGGAACTTTACTGGGTCCATCAGGAGCCTGGGGCGGAACCATATAGGAATATCAGGCTCCGCCTCCCCGCGGTGAGGTGCGGCGATCGGATTGTGGCCTCTTTCTCCTGTGCCATACCAATGTCTCTCCCTCAACTTATTTGCTCCAGTTACAAAAAGATACAGGTGCACATATCTTCACAGGATACACAGCAGAAGCCCAAGTATAATATATTTGGGCACATGAGATAAGCAACCTGTCTTATTGATAGAATGACATTTTAAATGCTTTTTACGCTGCATTTGAGAGCCATTTCGGTGTTGTGGTTAAAGCAGAAGATGGTAATCAGATTATCTGATAAACTTACAGGTGAAAAAGCTTCTAGAGATCATTGAGAGTAATGTTATAAAACAGGAATTCATGGGGAAAATTTTTTAAATATCTTTTTTATAGATTGAATAGTTATGGGAAAAGACTGACTTGATAATCAAATCAAATTTGGATTTATTAACCGCACCCTCTCCCCACAGGGACCCGGGGCGGTGCACAGGAGAAACTAAAAACAATATACAATAAATACAAAATACATACTTTAAAACATAATTAAACAGTGTTACCCGTGCTAAAAATGATTAAGAACCCATTAAAATGCATTTGGAATCAATAGACAGAGAGAATTATTCAATTATTCAATTGTTATTATTTGGAAAATAAGGTGATATATATGTAATGAAAGGAAAATTGATAAATATGTTTGTAATTTTAAGTTCTGATGCACAAAACGTTTGCCCGAACGGCATGTTGTACAAAGCACGAGATGAATAATGTTTTTTATTTGTTTTTATGTTAAAAAAATAAAAAGTTTTTACCAAAAAAAAAAACCTTACAGGTGAAAAAGCCCTAATGGGATGATTGGAACATTACCTGCATCATCGCTATTTCATTGGTAACCAGACCATAGCGTATAACAATGTTGCACTGTGAGATATCCAGGCCTTCCTCTGCTACGGTAGTAGCAATTAGTAGGTTGATTTTGCCAACACGGAACTTTTGAATGATATCTTTTTGTTCATTCTGTAGAAACATATTGTTGTTACATTCATAAAACAGCATGACAAACGTCTCTTACAACTTGAGTTAAGTGATGAAGCATTTGTTCTCAGATCTTAAAATGTAACAAACTATGTTTTGAGTTAAAGTAAGAACAAAGCAATAAAAAAAAAACCTATATATAAAGCTGCCACAGATTTCTACCATAAGCAGGGAAAAAGAAATTCTTAGCACTGATGATGTTACCTAGTTGGGTAATGAAATGTCTGCAAGAAAACCAGCAAGCACAGAGATCACCAAGGGCTCCACAGAATAAATTCAGTTCAGAGGTGCTATTGCTAACATGTCCAGATTACCCAAATACAGTAGAGTTTTAGCTCTGACAAATATAAATTCTATATGACTGCCTCAGCCTACATCAATGGGCTGTTACAGCCATAACTCTTCTTCGCTTCTGCAAGTCAGCACTTAAGCATTTTAGCAAGAATCTGTCAATCATAGAAGCACATGTAATATTCACATATAGCATTTGATAGGATTATTAATGAATAACACTCTACTTCTGAAATGGGATGGGAAAAGTGTGCGCGGGGGGAACACTGTATGAAGGTTCTGACAAGCCACCCATATTTCATATTTTACATCTCATAGCCATCAGCTGTGCTAGGTTTGGCATGGTTCAGGTGTGCCACACTTCGGCATCTTTTACATACAAGGGCAGTGCATGCCCTTGTCCTCACAGACCCATGGGGGTTTCAGAAATGTCTTCAGAAGAACCACAGAGAACATGGTTTTATGATGTTTTCTGGACCCGTAGAGCAGACCGTTTCTCGCTGGTTAGGGTTAGGGTTAGGGTATGCACTAGAGTGCATACCTCCACTCAGGTAAGAGAGAAGCCTTTGGGACATGGTTTCGTACTCCTTCACACTTCTCCATGCCAAATGGTTTTGCAAAGGGATGGAAGGCCCGAAGCACCATGAGATCGTTCCCCTGAACGCTTTCATCCATTTGCAAAAGTTTTTGCGCAGATAAGTCTTTAGAGGCGCGGTCTCATGTTCCTTTAGACTCACTGAAGCGCCAAAAGTGGATCCTGCACAGATAGCCTCGGTGAGTCAACGAAGCTGAGCAGGGTGTGCTTGTATCACTCAGCCTCTGCTCTCATCCCTCCAGTTTTTGAGTGTCAGGAGCAGGGGTTTGGTGGCCCAGCTGGCGGGGCAGGAGAAGAGAGGGGAGCAGTGGGCCAGCACGTAGGAGCACAACTCCACTCACACAAGAGAGAAGCCCTTTGGAATTCAGCTCACGCGAGTGGAGCAACACACTAGCCCGCCTCTTGCATGGCCCAGTTCCAAATAGGCCATGGTCCAGTAGGGGACCCCTGCCCTACACAATTGAAAAATAAAGAAAATCTGACAATAGGTTTTTTGTTTTGTTTTACCTGAGTCATATGCTGAAATTCACTATTATGTCCTGTACCAATGAGGTAGTGAGCCTTCACTCCAACTTCTTCAAATTTGGGATTATCATTAATCCACTGATAGATAGCAAATGCACTTTGACGAGTTTTTGAGAAAATAATTCCTCTCGGTTCATTGTTCTTTGTGAATTGTTGCATTAAAGTTGTACGCAATTTCATTAGTTTTTCATTTTCATATTGTAGATTTTCAGCTAACTCTTCCAGCTCTCTTTGTTTGTCTTTAGGAACAAATGTAAATGAATTAAATATTTAAGTCATTATGTTTAAAAAGAATTAAGAGTATGTTATTATGAGCCATGCTGGCTGACACTGATTGTAGTCAAAAATATCTGAAAGCATTAGCAGATCATGTTCAAAAAGAATAACATCCATTTGCGACAGTGGGCAAGCAAAGATAGACAGTGGGATGGAGTGGTTGGGTAGCTGCATGGTGCATCTGGTGGGCCAGATCACGTGCCTTCCCCCCATGCCTCTACCTCTGCCTGCTATTATTATTATTATTAATCCAATTTATACCCCGCCCTTCTCCTAAAAAAGGACCCAGGGCGGCTTGTAGGGCCGGGCCAGCAGTCACATCGCTCAGACTCACCTGTGTGTGTGTAGGCTGTGCAACCCCAGAGTGTGCTGGCCAAGGGGCCAGTAGGCTGTGGCAGCTGCTGGACACCATAGGCTCCCATGTGCTCACTGCCTCCTGTGCCGAGCATGTCCCCCACACGGCTGACGATCTTAACTGGGTCTTATTTTGGTTGGTAGGGTTTATATTATGAGCATTCTAAAAATCATGCTGGGGCTTATTTTCTGGTTGGGTCTTATTTTTAGGGAAACACAGTAGAAGGCAGAAACTACAGGAGGTAGGCAAGGTCTCAAATAAAAAGGTCCTATGCCAAGTTAGAGCTTTACAGGGAATAACCAGTGACTTGAATCATACCTGGAAGCATAATGGGAAGCAATATAATTTACATAACAGGGACTGATAGAGGCTCTGTGGTCTGGATATGTTCACAGCAAAGGTAGTGTAGATTTACCTAGAGGTAAGCTATGAGGAAATCCTTAGGTTCCTACCTGCTTGCACTGGGAGTACATGGTTTATAGCAGTGATGACAAACCTTTTCGGCACCAAGTACCAAAAAGAGAGCGCGCACAGCTGTGGCCAAAAAGGGAGCACGTTGCATCATCTGGGCTGTGGCCAAGGAGTACTTCTGTTCCCTGGAAATGTACTTCCGGTTACTGCCACGCATGCGCATGGACTGATCAGCTGGCCAGTGCACATGCTCAGACTGGAAAACAGAAGACCAGCTCTTCCGGTTTCCAGCACTGCCGCTGCACACACAAAGGCCAGCTGATCATCATGTGTGCATACACGCTAGAAATTCAGAAGAAAAATAGAAGACATTGTGCGTGGCAGGTGACATGGCTCCACGTGCCACTTCGGGCATGCGTGCCATAGGTTCGCCACCACAGGTTTATAGTTATGGTTAAATCAGGCTAATAGCCTGGAGAATAAGTAGTCAGCTTGTCCAAATCTCTATCCGCAGAACATCCTACATTACTCCTCCCTAAAATAGAAGTTGAGAAAATTGGAAATTCTATACCCCAATTTTTAATGAAAACCAGAAATTTTATAAAGATGAATGAAAAGTACGTATGAAACATGAGCAAGCCACTTGTTACACAGCAGCCTTACTGAATGACCCAACTGCAAGAAATGTTGGTTCTCATTTGAATAGTGTACATTGATTTGTGGAAGTGTAGACAGAATGGCTCACGCTTACCATAAAACAACTCTATAAGACGTGTATCGGTTTCATCTAGCTGTGAGGCTATGAGTTCATCTTCTTCCTTATCTTCATCCAGTGCCATCTTTCTGCTCCTTTCTTCCTCATAAAAGCTCTTCAGATGGTTGTAGGCATCAATCCTCCGGGTAGTATCATTAATCAGCAAGGCATCGTTGTATTTCTTCAAGTGTTCTGCACATACCCGCTCTTTGCGCATCCCTTCCTTGGCAGCTAGAAGAAAGAACAAGCATTGAGAAAGCAAACAAGCAAGCAAAGGTCTACGAAAGCTCTGGCCATCTAATTTAGCAATGTATTATAACCATGTAGTAATCCAATGTAAACCTTACCTTTTTTTTCCTCCTGAATTACCCACTGTTCATAGGCCTGCGATCCAAAATCAACGTTTGGGCTGAATTGGCCATAGCCTTGAATCTCAGTCATAATGTTCACGAGTTTCTCTCTAAATGGATCCTGAAATGTAAAGCATGCCAGGGATTAGAAGGGATCTTTATTTATTAAATTTATATGCTGCCCATCTCGCTGTCCCAAGTGACTCTGGGATGCTCAGCAGGTTGGAAACATAGTCTAACATCCCCCCCCTAGTGGTGAAATTCAATTTTTTTACTACCGGTTCTGTGGGCGGGTGGGTGTGGCAGGGGAAGGAGACTGCAAAATCCCCATTCCCACCCCACTCTGGGCCCAACCAGAGGTGGTATTTGCCGGTTCTCTGAACTACTCAAAATTTCTGCTACTGGTTCTCCAGAACCTGTCAGAATCTGCTGGATTTCACCCCTGATCTCCCCACCAGCAAACAGAAATCCTCACGCCATCCCTTTAAGTCTAACTTTTGTTACGAAAACCTCCAGTTAAATAGATATTCAACCAAAATCATAGTAAATCCTTTTTTTAAAAAAAAGTTTAGAATTGAGGAAAATATTAGAAACATTCCATCACAGATCAATTAATCCAGAACTTCCCCCAACGTTTCTAGCTTTGCGGACCAACACAGGGAGAGAGGGGATGGTTCAGTGGTGGGTTTCAAATTTTTTAGAACCTACTCTGTAGGTGTGTCCTATTTTGTGGGTGTGGCTTGGCAATCATGTGACAGGGTGGGAGTGGCTACCTTTTAAAATGTGGTGAAACTCATTTAACAACCCTCTTGCTTAGCAACCAAAATTTTGGACTCAATTGTGATGATAAATTCTTTCTTTCTTTCTTTCTTTCTTTCTTTCTTTCTTTCTTTCTTTCTTTCTTTCTTTCTTTCTTTCTTTCTTTCTTTCTTTCTTTCTTTCTTTCTTTCTTTCCTTCCTTCCTTCCTTCCTTCCTTCACTTTCCTTTCCTTTCCTTTCCTTCCCGTTGGGTCACTGGCAGCGGCGGGCCAGACTTACTTCTGGGTCCGCCGGTGGAACCCCCTCTCACCGGTTCTCTAAATTTCACCAACCAGCTCTCGCGAGTAGGTGCGAGCCTGCAGAAACCCACCACTGGGATGGTTTCATGTGAACGGCCAGTTAAACGCACACACTACTTGGGAATGTGCACGTAATGTGGGAGGGAGGAGGTCCTTCACTGAAATGTTTTAATTATTATATTTGTTTATTTCTTTCCTACCTTTCGTATTTTGACAATAGCAATATCATTTAAACTTATATACCACTTCATAGGGCTTTACAGCAGAGTTCCCCAACTTTTACAGCTTTGCGGACTGCCAAGGGGAGGAAGAAAGGGGTTAGTTTTGCGTGAGCAGCTGGCAAGTAGGTCCATGGGTGTAGACTCCACATGTGTTCACTGCTTGTGCAACTGAAATGTGTGCGCACATACATGCTCAGCTGCAGCTTCTGTGGCCCAGTTCCTGCTCAAGGCCACTAGTGTGCCGCAGCCCAGGAGTTGGGAGCCCCTACTTTACAGCAGTAAGCGCTTTACGGAGTCAGCATATTGCCCTCAACAATCTGGGTCCTCATCTGAATGACCTTGGAAGGATGAAAGGCTGAGTCAACCTTCCGCCCTTCAGGATCGAACTCCTGGCAGTGGGCAGAGTCAGCCTGCAATACTGCATTCTAACCACTGTGCTGTCACAGCTCCAGGAGAACCATTTATTCCTATCTCCCTATGTGCAATCTATCACATACGGCAGGGGTCTGCAAAGTCAGCTCTTTTAAGATTGGTGGACTTCAACTCCCAGAGTTCCCCAGCCAGCATAGCTGGCTGGGGAATTCTGGGAGTTGAAGTCCACCAGTCTTAAAAGAGCCGACTTTGCAGACCCCTGACATACGGGATTTTTTTATGGGCTATGTGTGCAAAAAGGACTAAGCTGGAATCTTCCTGGAATTCCAGCTCTTTCCAAGAAGAAATGGAGAACTTTCTTTTCTGAAAGAGGAAGCTAACGTCTGTAGGCATGTCTTTCTTTTTCTTTTTTCCAAGTAAGGAGCCATACACGATGCTAAAGTTACATGCTCACATAAAAATCCATACCTCCTTTTTGTCATCTGCAATCTCAAATTTCTTAAGAGGTTCTTTTGCTTGATGTTGCAGTTGCACAATGTGCTCTTGAACAGTCACAATCTCATCTGCATCCAGGTTGGCACATATCTAGAAGAGGGAAAGTGATTTAAAAGTGATTGGATAGGTAGGTCTGTGCCAGGCTTTGGAAACAACTGGCGGTACAACCTTAAAGGTGAGTTCTCATTGCCTGCCGGTTCAGAAGCATGAGGAGCCTCCCTTGAGCATCTCTTTGATGATGATAATAATAATAATAATAATAATAATAATAATAATAATTATTATTATTATTATTATTATTATTATTATTATTATTATTATTATTATTATAAATTTAATTTGTAGACCGCTCCCTCTCCCTGAAGGGACTCGGGGCGGTGCACAGGGGAATTAAAAAACGTACAAACATAGATACATCATAAATATATAAAATCAAATTAAACAAACTAAACCCCTTAAAAACCCAATTAAAACAATTTAGATATTCACAAGTGGCACGCAGAGCCCTTTCTGTGGGCATCCAAGCTGTTGCCCCAGCTCAGCTCCACCGTCCATGCGCGCACCTCCTTCTAGCTAGCTGATTTTCAAGTTTCTGCCACACATGGGGTGCATGAGGGAGACATGTGTGCATGTGTGTGTGAGGGGGAGTGTGGGCTGTGTGTGCAGTGCCCCCCTCTCCCCGCATCCAAATTTTGGCTCCAGGAGGTTGCAGGGAGACCTGCTGGGCCCAAAATGGGGCATGTGGAGGAACAGTGCCACCCCCCCGGCTGTTTTGGGTTCCAGGAGGCTTCAGGAAGGCCTGCTAGGCCCCAAAACAGGGCATGTGTGAGCAGTGCGCCCCCCCCCCCAGGCCATTGTTGGTCCCAGGAGGCTGCAGGGAGACCTGCTAGGTCCAAAATGGGGCATGTGGAGGAACAGTGCCACTCCCCCCCCCCCCCCGGCTGTTTTGGGTTCCAGGAGTCTTTAGGAAGGCCTGCTAGGCCCAAAAACAGGGCATGTGGGAGCAGTGCGCCCCCCACAGGCCATTGTTGGTTCCAGAAGGCTGCAGGGAGGCCTGCTAGGCCCAAAATGGGGCATGTGGAGGGACAGTGCCACCACCCCCCGGCTGTTTTGGGTTCTAGGAGGCTGCAGGAAGGCCTGCTAGGCCCAAAAACAGGGCATGTGGGAGCAGTGCGCCCCCCCCCCCGGCCATTGTTGGTCCCAGGAGGCTGCAGGGAGGCCTGCTAGGCCCAAAATGGGGCATGTGGAGGAACAGTGCCACCCCCCCCGACTGTTTTGGGTTCCAGGAGGCTTTAGGAAGGCCTGCTAGGCCCCAAAACTGGGCATGTGGGAGCAGTGCGCCCCCCCCCCCAGGCCATTGTTGGTCCCAGGAGGCTGCAGGGAGGCCTGCTAGGCCCAAAATGGGGCATGTGGAGGGACGGTGCGCCCTCCCCCCTAGCTGTTTTGGGTTCTAGGAGGCTTCAGGAAGGCCTGCTAGGCCCCAAAACTGGGCATGTGGGAGCAGTGCGCCCCCTCCCCCAGGCCATTGTTGCTCCCAGGAGGCTGCAGGGAGGCCTGCTAGGCCCAAAATGGGGCATGTGGAGGGACGGTGCGCCCTCCCCCCTAGCTGTTTTGGGTTCTAGGAGGCTTCAGGAAGGCCTGCTAGGCCCCAAAACAGGGCATGTGGGAGCAGTGCGCGCCCCCCCCCCCAGGCCATTGTTGCTCCCAGGAGGCTGCAGGGAGGCCTGCTAGGCCCAAAATGGGGCATGGAATAGTGGGGTTTGTGCATGCATACACAGGGAGGCGAGGCACATGGGAGGGGTGTCATGCGTTCATTGCATTATGGGTGTCAGCATGTGTACGTGCGCTTTCGGCACACGACAACAAAAAGGTTAGCCATCACTGGCCTAGACAGTAACATCTCCAGCAGCAGCACACCCAAAGGATCATCCTGACTATTGTGAATGGCTTTGCTATAGTTCTCCTTTGTCTCTCAAGTAGACTCCAGATAGTGTTGCTTGGACACAACCATGCCTCAAAAGGCAACCTATTGTGAAGTGTCTCTCGCTAAAGAAGATCATTAAGATTTAGAGCTGGCTGCTGCGAAGTGCGGTTGCTGCAAGTTAGAAATGTCAGACTTCCTTGTTCTCCAGGGAATTATCTTCTCTCCAAAAGAGCAAGCATGCTCTTTGGGAGTCTTGATGGGTCTGTATCTCTCTCTTTATTGCCAGGCAGAGGGAACATCTAGATGGCACCGCAGACGGTGTTATCTCTGGCTGAAAAGCCAGTTGCCTTCCTTTCTGAAAGACAATGATCTTAGACTGTGGCACACAGGCAGATCTCAATGTGGGACTGCCTTTGTATCACAAAGTCCTGCCCAGTATTACTTTCACAACTCTGAATCCATTCCTTGTTTAGTGAATACGAAGATAGTAAAAATCATTTTCAGACCAATGCACACGTTTACAGTTAATCTCTTACACATAACCACAAAGCAAGGTGGACAATAATGTTGCTGCGACTGTATGAGATAACTTTATCTGAGTGAGACAGTAGCATCCTGGCCTCAAAGACCTTCATGCTCATGAGGCCAGGTTATCTGAGGGACTTCTCCCCGATTACCGTATTTTTCGGAGTATAAGACACACCTTCCCTTGCCCCCCCACCCCACAAAAAAGGGCGAAAATCTGGGTGTGCCTTATACACTGAATACAGCACTTTTGGCATCCCAAAACCCTGCCCCCTTCACAAAAATGGATGTTCATAGGCTTTGGGAGGCCTGTAAAGTGCTCCTGGGGGCTGGGGCGGGCAAAGCCAAGTGAAAAATGGGGCATTTTTGCTCGGTTTTGCCCCCCCCAGCCCCCCAGGAGCACTTTGCAGGCCTCTCAAACTCTCTGATGCCTCATTTTTCACAAAAAACGAGGCCTGCAGAGGGTGTGGGAGGCCTGCAGAGTGCAAAAACCTTTAAAAAAAAATTTACCTCTTCAAAATCTTGGTGTGTCTTATATTCCACTGCATCTTATAGTCTGAAAAATACGGTACTTACTCTGAAGCAGGTACATTCACTTCACATCAGGGATGGATTCCAGCAGTCACTACTGCTGGTTCGCTCATGGCTGTGCCCCGCACGTGCTTTGCGCACTTGATGTGCGCATGCACAGTACAATAAAAAATGTACGGCTCATCCTGTTATGCAGTGCTAGGGATTTGAACCGCTGAACTGCAGACATTCTGATCAACAAGCCCAGCGTCTTCGCCACTGAGCCACCACATCCCTATATTATATCCTATTATATCCCTTTATTATATTATATCCCTATATTCTTTCTAAGAATATAGGGATATCATAACTCAAGCAAACTTTTAGCAGCTTTGATAATAACTCCTTAAAGGGTTTCCTATGTGAAAGTAAATTCTCTACTCCATGCAAGATCTCACCATTTATAACAGCAATGACAAAGTTTGCGCTTGTAAAATATTTGCCCCAGTTCTATGATCAGGTATAACTTACTGTTAGAATATGTTCCTCTGCTTTTGAATGATTTTTTGCACCTCCCACTCCAGGTGAGGCGGTCATCCCCAGAATCTGAGGCTGGGCCATCAGTTGTTTTCCTTCTTTTTTTCGCTTCTCATTTTCCCTTTTTTCTCTTAAGTAGTAACGCATTATATTGTTGTAGACAGCTCCTTTCTGAGTATGATGGCATTCGTCAATGATCATCAAGGAGAACACTAGAAGACATATTGTGCAAATCGGTTATAGAATCCTTCTGCTCATACGCACTGTAGTAAAACAAACAACTTTGCTTTTGATCAGATCGTTTCTTGTGGGCTCCTTGGTGCTCTTTGAACGCGGTTGTTTGCTTGCAGGCATTTCATTGCCCAACTAGGTAACATCATCAGAGCTGAAAGGTGTGTGGTTTGCTTCCTGTTTAAGTAGAGTAGCTTGACCTGCCAGTGATGGTGGAGAAGTGTAGGTTTTTTGGCACTTCCTTAGTTAGGGTATTGTTTTCTGCTTCTTTGTCTCCTTAGAAGTTCTTAAGTTGGGTATTGTTATACCCTAATACCTTAAACCAGGGGTCTGCAAAGTTGGCTCTTTTAAGACTGGGGGACTTCAACTCCCAGAATTCCCCAGCCAGCATGGCTGGCTGGGGAATTCTAGGAGTTGAAGTCCCCCAGTCTTAAAAGAGCCAACTTTGCAGACCCCTGCCTTAAACTCTAATGAAGGAAGTCAGGAGACAATCAATCAAGCAGAAAACAATATTCTAATCAACTACCAAGAAGAAAACCTTCACCAATACAAGCAGGCTAGACTACTGTGAGCAAACCCCACCCTTATTAGCACTGATGATGTTACCTAATTAGGTAATAATGAAACATTTGCAAGCAAACAGCCAAGCTCAGGGAGCACCAAGGAGTCCACAGTTCAACTCTGAGCTACAGGCATCTTCTTCTATCCGTAACATTGGTTTCTTGCTTGCTTTTGAGTTATTGTACACGGTGTATTCAAAAGGTGGGATATACATATAAATATGCAGCCAGATAATGGCTTGATGTTATTTCTATATCTGAACTAAACACAGAGAGATCATGGGCAAGCTAGTATTACATCTCAAAGCCTATGTCAGGGGTGTCAAACTGGCAGCTCATGGGCCAGATGTGTCATGCAGCGGCCATGCCCACCCCTGTGAAGGGGAAAAATGTTGCAATACGACACATGACTGCAACATAACACTGCAAGTTTGACATCCATGATCTATGTGATCTCTGCTTATTTATAGATCCTTTGCACATTTATTACATAAAGCACATAGAACTGCAAAGGTAAATGTGTTTGGCCAAACACTTAGAAGTCCTGCAACTAGAATATCTTCTTTACAAGGGAACTCCATATTAATCCAAATGTGTATATAGTGCCTTTGGGTGGGGTAGGGTGGAGAGGGAATTGTACTGAAATCTAACAGACAGGCTGGGACATTTTTTTCTCTATCCAATCAGGGCTATTGACTTGAACAATTACTTATGATATAAAAATATTTGACAGTATCATCAGAAAAGGCATTTCAGTCAGCAAAAACCTAAGCCATCTGGCAGTTAGGTTAAGATTCCTCGATTGTGTTTTCGTTTAATTTGCAATTCTTTTGGCTGAAGGAAGATGGAGAGAAGAGCAAGTGGCTAGTTCTCATCAAGAAATGATCTCCATGGTGGTTCCTTTCTGGATTACCTTCGTTATTATAACTATTGAGTTGGAAAATTGTCTCTCTCTTGGTTCCTGAATTTTACAACGTTCCAACCTTGATCTGAACTTTTGGCTCCCGGTTAGTCTCACCAGCCCCACCCTGAAAACGCCATTTTGGTGGCACTAACTCTAACAGTTAAGATGGCTCAAGAAACAGCACTGACAAGTTTAGAACAACGGATGGCTTCTCTTGAAACTGTTATACAAACTTTGGTTCAAGAAATTCAGGCCCAGCGGGCAGAAAACATCATTTTCAAGAAGGAGCTATTGGACACACGGAAGCAAACGCTGGAAATCACACAGAAGACTGAAGAATTGGAAGGGGGGCTGGTGGGGGTTAAGGGAGAGATTAAAAATGTTACTAAAGAGGTTGAGGAAACAAGTGGGCATGTGTTTAGGATTGATATGGAAAGAATGACATATTTTTTGAGATTTCAGAATGTTTTTGAGCAACCTGGTGAATGCCTCCCTGATCTTATGAGCACAATTTTAGCAGACTATTTACAAAAACCTAAGGATGAGATCAGGGGGGACATTGACCTAGCCTATAGAATTAACTCAGCATATGCCAGGATAAATGAAGTGCCTAGAGAGATACATGTGAAATTTGTTAGAAGGTCAACCAGAGAGGAAATCTTGAAGGCGCAGAGAGGGAACCCTTTAATTTACCAACAAAAAACGGTCACTATCTTGAAGCAGATTCCTAGAAAGATTCGAGAAGCAAGGAGGAAATTTTCCTTCTTGTCTAAAATTTTATTTGATCATGGGATTTGGTTCAAGTGGGTGACATCCGAAGGGATGCTGGTGTTCTGGGAAGGAGGAAGAGTGAGGATTAAAACAGTTGCTGAGGCGGAAGCCTTTCTTAAAAAACATTCCTCTGCCCTGGGGGAAGATCCAGGGGGGACGGAGGGGGCCACGGCCCCGCCCGCTGGGGGCCAGGGAGGAGAAAAAGAAGATACAATAGCCAAGAGACTTAGATCGAAAAAATAACTTTGCCTTGATTTTCCTGAACAATTTTGCATAATATTTTCTGGATTTTTTGTAAATGTCTGACAGCATGGAATTGAGAATTTAGGTATATGTACTTGCTTTTACCTTGTAGTGTTATGAAAAATGCTTTTTTTTTGTTTTGTTTTTTATTGTGTATTTTGAGGTCTCGGAAGGGCCGACGACTCGGACGTGAATGCTCTCAAAATTTCTTTGTATCCCTTACCCTACCCTATAGAAAAAATGTAAAACCAATAAAACTTTTTCAATATAAAAAAAAAAGAAAAGAAATGATCTTCATGGAAAAACATTTTTTTTTTAAAAAAAAGTAGCTGAATCTGCAACTATTATTTCCCAAAGGAGTATGGCTTTAGGAAAGGCAAGGAATTTCTGGAAAGTTCTTTTGCTATAACGTTTATCCATATGTACATAAAATGAGAGAGTGAGTCTTCCAAACTATGCCAAATTCTCAGTATATAATTGTTGTTAGTCGCGAAGTCGTGTCCGACCCGCTTGGACAACATTCCTCCAGGCCTTCTACCATCCTCTGGAGTCCATTTAAGCTCATGCCTACTGCTTTGGTGACTCCATCCAGCCACCTCATTCTCTGTCGTTCCCTTCTTCTTTCGCCCTCAATCATTCTCAGCATTTGGCTCTTCTCCAGTGAGTCCTTCCTTCTCATTAGGTGGGCAAAGTATTTGGGTTTCCTCTTCAGGATCTGGTCTTCTAAAGAGCAGTCAGGGCTGATCTCCTCTAGGACTGACCAGTTTGATCGCTTTGCAGTCCAAGGGACTCGCAGGAGTCTTCTCCAGCACAATAGTTCAAAGGCCTCAATTCTTTGGCGCTCCAGTATATAGTACCTATCCAT
Source organism: Rhabdophis nuchalis (assembly GCA_039707465.1). Taxonomy (NCBI): domain Eukaryota; kingdom Metazoa; phylum Chordata; class Lepidosauria; order Squamata; family Natricidae; genus Rhabdophis; species Rhabdophis nuchalis. The sequence continues at coordinate 179,514,954 of CM077643.1, forward strand.
TAATCCTCTCACGTAGAGCTTTAAGAAGTTTGACAGATAGTCCTCATTCAGCAAGAGTTTGCAGTTAAAACAGTGATTGAGTAACTCTGTCAGCAGTGTTGCCAGTTAAAGAATTGCAAGACAGTAAGATGGGTGGCATATAAATGTAATAAATAAATAAAACTTTGGCAGGTCTGTAAAGTAAGATTATAAGCACAGTTATGGTTTGATTTAGTGGCTATTTCACTGGGTTTCCAGTTCCAATTTTGGTTGCTAAACAAGGACTATCTGTACTTCCACGGCAGACTGCAGAATCTGAAGCCTAGAAGACGTGGCTGGAATGAAAGCTTGTATCATTCATTCTCAATCATTTACCATCCTGCAGATTTACGGGTTTCTGCTCTCCAGCTGAGAAATCAATACTTTTAGTTTTTGTACAACTAAAAATTGAAAAATTCATTCTGAATAGGCTTCTCACAGTTTCACTGGCTGGATTACACCTTAGTCTCTTAGGTCCGTGCTAAGGCTGCCCAAAGTATTTTCTTCCTCCCTCAACTGTTTGTCCTGCAAACAGCCACAAACGAAGAGGAAATTTTCTGAAGGAAACTGATATGCATCCCTGATTTAGGCCATAAACATTTTCTAGACCAATGCATAGGTTTGGCAGTCCTTCACAAATAAGAGGCAGGTAGGCTTTTGAAGGATACAGGGTGGGTATCCACCTAGGACCATACGATTTTTGGTATTATTTTCAATCGTCATGAGGTCCAAGCATTATTATTCTAATTGTACCAGTGGTGAGAGCCTGCCGGTTTAACAACCAGTTCAGTGATCGTGCACTTTGCAGTTTTAAGAAAAATTACTTCCCGCGTTACTGCTGGGGAGTAACATAGCTGAGGCGTGGCAATCTGCTCTGCTGCGTGAATCAGCTGAGAAGATATAGGTCAGTAAAGCGCAGGGGTGGGGCAAGTGGGCCCACCTGATCGTTGGAGCGAACCGGTTCGCCCGAATCGGTCTGAACCGGTCGAATCCCACCCTGTTGTAGTGTTGCAAATGGAACTGACTTTTTAAAAGATGTATTTGCTGGGAGGAGTCCTACATGCTCAAAAGATATTATTAAACCTAGTGAAGACTAATAAACGAACCTTGCACCTTTTGGGGGGTTCTCCAAGCAGAAATCATGCAACATGAATGTTGGTGACATGAGTGGGTGGTTATTGTGGGGAGGTCAAATAAGAGGTTCTGTAGGTGGACTGACGGCAGTTTGCCTATTCCTGCAAGTCATTTGGTGTTCAGATCTATACATGCCTGATAACTGGACTCCTTCTTCATCATCTTCATACTCTTTCTCCAATGCATTCTCCAGGATCTTAGCTGTACAAATAATCACATCATAATCTCTAACTAGTTCAGGGAATGAAAATTTCAGCTGAGACGCCCCACTCAGTCCTAGTGTTCGGTACGAATGCTTCATATAGGGACCAAATTCATTCTCTAAATGCTGTTCCACCAATGGCACCTGTATGTGAGAGAGGGAGGGAGAGGAAGAGAGGAAGGGAGGGAAGGAGGGGAAGAGAGGAAGGGAGGGAAGGAGGGGAAGAGAGAAAGAGAGAGAGAGAGAGAGAGAGAGAGAGAGAGAGAGAGAGAGAGAGAGAGAGAGAGAGAGAGAGAGAGAGAAGGATATAATTAAACAGATGTTGATGACTGTGGGTTTAGACCAAGGGTGTCTAACTTGTGGCCCGCAGGCTGGATGCATCATGCACAGGCCACCCCCAGCTCCGCAAAGGCAAAAAACATCTCGATACATCACATGACAGAATTGAGTTGGTTGAATTGAGTTAGACCAACATTTTCCCCCTTCAGTTCTCCAGCAAGCATAGCCTTTGATGAGAGGACCTGAAATCCAATTATCCAGAAGAAGTCACTAAGAGAAAGGCTATTTACATCCAGTTCTTTGGTTGTCCAGCTCTGGCTTGGTGCACCAATTGTAGCCTTACCTGGGACCCGAGGACTTCGCTCCAGTGACTCATACCCTTGTATCAGTATGTTGCTTAGATTAGTGCAACATACTCTGTGTGAGGCTACCTTTACCATTTAGCTTGGACTCCTCAACAGGTGTCATATGCAGTGGCCTAGTGCTCACCAACAATAGTTGGTGGAATGATATGATGCCCTATAGCAGTGGTTCTCAACCTGTGGGTCGGGACCCCTTTGGGGGTCGAACAGCCGTTTCACAGGGGTCGCCTAAGGCCATTGGAAAACATATTTTTGAAAAAATACTGAAAACATAAAATAATTTTATGGTTGGGTGTCATCACAACATGAGGAACTGTATTAAAGGGTTGCGGCATTAGGAAGGGTGAGACTCACTGCCCTATAGCGTGGGACCCTACACTGACTCCTTATTAGCTTCCACATCCAATTCAAAGTGCCTTTTTAAAATTTCAAAGACCTGTAGGTTCAAGTTACTTGCAGCACTGCCTTTCTCCACGGGAGAATCTGATGGTGCTGGGGAAAGCAGCTGGTTGTTTCCCATTTTGGGAAGGTCAACGGTTCCAAAGCATTTTTTTTCAACTGTAGGGACGGCCCTCTGGGTTGGGCCTCCCTTTGGGGGTTACTTTAGCTCTGATGTTTTTCATCTTCAAGGAGAAGAGAAAGACAGGACTCTTCTGGAGAGCGTTTGGCGTCTGACCTCATTTAATTATTGTTAGTGGGGATTGGTCTTTTGCTTATGTATCTTGTGTTTTACTTTGTCATGTGCTGCCGATAATTTGTTCAGAATGCAATGAGATAGAAATTTGGCAAATAAATCCATGTCCAGTAATTAAGCTTAGTAAGAGGACATCAACACAAGCAGGAAAAAAAAGTGCTTGCAACCAGAACTCCTGCATTTTTTCCAGATGAACCCAAGAGTTCTAGTTAATACTTCAGCAAACGAAGACAGAATGTCCTTCATTCCTTTGAAGAAAGGCCAGCTTGAACAGCTGCATCCTTCATATTTGCCAGGGGTGTCAAACTGGCAGCCGCAGGCTGGATGTGTCACGTACAAAGGCAAAAAAAAAAGTCACGATATATCACGTGACATGATTGAGTTTGACACCCGTGATTCATGCACTTGATTTCATTTAAGACCTTATCAGGATTACGAGAAGCAAGCGATAGTGACTTAGCTGTTCACACAGAAGTTCAATCTGGAAAATACACAAAGAGAAGATGGGCAGAGGAGGCTCTTTAGATCAGTGTAGTATTAGGCCTTTTCAGAGCGTGCAATTGTTTTAAAATTCAATGAATCACAGAAATGATTCTGATCTTTGTAAAATGTTGTAAGACTCTGCTCAGAGTCTTCTGGAATGGGCAGCCATAATTCATTGGATTATATAAACGAGGCCCAGGTAGGTCATATATCTGCACCTCCATAATTGTCTGGCTTGGCTCTGCAACCAAACAAGACAAACATAGACTTCAACTGATACTTAGAACTGCAGAAAAGAACAATTGCTACCAACCTACCTTGCATTGAGGACCTGTACACTGAATGAGTCAAAAAGAGGGCTGTGAAAATATCTAGACCCCTCACATCCTGCACATACATTGTTTCAACTCCTACCCTCAAAACGACACTATAGAGCACTGCACACCAGAACAACTAGACCAAGGACAGTTTTTCCCTGAATGCCATCACTCTACTAAACAACTAATTCCAACAACACTGTCAATAATGTATTAAGACTGTATTACTATTCTTCTTCTCTTCCTTCCTAGTATCTATCTCTCCCCACTTATGACTATGACCATGTTGCTTGTATCTTTCAATTTATTTGTTTCCTAGTATGATTTGATAGTTTATTACTAACCTATGACCATCACTAAGTATTGTGTCTTTTTATTCTTGATGAATGTATTTTATTCTCCTTATGTACAGAAAGCGTATGCACCAAAGACAAATTCCTTGCGTGTCCAATCACACTTGGCCAATAAAGAATTCTATTCTATTCTATTCTATTCTATTCTATTCTATTCTATCCCATCCCATCCTCATGGAAGATGAAAGTCTAATGGTAAAACGTCTACATTTTGGGACTTCACCATTCATTCTGCTAACCAGAGTTGAACGCCCATCTTGATGTCACTGTGGACAACGCTAACTGCTATTACATTTATCACCAGATGGCTTACCTTATTGACAAGAACTATAACCTTTCCACACTCTTTTGCTTGTCTTTTTTTATCTAAGTGGTCTTTGGCAATGTAAACAGCAACCCGGGTCTTGCCAGTGCCTGTGGGAAGGCATATAACAATATTTTTCCCTTCCAAAGCTGGTTTGGCCACTTCCATCTGATAGTCTCTCAGACTCAACTCTTTTTCAGAGGATGGTCTTTGGTTTCCACTTTCAACAGGATCTGCAGATGAAAAGAAAGTACAAATCATTAATAATGGGGAAAAAAAGAAAAGAAAAGAAATTATTATGATTTCTCCTAGTAAGTGCGCCAACACTGGAGGTTTTGAAGAAGAGACTAAACAACCATTTGTATGAAATAGTATAGGGCCGTGATGTCGAACTTATGGCACATGCCATAGATGTGGAGCCATATCTGCCGGCACGCAAGCCGTCAGCACTAGCATACATGCGTGCACCAGCCAACTGATTTTCAGCCTCTGGAGGGCCAGGAGAGGCCTTTATCACCCTGGGGAAGGTGAAAAACGGGCCCAACAGGGCCTACCGGAAGTTTGGAAACTGTTAAAGGCTAGGAAAGAGGGAGTCCAGACTGGTAAGATTCAAGTAAGGTAGCTGTTTATTTGGCTGAACAAGCAAACCGCAGAAGTAACTAGATACAAGTAGGAATGTGCAGTAGACCGGGGCTCCCCTGCCTGACAGCTATTTATACAGGAGCTGTCAGCCAGGGAACCAATCAAACCGCCCAGCAACCCAGGCTCAGCCAGCCGCGTCTTAGCCAATCAGGCGCGACTGGCTGTTGCCGGGCTTTTTGAGCGGGCGTCAAAGACCTGCGGCCGGTCGTAAGTCGAGGAACGGTCGCAGGTCGAGGACTTAACAGAAACCATCTGTTTTCAGTTTCCAGAGGGCCTCTGGGAGAGGCCGTTTTTGCCCTCCCCAGGCTCTGGAGGCTTTCTTGGAGTCTGGGGAGGGCGAAAACAGCCTCCCCCAGCCCCTGGAGGAAATCACACACTCAGTTTGGAGGTGAGCAGTATGGTATGTGTGGGTGGGGAGGTGGAGTTGGTTATGCTCGCATGTGCACGTGGAGGCGCGCTTTGCATTATGAGTCCCAGCACATGCGCACACCATCACGTGCCACGCTTGCATTTTTGGCACCAAACAACAAAGTTAGGTACTGGGCTTTGTGGTTGAACAGGAGTTGAATTAGAAAACCTCCAGGTCCCCTCCAGCTCTGCTATTCTGTTTACTTTAAATTTTATAATGATGGTTTAAAAACTTTAAAACCTATCATGATGGTTTAAAACGGTGGTGTAAAATATTATCATATTCTAAATATAGACAGAATATAGGAAATGGACTGGAATGAGGGAAACATTACCAGAAAAATGTCTGATATTTAAAAATATTATTTCCGGTAAAATTGTCAATGTAGGCCAATCATAAGGAAATCACCATAAAGATATTTATAGGATAAGGAATGGTCATACCTTTTTGTACAGCTAATTCCATTAAAAGCTAACTAAGCTAACTGAACTTAGTGAAGCTTGCATAATTTGAATTTTTGAATTTATTTATATTTATATCCCGCCCTTCTCCACAGAGGACCCAGGGCGGCGCACAGGAATTTAAAAACATACAAAAATACAAAAATAAATACATAATTTAAAATATATTAAACTATCCTAATCCTATGCTAAAACCAAATTTTAAAATACCCAATTTAAAACTTTCTAAAAAGCCCCCGTGGGAGGTTAGGCTAGGCCGGCTTGTTGGAAAAGATGTGTCTTTAGACATTGGCGAAAGAGGCGGAGGTCGGTGATGGTGCGTAATTCAGGGGGTAGGTCGTTCCAAAGGGCTGGGCCCGCCACAGAGAAGGCTCTTCCCCTGGGCATCGCCAGTCGGCATTGTCCGGCCGACGGCACCCTGAGAAGACCCTCTCTGTGGGAGCGGATTGGCCGAAGGGATGTATGGGGCAGAAGGCGGTCTCGCATATGACTAGGCCCCGAGCCATGGAGCGCTTTAAAGATGGTCGTCAGAACCTTGAAGCGCACCCAAAAGGCCACAGGAAGCCAATGCAGCTCGCGCAGGATCGGTGTTATGTGGGAGCATCTAGTGGCTCCCATAATCATCCGCGCGGTTGCATTTTGGACTAACTGTAGCTTTCGAGTGCACCACAAGGGAAGCCCCATGTAGAGAGCATTACAGTAGTCGAGTCGGGACGTCACGAGAGCTTGAGTGACTGTGCGAAGGGCAGCCCGGTCCAGTAAGGGGCGCAATTGGCGCATCAGGCGTACCTGATGAAACGCCCCCCTGGCCACGGCCGCCACATGGTCCTCCATGGACAGCCGGGAATCCAGGAGGGCACCCAAATTACTTCCTAATGGACATCTAACTAGAGCTGTTCGCTTTATTTGAGCTATAGAAAATTATCATCCAAGAAATCTTTTCTGCAGTTATATAACCATCACGTCTGTTGAAAAAAATAGTCCAATTTGTAGCCCAGCCTCAGTGTTAGGAATGTAACTGTGGTCACTTTGTTCCATTCTTCCCAAACATCCTGATATCCTTTCTGGCTATTAGAAAGCCATGGTGCCATGGTGGTTAGAATGCAGTACTGCAGACTAATTCCATCAACTGTCAGCAGTTTGATTCTCACCAGGCTCAAGGTTCACCCAGGCATCCAGCCTTCTGAGGTCAGTAAAATGAGGAGCCAAGATTGTCGGGGGCAATAGGCTGACTCTTTAAACTGCTCTAGAAAGGGCTATAAAACACTATAAAGCAGTATATAGTGCTATTGTTATTGCTCTTCTCTCACAAAAATGTATCAAATGGAAAATTATCAGCACCGATTGTGAAATCAATGAACCTGAATTGGTGCAGACCATTCTTCTGGAGGAAACCTTACACAGAGATGTCCTCCTAATCTCTAAGCTACAAAGGTCGGCAAATGCTGAGGCTGAAATATGGGTGCCACCTTCTCTGAAAAGAGATAGCCTTGGGATTGCCCAAAAGTTCATACCTTTCTTGGGGTGGAGATAGTGCAGGAGTTACTGACACTAGTTCATGCCTTTCTCATTAATGGACTGCAGGATGACATGTAGCGCCTACATAACTTATGTGAGAGGGGAGAAGGTCTACTATAGACTGCGTTCTGTGTGATGCTTCATTATGATGCTTCAGCTGTCAAGAAATAGTGGTATCTTCTATGCATGACTTATATGGAGCGATCCAAAATGAATCTGTTATTCACAACATTATTACAGACTCTGAGTGAATGCTATCTACTAGTGCTACAATGATTTTCTTTTTTTCTAGAATTGTTCTGATATTTTTGTTAGACAATACAAGTTTAACAGGACTTAGTTATTTGCGGGATCGGATCCTGCCCCATACATACCTGCGGCCGATTCGCTCCCACAGAGACGGACTTCTCCGGGTGCCGTCCACTAGGCAATGCCAGCGGGCAATGCCCAGGGGAAGGGCCTTCTCTGTGATGGGCCCGACCCTTTGGAACGACCTACCCCCTGATATCAGAACTACCACGGACCTCCGCTCTTTCCGCCAGAAACTTAAAACTCATCTGTTTCATCAAGCCGGCTTGGCCTAATTTATGCTTCTTGCCCCAGTCTGTAATTTAAATTGTTTTATTTGGTTTTAATGGGTTCAGTTTTTAACTTTTATAAATTTGTACAGGGTTATTTAATTCGTTTTTAATTTTGTATGTATTGTCATGCTTTTAGTAGTTTTAATTTTTTCCTGTACACCGCCCCGAGTCCCCTTGGGGCGGGGTGGGTGGGGGTGGTCTAGAAATCCAATTTAAAAAAAGCAACAAAACTGGTATAATGTCATAATGTTTTAACTAAACTGTTCCCAAGTCCTGGAATGAAGACTGGAGATAGCTAGCTGAAAACACTTTGGTGTAATTTTTAGCTATATTGTAGCTACATTTCATTAGCTAAGACCATTTTAAGGTAAAAAAGCACATGCTATCATAATCCCTAGGTTTAATGTTTCATTCCACCTCCTATAATTAACCAACATTGTTCAGAATGTGCAGAATTGAACAGGATTGCCTGTTCAGTATGTGATACCACAATTGCTTAATGGTTATACAGTCAGTGTACAGACTTAATGTGAAGTATGATAGATACTTCTACCATATCCCCCTTCACTTCAAATATATATTGTCCTTGTTTTTCTATCCACAACTTGGTACTTTAAGATAATCTCATTTTAAAAACAGTAACTTGATCAAGTGACACGGAAATACATCTAGGCCTAATCACTCGTCTATATTAACTGCCTGCTAATATTTTTAATTTTTTTAAAGTAAGCAATAAAAGAGGCAAAAACAAAGGTGAGGAAAAAGACTGCATAGACCAAAGGCTAAAATGACAATATGATAATTACAGAAAGATTAAAAAGCATTGGGGGGGGGGGAAGGCTAAGGTAAGTCTAATTTAATGAAGAGAAAGACTAGGGGATGCCAGGATAGAAGTTTTCCAATATTTGAGTTCTCCAAAGTATCTGAGGGCAAGATAAGAAATAACATATGGAATCAAAGGTTAAATCAAAGAGATTCAACCTAGAACTAAGGAGACATTCCCAGACAGTGAGAATAATTAATTAGTGGAACAGCTTGCCTTTAGAAGCTGTTTCTAAGAGACAGGACACCCATGTGTCCAGAATGATAGTCTCTTGCTTGGGCAGGGGGCTGGACTACAAGACCTCCAAAGTCCCTCCCAACTGTTATTCTGTATTCCGTAATCTAAATATTTGTCACAGTCTCTCTTTTTCCCTCTCAAAAGTCATAACCTTTTCTATAATTTGGCTTCAATCTAGAAACGTCTACTGCCCTCTGAGAGTAGGCAGAGGGAAGAGATGGATACATTTGGTCAAGGATCATGACCATGACTACTCAAAGAAGATCCGGGTTACATTGCCTTGTACTTTTGCTACTCAGGTCACAGCATTCTTTTTCTTCTGTTTTGATATTTAGAGGCCCAGTCATATATATATAGCTGCTCCATGGGCAGAAACAGGCATGCCCTTACTGTATTTTAGTACCCATTTCTTTTTAATTATTATTTAAGCATTTACCACCTTGAGTGTTATGACGCCCACATAAACTGTAAGTAGGAACTAGCAATTCATATGACTAAAATACTATTATTAGCGCGGGTAGAATCAATTCCTAGAAGTTGAGAGTTTTCTAAGTGCCTTGCTGGAGACAAAGATCTACATGCCCCCTTTTTAAAAAAACCTTACGGTTCACCTACCTCAAAGTCCACAATAGACTACACGGATACTTACAATTTAATATTTCAAAGTTTCTCTTGATGTTTTGTTCTCATCTAAGAAACTATGACATTCTTGCCTATCGTCCTAACTGCTATATCCAATGAACCTGCCATTGTACACAGGTACTATATGAGCAGGGGTGGGTTTCAAAATTTTTGGAACAGGTTCTGTGGCTTGCTGGCCATGTGACCGGGTGGGAGTGGCTTGCTGGCCATGTGACCGGGTGGGAGTGGCTTGCCGGCCATGTGACCGGGTGGGAGTGGCCAATTTGGAAAATGTGAAACTCACTTAACAATGGTCTTGGTTAGCAACCAAACTTTTGGGCTTAATTGTGGTCATAAGTTCTCTCTCTCTCTCTCTTTTTCTTTCTTTCCTTCTGTCTTTCTTTCTCTCTTTCTCTGTCTCTCTTTCTTTCTCTGTCTCTTTCTTTCCTTCCCTCTTTCTTTCTCTCTCTCTCTTTATTTCTTTCTCTTTCTCTCTTTCCCTCTTTCTTTCTCTTTCCCTCTTTCTCTCTCTTTCTTTCTCTCTCATTTTTTCTTTCTTTCCCTCTTTCTCTCTCCCTCTCTTTCTCTCTCTCTCTTTCTGTCTCTTTCTTTCTTTCCCTCTCTCTCTTTCTTTTTTTCTCTTTCTTTCCTTTGTCTCTTTCTTTCTCTTTTTCTCTGTCTGTCTTTCTTTCTCTCTCTCCCACTTTCTTTTTCTTTCTTTCTCTTTCTCTCTCTCTCTTTCTTTCTCTTTCTCTTTCTTTCCCTCTTTCCCCCCTCTCTTTCCCTATTTCTCTTTCTCTCTCTCTCTTTCTTTCTTTCCCTCTTTCTCTCTCTCTCTTTCTTTCTCTCTCTCTTTCTCTTTCTCTCTTTCTGTCGCTTTTCTTTCTCTCTTTCTCTCTCTTTTTTCTCTTTCTTTCCTTTCTGTCTCTCTTTCTTTTTTCTCTCTTTCTCTCTGTCTGTCTTTCTTTCTCTCTTTCTTTCTCTCTCTCCCACCTTCTTTTTTTCTTTCTCTCTCTGTGTCTCTCTCTCCTTTGTTTGCCCATCTGTCACTCTGTGTGTTTGTGTGTGTGTGTGTGTGTGTCTGTCTGTCTGTCTGTCTCGCATTCAGGCACTTAAATCACTCATTTTGTGTCTCTGTCTATCTTTCTCTCCCTCCCTCCCACTCTCTGTCTCTGTGTGTGTCTGTCACTCTCTGGTTCCCCCCTCCCTCCCTGTCTCTCTCTGTGTCTGTGCCTCTGTCTGTCTGTCGTCGTCCCCGCCCCGCCCCCACCTCCGCGGAGCTTCCTCAGCCCGGGTCACTTGCCTTAGCCTGCCCCAGCTGCCCGGCCGCCCGCCGTGCTTGGTCGCTCGCTCTCTCGCTCAGGCTCCTTCCAGGAGCTGAGAAGCCTCCATGTGTGTGTGTGTGAGGAACGGCAGCCCCTGGAAACGATGAGTGGCCAGCATGCCGGCTGTGGAGGGAGGGAGGGGGAGGGAGGAAGGGAATCGCGCGCTCTGCCCAGGGGGCTGCCCCCTCCTCCTCCTCTCTGCAGCGGTGGCGGCAGCAGCAGGGGCTGGGGCGGCGCGTCGCTGAGGGAAAAAGAAGACAACGCAGCCGCCTTGCTTGCTTTCCTGCCTGCCCGCCCAGGTGAGGGAGCAGCAGTTAGCAGCGGCGGTTAGCCGCCCCCCGCGTCCAGCGATTTTAGCGTTGGCTGGGCGGCGGGGGGGGGGGCGAGGACGAACGCGGAGGACTTACTTCCGGGTCCACGGTCGAAAGGGAACGCTCGGGATCAGGAAATTTGACGAAAGGGCTCGCGCGATCCCGGGCGAACCCTTAGAAACCCATCCCTGTATATGAGTAATCCATATGATTGCACAGATGATCTGGGCACTGATATATGCTAAAACTATGATGATCTTATTTATCGCATTTTTCGGAGTATAAGACGCACCTTTTTCCCTCAAGAGACTGAAAATCTGGGTGCGTCTTATACACTGAGTACAACATTTTTTGCCTCCCAAAACCCCGCCCCTTCATAAAAATGGCCATGCATAGTTTGAGTTTATTGGTTTTTTATACCGCCCTACTCCCGAAGGACTCAGGGCAGTGTACAGCCAGAATAAAAGCAAATATATAAAAGTTAAAAAAGTTTTTAAAAGACATTAAACTTTGGCCTAAAAGTGGAAAAAAAAAAACCAACCAACCCTGACTAAAATTAATAAAAAGTTGAATTTAAAAATAATGTTTTGTGCCTGCCCGGCTTGTTGGGAAAAAAAGGTTTTGAGAGCACGGCAGAAGATGCGTAAGTCAGGGATAGTTCTTAATTCCGGGGGCAATTCGTTCCAGAGGGCAGGTGCTCCCACAGAGAAGGCTCTCCCCCTGGGTGTCGCCAGTTGACATCGTCTAGCTGACGGCACCATGAGTAGACCCTCTCTATGGGAACATACTGGCCGGTGGGAGGCTCTCGGTGGCAGAAGGCGATCTTGTAAGTAGCCTTTAGGAGCCTTGCAGAATGCTCCTGGGGGCTGGGGAGGGCAGAAACAAACGAAAAACAGGCCATTTTCTGCTCAATTTTGCCACTATCCATGCCCCCCCCCTTTTTTTGACAAAAATGGACCCATTTTCGCAAAAATAGGCCATCCTTTGCTTGTTTTTGCCCCCATCCCCCACCCCCAGGAGCACTCTACAAGCCTCCTAAAGGCTATTCATGCCCTTTTTTGGGAAAAAAACAAACAAACCAGGCCTGTTTTTGTGAAAAACAGGCCATTTTTGGGAGGTTTGCAGAGTGCTAAAACTTCTTTTTTAATTTGCCTCTTCAAAACCTTGCTGCGTCTTATACTCCGAAAAATACGGTAGATGCTATGATTTCTGTTAGAAACAAGCCAGCTTCTCATGTTGTCACACAAGATCATATTATTTATCATACTGATTCTGTCTGTTCCAGAATTAATTTCCCCTATTTTTAAGATAACTGCTTGTACAGAAACTGACTGTACAATACTTGATATTTATTTGCAGTAGATCCAGATATAGGAGTACAGGTAGTCCACAACGTATGACCACAATGGAGTCCAAAGATTCTGTTGTTAAGGGAGACATTTGTTAAGTGAGGTTTGCCCCATTTTACCACCTTTCTTGTCACAGTTGTTAAGTGAATCACGGCAGTTGTTAAGTTAGCACAGTTATTAAGTGAATCTGGCTTTCCTATTGACTGCTTGTCAGGAGGTCATGGAAGTGGATCACATGACCACATGACACTGCAACCGTCAGAAATATGAACTAGTTGCCAAGCATCTGAATTTTGATCAAATCATCATGGGGATGCTGCAAAGGTCGTAAGTCTGAGAAAGGGTCATAAGTCACTTTTTTCAGTGCCATTGTAACTTTGAACAATCACCAAACAAACTGTAAGTCAAGGGCTAATTTGTACCTCAGTCAAAAGAGTGACAGAGATGACAAGAAACCAGCAGGAGGAACTTTTATTTTTCCTGCTTGCTGGATGACTTTCCTTTTTTATATCTAACCTTAAATTTCCTATTTTGGTGAGCAGGTTCACATGGATCCTGATTGGAAGGGTGCATGTGCTTCATGTATGTGACTGTGTGTCTTTGGGAGAAACATTGTGAATGGATTATCTAACAAGCCTGCACCTAAGCTCAGTGAGAAAAGAAAACTTAAAAAGGTAACAGTAAAGGTGCCCCTCTCACCTATGTGCTAGTCATTCCTGACTCTAGGGGGCGGTGCTCATCTCCGTTTTGAAGCCGAAGAGCCAGCGCTGTCCAAAGACGTCTCCGTGGTCATGTGGCCGGCATGACTAAATCCCAAAGCCACACGGAACGCTGTTACCTTCTTACTAAAGGTGATTCCTATTTTTCTACTTGCATTTTTACGTGCTTTCGAACTGCTAGGTTGGCAGAAGCTGGGACAAGTAAAGGGAGTTCATTCCGTTATGCGGCACTAGGGATTCGAGCCACCGAACTGCCAAACTTTCTGATTGACAAGCTCAGCATCTTAGCCACTGAGCCACAGGCTGCAAAAACCACATAGAATTATGGGAGAATGGGGAGATTGCTTCCGGCTCCCGGAGGCAACGGATAGGTCTCTGACTCGTCCGCTGCTCGTTTCTCCAGCGGCGCCTTCGGGGGAGAGCCCCCTAACCGGACGGATGGCTTGCGGGAGACCCCTACCCAGACAGCTGCAGGGGGGGTCGCACCCGCTTCGTCCCAGGAGTTGGGGAACAAAATGCAGGGGGAAGAGTCTCTTTTGCCAATGGAGCGCCGGAACAACAGAAAATGAAGAAGTGGGCTGAAATCCGGGGCTGTGGGAAGCACCGAGGCTCTGTGGTCTGCTATGTGGTTAGTGAGTTGATTTTGAGATTTTAATGCCTTCAGTTCTTTTAAGAAAAGAAGAATGGAGGGGGGGTTTGGAAAAGAGAGAACCCCCCTGAGATCAAGCACTATTTTAAAACCCTCCCCGGGCTCGGGAAGAGGCAAAAAGCAACATCCGATTTTGAATAAGTGAAACTGGAAGTCTATTGAATATGGATTAGCCGTTGTTATTCTGTATCTGAGTTTATTTGACTTTCACTAGTTCTGCCTGACCACCAAAGGGCGGGGAAACATGGCGCTTCTTTGTTCCCGGCTGAAAACTTTCTCTTTTCAATATGTACATTCCTTCACTGTTACAAGCTTGGAAAATTTACTGAAAAACCAACGCAAGTGACTTTTGGGATTTCTCCCAACGTGTGCCTTCTTTTATATCAGAACTGATTATAAAAACCTTTTCTCCCTGGAATTTAAGCGGACTGTTTTTAACTTTGGACACTGACTTTTCCTTTTCTTGGACCTCACGAGCTCCTCGCCCTGCGGACGCCATATTAGTGTCAAGAACTTAAAACTCTCACTATGGAAATGCTACAATCAATAGAGGGAATTCTCCAAAGCATAATGGAAGAAATAACAGAGATTCGGAAGGACAAATTAAGATCAAAATCTGAGCTTTTGGACATGCAAGGGACATTAGTGGGAAACAAACAAAAAATTGAAGGGGTGAAGGGGGGGTAGCGGAGATGGGGGAAAAGATAAAGGAGTCACAAAAAGAATTAATAGATTTTGACGGCTGTATGTTTAAAATCGATTTTGAAAGAATGCCTTACAATTTAGCATATGCCAGAACAAATGATGTATCCAGAGAGATATATATTAAACATGTAAGAGGGCTGACAAGGGATGAGACCCCGAGAGCACGGCGCAATAGTCTATTGATATATGAGCTAAAAGAACTTGCCAGTCTGAAACAGGTCTCGGAAAATATACCAGACATAAGAAGGAATTATTCCTTCTTATTTGAAAAAAAATTATTATATAAGAATGGGACCTGCTTTGAATGGTTGATGTCTGAAGGAATGTTGGTGCTCGGGGGGGGGGGGGAGTGTAAAAATTAAAACAATTGAAGAGGCGCAAGCCTTTTTCTTTTTCAAAAAAATAATATGCCTCAATCCTGGAGGAAGAAAATGGGGGAACGGGAGGGGCCATGGCACCACCCACTGGTGGGAGGGAGGATGAGGATACAATATTTACAAGACTCAGATTACAAAAATGATTTCCTTTAATATACTGTAACTTTTTCTTTCTGATGTTTTGTAGAAACAATGTATTGAATGCATGAATTTTATGAAATGATACATATGTAACTCCTGCCACCTTAAATGGAAAAATAATTTATCTTTGTATGAAGCATTGGAGGCGGCCTGCACCTCTGATATGGATGCCTCTAAAATGTTCTTTTACACCCTATATACCTTTTCCCTGTAAAAAAAAATTGTTAAAACCAATAAAACTTTTTTTGCATAAAAAAAGAATTATGGGAGAATCGAAGCATGCAGAGTTTGGCAGAAAGAGCCTGTAAACTACATACAGAGATGGTTCAGACAACTTACACTTTATGTAACTATTTTATTTTACTTTTCCACTGTAGGCAGAGGAAGCAGTAACATAATTTAAAGAACCCAGCAGTCCCCCAATGCTGGTACCTTTCGACCACGTATACAAAGCTTCTGTCGCAAGAAAACATTGACTGAGCATATGCTTCTAATTTCATTTCATGCTTACCAGAGTACAAGGGGAAAAAAATCCTACCTGAATCATCACTGTAAAGGTTCATCTGTCCGAAGTTTACATTCACATCACAGGCATTTGTTTCTTGCAAACTGACATCAGATTCTGGCAGGTAAAATATATAAGCACAAGAGTAAATGTCACGATGCATGGTTATTTCTGCCTCCGTTGAACGTACTTTGCTGTTTGATGTAACCCCTTCCCTTAATCTTAATCTCATTCAGTGGTGGGTTCTAAATTTTTTAGAACCTCTTCTGTAGGTGTGGCCTGCTTTGTGGGAGTGGCTTGCCAGCCATGTGACTGGGTGGGAGTGGCTTGCTGGCCATGTGACTGAATGGGAGTGTGACTGGGTGGGTGTGCCCAACTTGTAAAATGTGGTGAAACTCACTTAATAACGCTCTTGCTTAGCAACCAAAATGTGAGCTCAGAAACTGGCATTTGAAGCATGCAAGTCTTAAAGCTGTCCAGTTACAAGACCCTTGCACCCCTAACCCTTTAGAAAAAAACCCCAGGGGTGTTCAAACTTGACAGCTTTAAGATTGTGGACTTCAACTCCCAGAATTCCTCCTCTCGCTCTTCATCTTGATGATGTGTGGATGGGCAGGGGGAGGGAGCTGGAACCGGTTCTAAACGGCACTGTAGATTTGTGGAACCTCTTCTATAGAAGAGGTTATAATTGGCAGGAACCCACCCCTGATCTCATTAAATAAGTAGGTGTTTCTGTTAATATAAGACCGTGATGGCGAACCTATGGCACGCATGCTAGAGGTGGCACACAGTGGCCTCTCTGTGAGCACGCGAGCCATCACCCCGGTTATTTTTTTTTTTTTTTTTTCAAATTTATACCCCGCCCTTCTCCTTGCAAGGACCCAGGGCGGCGCACAGGCAATATTAAAAAACCATACAAAATTACAAAAATACATTATTAAAAAGCTATTAAATTATATCCCGTGCTAAAACCCTTATAAAACCTTAAGAATTTAAAATTTATACAAATAAAAGTCAGAAACGGGGGGTTATGCTAGACCGGCTTGTTGGAATAAATATGTTTTAAGACACTGGCGGAAGAGGCGGAGGTCCGAGGTGGTGCATAGATCAGGGGGTATGTAGTTCCAGAGGGCTGGGCCCGCCACAGAGAAGGCCCTTCCCCCGGGCGTAGCCAACCGGCATTGCCTGGCCAACAGTACCCGGAGAAGGCCCTCTCTGTGGGAGCAGATCAATCGAAGGGATGTATGGGGCAGGTGGCGGTCTCGTATGTAGCTAGGCCCCGAGCCATGGAGCGATTTAAAGATGGTCGTCAGCACCTTGAAGCGCACCCGAAAGGCCACAGGTAGCCAGTGCAGCTTGCGCAGGAGAGGTGTTATGTGGGATTGCCTTGAGGCACCCATAATCACCCGCGCGGCCACATTCTGGACTAACTGTAACCTTCGAGTGCACCTCAAGGGAAGCCCCATGTAGAGAGCGTTATAGTAATCCAGCCGGGATGTCACGAGTGCTTGAGTGACTTTGCGAAGGGCCACCAGGTCCAGTAAGGGGCGCAACTGGGGTATCAAGCGTACCTGATAGAATGCCCCCCTGGCCACGGCCGTCACATGGTCCTCCATGGACAGCCGGGAATCCAGGAGGACACCCAAGTTGCGCGCCCTCTCCACGGGGGCCAGTTGTTCGCCCCCAATGGCCAGTGTTGGACTTTCCTGGCTGAACCGGGGTGCCGGAAACCACAGCCACTCGGTCATGGACAGGTTGAGCTTGAGTTTGTTACTCCCCATCCCCATTCAGCTCTGCTGTTCATGCAGGCGTGCCTCCCGCCGGTCAGCTAGTCTTCGGGTCTCTGCCGCGCATGCGCAGGGGGGATGCACGGGGGCCGTGCATGCATTGCATTTGGGAGGTTTGGGCACAGGGGGCGGGACGCCACACACTGCATGTATGCGGAGGTAGGTGCATGCGTAGGGGGACACACATTGGATTTTGGGGGTTCCCACATTCATGTGGGCATGCGGGCGCTTTGGGCACTCAGTCTGGAAAAGGTTAGCCATCACTGGTATAAGAAATGCAAAAGCTGCTACAAAATGTTTAAAGCACAGCTGAAAACTTGTGAATGTTCAAAAGGGTTTTCCCCCCCCCTGTTTATATTTTCTGTGAGTTTCATTAGTTCAGACACCTGGGAGAGAAACCTGAATCATATTTAGGCATATGGCTCTCTCATGAGGAATCAAATATGAGGAATCAAAGTCTAAAGCAAGTATATTTATATATGCCCATATCCATAGCATTAGCACTAGCCAGAGTGAATAAAAATCAATGATCAGATTTTTTTTATTTAAATTGGATTTTTTAAATTTAAATTGGAGGATTTTTTTTATTTTTATCTAATTTAGTTTAATAAAATGCTTTTGGAGTAAAAAAATCTATCTAAAGATAGTTTTCTATTTAAGAGACATTAATAATTTATTTTATTCAGCATGAAATGGAGCTTAGTTACGTAGCCTGAGGGTGTATATCCTGCAATATTTACATTTTTGGTAAACCCATTCAGTGAATCCAAGCTCTGCAAGCTGAGATAACATGTACTCTAAATAGGAAAGCTTCATTTTGTTTGCAAATAATAATATTAAAGTTTCTAACTACCAGCAAGAATGAGTCCATACATTTAAAGAGCACCTGTCATTTCAGATCCATCATGGCAAGGCCTGTGAGCGGGCATCCACTCACCTGCTGCCTGCCATTTCCCTCATGTTGTGTCACTGCGCATCACCAGATGTCCCTATTAATGTGAATGGGACTGTCAGTGAGTCAACAGTGGGTCAGAGGAGGAGCCACGGCAGGACAGAGATGACAGTTGCTCTTTAAAAATTATGATTTGATTATGAGTTGATTAAAACCAAGCCTTTTTTTACTAGGGATTTAAATCATGGCGATCGTGATTTAAATCAAATTGATTTAAATCAAATCTACCCTGGCATTAGTAATAGCGCTTAGACTTATATACTACTTCATAGTGCATTATAGGTGTCTCTGAGCGGTTTAGAGAGTCAGCATATTACCCCCCCCCAACAACCTGGGTCCTCATTTTGCCGACCTGGGAAGGATGGAAGGCTGAGCCAACCTTGAGCCGGTAGGAACTGAACTCCTGGCTGTACTACTACTACTCTCTCTGTCTCTGTCTGTCTGTCAGTCTCTCTCTCCCACTCTCTCCTCCCTCCCCCTTCTATATTTCAAAACTGTTTTGCCCATACCTTGTCTTTTCTAGAGCTAAAAGTCTGGTCCAATGTTTTGGGTTTTGTGACCTAAGGACTATCACTTTGTGAGGACTATCACTCAGTCTCCTGATTTTTAGCCGGGTGCCTTAATTCAAACTAGCTGCTTCTGATTTATATTACATGGTGCAGAATTAGGCAGTGTGAAGAAACCTTTTACTTGAGACCATAACATTAAATTTGCTTTATCTAATCCACATTTAACACAGGATGCAATGGGATTTCTTGTGGCTAAAAGCAAGATTATGCAGCAGCAGAAGCAGATCTTCCTAACAGGGATGGATAGAGTGCCACCTACTGATTCTCTAGGTATTTGAATCAAGATGAATACTATTTGAATGTAGAGGCAAAAGTGTAAAACTGGGGTAAAAAACATGACTTGCAAAGTTCAGTTTCAGCAAATGGCCTAATAAGGATGAAATTCACTCACCCCTTCCAACACAGCAGAAGATACATTACAATAGCAGAGTTGGAAGGGACCTTGGAGGTCATCTAGTCCAACTCCCTGCCTAGGCCGGAAACCTTATACCATTTCAGACAAATGGCTATCCAACATCTTCTGGAAGACTTGCAGTGTTGGGGCATTCACAACTTCTGGAGGCAAGTTGTTCCACTGGTTAATTGTTCTAACTGTCAGGAAATTTCTCCTCAGTTCTAAGTTGCTTCTCTCCTTGATTAGTTTCCACCCGTTGCTTCTTGTCCTGCCCTCAGGTGCTTTGGAAAATAGTTTGACTCCCTCTTCTTTGTGGCACCCTCTGAGATATCGGAACACTGCTATCATGTCTCCCCTGGTCCTTCTTTTCGTTAAACCAGACAAACCCAGTTCCTGCAACCGTTCATCACGTTTTAGTCTCCAGTCCCCTAATCATCTTTGTTGCTCTTCTCTGCACTCTCACTAGATGTGAGAGAGAATTTTTTTTTTTTTTTAAAAAGGATTCATTTAAAACTATGTCTCAATACCAGCAAAATACTGGGTTGGAAAGAATCATTTGAAGTCTTACTTATACAATTAAGTACTTATATAATCCCTTACTTATTTTAGAAATAAGGGCTGCCTGCGCAGTTGGAGATGAGAACAACGTATTTAAATTAAGAACAGAGCGTCTCCTCTTTCTTATTTAAACAAGCTCTGTATCCATTTATATACATTTCTTGGACAGACAGATGTCATTGAATGACAACAGCAACAGGAATGAGTCATGGCTATGTTTCCAGTGCGGGTGGGGTGGGGAGGAAAGCAAAGTTATGTCTTCTCTTTCAGCAAATGGAGGTGCTAGGAGGTACTATGGGCACAGAACGTTCACACCAATTAATTCTAGCAGGGTGAAAATTGTACAATGATTAGGAAATGCATTTTCTTTATTAACTGTTGAAGAGCTGATGAGGGAAATGAAGGGGAAACAAGGTTTTGGGGAAAAGAGGGGGGGAATATTAAAAGTTCCTACATGTAGCCAAGAATGTGTATGCTTGTTCTAGATAAATATCTATATTTTCATAGTACAAGTAAAGGTAAAGGTTCTCCTCGCACATGTGCTAGTCGTTCCTGACTCTAGGGAGCGGTGTTCATCTCCATTTCAAAGCTGAAGAGCCAGCACTGTCCGAAGACGTCTCCGTGGCCAGCATGACTAAATGCCAAAGGCGCCTGGAATGCTGTTACCTGGAATGCTGGAATGCTGTGAGAACCAAAGGTGGTGCCTATTTCTCTGCTTGCATTTTTATATGCTTTCGAACTGCTAGGTTGGCAGAAGCTGGGACAAATAATGGGAGCTCACTCCGTTATGCGGCGCTAGGGATTCGAACCGCTGAACTGCCGACCTTTCTGATCGACAAGCTCAGTATCTTTGCCACTGAGCCATTGTGTGCCTCATAGTACACGTAGCACAGCACAATCAGAACTGGATCCTAAATAGCCGAAGTGGGTGTGGAGGTTCACAAATAAAATGCAAATTGCATGCATGTTAGTTATTGAAACCCAAGTAGTTGGAAGCACCTAGTTAACCTTGGTTGAATGGGGCAAGTTAAGCATGGTTGGACCTAGTTACTACTTGGATGAAAGACCACTTGGATTAGAGAATCCCAGGGTTGTTGCTTAGGCTAGGGAGCTGAAAAAAACATCCCCAGAATTCTGAGTGTGCTTCTACCATGTTTCCCTGAAAATAAGACAGGGTCTTATTTTTTTTTGACCCCCAAAATTAGCACGGCCTTACTTTTGGGGAGGCATTATTTTTGAGGTGTAGGAGGCGGTGAGCGTTGGCCACCTCATGGCTGCTGCTGAGTTGCAATATTTTTGGGGAGGGCTTATTTTAAGGGGAGGGCTTATTTTAGCACATGCGCTCAAAAGTCTGATTGGGCTTATTATCCGGGCAGTTCTTATTTTCAGGGAAACAGGGTACAATAAATGTACTTTGTAGTCGTCTTTATATCAGAGGCAGAGGCGTAGCGTGGGGGGTGCAGGGGGGGCCGGCCACACCGGGCGCAACATCTGGGGGGGCGCGCTCGCACTCGCAGCTCTCTGCCCCTGCCTGGCTCACTCAGTCTCTCTGCAGTGCTGGCTGTGCGAATCCGATCCGAGCCGCCGGGTCGCCGCCCACTGTGGAGGGGGGGGGGTGCAAATTACCTGCCTTGCCCCGGGTGCTGACAACCCACGCTACGCCACTGATGAGAGGTCCTAGTGTTCACAGAATACAGGTAGTTCTCGACTTACAACAGTTTGTTTAGTGACCATTCAGAGTTACAATGGCACTGAAAAAGTGACATGATCGTTTTTCAGCATCCCCATGATCATGTGATCAAAATTCAGATGCTTGGCTATTGGTGTATGCTTAGCAGTCATGTGATCGAAATTTGGATACTTAGCAGCCTCTCCCACTTATAACTCCAGGTTGTTTCCACTTCCCCCATGTGCCTATCCCCCCCCCACCACCACCACAATCTATGGCTGTCCTTCACTTGCTGGATCTGCTAGCCTGGGTGTCAGCAACCCGCGGCTCCAGAGCTGCATGTGTCTCTTTGACCCCTCTCCTGCAGCGCCCTGCCAACCCAGTTGCGTGACCTGTTCTCCGCCCTGAGACACTGGCCCGACCCAGTAATAAAACCTGGGTAGGCGTGGCTGGGTGTGTGTGTCATGTGACTAGGTAGGTGTGGTGTTGAATTGGCCATGCCCACTCAGGTTTTGTGGCTCCCAGTGTTTTCTTTTTTGTGGGAAACAGGTCCAAATGGCTCTTTGAGTGTTTAAGGTTGAAGACCCCTGTGCTGGCCTTTTCACCCACAACTGATTTTTCACTGTCTTCTTTCTGCCACTGATGACTAGGTGTCCCCAGCCTGTCCCTTTCCTGAAGTAGCTGCTGGCTATGTCAATCTTACTCCCCGAAGCTGCGCCCTCCCCTTGTCCAAACTGCACATGGCTTTGTCTAAATTGTGCGCAGTCTTCTCATGAGATTTTGGAAGGAAAGTGCATGACAAGACAGTTATAGCTGCTTCGGTGCAAAAGGACACTTTTGTTCTACACTTGGAGAGTAGAGGAAGAATACAAAGCTATTTTTAGTGCTTTCATGATGAACATTGTTTCTTCTTGAAAAGTTTAGGACCTAATGTCTTCAATTTGAGGGAGAATTGGCACTGATTTAGTTAAGCCGATTATACTAGAGCAGAGCAAACTTTTCAGATAGAAAACACCACAAAATGATTTGACATAATATTGTGCATCCCATCCTCCCAAAATGTTAAATTGGAAGAAAACATTTTTTGGGCCCTTCTTTAATTAAAAATTCTTGGAGAACCCTGAATGCCATCTAGTGCATCATATATGTAATGGCATCCACCGCTTACAATATTACTGATCAGTTATACAAATCATATGGAAAAATACAGATAGCTGACAAACAGGGGTGGGTTCCTGCCAGTTCTAAGCTCTTCTATAGAAGAGGTTCCACAAATCTACAGTGCTGTTTAGAATCGGTTCCAGCTCCCTCCCCCCGCCCATTCGCACATCATCAAGATGAAGAGCGAGAGGAGGAATTCTGGGAGTTGAAGTCCACAAGTCTTAAAAGTGTCAAGTTTGAACACCCCTGGTTTGTTTTTTCCTAAAGGGTTAGGGGTGCAAGGATCTTGTAACTTGACAGCTTTAAGACTTGCGTGCTTCAAATGCCAAAGTTTCTGAGCCAACATTTTGGTTGCTAAGCAAGAGCGTTGTTAAGTGAGTTTTACCACATTTTACAAGTTGGCCATGCCCACCCGGTCACATGGCCGCCAAGCAACTCTCACAAAGCAGGTGGACACACCTACAGAAGAGGTTCTAAAATTTTTGGAAACCCACCACTGCCTACTCACCTGAAATTGCAGTGAGGTCTTCAAATGATT
The DNA here is from genome assembly GCA_039707465.1 of Rhabdophis nuchalis. Taxonomy (NCBI): domain Eukaryota; kingdom Metazoa; phylum Chordata; class Lepidosauria; order Squamata; family Natricidae; genus Rhabdophis; species Rhabdophis nuchalis. The sequence goes on from CM077643.1 coordinate 179,538,101, forward strand.
TTTCTGATACATTCTTCTCATCCTCCACAGCTTCTTGTAATTCAGTTCTTGGCTGCAGATTCTCCACAACTTCAGAACTTGGTGCCTCATACATTTCATCTGATGAATCAGCGGCTCCATTTACGCTTAGTTCTGTTCAACCAAAATAAAAAAAGTTGCAACCCATAACTGAAGCTTATTTGTTTAAAGAACCGTTTAATTAATGATCTATACGAAATTGATGGACTTCAGTTTCTAATATACAATTTGGGATGTACTCGGAGCTAAACTGAAAGAAATCTTGGGAGTTTTATGATTAGAACTTCCCACCTGACGCTGGCTGTCCTTATTCGTATATGCACCCAAATAGCAGATAGGAAGGAACCTTAACTTAAGGGTTACAAAGCAGAGTAGCAAGAATCAACTTTTGAAAGCAGAGAATTTTCAGAAGGCTTGAAGCTTTAAAGCAGACCTGTCAAACTGATAGCCCACGGCCTGGATGAGCCACGGGCAGGCCAAGCCCACAAAGGCAAAAAATGTCATGATACATCACGTGACATGATTGAATTTGACACCTGTGCTTTAGAGCGTAGCTTTAAAGATGAGAAAAACGGAAATCAGACCACAGGCCATGACAACTCAGAGGAATGAAGTCCCACTGAAATAAGTGTGTAGTCAGTAAGGAATAGATCTACAAGTTGTCTATTTAAAAACAACTTTCATTGTTTTTAGTGTATCTTATTCCCCCAGTTCTGTATTTTTCAGACTATAAGACGCACCTAGATTTACAGGAGGAAAACAAGAACAAAAAAGGTTTAGCCTTCACGTGTCACATTTTTTGCCTTCCCCGGCCCCCAGAAGCACTCTGCAGTGTCCCATTTTTGCCAAAAAGGTGCCTGTTTTTGGCCTGCAGAGTGCTTTTGGGGGCCAGGGAGGGTGAAAACTTGACATACGGAGGGTTCAGAAGCCCCAAAACTGGCCCCTATAAGGTCTATAGGTTGCACCAAAATTTTCACCCACTTTTGGAGCGGGGGGAATGCGTCTTATACTCCGAAAATATGGTAAATAATAATCTCCCAATACAATATTATCAGTTTCTACTATATATAGAAGTACAGGTAGCCTTTGACTTACAATCATAATTGGGATTGGAATTCCTGTTGCTAAGGAAGGCTAAGCAAGCCATGCCCAACTTTACTACTTCAGGTACTGGAATCATTAAATGAATCATATGGTTGTTAAAACAAATCCTGTGGTCATTAAGCCAATCAAGCTTTCCCCATTGATTGTACCCATTGGAAGCTGGCTAGGAAGATCAAATGATCATGTAACACCAGGATGCAGCAAACCATCATAAAATACTTGCTGGTTTGCCAAGTATCCAAACATTCATCGTATGATCCCGGGGAGACGATGACAGTCTAATTGCAAGCACTGATCATAGGTCACTGCTTCCAAGGGTATCGTCACTTCCAATAGTCACTAAAGAAATGGTTGTAAGTTGAGGACTATCTATAAGCATAGGTCAGAAGCGATTCAGTTCATAGATTCAAGACTGCTCAATTCCTTTCCTGTTGAAAATTTAAGCCAACTATATTTGAAACATATAGTTATGCTCGTACATTTACCTAACCTTTGCAAAATGACTTATTTTCTTGCTATAGTTTGTTTAATGAGTATGCTATTCTGTGATGACTAGTAGCCAACCAGGGGTGGGTTGCAGGTGGTAAGCCCCGGTACAGGCGTACTGGAGCCTGCCCGGAGCACCAGATACCCACCCAAGCTCCTTACCTCTTCTTTAAAGCCTTTGGCACTTTCCCGCATGCGCATGGCACATATAGCGCCTGTGCAATGCTCCGCCGAGCAGCTGGAGTGTTGCGGAGGCATTGCTGGCAGGTACGATGCATGTGCACCGCACCCATCCATGTGGACGCCACCGGGCCCATTCCAACCAGTACGGAACCCACCACTGTAGCTAACTCTGAATCACAGTAGAAATTAAAAAAGGGCTTGGTCTGATTGCTCTCGTTTACTTACAAAATGCTCATCCGCATCTTACAAATTTTACAAGGGGTCTGTAAACTCACGGGCCCAACTGCACCTCTGTCTTCTCACCACGATCCTGAATTCTTCCTGTTAAACAGCAGCCCTATGGAGCAAACCTCCCTTAAGCAACAAGCAGCGAAAGCAACCCCATCAGCACACAAACATTTACCAAAACGCGAACATGCACCAAAGCTCATGAAATTATATTATTACCTTTTGGGTGCCCACTTATGTAAGCAGCCATGTCTGCATGGCCAGCTTCATCCAGGGCTTCTAGAAAGGGCGAGAACCATTCTCTCTTCTGTATTATCCTATAGAGCATTTCTCTCACTGCCGATTTATTTCCCTCTTTATCCTTTTCGACGATTACCTGTTGTAAGAAAAACAAAGAGGCAAAAGAAACATTTTTGGAAAGACGCTTCACAATGCATATCAGTCTCTTTTCTTATTGTTAAATACGGGTAGTCTGCGATTTACAACAACTGGGAGCGGAACGTCTGTCACTAAGAGAGGGAGTCGTGCTCGATTTTATGACTGTTTGGCCACATCGTCAAGTGAATCCTGTGTTTCTTAAGTAAATGGTGGGAGTGTTTCCAAATCTTGCTCCCCCGTTAACGTTTCTTGTTGGAAGCTGGCTGGGAAGGTTATAACTGCAAATTATGTGACTCTGGGATGCTGCAACCATTGTAAATATATGCTGGTTGATAAGGGCCCGAATTTGGATCACATGACCATGTGGAGGCTGCAATAGTTGTTAAGTTACTTTGTCCAGCACCGTTTCACTTTGAATTGCCACTAAATGAGCGGTAGAGGTGATCAACAGTATTACGTATCTACGGGTGCAGATAACTAACAATCTGACTTGGTCTCTTCATACATTATCTTTAGTGAATTGTGCAAACCAGGGTCTGCATTTACAATAATACAATAGCAGAGCTGGAAGGGACCTTGGAGGTCATCTAGTCCAACTCCCTGCCTAGGCAGGAAACCCTATACCATTTCAGACAAATGGCTATCCAGCATCTTCTTGAAGACTTGCAGTGTTGGGGCATTCACAACTTCTGGAGGCAAGCTGTTCCACTGATTAATTGTTCTCACTGTCAGGAAATTTCTCCTCAGGTCTAAGTTGCTTCTCTCCTTGATTAGTTTCCACTCATTGCTTCTTGTTCTGCCCTCAGGTGCCTTGGAGAATATTTTGACTCCCTCTTCTCTGTGGCAACCCCTGAGATATTGGAACACTGCTATCCTGTCTCCCCTAGTTCTTCTTTTTATTAAACTAGACATACCCAGTTCCTGCAACCGTTCTTCATATGTTTTAGTCTCCAGTCCCCTAATCATCTTTGTTGCTCTTCTCTGCACTCTTTCCAGAGTCTCCACATTTCCTGCTTGGATGAGGAGAGCATATCTTTCTCCTTCTATCCTGGCCACTTTTTACAGAGGCACAATTGAGAGTGTTTTAAGAAACTGCATCGCTGTTCGGTTTGGTGGCTGCACTGCCTCAGAGAGAAAGTCCATTCGGAAAGTGGTCATGACAGCCGAGATGATTATAGGAAGCTCACTGCCTGTCATTCAGGATACTGCTTATAAGCGCTCAGTGTCTAGAGCTGAAAGCATTGTTACGAGACCCCACACATCCACTTCACGGTCTGTTTCTGTTGTTCCCCTCTGGGAGGAGGTTTATAGCAGGACTACCCAATTCTGTAACAGCTTTGTTCCCTATGCCAGGGGTGTCAAACTCAATTTCATTGAAGGCCACATCAGGGTTGTATTTGACCTCGGTGGACATGGCCACTCGTTGAGGCTCTGTTTTTGGCTGCGACGGCCTCCGGCAACCCTCTATAAACTAAAATGTGGCCTGTTCAGGCTGTTTTCGGTGTGATTGCCTCCTGCAATCACAACCTTCTGCTAGCAAAAACGGAGCTCTGGAGCTAGGGTGGGCTACACAGCCTCCCAACCTTCATTTTCGCTGGCAGAAGCACTGTGGGCCAGTTCTTTGTTGTTTCCAGGGTGTTGTTTCCAGATCTAAGTACCCCACAGGCCAGATCCAGCCCACGGGCTTTGAGTTTGACACCCGTGCCCTATGCCATCCATCTGGTAAACTCGCAAGATTCGTTTCTGTCGCCATGCACATGTATATGTCCAAACTAGACTGTGTTGTTTCTCCATGTCATCTAGTATATGCATAATTTCATATTATTTATTTATTTATTTCATCATGTTTATATAGTGTATATTGGAGGTGGAGACCCTTTTGAGAGCTGTATGCAATGAAATTTCATTTTAATGCATGTCAATTAGCATACATTCCAAGCGACAATAAAGTTAGTCTAAGTTCTAAGTATTCCTTGTTTAGCCTTCACAATTGGGATCAGCAATTCAGTCATTGAATAGTGGTCACTAAGTGAAACTGCAATCTTGCTTCACCTGTCTTTTGCTTTCTAGACCTTTGAAGGTTGTAAATGCCAGGATTTGTAACAAAGTTGCTTTTTCATGGCCATGGTTAGCTGTGAATAGTTGCTAAGCCAGGCCAGGAGTGAAATTCAGCTGGTTCTGACAGGTTCTGCAGAGCCAGTAGCGGAAATTTTGAGTAGTTTGGAGAACCGGCAAATACCACCTCTGGCTGGCCCCAGACTGGGGAGGGAATGGAGATTTTATAGTATCCTTCCCCTGGAGTGGAGTGGGAATGGAGATTTTGCAATATCCTTCCCCCAGGAATGGGGATTTTGCAGTATCCTTCCCCTGGAGTGGGGTGGGAATGGAGATTTTGCAGTATTCCTACCCTGGAGGGGAGTGGGAATGGAGATTTTGCCATATCCTTCCCCCAGGAATGGGAATTTTGCAGTATCCTTCCCCTGGAATGGGGTGGGAATGGAGATTTTGCCATATCCTTCCCCTAGGAATGGGAATTTTTCAGTATCCTTCCCCTGGAGTGGGGTGGGAATGGAGATTTTGCAATATCCTTCCCCCAGGAATGGGAATTTTGCAGTATCCTTCCCCTGGAGGGGAGTGGGAATGGAGATTTTGCCATATCCTTCCCCCAGGAATGGGAATTTTGCAGTATCCTTCCCCTGGAGTGGGGTGGGAATGGAGATTTTGCAGTATTCCTACCCTGGAGGGGAGTGGGAATGGAGATTTTGCCATATTCTTCCCCTGCCACGCCCACCAAACTACGCCCACCAAGCCGCATGCACAGAACCGGTAGTAAAAAAAAATGAATTTAATCACTGAGCCAGGCCATTGCTAAACAAGAGCTACCCTTTATATGCTACTCCTTAACTCCTCAAAGAGTTATACTTAAAACAATTTCCAGCTCTCTTCTGAGTAGCATTTGTCAACTCAAACTCTTCTAGGTGACCTAAAAGACAGAAGGGAAGTCGGAGAATGTTCAAGGCAGACTCCTCGCCATAGCAGCAGCTTGATTTTGAAATCCTTCATTCTTTTTTATTTCTCTCATTGTTGCTGCAAGGAACTGCTGTGCTAGGACTCTCTGGCTCCAAAATCCAAGAAACACACAGTGAGCTTCTTCTAAGCAGTTTCCCTTATGGTTGCAGGCCTATAGGCAGAAATCTTGCCCAACTAAAACAAACTACTTGCATCATTAAAGATATAGTCTGAGTACTTCTAAGGATGAGCAGTCTAGACCACGAGTGTCAAAGTGGATTTCTTCGAGGGCCGGATCAGCATTGCAGTTCTCCTCCCCGGGCCGGCAGGGGGGAGGACCAAGGTGGCGGGAGACGGGATGTATGCCTCCTCTGCCAGCCAAAAACGGGCTGCACGGATTAAAGTGGGATTATTATTTTTTTACTACCAGTTTTGTGGGCTTGGTCGGCATGGCATGACTTGGTGGGCGTGGTTTGGTGGGCATGGTAGGGGGAAGGATACTGTAAAATTCCCATTCCCTCCCCACTCCAGGGAAAGGTTACTGCAAAATCCCCATTTCCTCCTGATCAGCTGGGACTTGGGAGGCAGAGAATAGATGGGGGCGGGGCCAGCCAGAGATGGTATTTACCAGTTCTCCGAACTACCCAAAATTTCCGCTACCAGTTCTCCAGAACTAGTCAGAACCTGCTGAATACCACCTCTGGCGCAGAGGCCCCAAGAGGCCCATTTTCAGCCTCCAGCAGCACCCTGCTGGCCAAAAATGGGCTGCCTGGAGGTCTCTCAGAGGCACCGCGTGGCCCGTTTTTGGTCGATAGAGTGCTGCTGGAGGCCAAAAACACCCACCTGCAGTCCATTCTGGCCAGCAGAGGCACTGCAAGGCAATCCTTTCCAGGCTGGCTCCGTGGACCAGATTTAAGCACCCCATAGTCTAGACTCCCTTCCTCCAAATCAAATCTAAACTTTGCTGTCTCTACATTTCATTACCAGAACTACTCAGATATAATATGCAGTAGCCGTGCAGCAATAAAGCTCCAACGTACCCATTTTATGAAGACATCAACAGCCCCTTACAGAACAACAGTACAGTCTGCATGATATGCGTTCCCCCAGGCTTTGAGTTGGCAGAAAAAAAACACTCCTGCCCTTACACTTTTTAAATTAGGATAAGTTTGTAACCTGACAAGCAAAAAAGTCAAGAAGCCAGATTCTCCTTACAACCTTGTTACTAACTAAACAGCTGCAGTTATTCACTTAACTATGCAAGATAGGCAGGTATAATCCTCAATTTGCAACCACAAACGAGCCCATAATTTCTGTTGCTACGTTATGTGAGTTTTGCCCCATTCACAACAGTGAATCACTGCAGTTGTTAAGTTAGTAACATGGTTGTAAAGCGAATCTGACTTCTTGACTTCTTTGCTTGTCTGGTCACAAAAGGTGATCATGTGACCCCAGGACACTGCAGCAGGAGAAGGCAAGTAACAAATTGTGTATTGTGGTAGACTCCACACCTTATGGGCAACATTGTGATCCAAGCATGAAAATGTCATGAAGCACCCACTGTTTTGGCATCCCAGTGATTAGGAGCAGAATTCTATGGTCCCGGAGCGTTTATGGCTGTTTACTTCAAAATCCCCTCTGTGAATAATTGATCATCAGTCAGCCCCAGGGTTAACCGTCTCGGTTAAGAAATAGGAAATACAAACAAATACCCTGCCCAGAGCCCCTTATGACGAAGCTGGGTGGTTAAAAAATTAGATAGACGAGAGCGAGACATCTGTAAAATAGGTATTGTGGACAAGATTCATTTGGCCAAAAAATATATGTTTGCTCCAAAATTGATTTATAAGGTAATAAGCTGCAAATCAGATTTGGCATTTAGAATGGGTTTGATCTTCCATAGGGTCTACTACGGGGTTTTTCCCCCCCTCAGTCTCCACAATTTCAAGGTGTGTGAACTTATGGTGGGTGGCGAATTCAGAGAGTTCAAGCCAGGGGTGGAATTCAGCAGGCTCTGGAGAACCCGTAGCGGAAATTTTGAGTAGTTCGGAGAACTGGCAAATACCACCTCTGGCTGGCCCCAGAGCGGGGTGGGAATGAAGATTTTGCAATAGCCTTCCCCCAGGAGTGGGGAGGGAGATTTTGCAGTATCCTTTCCCTGCCACGTCCACCAAGCCACGCCCACAGAACCGGTAGTAAATTTTTAAAAAAAATTCTCCACTGGTTCAAGCCCACACAATTTAAAGTTGTTGAGGTTCAGAAATCCAGGTCTAGCGTTAAGGAATTCCTGGATTCATCCCAAATACTCGACAGCCCTCTTCTTTCCTAATCTCCCGCGCCCCATTTCGCTGCAACCCCCTGCCCCCCACCTAGTTTCGGGAGAGAGGACTCGGCTTGGGCTCCCTGTTGCTTTGTTCCAGCTTACCCGCTCCAAGTCTCCCGGATCCAAGAGCCCCTTTCCCAAACACCGGAGAGCCACCTGAGTGGCCTGCAGCGTATCGGTGAGGCGATCGAAGAAGAGGTTCACCAGAGCCTTGCCCACGTCGCCGGTCGCTTCCAAAGAGGGCGAGGGCAGTTCGCTCAGGCTGGGGTCCAGGTAATTGGCGGCGGCGTAGCCTCCCTGCACCACCGCCTCGCAGAATTGCTGGCATAAGCCCGGCGAGCCGGCGGCCTCTTTCTCCACCAGAGAGAGCAGCTTGTCCGCGGCTTCCGGGTCCCCCTTTTCTTTAGCCATGGCGCGGATCTCCTGTTTTTGGTCGAAGCTGAGGGACCCCATGCGATCCAGCACTCGATCCACTCGGACGCTGTTCTTGATCCTGCTCCTAAAGCAAGAGATCAAGTAGAGGATGCACTCGTCCCGGGATGGGCTGGCGGCCGCTTCCATTCTGCTGCTGCTGCTGCTGCTGCTGGAGCCGCCGGCGAGGTACCGCTCAGGAAAGGGAGGCGGTTCCGTCTCCGCCCGCGTGGAAAGCTAATCCCAGAGCCCGGCTTCCCAAATTTACAATTTACAGCCGGCCCGTTGGTTTCCCTCCTGGGTTTTGATCCTGTGGCTGAGGCGGGGGAAAGGCGATCAGCTGGGCAATTCTCCGGTTGCAACTTTCGGTTTCTATTCTCGGTGGGAGCTTAGTTTCCATACGGCTGTTCCCTTTTGCTCTGAAGGGGGCGTGGTTGCATTTTTTTTTTCTAGTTTCGCCCGGCACGGAGCTTATCTCGTGCTCCGTGAGATAAAGCGAAGGCGGTCGATGTCCTAGCTCAGGGGTCTGCAAAGTTGGCTCATTTAAGACTGGTGGACTTCAACTCCCAGAATTCCCCAGCCAGCTTAATTTAGCTGGCTGGGGAATTCTGGGAGTTGAAGTCCACCAGTCTTAAAAGAGCCAACTTTGCAGACCCCTGTGCTAGCTCCGATTATATTGATATGGATTGTTTCCTGATTATTTGTACCCGACCAACATTAAGTGTTGTACTGTAAATGTATGATTATTGATGAATGTATCTTGTCTTTTTATGTACACTGAGAGCTTATGCACCACAGACAAATTCCTTGTGTGTCCAATCACTCTAGGCCAATAAAGAGCTGAACTCTATTCTGTTCTGTTCTATTCTATTCTATTCTCAGGCGCTGCCACAAAAAAAGAGGGAATCAAACTATTCTCCAAAGCACCTGAGGGCAGAACAAGAAGCAATGGGTGGAAACTAATCAAGGAGAGAAGTAACTTAGAACTGAGGAGAAATTTCCTGACAGTAAGAACAATTAACCAGTGGAACAACTTGCCTCCAGAAGTTGTAAATGCTCCAACACTGGAAGTTTTTAAGAAGATGTTGGATAACCATTTATCTGGTGTAAGGTTTCCTGCCTAAGCAGAGGGTTAGATTAGAAGACCTCCAAGGTCCCTTCCAACTCTGTTACTCCTATTCTATTCTATTCTATTCTATTCTATTCTATTCTATTCTTCCTTAAGAATAACTCCAGATATTGCCTCCATCAGATGTTTTAGTCTTACCTTCCCCAAAATCCATAGCTGGGATCACCCTGGAAATGATGGCTCCAAGATCAATTCTCTTGGAGCCTAGTGGTGTGGGAAACTTTGCTCAATATATTTGATTTGTAAGTCACGTTTCAGAACAACGTTTAATACTGAAATCAAGAGTGAGGCAACCAACTCCCTAAGATGTTTGACATTTGATTACTTTAGGAAGTTTATTGCAATTGTGGTTTTTTAAAAATTACTCTTTATATCTTTTTAATTCTACCGGAGAGGGTTTTGTAAGCCACTCTGAATCTTTGTTAATTTCAGCAGCATATACCGTACACCCAAATATCTGCTGCTTACAGTTGTAAGTACACATCCCAATTTGTCAATAGTAACTACTGTACCCAAAAAATTGCAGCTGTGCAGATATTCAGGTAGTTTTATGACAGCAATACAGCTTCCAGTGGTTTTCTAGGAATGTAGGTTAAGTTTCTTTTCTCAGGTGTAGTCTGATGTACACAAACTGGCTTCCTCTTGATTCATAGTTTCATTTCATGTCCTTCCTCCCCGCCCTACACTTCTTTTAAAGCCAACTAAATCAATAGAAATCTTTGTGAGAAAAGCATCTTTAAAAATAGGAAATGTGTTTAGGAAGAGGTCATGACACACTCAAGAAAATATTCTAGATTTCCAGGAGGTTGAGATTTTAATATATTTTTTATTATTAGTGAAATATAAACAACTCTGCTACCACTACCATGACCAATTGCATCTTGGCTTGCGCAAGATGGTGGGCTAGCTCCGGAGTTCCGTATGGGCTGCGGAGGTCGTGGGCCTTTTTGTGCCCCCAGCCCCTTTTTCTATCATTTGTGGGCTGGGGTATCTGTGAGGGATCCATCCTGGTCTTCAGGATGAGGTCCGGGGAGTTCTCGGAGGCGCTGGGAGCGGAGACGGCCCCGGGGACGCGGAGGACGGTGAGAGCGTCAGGGCGTGCCTGGAATGGAGGCCGGCGTCGGAGCGGAGGCCGGCGGCCCCGGTGGAAATGGAACGGGCGAGCTGGCCGCGCGTAGAGGGCTCCCAACGCTGCGGTGGTTGAGCTCACCATGGGGCTAAGACAGCGATGTGTGCGCTGCGAGGTTCAGCAGCGTTGACCTGGTTGTGTAACGGAAGAAGATGGTCAGAGAAGGAAGGAAGGAAGGAAGAGTTTTGAATGGTGGTAGCCGCCGAGTGGCGAGGCGGCTGCCGGAGATGGCGGCGGTGGGAGCGCCGGAGAACGGGGAGAACGGGGAGCACTGTAGGATGGAAGGTAAAAGGAAGAGAGAGAGCAGTGGTGAGAGTGCCGCGAGGTGGAAGGAGAGAACGGATGGAGTAGCCGCTGGAGGCCGAGCCGACGGCGGTGGGAGCGCTGGGAGGCCAACAGCCAAGGCGGCAGGAGAGGGCGGCGGTGTGAGCGCCGAGTTGAATGTGTGTTGGATAACCAGGCCGACCGTGGGGACTCTGCTGACCAAATTTGGACTTTGACCATCTCCAATAATTGTAATATCTGCCCCGTGATTTCCTAAAACCAGGATGCAAGATCTAGAGAATTGAACCACGCTTCCCTGAAAGATGTTAATTTGTCTTAAAAGATCTTAGACCGGACATTAATTGACATTATGAACTTTCACGAACTCAGAACCTCACAGATGCACTTTCGCACTTTATTTCACTTGGTGCACTTTATTATTGCACTTTATTTTTAACATCTTAACATCTATGAAATAACATCTGAAATGAATTGCTTTAAAATCTTGGCTAACGACTTTTTAAAATTTCTGTATTTTAAACCCACATCCCATCGTGAATTCCATCTTGTATGTATTCCAGAGCTAGCCTCTTATTGCTGCGAGAGTCCCCGCTCTCGCAGGTTTGGCCCTCTGAATTATCGAGGGCCCGTCTTGAGGAAGGATTTATTAATCCGGAGAGACGGACGAAGCGCGGCCTCAGGGGATTTTTAGTTAGGAAATTTTTATCTATTTTAGGGGGCACCAGGGAGGGGGGTGGGTATAGACAGATTGAGACAAAACAACTATATGATAGAAAGGGCCGGACCAGTAGCCGATGGGAGGGGACGGAAGGTACCGATTTGAGGGGGAAACTACTAGTCGTTCCATTGGAGGGCATGCCAATCCAGACGGTTGTGGGGAGGGGCAGGGCCGAGGGGAGACCATCCTCCCGGTTGTTGGCACGTAGCCGTTGTTTACGAACGGTCAGGTGCCACAACCCCCGCAGGCTAGGTGGTCAGGGAATACAGAGCCTGGGCCTGCGGCTGATGTTCTGCAATGCCAGGTCCGTTGTCAACAAAGCCCCCCTCGTCCATGACCTTGTGTCAGAGGGGGAGCCGGACCTGGTAGGAATTGCGGAAACCTGGTTGGGCCACGAGGGAGGACTTCTCCTCGTTGAAATGTGCCCACCAGGCTACCGCGCTTTTCATCAGCCCCGGGCCCAAGGTAGGGGTGGAGGGGTGGCGGTCATTATCAAGGAAGGTCTTGAGCCAAGAGAGACCATTGTGCCACAGACTACCGGTTGTGAGTCCCTCTGCGTGAAGTGGGGCCTGGGGAGGCAGTTGGGCTTGCTGGTTATATACCTGGCTCCTCGCTATGTAGCAGCAGCCCTGCCCGAGCTCCTGGAGGTGATCGCTACGGTGGCAGTGGAGACCCCCAGACTTATAGTCATGGGGGACTTTAATCTGCCATCGTTGGGCGAATCATCCGAGGTAGCTCGGGAGTTCATGGCTTCCATGACGGCCATGGACCTGACCCAACTAATTCAAGGCCCCACCCACGAGGGTGGTCACACACCGGACCTCATCTTTGTCTCAGGCCAATGGAAGAGTGATCTGGGCTTAGGGGATATAGTCATCACACCCTTGTCATGGTCAGATCACTCACTTCTCCGGCTCGACTTTCCGACCGCTACCCCCCGCCGCGAGGAGGCGGCACCAGAATCACCTATCTGGTTCCGCCCCAGGCGCCTGATGGACCCAGATGGGTTCCAGAGGGCGCTTGGGCCACTTCCTGTACCCCTGACCCGCGCCCCGATGGAGGATCTCGTGGCCGCATGGAATACTGCGACCACGGGAGCCTTGGATCGGGTCGCGCCCTTGCGGCCTCTCTTGCGGCGCCGAACCGCCCCGGCCTCTTGGTTTACCGAGGAGCTGAGGGCGATGAAACGGCACAAGAGATGCCTAGAGAGAAGATGGAGGGCTACTCGATCTGGATCTGACCGGACACAGGTAAGAGCCCATTTACGGACTTACATTGTGGCGTTGAGAGTGGCCAAACGCCATCATTGTGCCACTCTCATAGCATCCGCAGAAAACCGCCCTGCCGCCCTGTTTAGGGTGACCCGTTCCCTCCTTCAGCAGAGGGTGCGGGAAGCCCCGTTACAGGGTAGAGCAGAGGAATTTGTGACTTTTCTGCAGGACAAAATCGCTCAGATACAGAACGAGTTAGCCCCCATTCATGGCCCAGTGGGATGCCACGAGAGAGATCTTGTTTGGGAGGAGTTTGACTCCGTTGCTTCCGAGGATATGGACAGGTTATGTGGGCGACTGCGAGCCACCACATGTTTATTGGACCCGTGTCCCTCCTGGCTTGTACTGGCATCCTGGGAGGTGACACGAGGCTGGCTCCAAGAGGTTATCAACGCATCCTTGAGTGAGGGTTCCTTGCCTGCTTCCCTAAAAGAGGCTATGGTGAGGCCCCTCCTTAAGAAGCCCTCTTTGGACCCAGCTCTTTTAACAAACTATCGTCCCGTCTCCAACCTTCCCTTCTTGGCGAAGGTTGTCGAGAGTGTGGTGGCACAACAGTTTCCCCGTCACCTGGAGGAAGTTGATTATCTAGACCCGCGCCAGTCCGGCTTTCGGCCCGGGCATAGCACTGAGACGGCATTGGTCGCGTTGGTTGATGATCTCTGGAGGGCCAGAGATGGGGGTTGTTCCTCCATCCTGGTCCTATTAGACCTCTCGGCGGCTTTCGATACCATCGACCATGGTATCCTATTGCATCGGCTGGGGAGGTTGGGGGTGGGAGGCACCGTCCTACGGTGGTTCTCCTCCTACCTCTCTGGCCGATCGCAATTTGTGTTGGCAGGGGAGCAGAGGTCGACCCCGAGACCCCTCACATGTGGGGTGCCTCACGGGTCGGTCCTTTCGCCTCTCCTGTTTAATGCATACATGAAGCCGCTGGGTGAGATCATCCGTGGTTTTGGGGTAGAGTATCATTTCTACGCTGATGATACTCAGCTGTATATATCTACCCCAAACCACCCCAACGATGCCGTAGCGGTGATGTGCCAGTGCCTGGAAGCCGTGCGGATCTGGATGGGAAGTAACGGACTTAGGCTCAACCCGACCAAGACCGAGTGGCTGTGGTTTCCGGCTGCCCGATTCAACCACCTTTCTCCAACGCTGGCCATAGGGAGCGAACATCTTGCCCCTGTGGATGGGGCGCGCAATTTGGGTGTCCTCCTGGATACCCGGCTGTCTATGGAAGAGCAAGTGACAGCCGTGGCCAGAAGGGCGTTTTACCAGGTTCGCCTGGTTCGCCAATTGCGCCCCCTATTGGATCGGGACGCCCTTCGCACAGTCACTCATGCCCTCGTGACATCTCGACTGGACTATTGTAACTCTCTCTACATGGGGCTCCCCTTGAGGTGCACCCGGAGGCTTCAGTTAGTTCAGAATGCAGCCGCGCGAGCAATTATGGGAACCACCAGGTTCACCCACGTTACACCGCTCTTGCGCGAGCTGCACTGGCTGCCTGTCGTCTTCCGGGTGCGCTTCAAGGTATTAATCATCATCTTTAAAGCGCTCCATGGCTCGGGACCTAGCTACCTGCGGGATCGGATCCTGCCTCATACATCCTCACGGCCGATTCGCTCCCACAGAGAGGGACTGCTCCGGGTGCCGTCCACTAGACTCTGTCAGCGGGCGACGCCCAGGGGAAGGGCTCTCTCTGTGGCGGGCCCGGCCCTCTGGAACGACCATCCCCCCGATATTAGAACGACCACGGACCTCCGCTCCTTCCGCCTGAAATTGAAGACTCATCTTTTCCGCCTGGCCGGCCTAGGGTAGTCTCTCTGTCTATGGGTTTTTAAATGTATACTATATTTATTGGATGTTTTTAGTTAAGGGGATTTTAGCACAGGATTGATTAAGTTTAATTTGTTTTAATTTGTATGTATTTTGTATATTTTTCGTTTTTTAATTTCCCTGTGCACCGCCCCGAGTCCCTGTGGGGAGAGGGTGCGGTCAATAAATGCAACTTTATTATTATTATTATTTATTATTATTATTACCACCAACAAAATAAAATAGTAGTTATATTATATTTAAAAACCCAGTACAGAATAAAATAAAGGAAATGTAATAAGAAATAGAACTGTAGGAAGTTAAAACCTACCCCTCTCCTAGAAAAATGAAATATGCTTGGAAATATAGAAAAAACAGAATATTATATTTCCCTGAATAAAAAATGGAGAAACATGTTTTTAGGCAGGAAACAGACTCAGTCTTAATAGCCCTCACTTTTGTCAATGAGCCATTAAAAAGCCTGATCTAGTCTATTCTACATAACAAAGGTAGGATTAGCCTTCTACAGAAACTCATCACAAGGCACCTGGCAAAATTACATCAGCCAGCAAGGCAACCAAACTTGGATGCAAAGCACAGTCTAAAGAGCTGCTCCTGCATGGCCCCATGGACATCTGACCAACAATCAAAATACAAGATCAAGATCAAAGGCCAGAGAGGGGATAAAACCAGGAACTTTTAGCATCTCAGTCTCTTTTCTTCTTCACCCAACATCTGGAAGCAGGTGATCCCCCTTTTCTGTTCAGGAGCTCAGGTCATGTGATCCTGTCCACCATTAAACCATCTTTCCAAGCAGCCTCCATATTTCCAGTGTCTTTTCCCCCACTTGGGACTGAACCCAGAAGGACATTTCTTCCAACAGAACTAAGACAAAAAGAAGGGATAGATAAACAATCTACAGCAGGGTGTCAAACTTGATTTCATTGAGGACCTCATCAGGGTTGTGTTTGACCTTGGGGGTGGGAGGGCTGGGGGGGCGTGGCCATGGTGGGCATGACATGATACTTGTGTCGGAGGCACCTGTGCTAAGGCAGGACTTCCCTGAGACTCCCTCACTCGCATTATAACCTTCCTTCCCTTTTTCCTTCCCTCATCATTCTCCTTTCTTGTTCCTTCCCCTCTTTCCTTATTTTTCCTTCATTGCTCTTTCCATCTTTCCTTCTTTTTCTTTCTTTCCTCTTTCCCTTTCTCCTTTCCTGTCTCTTCTTGCCTGCTCAAATGCAAAAGGGGAAATATTTCTCTTTTTGTTTTGATAGCCCTCTGCCAGCAAAAATGGAGCTCAGGGGTGCATGTGCAAACCCCCCCCCCCCGGCACCGCTGGCCGGTCCTCTACTGTTTCTAGGCTAGCCCCGTGGGTCAGATCTAAGCACCTTGTGGGCCGGATACCATGCACGGGCCTTGAGCCTGACATCCCTGATCTACAGTAGATCTAGAGACTGTATCAGATATAATGCCCAGTCATTGACATTTGTGCAGTATACAAGTTTCATACTTTATTATTATATGTCCTCAGCATATTCTTCTTGTGTAGTGAGTCTGCTATTATCAGTGCTCTGGCTGCTTGCTTCTCAGGGAAAGTTGGTATGGGATAAAGTAGATTATATTACCAATTGCCAAACAATTATATTACCTCCACTATTCAGGGTTTTTTGAGAGGTACAACAGCCACGGTATCTTATATTTGTAGCACTAAGAAACAAAATTAAAATTATACCTTAAAATAATAAACAGCGAAAAGGAAATGGAGGGAGGGGGGAGAGGAAATATGCCTCCAACACTCTGGTGGATATTAACCATATTCCGGTAGTCCTTGAGTTATGAGCTTTTATTCAGCAATTGTTCCAAGTTGTAGCAGCACTGAACAAATGGTACTTATGTGGGTCCCTAATGTTATGCCCATTTCAGCACATGGCCATAAAGGAATGAGAAATGATACAGAAACCAGTTTCAGAAAAGGCAGTGGAGACTGGGTAACACAATTTTAATAATGGTGAGACTTAAGGCCCTTTTGTTTTGTGGAATACAACAAAATCTTTGATTGTATTGTTGGAAGAAATGTCCTCCTGGGTTCAGTTCCAAGTGGGGAAAACGACACTGGAAACACAGGGGCTGCTTGGAAAGATGGTTTAATGGTGAACAGGATCACTTGGCTTGAACAGAAAAGGGGGATCATATGCTTCCAGATGTGGGTGAAGAAGAGGGTTGAGATGCTGAAAGTCCCTGGTTTTATGTCCTTTCTGGCCTGATCTTGTATCCTGATTGGTTGTCAGACTCCCATTGGGCCATGTAAGGGAAACTCTGTAGATTGTGCTTTGAATCCAAGTTTGGTTGCCTTGCTGGCTGATGTAATTTTGCCAAGTGCCTTGTGGTCAGTTTCTGTAGATTAATCCTGTTATGTAGAATAGACCAGATCAGGCTTTAATTGCCCATTGACAAAGGTGGGGTCTATTAAGAGTGAGTCTGTTTCCTGCTTAAAAACATGTTTCTCCATTTCTTATCCAGGGAAATATAATACTCTGCCTTTTCAATATTTCCAAGCATGTTTCATTTTTCTAGGAGAGGGGTAGGTTTTAACTTCCTACAGTATTGTGGGAAGTTACAACCATCTCTCTCTCAGAAAAATGAAATGCACTAGGAAATATTGAAAAGGCAGAATACTATTCTACCCCAGATGTGAAAAGGAAGAAACATGTTTTGATTCCTGCAGTTTCCTGCCCCCCCCCCCCTTGTCAATGGGCCATTAAGCAGCCTGGGCTAGTCCACTTTACATAATAAAGACTTCTCCCCTTCAGCTCCAGAGTCATGGGATTAAGGTAAGACTTGCCTTACCAAACCTGGACTCAGCCCATGTGAGCCTGGCAACCAATCAGAGTACACTTCTTACACAGGAACAAGAAACAGATAGGTGGGGCCAAACAGTTGATAAAAAGCCCTGCAACCCCTTGCTCACCCCTTCTCTTCCTGTCCACCAACATTGAAGCATGTAAGCACCTTTTCTGTTCAGGACCCCAGCCATGTGGTCCTGTCCACCATTAAACCATCTTTCCAAGCAGCCTCCATGTCTCCAGTGTCTTCTTCCCCACTTGGAGCCAAACCCAGAAGGACATTTCCTTACTACAATATGATGCAAGCTAGGTGATCAGTGTGCAAGTACACTGATTTTTTTTAAAGGATCTTTACAGTGAACAACAACAAAGTCCTTACTGCAATAACCGAAAGAGGAGAAACAGTGGTTGATAATACAAAAAGGAACTAGGCACGGATCTATATCATCGCAGTATTTGGTCTGCCTTTCAAAAGTGCACATACACAATGAATTGAAGTAGTAAAACCAAATCAAAATGGAAGGATAACAATTTTGAGATATCAAGAGTAATACTTTGTTGGCCCAACGTAAAGTGGACTTTTAAGTTCATCATGACATTTAAAAAAAAAAAAAGGATCCATCCATTTTCAGATAGAAGATACACAGGAAACTCCTGCAAGGGAACTATTCCCCCAATAGAGGAACGATTATTTATTTATTTTTTTGATTTGTCAATCGTTTACAAGATAATAGGTACTCCGCACAAGCAATACTATTGTCAAAAAAACTGACATCCATCATTCATCTCTTTCGTTGCTATCACTGATATCGATAGCCGCCTTAACTTTCTCGCATAATCTCTTGATCAAGGAAATACACACGGCGTCCCTGCCTTTTAAGGAGAATACGGCCACGCTGACTTCCGCTCTTTTCCGAAACTACAACCGCGCCTTCCTCTTTTTCTTCAACGATCATTTCCGGAGTAGGCGGGACTTCCTTCTCAACTCCTTTACCCCTCCCCCCACCATATACACCTCTTCCGCTCTCCCTGCTTCCTCATCTTGCGAAGCGGTCCCGAGCAGGAAGTGGGCGACCGCCTTATCCAATAGAGGAAGGCGATACAAGAAGGGCTAGTGGGGGGGAAAGGAAGTCCCGCCTCTTCGTAGAGCGACTCAAGGAAAGAGAAGGCGGCGACTGCGGCCTTTGGGGGGGAAACTTAAGAGGCGTTTGTGGCGGATTTCGAACCCCCGCCGAGCTTCGAAGTCGGCTGTGACCGTTTATTAACGGTTCGTCTCTCACAGATTCGGCATGACGTATCCGGCGTTCGGAGCGGTGAGTAAGGCAGACGGGAAGGCGCGGAGCCCGCCGAGCCTGCTGCTGCTTCTTTTCCGTACTTTAGTTTGCAAGGCTGGTTGCCCGTCTTGGTTTTCAAAAAGCCATTTTCGCTTTCTCGCCTTTTGTTGGTGGGTCTCCTCGGTTGGGTTCCCTCGCCCTCAGAGTCTTCAGGTTCTATAAAATGTCTTCTCTTCTCCTTCCTTCTCTCCCCAAACCCGACCGGTGCCTCTTTTCTCCCCTCCCCCCTCCAACTCCTTGTCTTTGGGAGGTGTTATGGCGGCCTACGAAGGGAATGGACTTATAATATCATTTTCCAGCCAGTAGCGTTGCAGGAGGTGACTAGGTTGGGAGTAAATTGCAGATTGACGTATAATATAAATAGGCTGCACAGGGGGCCCTCGATTTATAACGGTTTACTGAGTGGCCAAACTTAACGATGAAGGATAAAGGATGTTGTTTTTTAAAAAAAAATATTTGGAAAGGCTGACATGTCAGGAGAAATAATTACATATAAAGCAAAGCCAATGAAAAGTTAATAGTAAATCTTAACACACAAGCTAGTAACTATAACAATAATATAATAGTAATTGTAGTATGCCCAAAAAGATTAAAGAAAAAGAGCTTTAACTAAATTTCTACTTACATTAGCCTATTTACAATTTTTCCCTTACTATAGTCATAGTTTTATACATCTTTATTTTCCATGCAAACAATTATTGACATTTGTAAACTTATTTTCCCTCTCATTTCTTCTACCTCTTGAATCTATCCATTTGTAAAATTTATTCCATGTCTGGTAAGATTTTTAGTCTTCTTTAATTTTTAAGATTAATGTATCCATTTAGGCACAACCCCAAAATTTCCTAATTATCCGATGGTCCTCGACTTATAACGGTTTGCTGAGTGACCAAACTTAATGATTAAGAATGTTCAAAAATGCATCTTCCTCCATTACAGTGTAAAAGGTAATGGAGTCAAGCAAGTAAAGGAGTTCTCTGAGTAGTACCTTGACTTAACAACAGTTCATTTAGTGACCGTTCAAAGTTACGACGGCACTGGAAAAAGTGACTTACAACCTGTTTTTCACACTTATACAACTGTTGCGGCACCCATGGTCACGTGATTTATATTCGGAGGCGGGACGACTGACTCACATTTATGATGGTTGCAGTGACCCACGTGAGATCACCTTTTGAAACGTCCTGATGAGCAAAGTCGACGGTGAAGCCAGATTCACTTTACAACTGTGGCAAGAAAGGTCGTAACATGGGGCAAAACTCACTTAACAAATTTCTCACTTGGCAACATAAATTTTGGGCTCCATTGTGGTCATAATTTGAGTACCTGCATGAGCTCTTGATTTTTATCCTAGTAAATAACCTTTTAAAAAACGCTTCTGTGCCTATTAGAATATTCTTTATTAGCCAGGAATGTACCCACAAGGAATTTGTCTCCAAAGCATACGTTTCAGTACACATTCAAGCAACAAAGTGATAAATCATAAGATACAGGTAGCCCTCAACTTACAACAGTTTGTTTAGTGACTGTTCAAAATTATAACGGCATTGAAAAACGTGTTGTACAACCATTTTTCATAGTTACCACCTTTGCAGCATCCCCATCATTATGTCAAAATTCAGATGCTTGGCAACTGGTCCATACTTATGACCTTTGTTGTATCCCAAGGTCATGTGATCCCCTTTTGTGACCTCACAAGCAAAGTCAATGGGGAAGCCAGATTCATTTAACAACCAGGTTATTAACTTAACAGCTGCAATGATTCACTTAATTGTGGCAAGACAGATTATAACATGGGGCAAAACTGACTTACCAAAATTTCACTTAACAGTTTTGGGCTCAATTGTGGTCGTAAGTCAAGGACTGCCTGTATAACCAACAAAGTTATAGTCATAACATACCAGTAGAAGTAGAAAGGTGAGAAGGTGAGGTGAAGTGTTTCTTTCTATAATATTCCAGACAATTTTCCTGCCTCATTTCTAAGGCTTCTAACAAACACATTTTGAGTTCTGGGGATACCATCAACATATCTGTATTGTTCCCTTGACATCAGCAATATGGAAACAATTTGCCATTTGCCAAAATTATTTGGTGGCATGAAACACTTAATTTAACCAAGAAAATAATAATATAGGAAAGTGGTTATATAATAAGGAAAACAATGGAAGTATTTTTGAGTCAACGTAACAAATCCATGCAGTTTTCTTGGCAGGACAAAGATAGGATTTGTAGTTACTACTTTCTGAGATGTTTTATCAAGTTCCCAATCTAGCGTATAACTCTGGGATTTCTGAGTGGTCTTCTATCCAAGCATTAACCTGATATGGCCCTGTTCAGTTTTTTTTATAGATAAGTTGGTAATTTGCTGCCACATGCTATATCCTCTGGGTCTTCATCTAATGTTAAATGCAGTAACAGGGTTAGCACAGCTTTATTTATATATTTTAAACATATTTTAACATTATTCTTAATATATTAACATACAGTAAGACTTGTTTGCTGAAATAGGGAAACTCCTGCTAAGTTCAGGTTTTATTCTACATTGAAATGGAAAGAAAATTTGTTGCTGCTATACTGATCTTTTAAGAGTTTTAATATTGTAAGATTTTTTTTAATAATACAAAGATACAAAATATAAACAAGAAAAAAATAGAAAATGCAAAAAGGAAAAAAAAGAGGGATAGCAAAAGGGGGAAAATACAGTGCATTCAGAAAATATTCAGATCCCTTTCACTTTTGTCACTTTTGTTATGCTGCAGCCTGATTCTACAGTTGTTGAAATTCATTTTTTCTCATTAATCTACACTCACTATCCCATAATGACAACGTATAAACAGAATTTTAGAACTCTGAAAGTTTCTTAAAAAGAAAAAAAACCTGAAATATCACACTGGCATAAGTATTCAGACCCTTCACTCAGTACTTTGTTGAAGCACCTTTGGCAGCAATTATAGTCTCAAGAAATTTTGGATATGATGCAACAAGCTTTGCACATCTGGATTGGGGAATTTTCTGCAATTCTTCCTTCCAAATCCTTGCAAGCTCAGTCAGGTTGGATGGTGACCATCAGTGGATAGCCATTTTCAGGTCCTTCCAGATATATTCACTAGGGTTCAAGTCAGGGCTCTGGCTGGACACTCTAGCACATTCACAGAATTGTCCCTCAGGCACTCCTGTATTATCTTGGCTGTGTGCTTAGGATCATTGTCATGTTGGAAAGTGAACCTTTGGCCCAGTCTGAGTACAAGGATATCCCCAATGAAAACATAGAACATGTTTTCATTGGGGATATCCTTGTACTTTGCTCTATTCAGCTTTCCCTCAACCGTGACCAGTCTCCCAGTCCCTGCTTCTGAAAGGCGCCCCCATGGCATGGTGCTGCCATCATCATGCTTCACTGTTGGGATGATATTGGGCAGGTTTCCTTCAGACATGAAATTTAGAATTGAGGCCAAACAGTTCAATCTTGGTTTCATCAGACCAGAGAATCTTGTTCCTCACAGTCTGATAGTCCTCAGGTGCTTTTTGTGTGTGTGTGCAAACTCCAAGTGGGTTTTCATGTGCTTTGCACTGAGAATAATAATAATAATAATTTTAATTTATAACCCGCTCTCTCTCCCTGAAGGGACTCGAGGTGGGGCACAGGGAATTTAAAAATACAAATAAAAACCACGAGGCTTCCCTCGAATCACTCTGCCCAAATTAATGGAGGGCCACAGTGATGGTTTCCTTCTGGAACTCTGGGCGAGATCATCCGCGGTTGTGGGGTGGAGTACCATCTGCATGCTGATGATACTCAGCTATACATATTCACCCCCAACCATCCCAGTGATGCCGTTGAAGTGATGACCCGGTGTTTGGAAGCCGTGCGGGTCTGGATGGGGAGTAACAAACTTCGGCTCAACCTGTACAAGACCGAGTGGCTGTGGTTTCCAGCACCCCGGCACAGCCAGCTGACTCCAACGCTTGAAGTCAGGCGAGTCACTAGCCCCCGTGGAGACGGCTCGCAACTTAGGTGTCCTCCTGGACTCACGGCTCTCCTTGGACGACCATGTGACGGCCATGACCAGGGGGGCTTTTTACCAGGTTCGCCTGGTACGCCAGTTGCGCCCTTTCCTCGACCGGGATGCGCTACGCACAGTCACTCAAGCACTCATTACGTCCCGCCTAGACTATTGTAATGCTCTCTACATGGGGCTCCCCTTGAGGTGCACTTGGAGGCTCCAGTTGGTCCAGAATGCAGCCGCATGGGGGATTTTGGGAGCCTCACGATGCTCCCATGTAACACCTCTCCTGCGTGAGCTGCATTGGCTGCCGGTGCCTTTCTGTGTGCGCTTCAAGGTGCTGGTCACCATCTTTAAAACGCTTCATGGCACAGGGCCCAGTTATTTGCGGGGCCGTCTCCTACCGCATACCTCCCTTTGACCGCTCCGCTCCCACAGGGAGGGCCTCCTCAGGGTGCCGTCTGCCGGTCAATGCTGGTGGGCGGCGCCCAGGGGGAGGGCCTTCTCTGTGGCAGGCCCGGCCCTCTGGAATGACCTACCCCTCAAACTTCGTACCATCACAGACCTTCGCCTTTTTCGCCGTTCACTGAAAACATACTTCTTTCACCTAGCTGGCCTAGCTTAGATTTTAGATTTTAGCTTAGACTTTAGCCTAGATTTTAGACTAGAAATAATTAAAGAAATAATAAATGTATTTGGTAGGGGATTTAAAAAGTTTTTAGTTATATTTTAGCACAGGCTAGTTAATTTAATTTCATTTTAACACTGTATTGTATTTATTGTATTGTTTTATATTTGCCTGTGAGCCGTCCTGAGTCCCTTCGGGGAGATAGGGCGGTATATAAATCCAAATAAACTAAACTAAACTCTGTCTCATCTCCACACAGGATCTCTGGAGCTCAGTCAGAATGACCATTGGGTTTTTGGTCACCTCTTTTACTAAGGCCCTTCTCCCCCAGTTGCTCAGTTTGACAGGGCAACCAGCTTTTGGAAGAATCCTGGTTGTGCCAAACTTATTCCTTTTGAGAATTATGGAGGCTTCAGTGCAGCAGAAATTTTATAGTAGCCTTCCCCAGATCTGTGCCTTGCAATAATCCTGCCCCTGAGGGAGGCAGTTCCTTTGGCCTCATGGTTTTTGCTCTGCTACAGTCTGCCTTTGTCAGCTGTGAGGCCTTCTTTAGAGAGATGTGTGGGTGTGTGCCTTTCCACATCATGTCCAATCAATTTAATTTACCATAGCTAGACTCCAATCAAGATGTAGAAACATGTTCAACAACGATTAAGAGAATTGCGAGGCACTGAATTGAATTTTCAAGTGTTGTTGGAAACAGTCTGAATTCTTATGCCTATGTGATATTTCAGTTTGTTCTTTTTGATAAATTTACAGAGATTTCTAAAATTCTGTTTTCACTTTGTCATTATGGGGTACTGAGTGTAGAGTATTGAGGGGGGAAATGAATTTCAACAACTGTACAATCTGGCTGTAGCATAACATAATTGACAAAAGTGAAGGGGGTCAAAATACTTTCCAAATGTACTGTATATAAAGAAAAATAGAAATATTCACTCTTTCATCAAGACAAATATAAGCATTTTCAATAGCTTATCACTCCCTCTAATATTTAAAAGAGATGGAATAAAGAGACTTCGGTTTTATCTATTGGCAAACATGGGTAGTCCTTGACTTACGGCCACAATTGAGCTCAAAATTTCCATTGCTAAGCAAGGCAGCTGTTAAATGAACCCAGTTTCCCCCATTGACTTGCTTGTTGCAAGCTGGTTGTGAAATACACAAAGGTGATCATATGATCATAGGACACTGCAACAGTTGTAAATATCTGCTGGTTGTGAAATATTCAAATCTCAATCACATGATTGCAGAAGTTTTGCAATGATTGTAAGTACCTGGACTGGTCATAAAGTTACTTTTTCAGTGTTGTCCTAATTTAGAATGGTTGATAAACAGGGCTGTCATTAAGTGAGGACTAACTATTGTGAAAGCTATATTTCATTATTATGTAACCAATATATTAGTTACATTGTAATGAAACAGCTTTCAAGCATGCTTCACTGGATTTTGAAGATTTAAAAATTGACATTTTGGAGATCTTAAACGCGGATTTTGGAGATCTTAAAGACAATTGAAGATATCCAAAGAACCAACTCTTCCTTTCGTTTTGTATAGCACTGGGTGGATTATTGTTAAAAAAAAAAAAGTAAATTTTATGTTTATATGTATAACTTGTGGAAAATTATAATTAAAAAAAATTAAAAAATAATAATAAAAATTGACATTTTTATGGTGTATTTGAGGAAGTGTTTCCCCAAAGTTGGGGTGTTTGTACATACATGCTTTTTGCTAGACTGATGAACATAGTAAAATATATCTCTTCTTTTTGTTAAAAGTATGGTGCTTACCATGGTCAGATGCCAATGCAAATGGCAATGGGACAACCGGTCCCTAGAGGGGTACAAACTGCTGTAGCCCATGATGGATCTACTGGATATTCTGTTTATTCTGGTGCCTATGCTGGTGCTGCTGTTGATCCCTTGTGGGCATTCTTCAGTGCTACTGCTGGACAGGTAGGTCAATTTAAGTAATTCTGCTAAAGTTTTGAAAGACAGTCACTTTTTTTCTGCTGATCAGTGTTAGAAATATCCCATAATCTCAGGGTTTTGTTTGGCAGTGGATATATTGACAGTATTATTGGTATTGCATTCTTATAAATGACCCTACAAAATTGCTAGCCTACAATTGTTTAATATGACTGGCCATAGAGCACAAGATAGCTTTTCATCTACACCTACACCTACACCTACACCTACTACCATGTAGATTGTTTTTTTAGGCTTGTTTCTAAAGTTTTATAGGTATTAAACAGCTCAATAGAAGAAAAGGAAATAAGTCTCCCGTCCCCCCGTCCCCCATTTGTAACCAACATAATATCCAGCTGGACTGAGAGGAAGAATGGAGAAATTCACCTTCAACTAATCTGTTCCTTTGCATGGAATCCATAATCTACTTTTAAATGTAGATATAGGCAAGCAATATAAAACTACCTTCCTATGGAAACATTTTAAATAATTAAATTTTGTACTTTCTGGGTAAGAGGAATGGGAGGGCTATTGGAAATCTGATTTTTTGACCTCATTAATTGGACTATGATCTTCAGCCAATTTTATTTGTAGGGCTATCTGGCAACCTAGAATAGCTACAGTACATCATGGTTTATATAATAAAAACTTCGTGAATTGATGTTTAAGTGAATGTCCATCCGGTTTCAGTTTGGAAGAGGTCTGTGCATTATATGTGACTAGGTATTGAAAAATACAGAAGTCATATCTGTATAATCTGGGCGAAAGGACTAGTTAAAAGGTTATAGTAAAGATTCACCAAAGGGCATATGCATGGCCCCACAGGTCATTGGTCTCTAGAGCGTTATGGGAGTTGTGATGCCAATTTGCATTCTCTCAAGAGTGTGGAACTGCAAAAGCAATATTCATGAAGAACTCCAGTTTCAGGTGAGTAGCTTTTCTTTACATTTATTCTTCTGCTTGCATTTTATTTTTTATACTCTTTACAAAGAATGCCTTACAGTATTAGTAAGGCATTTGCTTAACAAACTAGTTAGCGCCTCCACAATAATAGCAATAGTAATATGGTATTTCTAACAGTAAAAGCATTCATATCTCTGGCACACCCCATTTGATGCTATATTCCATTGGAGGAGTTGATGAGAGAGAAATTACACGTGACCTGAGGCAGGGACAGTAAGAACTGCTTTCTTAAATATTCTCCTTTGACTCTGAATGTTTTATCACCCACAGAGAGGGTTTTTTTTTGATACTGAGCTAATTTGAAGGGATTTAATGGTACTTTCTATTAAAAATAGATTTTTGTGTCTAGGATATGTTTTGATCCATTTTCGTTGCTTATTGACAAGAACAATAAGCATTCATTTCAGCCAGTTCTAAATTCTGTTTGCTCTCTGATAGTCAGGGAGCTTATGGAGGAAAAGTTATTTTATTGCCAGAATGGTGACAGTTATTTAAGTCGCTAAGCTTATGTGAATGTGATTCTAAGCTTATGCTGGCAAAGTAAATTTATATTGTGGAAAGCTGGAAAATACATGCAGTTCAACAATTAAAAAGTATGATGCTTTTGGAAGCTAGTATTGTCTCTTACTTATGATTAAATTGTGAAAGGAAATAGATGCCAGGATATACTCTAACTCATTCTCTAACCTAAAAATAGATTCTTTTGATGAGTGCCTAAAGATAAAAAGAGTTGCCACATTGGATAGTCATTCTCAGAGAAATGCCTAATTTCAATTGTAAAATGCTGTCCTTACTAACATTTCCGTGGAAGAAGAAATGAGTCTTAACTGTGTTAAAGTATGGCACAGTATTTGCTTCCCCTGTAGACTGTCTTTGACACAGGACAGGAATAACAGGAAAGGCATTTCAGAACAACATTTGTTTCATTAGAGCAGCAACTGCTTGAAATAGTATCCAGTACAAGTGTGGGTCAATTAATTGCTTCTTTTCTCTACAGGCAGGGAATGAACCACACATTTTGTCTAGAAAGGTGATCACCTACTTCATAAAGCAGATTTCTTTGTTATAGTTGTAAATGGAATGCAGTAATATTTTTTTTAATGTTCTCATACTTAGCATTTCTCTAAATTCCACTAAACTCTTTTGGGCACAGTTCAAAATTCAATCTCTTGACTTTCATTTGAAGTTGTTAAGACAGATCTAGCAAAGAATAGCCAAAATGGAGTTGATAGTGTGAGCTACTAAGGCCCCAAGAAGAATAGGATTTTGGGTGGAAAAGATAATTTTCTGAGCAGTATAATTTCTTGGAATTATAAGGAATAGTGTATGCATGTTTTTAAAAAGATTACTACCCAAAAATAAGTTACTAGAGGCATATACTAGGTAGTATATTAATAATTGTAAAAATATATATCTAAAAATAGATACAAAACAGTTTATGTAGTCACAGAGCTCTTAATCATATTTAGTACTATTTCATCTCAAATATTGACTGCAATTAAAATCTACAGGTAATCCTCGACTTACGACCACAAATGAGCCCAAAATTTCTATTGTTCAGTGAGACATTGGTTAAGAGAGTTTTGCACCATTTTACAAACTTTCTTGCCGTAGTTTTAAATGAATCGCTGCAGTTGTTAAATTGGTAACCTGGTTGTTAAGTGAATCTGGTTTCCCCATTGACTCTGCTTGTCAGAAGGTTGCAAAAGGTGATCACATGACCCCAGGACCCCCATCATAAGTATGAACCAATTGCCAAGCATCCGAATTTTGATCACATGATCAATGGGGATGCTGGAAAGGTTGTGACTATGAAAAATGGTCATAAGTCACTCTTTTCAGTGCCGTTGTAACTTTGAACGGACACTAAGTGAACGATTGCACGTCGAGGACTACCTGTACTAGGTGATCCATTTTTGCAAGTGAGGAAAACATGAAATACCATTGCTTTTTCATTTTTTTTTTCATTGCTTTACAGCAGGGTTTTCAAGCTCTGTA
The DNA here is from genome assembly GCA_039707465.1 of Rhabdophis nuchalis. Lineage (NCBI taxonomy): Eukaryota > Metazoa > Chordata > Lepidosauria > Squamata > Natricidae > Rhabdophis > Rhabdophis nuchalis. Next base: position 179,566,331 of record CM077643.1, read on the forward strand.
TCTTGAGAGACGTTTTTCTTTGCTGACATTTGTTAAAGAACATGCTATATATCGGCTGTAGAATTTAACTGCATAGCAAAGGATTGTGCAGTTGTTCTGGAATAACATGTTCTCAGGATCAACCTGTATGGTTTTGAATAAATGGGCTGGCATTCTAAGCACAATTGTAAGATCTGTTTAATGTAGCCTAACATCCACAAATGTAAAATGCTGACAATTGAACAAAGCATAGCCTAGAGAATAACCCCAGCGTTCTATTGCAACTTCTTCTACAGTTCTAGAGGAGAAGTTTAATAGCATAGATAGTATAGTAACCTATACTTTTTTTGGATGGGTGGAATAATGTGACTGATTATATTGAAGACTACATGATCAGTTTCTAAGGATTCGAGAGTTTTCCAGAACATAGTTTGAAAACCACTGCTCTAAAGTAGCTATCTGGAACAGGGAGTTTTTCTGTGTTTTTGGTTTTTCATAAGTAGGATCGTCATTACTGACTTCCATATTTTTCTTAATTCTCAACTGTAATATTTTAGTAAATTTAGTTTTTTATAGGAGGAATAAACATTCACTCCTGAAGTACCAGTCAAATAAGCACAATGTCATCTGCCATATAGCAAGACCAGTGGGGTGATGGAAGCGTGGGCCTTTGACACTCAAAAGAACTGATCAGGTAGAAACTTGCAGTAACATGGGCATTGTTTTTGGAGGGGAGGGTAAAGAAAGGCAGTGAAACAGTTTCTGAGTGTTCTTGCATTATGAACTGACAATGAGACTCAGAAATGTCAAAATCAAGATTCATTTAATCTTTTCCTTGTGCCCTGTGAATTTATCCAGTGAAAATCCTTTTGCTTTAGTGGTAAATGCAAAAGTATGTTTCTGTTTTGTACAATCATTATGAACAATCCCCTCAATTACATATGTCTAGTAGAAAATATGTACTGAATACGTACTGAATTTTTCTCAATATGAGTAATATTTTCTTTCTTTCTATGGAGAACTTTATATCAGCATGATCCTATTTTTTTTAATCTAGCCGGGAAAATGATATGCCCATTCAGTTTGGAAAACAAGGCCAAATCAAGCAACAGGATTTTCAATATCCACCATTCCTTATGCTTTCATTGGCAAAGCTCACAAAGTTTTTGTTTTAATCATTGCTGTAAAATTAACTTGGAAGTTAATAAGATATATTTAGATTGCTTACTTTTATGTGTTAATATATTTTAAGAAGCCTTTTTTGTCGTTTTAGCAAGATAATGCATCATAATGCAATGGTACGGTAGCTGAAAGGCTGCATTTCATGTCTTTTTCAATGAATATTCTCCCATGTGAGAATTTGCAGTTGCTCAAACAGATAGCAAATTGACATGGATATCGAGGTAGCTTGACAAATTAATTTAAAGGCTTTCATTATAGAGATTATTTTGTCTGGATGAGCTTTATGTTTGTGTTTTATAACTGGATATGGATTTAACTTTAAACTTATGAATTGTTGGTTTTGTATATTTTTGTATAGAGCTGGATTTGAACTAACCTGAGAAACTCTGTAGGATGTGCCTGGAATGAAGAAATAGGGAAAGAAGTTTTTTGTTTATTTTAAATGGTTTGTCTCATAATTTGCAAAGCTTGCACATAAAACAGTTTTTTTTAAGTTCAACATTTGTGAAAACTAGTTTTTATGATCTGTCCTATTATAAGATGTCACAAATGAGGAAGTTACAGTTTATTTTGTGATTTTGAAAACATGTCCATTGTGATTTACTTATATAAAATAACTAGTATAGCAAATATATAGTTGAGGTATATTTGTAAAGTAAACTATTTGAATTTAAGTAGAACAGTATGTTAACTATATAGAATGCATGAATACTTGGTTTTCTGTTACCAGTTTTGCTAATCCCTTGAACCTCAAATTTGCACGCATTCATTTTACAGAATGGTGAAGTGGATGCAGAGGAACTCCAGAGATGTCTAACACAGTCTGGAATCAGTGGAACATATTCTCGTAAGATTGTCATTACATTTATTATTCTATACCTGTAATTGTTTTGTCTGGACTCAGTGGCTAAGACACTGAGCTTGTCGATCTGAAAGGTTGGCAGTTTGAATGCCGAGTGTCACGTAATGGAATGAACTCCCATTACTTGCCCCAGCTTCTGCCAACCTAGCAGTTCGAAAGCATGTAAAAAATGCAAGTAGAAAAATAGGGGCCACCTTTGGTGGGAAGATAACAGTGCTCTGTGTGTCTTTGGCATTTAGTCATACCAGCCACGTGACCACAGAAACGTCTTCGGACAGTGCTGGCTCTTTGGCTTAGAAATGGAGATGAGCACCGCCCCCTAGAGTCAGGAATGACTAGCATGCATGTATGAGGGAACCTTTATCTTTACTGATTGTTTTGTGGTCCTTTTTTCATCTGTAATGGAGAACTCAATTTTTATTTATTTATTTATTTTTCACATTTATAACCCGCACCCATCTCACCATAAAGGGACTCGGGGCGGCGAACAGAGATTTAAAATCAATTATACATAAATACAAAATATTATTAAATAATAACGAAATTAAATCAATATCCTGCTTAACTTAAAATAAGTTTAAATTTAAAACCCAAATTACAGTTTTGATTTGTTATAAAATAATGGGTGTGGAGTAGATCATGCTAGGCCGGCCAGATGAAAATAATAAGTTTTTAGGTGCCGGCGAAACAAGCGGAGGTCTGTGATGGAACGGAGGTCGGAAGGTAGGCCATTCCAGAGGGTAGGGCCCACCACAGAGAAGGCCCTTCCCCTGGGAGCCGCCAACCGGCATTGTCCGGTCGACGGCACCCGGAGAAGACCCTCTCCCTGGGAGCGAGTCGGTCGAAGGGATGTATGGGGCAGAAGACGGTCTCGAAGGTAGCTAGGCCCCGTGCCATGGAGCACCTTGAATATGGTCATCAAAACCTTGTAACGCACCCGGTAGGTCACAGGTAGCCAGTGCAGCTCGCGCAGGAGTGGTGTTATGTGGGAATGTCTTGAGATTCCCATGATCACCCGCGCTGCCGCATTCTGGACCAACTGCAACCTCCGAGTGCATCTCAAGGGGAGCCCCATGTAGAGAGCGTTGCAGTAGTCCAGACGAGAAGTCACAAGTGCTTGAGTGACTGTGCGAAGGGCATCCCGGTCCAGTAAGGGGCGCAATTGACGGACCAGGCGAACCTGGTAAAATGCCCTCCTGGCCACGTCCGCCACCTGATCCTCAAGGGATAACCGGGAATCCAGGAGGACTCCTAAATTGCGCACTCTATCCACGGGGGCCAAATTTTCATTCCCCATGGCCAGCGATGGTGTCAACTGGCTAAACCGGGAAGCCGGGAACCACAACCACTCAGTCTTGGACGGGTTGAGTTTGAGTTTGTTACTGCCCATCCAGATCCGTACGGCCTCTAAACACCGGGACATCACCTCAACGGCATCGTTGGGGTGGCTTGGGGTAGAGATGTACAACTGGGTATCATCAGCGTACAGAGGGTATTCTACCCCAAAACCACGGATGATCTCACCCAGCGGCTTCATATACGTGTTGAATAGGAGTGGCGAGAGGACCGACCCCTGTGGTACCCCGTATGCAAGGGGTCTAGAAGTCGACCTCTGCCCCCCCATCAACACGTATTGCGACCGATCAGAGAGGAAGGAGGAGAACCACCGCAAAACGGTGCCACCCACCCCCAACCCCTCTAGTCGGTGCAAAAGGATACCATGGTCGATGGTATCAAAAGCCGCTGAGAGATCTAACAAGACCAGGATAGAGGAACAACCCCTATCCCGGGCCCTCCAGAGATCATCTACCAACGCGACCAATGCCGTCTCGGTGCTATGACCGGGCCGAAAGCCGGACTGGCGCGGGTCTAGATAATCAGTTTCCTCCAGGTGACGAGGAAACTGCTGTGCAACCACACTCTCTACAACCTTCGCAAGAAAGTGAAGGTTGGAGACCGGACGATAATTAGCCAATAATGCTGAGTCCAGGGAAGGCTTTTTGAGGAGGGGTCTCACCACCGCCTCTTTCAAGATGGTAGGTAAGGACCCCTCACACAGAGAAGCGTTCACAATGGCCTGGAGCCAGCCTCGTGTCTCCTCCCAGGATGCCAGTACAAGCCAGGAGGGACAAGGGTCTAATAAACATATGGTGGCCTTTAGTCTCCTCGCCAACCTGTCCATGTCCTTGGCAGTAACAAAGTCAAAGTCTTCCCAAACAAAGTCATAAAATAGTCTCAAGGCCTGCATCGGATACTTCCACCGGACCACTATCTGTGGAGGGCAACTCGCTCCGAATCTGAGTGATTTTATCCTGCAGATATTCTCCAAATTCCTCGGCTCGGCCCTGCAAGGAGGACTCTCGCGGCCTCTGTTGAAGGAGGGAGCGGGTCACCCCAAACGGCCGCCGGGCGGTTCTCTGCGGATGCGATGAGGGTGGCACAATACTTGCGTTTGGCCACCCTCATTGCCACTAAGTAAGTCCTCAAATAGGCTCTTACCAGTGTTCGATCAGATTCAGATCGAGAGGATCTCCACCTACTCTCTAGGCATCTCTTGCGGCGTTTCATCTCCCTCAGCTCCTCAGAAAACCAAGGAGCCCGGGTGGGATGACGCCGCGTGAGAGGCCGCAAAGGCGCGACGCGGTCTAATGCCCCCGCGGCCGCACTATACCATGCTGCCACTAGGTCTTCAGCCGCGGCACGAGTCAAGGATACAGGTATTGGCCCAAGCTCCTTCTGGAACTTTTAAGGGTCCATCAGGCGCCTGGGGCGGAACCATCTGGGTGTCTCTGGCTCCGCCTCCCCACTGTGAGATGAGGCGATTGGAAAGTCCAGCCGAAGGAGAGAGTGATCTGTCCATGACAAGGGTGAGATGACTAAGTCCCCGGTTCCAAGATCACTTCTCCACTGGCCAGACACGAAAATAAGATCCAGTGTGTGTCCTCCATCGTGAGTGGGGGCCTGAACTAATTGGGTCAGGTCCATGGCCGTCACGGAAGCCATGAACTCCCGAGCTGCCTCCGATGCCTCGCCCACCGATGGTAAATTAAAGTCCCCCATGACTAGAAGTCTGGGGGTCTCCACTACCACCCCGGCGACCAACTTGAGGAGCTCGGGCAGGGTTGTTACATAGCGGGGAGCCAGGTATATAATCAACAAGCCCAACTGCCTCCCTAGGCCCCATTTCACAAAGAGGGATTCACAGCCGGTAGTCTGAGGTACAGTGATCCAGAGATCAGATTTGGGGATAATTTGATAGTTTTTAACCTTCAGATGTTTTGCCAATGACAACTCAATGATGTCTCCAAGTCAAGCAGCATCCAAATAGTGGAATAATTTCCCCCTAGTTTTGAAATGCATTGAAGAGAGAAGGTGCACACATATTTTTAACCTCTGTTGAAAATAAATTAGTATGCTTATTTATAAATGCAGGTGGAGGATCCTCTCCAGGGTATAAAAATTAATCTTAAATTCTCTGTGTAACCTGCGTTGCTCATTCCTCATTTTTTTACATATTGCCTCTTAGATCATTAGTTGTTTACTGACTGCATGTAGTAAAAGAAAGATGATAGTGAATTCAAGTTGAACTCTCCCATCAAAAGGAAAGCAAACAAGCAAAAAAAAAGTGCTGGTTTTGTTCCTTTGCTAATCTAAGATTACTAGCAATAATTGAAATTAGTCTAGAACATGGCCTCTTAATGCTATGATGCACTTATATGTGCAGATGCGTCTATATAGATAGTCCTTGACCTGCGACCACAATATTTCTATTGCTAAGCAAGTCAGTTGTTAAGTGAGTTTTGCCCCATTTTATGACCTTTCTTGCCACAGTTGTTAAATGAAAATCTCTGCAGTTGTTAATAACTGGTTGTTAAGTGAATCTGGCTTCCCCATTGGCTTTGCTTATCAGAAGTTCGCAAAAGGGGATCACATAACCACAGGACATTGCAGCCATCATAAATAAGAGTCAGTTGCCAAGCATCTGAATTTTGATCACGTGACCATGGGGATGTGGCAACTGTTATAAGTGTGAAACATGGTCATTGGTCACTTTTTTCAGTGCCATTGTAGCTTTGAAGGGTCACTAAATGAACTGTTGTAAGTCAATAACTACCTGTATAAGTTACCGTTTATCTCTGTCAGAAGCCACATTCTTAAAAAGAAGGAAGGTCCAGAACAAAAACAATATTTGTTATGCTACCCAACTTTCAGTGACTTTGGCAGGAGTACTTAATCATGGTTAATTCAATTAATATTAAATATTTCCCTTACATTCATTTTCCTGTAATTACATTACAAGGTCTTTAAAATAATATAAAATTAATCTTCCAGTTGCATATACCAAAAATGCTATTATATATAACAACTTTTATGCATGGAAACACATATCCCTTCTCCACTCCTTCAAGCAGAAAGAGCAAATGAAAAGCAAAGCACAGCATGATAGATCTAGGGTGAGTGGAAGGAACAGGGAAGATAAAAAGAAACTAGGCTGATGATTATGTGCGATGTGATGAAGGAAGGATGTCTAGCGTAGGGAAAAGATAGAAGCCATATTCAGACATTGCAAGTGTTATTTCTTGAGCAACAGAATACCTCACCTCTCTTACTACTTCTAGTGAATTTTAATCTCTGTGTAATACATGAAGTGTAACTGGCCCTCCTCGTAGTATTATTCTTGACTTGGCTTTCAAATGTCACCTATCCCCTCTCTTAACTATCTACATTCCACCTAGGAAAACTCTGTGAACAGAGCCTTAAGTCCAGCTGAGAAATCAGATTTCAATTGGTGCTCTGTTGTCAACAAGTTGATTGCTACATTCAGAAGGTTTGACTGGTAATCCTTTAAATGAGATTTGCTGTTCCTGTTTTGAGCACTAACGATGACAACTGAAATGGATGTGGTGCTTTAGAATTAATACTTTGTTTGCAATTTCAGCATTCAGCTTGGAGACCTGCAGAATTATGATATCGATGTTAGATGTATCCTTTTAAATTCAGCTAAATATGTAGCTGAATTGTCTGTTTTTGTATGTCTTCTTTAAAAAGTAAGTTCCACTGAATTTAATGGAGCTTATTTCTCCAGTTCCATAATCAGTGTCTCTTGAAAAACACCAGTATGTAATGCAGATGAGAGTGGGTATTAAGAAAGTTTGAATCACAGAGCAAGTGGAATAATTTGTGGATATCAAACGAGGAACAAGCATCAGGCTTCCTTCCACAGTTTCTTCCTTGTCTCCATCCTGCTTAGCTGGAAAGACAATTGCCAGTTTTAGAAATTTACCAAGATTTACAGGTGACAAAGTATGTCTGATGCCAATCTTCAGATTGAGTTGTTTGTTCTAAATTGGGCAGTGTGTCATAAAATTTAAAACGATAACTTTGGGTTAAATAATTTAGGATACATTTTTTTTGGTTGCCTGAGGTGCAAGGTGGAGACTGTAATTCTGTACATAAAGGAACAGAAATGGCAGGATCCGTCTGATTTTACTAAGGACTGTAAACAAGTAATATTTAATTGGTTCATTTAAGGATTAAAATATATTCAACTAGGTTTTCTGGTTGCATATATTCTTAACCGGTCCCATTAAAGATTGATTTGTACTTGTCTTATTTTAGACTACAATCAGTCTTTTATTTACAGCTCGCTGACAACAATGCAGAAAACAGCTTAGAAGGAATGCCATGTTACAGTGCAATCATGAAACAGTTATCAGTTGTTAAAAGAGCTAAACAAAGTAGGAACAAGTCTTAGTGTTTTTACACATTAATGATGCGGTGACACTCGCAGAGAGGTCGGGCTGGAAATTATGACCCCTTCTAATTTTGTGGGACTACGGCTTTTACCAAATGGATGCATAAAGTTTACAGGGGGCTCACTTGTTTTTCTTATTTTATCAAAACAAATGGAAATTATGTTACACATTCAATTTTTCCAACTAAACTTCAGTGGCACAATAGTCTGCAAAAAGGGCTTAGGTTCACAATGAAAGCTATACGTTGTCTATCCTGATCTTCAGGGATTCTGAAAAAGGTTAGAAATTTCATAATAAAATACATTTCTGCATATGTGAAATATGAAATCTGAGCTACCTCACATTGATTTTTAAATAAATGTAGGAAATCTGTTCCAATTCAGATTGCTTCCAGCTCATAAATAATAGATTCCCATGTTGTTGTTGTTGTTGTTATTGTTGTTACAATTCCTCTTTTAAAGGAAGGACTTAGATATGCCATCAATTGAAGTACAAGTAGGAGCCCCAAATAATTTTTGTACTGTACTTGTATATGCCCAGCAGGTGGCAACAGTAAGCTATCCTTTGATGCTCTCAAGAATGGTTAGTACTTAAATGCATGACTGTAACAAAATCCTAGGACTGTAAATGAGATTCCAGAATTGAAAAATACATCCTAAGGGAAGACAGTGGCAAACTACTTCCATAATATTGCTTAAGAAAATTAGAGGTATTGCTATAGTCGCCAAAATCAAGCTTAATTTGAAAATTGCTTAGATCCCAATGCTAAAAGGTGTGGATTGAAAAGGTATTGTTTTCTAAAAGAGCAAAGGAATAAGAAAATGAGGTGTGATTTTTTTGGGGCTAAATGATTTTTATGACTTATCTGTTTACAACATGAGCAAAATTGGAGCACAAGCGTGCAGAACAGTAACACAATGCATACAAGTAAAACATTTATCTTTTTTATTCTTTTAATCACCTCTCCCCAAGCTGGTATGCTTCTTAACACATAACGCTAGAGACAGAATACTGGAAAAATGGGCTATAATGAATTTAAAGAACTTTGGACAGCTCTCAGTGCTTGGAAACACAATTTCATGTTGGTTGATCAAGACCGAAGTGGAACTGTGGAATTTCATGTGCTGACTCAAGTTATTGTAGCTATGGGTAAGTAAAACTGATTTAGAAATCTTAACTTACACATGTAAGCCAGAGTTTTCTGCATTCAAATCTAGTGCTAGTTATCTAATTTAGGTTAGAAATTTATGGATTGTATTCCTTTTCCTAAATCTGGGAAAGTTAGTCTTTTGTAATTGCACAATAGAGCAATATAGTACTCTTCTTAAGGGGTAGTCTTAACAAATTACCTTAACTTGCTCTGTTTTATTCACTGTATCTCTGTTGAACTTCTGCTATCTCAGATTGGTTATGACTACTGTAAATGATTTATGAATATCTAAATATAGGAAAAAATCTTCTAAGCTTTCTGTCCTGAAAGTGTGTTTTTCTTTCTAACTACTTATCTAGGATACAGACTAAGCCCACAGACTTTAATTGCTATTGTAAAACGTTACAGCAAGAATGGCAGAATTTCTTTTGATGACTATGTGGCTTGCTGTGTGAAGCTTCGTGCTTTAACAGGTAAATGCTGGATTTGTATAATACATTCTGATTTTACAAAGCAAGCATTCACTACTTGGATATAGACCAGTTTGCATAAATAGAACATATTTGCCTAGAAGAAGCTTTGAAATTTTCGTCTATTTTTTCTTCTCCTTGCAGCAAATTTCTTCAGCCATTATGTGTAATTCCAAAGGCTTTTTCATACTGAAAGTGGGAGTACTCTCAAACAGTTGTCAGCTTAAAAATCAAGCCTCATTTCAAAGTCCCAATGCTTTGATTTGTACTATTGACAAGATGGCAAACATTATTCTTTAAATTGCTTTAGCCTTACAGTACAGTGAATATGGCAAAAGATTTTACACAGAGTCGCCTTATTTGGAGTCTGGTGTAATGCCATTGTATTGCTGGCGATTCTATAGAATGTGCTATTGTCTGATGACTGTAACAATAAATGGATAATGGAATATTGTTAATTTAAAGAGAAATGACATTATGTATTATGGTTGTGCTTTACTATTTTAAAATATACCACATAGCTATTTTTTGTGTATATCTAGACAAGTTCAGGATTTTTATAATATAAATCTGCAAATCTTTTTTTTAAAAGATTTCTTCAGAAGAAGAGACAGCATGCAACAGGGCATTGTGAATCTTCTGTATGATGATGTAAGTAACAATACTGTAAATTGGTAATAAAAATGTTTTTAACTAGAATTGTGTTTCTTACATTTCCTTTTATAATCCCACTCCCATTATACTCAAGAATATTTTAGGAAATTACCTCTCAAGATAGTGCTGTAGCTCCTCTTGAGATCTCAAACAGATGGCAGTTCCTTTAATTCTTCACTGGGCTCTTGATTTTTCATGTTCATTATTTATTTGCTTATGCAGGATTTCATTTGGTACCTTCCAGAATTTACAGATGTTTTTGGTCTGTTCCTCCCCATTTGAACCACAGAACATGGTGTGACTCCCATTTCATTTTTCCATTGCTTTTCAGTCCTTGGTTTTTTCCCCCCTTTTATCATAATTGTTTATTTCTTCCCTTTATTTATCAATCTCCTTAACTTGCAGTTGTTAGCTTGGTTTTCTGAACCCAAGGGCCCCATTTGATGAATACCAGTCTTGTGGGTGCAAACCTAGCTCTTGACTAGGCATAAATACAGTTTCTTTGCTTTGCCATCATTCTTCTAGTTGGCAGGCCACTCTCCAGGAGGCAGTTCTTTAGAGGTGGCAAACTAGCTGTCCTCCTAATGTGTTCCAAAAAATTGTCTGATGATTATCCTGTCTTTGAGAAATTGATCAAATTCTCCCTGTTGACAGAAGATTCATACATATCTGCTATCCTATTAATGGCCTTTCCCCCTCATTTACTCAGAGAATGCAGTAGTGATTTGCAAAGAATTTGCTGTTACCCAGGAGTTCTTTGTGCCTCTTAGAAAATTATATGCCTTGCTCCAGCTGATTTTATTTGTTTTGGACAATTGATTCTGGGAAGAGTAGCAATGTTAATTGGATTTTCTCCATTTATATACCATCTGCCTATCCATGGACTGATGGACCCTAAAACCCTTAGCAACAGATTTGTAGCCTTGTTTGCAGAGATCTGTTAAATCAGGGCATGATTCACTTTCACTAATATGTGTCATGAATTACCATCCAGGGATGGTAATCAGTGTGTCTGTTCTTAAGGGAAGCATCAGCCTTGTACCCTTAAGCGAACTAGTTATCTTAAGAGTTATATAGTTTCAGCTAACTATTACTGTCTTTATTAAACACATGTGCAAAATAGATATTGTACTATATCAGTGATTGCAAACCTTTTCGGGACCAAGTGCCCAAACCGGAATGCACGTGCATGTGCGCCCAACAGAGCAGTGGAAACCCAAAGACCAGCTGGTTGGCATGTGCATGCCTGTTTTTTGGCTGTTTTCAGGGCCATTTTTGGGGCTATTTTCAGGCTGGTTTTGGGCCAAAAACGCCCGGAAAACAGCCTGGAAAATGACCCTGAAAACGGGCCTGGATTTTGGCCATTTTCAAGCTGTTTTCCAGTGCTCTGGAAATGGAAAGCAGAAGAGCAGCTGATGACAGTGTGTGTGCTCATAGAGAGGACTCTGTATGCCACCTCTGGTACGCATGCCATAGGTTCGCCATCACGATATTATATTGTTTTGCGTGCTATTTAATCAGATTTCCATTAATAGAACACAGACAAAGCTGTGATCACTGTGGTCACACTACTGTAAAACTAAAAGGTTTACAAACTTAAAACTTCTCATCATGCCTTGTAGCCAGCTTCTCCTTTTCTCTTTTCTTGGGTGGTATTCCTTTTTGCTGTAACCAGCTGATAAAGCGCCACGAAAGGCCTACTGCTTTGGACCTAGAGCATCTCTTTTGTTCTTTTTGATAAAATCAACAGACTTTGAACCTACAACTACTTCCATCTCGTGGAAACCGCTCTGTTTTCTCAGTCTGACTTTGGCTTATGTAGAAAGATAAAGTGCACTGAAACAGAAAATGTTACGTGCGACTGTCAAGATCAAAGTTTCTCTCCCCCCCCCCCCCCCCCTTGGTAGTGATCTGTCAGCTTCCCAGCTTGTAGGCACTTTAAGAGAAAGGGAAAAACAGTTTAAAACTCCATAGAATCACCTGCAATCTGGCACATAGGTTTCAAAAGAAAGAAATAGAAAAGGAACCACAGAAAGGGGATGGGATGGGGAGTGGTTTCTCCAGGTTTGGCAGGCAAGTCCACGGTAAAGAACCACCAGGAAGGAGCCTGAGGCAGCTGAAAACAAAAAAAAACCTGCAGAAAAGAGCCAGCAGAAAGAAAATACAACCCTGGACTCTAGACAGTGGCAATTTACTTTGAAATGTATAATCAAAATAGTCATGAGTAAAACTTGCATTTATACAAAATTATTTTCTCTCTAAAACATTTAGCACAAGCTTCAGAATTTCTTTCAATTCTTAATTGTTTGATAGATACATTTTGGATCATATGCAAATAATAGGACTGCGGGGATTAGGATGCTAATGACTCCCCGCCAACTCTATTAAATTTGTTTTTGTTTTTCAGTTCTTGCAGTGCACCATGGCTATCTGAGTGCTGACTATGGATGAAAAGTCCCATGCTTAACTTCACCTACGTAGAATTGCTGTGAAAGCAAGGCTGTCATTGATTTTCCATATTTCTGCCTGCTAATGTACCATTTTTGACTTTTAATGTGTAGTTTGAAATAAATAAGTATACAGGTTGTACAGTAATTGTTAGAGGTGTCATTCTTTTACATGTGGATGATAGTCTTTTTTTTTCTATTTGGGGTTACGGTCTTAGGATGGATAAAAGGAAACAATCACCTTTCATGTAATGATTACAAACAGGGCAGACTGCATCTTGTGAAATTGTAAATGCCTAAGAAACCAGGAAGCCACGAATTGGTGGCTGTCAAAAAGTCTGTATAAACATTTGTATATTTCTTCTGAAGTTTGATAAATAATTTGAATGCAAACTAGAAGAATGTGTTCATAGTAAAGATTATACTCTATGGTAATAAAACATAATCTTCCGAGTGGTTTATCCTCTTGACCAGGGGTCCCGAACCCTCAGGCATACTGGTCCGTGGTCGGTTAAGAACCGGTCCGTGTAAGCGGGTGAGAGAAGCTTTATTTGTGCATGCGTGGGATCTAGGTTGTGTGCAAAACCATCCCCCTCCCCTCCCTTTCTCTCTCCCCCCCCCCCCCCATTGGAAAAATTGACTTCCCAGAAAGATTGGGGACCACTGCTCTTGATGTAATCTTCAAAATAATACAGGTGACTTTATGGAGTTGACATTTTCCAGATGAAGCACAGATCGTCTAGAAAGGTAAAAGAAGGGGGGCATTTGCAACTGGCTCATGATTATCACCTAGAATGCCAAGAGCAGGTGAAGAATCCAAGAAACAAATGCCTATGTTGATGCTTCCTCTGCTTTACTGCACTGTGGTTACTGCCTGAAAATAGAATTGTAGATGTGGTGGGGAGCTGTTAAAGTAACGCAGCTTCTCATATTGTAATAATTACATGCCAGTTGAATAGCATCAGCAGATCTCTTGCTCTCCTCCAACTCTCTGCAAGCGGTATTAGATAAACAGGGCCTGTGGCAAACAATTCCTTTATGTGTTTTTTAAATACAGCGGCTGCTGTTTTCTATCCATTTATAATTTGTACATTGCAAGGAAATGTCAAGGTTAGCTAGCATTTGTAGATAATGGTCTTGGTTTACCGGCTTGGTTATTGCCATGTTTTGCAGATTTAAACATTTTCTTTCTGCGTAGACATCTCATTATACATTGTGGATGAATCATAAAAGCCTTGCTTATAGTGAGCTGTTGGATATGTTCTGCTGCCAAAGGAAATAGAATTAAGTCCGGGTAGCGCTTCACGATTAACCTAGCGAGTGGGTGCATTTGTTACAAGAGTCCCCCATGTTGCCATTTCTTGGTATATTGAATAGCATGATGCAGCTGTATGATCTGAGCATTTGGCAAGAGGAGGATATATTTGCATCACATCAGAGTTCGGTCTCACAACTAAAATGTAAGAAGTCATTTTGTTGAATATTGCAGTAAGCTGTACTCTTGCTAAGAAAGATAGTTTTTAGCCTGGAGACGACAATGCATCTGTAAAACATTTCAGTTATTTGTGTCATCCTGCACCTCCCTCTATAATCATGCCATTATATTTATCTCCTTTAAAATGGCTTTTGCGTTATCTTTGAATTTCTGTAACAGTGGTGGTATCAAATCAAAAGTTTTTGAAATCATTGACACTATTCACGTGGAAATTTTGTGTTCACCATTGTCAAGTAATAGCTGTAGATTATTTGCAATCTTCTATAGAGATTTTGTACCTTTTGAAATGGATGCTGTTCTAACTGTAAAAATGTTCTCGTTCTATTTTCAGTGCCATTCCAGGCAATTGTTTGAAAATAAAGTTAGAGCTTGCTTTGTATTTTTTTTCTTTCCTAAAATAAGTACATATGAGCTTATATTCGTGCGTGCTATAGTAATTTTACGGGTTCTACAGTATTTCATATTCCAGCCTCTAAGGTGAGATGTGGGTGTGGATGCGTGCAATAGATTCGATAAGAGTGAGAGAAACCCTGCTGTGCCAGTGTTCTTTGAATCTTGCACTTTCCAACCACGGGTGTAGAATTTTAACATATGCAGAGAGAAAATGAGCCACTTTCCCCACAATTCTTAGTTATAAATGTTCACATTTCTTCCCTTAAAATGTAATGCTGCCTTGATGACTGAGGCAACTTTTAACAATAGGCCTCAGTGAAAAGCGAGGTGGTTTAGCAAGGGCCATCCGGTATACCTGACAGTATTTATAGTTCCTGAGGCAATTGTAAGGATTAAATCATCAACTCTGCAAACCATCCAACATAGTATAAGATTGAAAGTGGGGAATTATGGGGGAGAAGGGGGGGAAGCTAAAAATGGGTAAGTTGGGGAGGGTGTGGGTATGAGAGAGTGTGATTACACGAATCCCATCGCTTCTCTGCACTTTTGGAGATTTCTATTGTTTTGCCACTGGAGGATGGTATTTGCCAGTTCTGCTGCCTCTTGTGCCCTTAGTGTCTCTGTACCACCTGCCACACAGTTTGATATATTCAAGGTTTGGTGTATAAGTTACAATGCTTAGATTTAAATTTGGACCACCTGTGCACTAGAGTGATGAGGTTCACTCAACAAATAAGCCAGAATTAAAACTTTTCCCTTTAGGGCAGTGGTAGTCAACCTGGTCCCTACCGCCCACTAGTGGGCGTTCCAGCTTTCATGGTGGGCGGTAGGAGTTTTGTCCGATACTGAAGCACTTTCCTTTTTTTAATTTAATTGACTTCCCTACTTTATAAATCACCATTACTGTGGAACCAGTGGGTGGTTAGAAATTTTTACTACTAACTGAGATACAAAAGTGGGCGGTAGGTATAAAAAGGTTGACTACCCCTGCTTTAGGGTAATACTATGAACTCTGTCAGTCTCCTTTGCTTTTATGGGCCACTTAAAGGTCAAAACCTTACAATTCCATAAAAAAAGGTAACCTTCCGATATTGTTGGATTGCAGCTCCCATCATCCCTCAGTAGAAATGCTTGCTGGGATCACAATTGAGTTCCACACTTTTCCTGGATTCTCAATGTACCTCAGATGACTTATCTTGTCCATCACCAACTCTTCTATAACCACATGTGTTTTAAAATCTTGTTCATTAAACTGATAATCCCAATGCTTTTGAACTGCAACAACTTCCAAGCATTTTTTTATCATAGGCCACACAGGTTGGATGTTCCTAATAAAACAATGTTTGGTACCCTGTTGCATTTTAAAGAATATATTTAAAGCATAACATGCTGTAGAGTTGTTAAAGAGTTGCTGATAGCAGCAGAGTTAGGATGTTTGCTTATAATTACTCAACTAAATATTGTAGGGAGACAAGCTGATGAATAAAGAAATTTGACAGGAGGGAATCACTCGTGTTTGTTTTAGGATCTGCTACTTCAATCGCAGGGTGCAGCAGAAATCACAAGCTGAGACAACACACCAAACTAAATGGCTGGTCAAATAACAGACTAAGGACCTACTGGATTGGCAATCACCAGGACAAAGCAAAGCAGAAAAATTGTTCCCAGCAATCTAGTTTTGCTTAAAATACTCCAAACAGCTGATATGCTTTCCTGCCAAGACTTAACAGCTATCTGAGACGTCATGACAATGCTGCATTGCACAATCTCTTGACCTTGTATTTGGAGTGTGTTTTTCCCAAAGGGTGTCCTAATTCCCAAATCAGGATCTGGGTAACTTGATCCAAACTGCAGGGTACCTAAAGTGGAAGTTTTTGGGAAGGCAAGAATTGGTCTCAGGGATGGGGCTGCTGTAGCTCAAAACCTTTAGGGAGTCTTGCCTCCCACTTTTTTTCCCATGTTTGAAAATTTGTCTTCTTTCAGGGGCATGGTAATTCTTGACAAAAGTTTATTCACAATGTTCATTGCCGTTTGGAGCAAAGTCTTAAGTTCTGTAGAATAGGAGGTTTATTATCGACTCAAAAAAAAAAAAGATAAGGGAAGCCTGCAGCAATTTCTGTAGAGGCTCTGTTAAAAGCTGCCGAATAATTTCTGAGTTGCAAACACAACTTTGAAGAAGTATAAATTACAGGGCCTCATAAAACAAGGGTTCCAATATTCCCTGATATGGTACTGTAATTCAAATTGAGGAGGATTTGATTCATAAAGAATCCCATTGTTAAGAGGATGCATCCATTCGCTTGGTAACAATGATCTAGATTTCCCCAAGCAACTTCTTTTACACACTGACACATTTAGAGGAGGAAAAAAACCTAGTCAGCCCTCTTGTCAGTCTACCACTAGATCATTATGAAAGTAAGTTGAGCTTACTTTTCTAGTTAAAACACTTCTAAGTTAGTGAGACTCAAGATGTTAGCAATGAAATACTTTTTTGGACATAGCAACATTCTGTTTTAATAAAGTTGCAAGAATTGGCTATGTCTAGTTCAATAAGTCGTCCCAAGGGGCAACACGATAGCAGCGGTCCAATATCTAAGGGGCTGCCACGAGAAAGATGGTGTTGACTGTTCTTCAAAGCCCTCGAAGACAAAAGAAACAATGGAAGGAAACAAGAAGAGAAGCAACCTAGAACTAAGAAATTTCCTGACATAATAATCAGTGGAACCACTTGCCTCCAGAACTTGTGGGTTCTCCAACGCTGAAGGTTTTAAAGAAGAGATTGGACAACCATTTCTCAGAAATGTATAGTTCTCTGAAATGCTTGAACAGGAGGGTTGGACTAGAAGACCTCCCAGGTCCCTTCCAACTCTTACTCTGTTATTCATCCCAGCCAGTTTCAATCTATCATACATCTTTATTAGGAAACATCTAAAAGACCGCCTTTCCTAATTTGTAACAAATGGTACTGAAAGAATACATTTATGAAGGCTGTGGCTGGTTTGCTGGTTACTTGCACCATTTTCTGTCTCCTAAAAAATACCAAGCTAGTGAGCCAAGCAGCTCTGGTGATATAATGTCAAACACCAACTATAGGTTGCTATCAAATGCATTATGTTGCTTTATAATAATTCTATAGGCTAGCCAAAAAGGTATTTATAAGGGGAAAGGAACAGAAGTATAAATGCAAGATTTATTTTGTTCAACTGGAAAACTATTATAATTTCTTTTTTCTAAACAGAAACCATGGAAAACCAGAGCGAAATGGAAGGCTGTGGGGTTGGAGATGAAACTGCTATCAATCACTTGATTATTATATATGGCCTTTAAGGTGATATATTAGGAGATGGAGCCAGGTGCCTGTTTTTTACTTCAATTAAAAATTTCATTAAATAGAGTTGATAGAGTTAAATAGAGTTAAGTGCCACATATTTAAAAATCTGATTTAGATCTCAGCAAGTCCCAATTTCCTAGTCTTCCAAAGATCTTTCAAAGGTTTTCTATGTTCCCATTTGAGCAAAGCAAGTCACCCTCTTGACTCAATATGAGATTGCTTCTTGTGTTCCTCCTACCAAATAGGTACAGGGCTGGAATAGCTTTGATGATACCAGAAAGTCCTGGATCAGAATTTTCTCAGATACTTAACTGTGGTTCTGCATTAAACTGGCAACACTTCATGAAGGAAGAGGAAGAAGCCTAGAAGAAATAGATGTGGTAGCAGTTATGCATGAGATAAGAGACCTGGGGCAGAACCACTCATGAAAGCAATGGGGATCTGACATTGTAAGGGGCACAGAAGAAGAATGTAGAGGAAGCAATGGGACAGGGTATTTTTACATGGTCCTACCATTTGATAGCGCCTTGATACTCTAGTGCAGTTGTGTCAAACTCAGGGCCCGGGGGTGGGATTCGGTACTTAGATCTGGCCTGTGAGGCCGGCCTGGAAACAGCAAAGGACCGGCTCGCGGTGCTTCTGCCAGCAAAAACAGAGTTTGGGAGCGCCATGGGCAGCCCTCCTGACCTCCATTTTCACTGGCAGAGGGTTGCAGCAGGCTGTTGCAGCTGACAACGGAGCTTAGCGGCCCGTTTTCATTGGCAGAGCACTTGGGCCTAGAGGCACCCCCGACACAAGCAACATCAAGCTGGCCACGTCCACCCTGGCCACACCCACCCCAGTCCTCCAAGGTCAAACACAACCCTGATGTGGCCCTCAAGGAAATCAAGTTTGACACTCTTGGTTTAGTGAGTCAGACATATGATAGTCTTATCCTTTGCTGATCCTGTTTCAAAGAGTAGCAGAGATTCTTATGGTGATGCAAGTAAAGTGGTACCTTTTTATCTTTAGATTTAAACATTTCGGAGCACAATTTTCAAATCAATGTACGTTTAAACTGTATAAACAAAAGACCTGCTAATCAGGCTCCTTTGAGACTCTAAAGTGATTTGGGGTTTTGCTCCTGGGGACGGGCAATTTTTTTGCGATGATAAAAGCATCATCCATCTGTGAAATTGAGAGCAACTCTGTGAACTATGGTGTTAGTTTTCTGTTGCGGTCTTTCATAAATCTCAGGCCTGATCGTCAGATGATGTGGCACACTGATATGTGTCTAAGTAACCGCAGAAGAACAGTGTGGAGAATGCCATCACTTTATGGTGACATTTCCATCACACAGGGAACCTTTTAAACCCTCCCAAGTTGGGCAAAAGATTGTCTTTAGAGACAGAAGAATTCAAAGAGCTTGAAATAAGAAATCTTTTTTTTAAATTGACATCAGAGCAGCTGAAGAAAATAAAAGTCAAATGCTTCAGTTTAAATTTTTTTATTTTTGCTTCATTACTCACTCTATTCAGTTGTTTCAATTTCCCCCTCTTTTTCCGATAAACAGCCACAGCCATGCAAACACTCAGAATTAGGGTGGTTGTTTTGAATGTAGAGGGGGAACTCTATATTCTTTGCCTGCCTGTCTTCTTGCTGATATCCATCCATCCATCCATCCATCCATCCATCCATCCATCCATCCATCCATCTGTGAGAACCAAGAAATATAGCCTATTGATCTATTAGATTCAATAAGTCCTATGGCTGATAGAAGGCCCCAGAAGAAAGAGAGATGAACCAAAGTTTTCAGCTAGGACAATTTCAAAATTTACCAGAAATATTTGTAATCCTGCTGAAGCGTTACTAACTGTGAAATATGTTTTTCTAAGATATGCACTTGTATGGATTTGTTTAAAACAGGAAGAATGAAACTTGGAAAAGAGGGATTGAAAGTAATGCACACAGGTGTTCACGGATAGTGACAGTTAGTGAACTTGTGAACCGTGTATGTGGTTTGAAGAACAGTATAAAGCAGGGATCTCCAACCTTTGCAACTTTAAGTCTGAAGGACTTCAGCTCCCAGAATTCTGGGAGCTGAAGTCCTTCAGACTTAAAGTTGCAAAGGTTGGAGACCCCTGGTATAAAGGATGGGGTTCAAGATCGGCTCCGGGGTCTTTGATTTATAGCAGTCCTTGAAGGACTTGCTACAGTTCCTTGCTCCGCTGCATTAATGTGTTAATGCAGTGTATTATTGTTATTATATCTTTTATATCTGTTAATTTCTAATGTTCCAAATCATGAGAAACAATAAACCTCTGATCTTAAAGTAAGAATTTTTGCTTGTGTTGTTGCCTTTGTTTCCTATTGGAATTTCCCTATGACATATCCATCCATCTATATCTAATCTATCAGCTTTCTATCATCTATCTAATCTACAGTATATCCATCCATCCATCCATCCATCCTTTAACAGATTAACAGAGTGGGAAGGGACCTTACAGGTCATCTAATCCAACCCCCTGCCCAAGCAGGAGACCCTACATCTGCCTCTACCCAGGATCGAACTCACAACCTCTTGCTTGGGGGCAAGAGCTCCACCTCTAGGCCACAGCAGCTTCCCATATACCCAAACATAAATGTTTACAGTTTCTCCTTTCCCCTGTCCACTAACTCCATTGCTTGATTCTCAAACAGTGCAGTTTGAGAGGCCCTCTTCTCTCAAGAGCAGCAAAATTACAGTAATTTGGGGGGGGGGGGGGATCTGCTTTGGATGCAGATATTCCAATTACAAATTTAGAATCTGATACCAGACCACTCTAGGAAGAAGAAAGTATACATTTAACAGAAATCTGTTTTTCCTACCATCAATGTCTACATACTCTTGTCTTGCTGGATCCTTTGTTACAAAATGGGCAGAAAGCAGGCTGGCTAATATTCATTTTCAATTCTGTATATGCTGCCTCCCTTCAGAACTGTAGGTAAAGTATGGCAGATATATCTAGATTTTCTTATTTCTGCAATGACCCAGATGGCTGTGCGTGGATGATGTGTAGTCAATAGACCTGGTAACCATCGAAAATTGATCAACCCCTTTAATGAAATAATGTTAGACACTAGAAATGTTATATGAAAGGATTCTTTAGTGTATTTATGTTGGAAATGTGCTTAAGTTTGCAGCTTTGTGTTCAGGCATACTGGGGGCTAGAGGGTAGCAAGAGAGATATCCAAGGATTACAATGATTTTTTTTTTTTTTAGTACTCAGGTTTTTTTTTAATGCTTCCATTCGACTGAAAAAAGACAACATTTTCCAGTTTATGTAGAAATTATGTTTATTGCATTGTTTGTATTTGAGGGTCTTGACAGCTAGCTGCCTTTGAGGGTGGCAACTTATAACAATGATAAAATTTCAGTAAAGAAAAATAAATTAAACATTAAATGATTCAACTATTGTAAACTGAAGTCACAAATGTGGTTTTCCATTACGCAGCAGAGTTACAGGTTTTTTTCTTTCTTTCCTTTTTTCCAAAATGTATTTGTGTTTCGCTAATTGGGTTTTTCCATGAATGATGATGTCCAAACTACAAAGTTTCCGTAGAAAAAATCTATGTTTTCCTTATGTTCAAAGCTAAAGGAGGTTGCTTTGACTGCAAAATACTCAATCCTAGAAGGGTAATTGTAGTGTCGTGTCCCCCCCCCCCCCCCCAAAAGATAAAACTAGAAGAGAAAATGGTTGAAAGGTAAAGTCGTTCAAGAAAAGCAAGTCATTTTTATTTTTGGGTCGTTCTCATCTTTTTTTTTTTGGAAGGCGTGTCCGCAATAAGATAGTTTTTAATTGAAAACAGTAAACAGGAACCTCCATGCAACAGAACCATTATCATTTCCAAGCATGCAAGGTGCTTTTTAAAAAAATTAAAAAATAGAAGGTGCCTCGAGAATGCTGGCAGTTTTATATTTGCAACATACCGTTTTTGTTTGTTTGTTTATATATGTATATATGTATATATTTATATATTTACATTGTTACTGATCAACTTTCCTTACAAGCTTCAAAGATAGGAAAATATACAGTACTTTTGCATATAATGGTATATCCTTGTAGCCCCTGAGTCAAGTATTGAGATTTTGATAGAAAAAAATAAGAAGAAAGGAAGAAAGGAAAAAAGAGGGGGGAGGGTGGGGGAAACCCAGACGTTAAAAGCACTTACATTTTTAAGTGATGTAAGAATGCAAAAGGGTCATTTCCCAGGAAGACCAGGATCGGAGACATGCCTATGGAGACCCAACATTCCTGTCGTGCTTAGGGGAGAATCGGGCAAGGATGGGTGCCTATTTGGGTGGAGGTAGGTCTTACGGAGTGATGGGGCTGGCTCTGCAGAGAGGTCGTGCTCCTGTTCCAAAAGGGAAGCCAGGTTATCTTCCGAGGCCAGGTGAAGATGCTCTCCACTTGAGAGGGATTCTTTGGATTTCTCTTTCAATTTGTCAAGATCCAAGAATTTGGGACCCTGAGAAGACACAACAACAACAACAACAACAAATCACACATGCCTCTGTGGCATTTGTTGGCATTAAAAAGCAGTGCAGAATATTTGTGGGGTTTTTTGGTTGTTTTTGATGAGTTTACACTACTGGAAGGCGAGCTTAATAAAGGTGCTTCATCTATAAGACCTGTGGTGGCCCAGTGGTTAGAAGGCAACAGAATAGAATAGAATAGAATAGAATAGAATAGAAAAAAAGAATTGGAAGGGACCTTGGAGGTCTTCTGGTCCAACCCCCTGCCTAGGCAGGAAACCCTTCACCACTTCAGGCAAATGGTTATCCAACATCTTCTTAAAGACTTCCAGTGTTGGAGCATTCAAAACCTCTGGAGGCAAGTTGTTCCCCTGATTAATTGTTCTAACTGTCAGGAAATTTCTCCTAAGTTGCTTCTTTCCTTGAATAGTTTCCACCCATTGCTTCTTGTCCTGCCCTCAGGTGCTTTGGAGAATAGTTTGACTCTCTCTTCTTTGTGGCAACCCCTGAGATATTGGAAGACTGCTATCATATCTCCCCTGGTTCTTTTCTTCACTAGACTAGACATACCAGTTCCTGTAATCATTCTTCATATGTTTTAGTCTCCAATCCCCTAATCATCTTTGTTGCTCTTCTCTGCACTCTTTCTAGAGTCTCCACATCTTTTCTACATCATGGCGACCAAAACTGAATGCAGTATTCCAAGTGTGGCCTTACCAAGACATTATAAAATGGTATTAACACTTCACGTGATCTTGATTCTATCCCTCTATTTATGCAGTCTAGAACTGTGTTGGCTTTTTTGGCGGCTGCTGCATACTGCTGGCTCACATTTAAATGGTTGTCCACTAGGATTCCAAGATCCCTTTCACAGTTACTGCTATTGAGCAAGGTACCACCTATACTGTACCTGTGCATTTTGTTTTTCTTGCCTAAATGTAGAACCTTATTTTTTTCGCCATTGAATTTCATTTTAGTAGATAGCGCCCAATGTTCAAATTTGTCAAGATCCTTCTGTATCTTAAGCCTATCAGTACTGCAGCTGACTTACTGCTCCCTCCCGCAGTTCAAACCTAACAGCCCCCACCTTCCTAAGGTTGACTCAGCCTTCCATCCTTCCAAGGTTGGTTAAATGAGGAGCCAGATTGTTGGGAGTAATATGCTGACTCTGTAAAACCGCTTAGAGAGGGCTGTTGAAGCGGTATATACGTCTAAGTGCTATGGGTTTCAAGCAGTCTGCTATGTTTCTGAGCAACAGATAGACATCAGTGCAATACAGGTGGTCGGCGACTTACATCCACAATTGAGCCCAAAATTTATGTTGCTAAGTGAAACAGTTGTTAAGCGAATTTTGCCCCATTTTACGACCTTTCTTGACACAGTTACTAAGTGAATCACTGCAGATCTTAATTTAGTAACACGGCAGTTAAGTGAATCTGACTTCCCCCCACTGACTTTGTCAGAAGGTTGCAAAAGGTGATCACGTACACCAGGGGTCTCCAACCTTTGCAACTTTAAGTCTGAAGGACTTCAGCTCCCAGACTTCTCCAGCCAGCTTTGCTGGCTGACCCCTGACGTACCCAGCAACCGTCATAAATATGAGTCAAGTGCCAAGCATCTGAATTTTGATCACGTGACCATGTGGGAATGCTGCAATGGTTGTGTGAAAAACTTTCATGTCACTTTTTTCAGTGATGTTGTCACGTTGAACAGTCCCTAAGTGAACTGTTGTAAGTCGAGGACTACGCCACCTGTAATACTTAAGACATTTAGGTGGATTTCTTTCCCTTTGCAGCTTTTGGAATGCAGATGCCACTTTTGTAGTTGAAGGAAGAACTTCTCCTCTCAGATCACATGCAGGCGAGCGAAGCAGAGAGACAGGAAGGAGGCCTCCCGGATTTCAGCCTTCAATGGCCAACGAAGGAATTCAAACCATTCAATCAATTCAAACAATGGCATGGATGAAAAGGCTACTTGAAGTCTGTTTATCAAAGTAGCCTTTCTTTGGCAGGCGCTATTTCTTTTACAATCAAGGCATGACTCTTGCCTTCAAGTCAGTGGTGAAATTCATTTTTTTTTACTATCAGTTCTGTGGGTGTGGCTTGATGGGCGTGGCAGGGGAAGGACGCTGCAAAATCTCCATTCCCACCCCACTCGGTGGCCAGTCAGAGGTGGTATTTGTCGGTTCTCCGAACTACTCAAAATTTCCGCTACTGGTTCTCCAGAACCTGTCAGAACCTCTTGAATTTCACCCCTGCTTCAAATCCAACTCGTCCACCTCCTGGATATATTTGCCAAACCAAGAAACAGGCTCTTGCCAAGCCTCAGGGAGATCAGGATATTCAGGCAGTTCAAATGTGTACAAAGATGTGTTGTGAGCTTAAGCGCTCTACAAGAATCTGAACTATTAACTGTCAATGGAAATTAGCGGGGGTTTGGAATAGAAGGAATTCAAGGACTAGGCTGGACTTAGCTCTCTCATGGGCGCAAAGGAACTCCGGACTGATGACATGTTTGATCCCTCCCTTGGGCTCAGCCTGATCAACTCATATAGCTGGGGTGTCAAACTCAATTTCATTGAGGGCTGCATCAGGGTTGTTTGATCTCAGGGGGGCTGGGTGTGTGGCCACGGTGGACATGGTCAGCTTGATGTCACTCATCGAAGGTCTGTTTTCTCTGCGACGGCCTCCTGAAGCCCTCTGCCAGCGAAAACGGAGCCCAGGGAGGCCTTCACGTGTGGCTTCCCTGAGGTCTGTTTTCACTAGCAGAGGGTTGCAGGAGGTATTGTGGCCGAGTGGCCCTCCCAAACTCCATTTTCACTGGCAGACGCACCATGGGCTCGTCCTTCGTTGTTTCCAGGGTGGTCCGATAGGCCAGATCTAAGCCCCCCCATGGGCCAGATCCATCCTGTGGGCCTTGAGTTTGACACCTCTGGCCTACAGCATCTTGACTACAGAGGCCTCTGGTCCAATCCACTTGTGCTGTTTGTCTCATATGGATCTCTATGAAGAACATCTTGTTTCCCACGAGAAGATAAAGATTTAAATGATGTAAACCCGCCCCTTCGGAAATGCCTTACCTGTGAAGGACTGAAGCTTCGATCTGTTTTAATCGATGCGATGGGATGAAGATGTCGCAGTAGCCGGACAGCTGGTTTCTGGTAATCTGCACTTGCCATCACCATGCTATAAGCAGGTGGGATGAGGGCTGACTGTCTCTGCAACAGCTGTAAGATGGTTTGAATGTCGGCTGTCATTTGGGATTCAAGCCTGGAAAATAGCAGGAAATAACCAGTCTATCAGAATGGTGTATATACACTCTATCTTCCCTCAAGCTCTCAGAGCAGAGCGCCATAGATGGTATGCATTAGGCCATGCCCCTTTGAACAGGGTTTCACGTGACTTTCCCCTTTTTAGTGGCAGGAGAGGGCATCTCCATTGTTACACAGCTTATATAATGTGTAGTGGTTTCATTTTCATTGACCACTAGAGACACTATGGGACTGTTTTTGTCCTATTGGGACTGATAGCAACAGCGCTTCGACTTATATACCGCGCCACAGTGCTTTACAATTCTCTCTAAGGGGTTTACAGAGTCATCATCTTGCCCCCAACAATCTGGGTCCTCCTTTTACTGACTTCAGAAGGATGGAAGACTGAGTCAACCTTGAGCCGGTGAGAATTGAACTGCTGGCAGTCGGCAAAATTAGCCTGCCATACTGCAAAACAATTAAAGAATTCACATAACATTGAATCCACGACCTAGCAGTATTTAGAACACGGGTGTCAAACTCGCTGCATCACGTTGCTGTCATGCTGACATATCATGACATTTCCCCCCTTCACGGAGCTGGGGTGGGCGTGGCTTGCATGTGTTGTCGCCAGTTTGACGCCCCTGATAGAGGAAGAAAAAAGAGAAAGCTCATTTGTTTTAATGGGGGGATATAAGGACGTGTGAAACAAAAGCTCATAGCAAGGTCAGCCCTGCAAATTAGCTACCATAAAGATTTCATGTAGCGTTTGAAAGGTTAAGAAAGACTCACAGAAGAGCCTTTTTAAAATTACAGCCGCCCAAAGTAGCTCTTGTGATATTGGCATTGCATGACTTAGCTCACTAAGAAGAATCAGAAAATGATAGGGACGGGTTTTCTAAAAATAAGCTGGGGAAAAAAAATGGGGGGGTTGGAATTGATGCTTCAAGTTCTCGGCCGGGAGCTTTTTAGCAACAGAAAAACTAAATTGGCATCAGAAATAATGATAGTGATTGGGAAGAAACTCTAACCATACATTTTTTTGGCAGAGTGAAGAAATGGAAGCTGTACGGATTTCTGAAAAAGAAATTCTCCTAAATACATTTCCCCTAAGGTTGGTTTTCAAGGAAACATGCTAAACTGTGCAGCTTTCCGTTAAGTTCCAGCGTTTGATCTGATTACAGTTGATATGTGAAAAATTGCTTCCTTGAAGTAACCACTGGGATGTAGCAGTGGGAGAAGAACAGAGAAGAGCTATTTATTTGGGCTTATCATTGCTTGCTTTTCTCATATCCCTCTAGCCTCACCTCTCTACAGGACCTGTGGGATAACAAGACAAAACCACTGCTGGAGAATTCCCTGACATGACATGAAGAACACTCTTTGAATCTTCATTGAGAGTTTAGGAAGTTGCCTCTATAACTGACCCTTGCAATTTATCACATCAGCCATGGATCGCAGCTGCTCTCTGGCATGAGATCCCTGTGAGACGTTGCCTGCGTGAGACAGTTTCGCTGGGAAAATCAGAAATCTTCGACAAATTGTCCCTGGGGCCCCAGAGCAATGGTTTCCTTCTAACTGGTGGGTGGGATGCAAAAATGCAGATTATGAAGTTCTACCAGCTATTTATTCTGATCTATTTCAAGGATGCAAATTCTTTTTATCTATACAGGTGGTCTTCAATGAACAACTGCCATTGGGATTGGCAATTCCATTGCTAAATGACATGGCTGTTAAATAAAAACCACATGATCATGTGAGCATGGCCAACTTATAGAAACAGCAATGGCATTTAGACTTACATACCACTTCACAGTACTTCAGAGCCCTCTCTAAGTGGTTTACAGAGTCAGCCTGTTGCCCTCAACAATCTGGGTCATTTTACTGACCTTGGAAGGATGGAAGGCTGAGTCAACCTTGAACCAGTCAGGATTGAACTACCAAACTGCAGGCAACTGGCAGTTAGCAGAAGTAGCCTGCAGTACTGCATTCTGACCACTGTGCCACCACGGCTCTGATGTAGGAGCTTATGATGTCAGCCCTGCTGTGGTTGCTAAATGAATTATTCATGGTCACGTGATTCCAACGTGTGACTTCCCGCTGACGTCTCCTTTAATTTTGCTTTTTGGAAACCACACAAGGCAACCGTGAGACTATAGGAGCAACCATTGCATACATGTATTGGTTGTCAAGGGCCTGAATTGCAATCACAGGACTGCTGGGACAAGTACAACTTGTGTGTACAAGAATTGGTGCTAATCCTATATTTACAATGCGACCCTTAACAGCTGTTAAAGAGGACAGTTGTTAACCAAGGACTACCTATAAATTACCATATTTTTCAGAGTATAAGACACTCCGAAGTATAAGACGCACCTAGGTTTTGGAGAGGAAAACAAGGGAGAAATATCTGTCTCTGCCTCTCAGCAATTTGCCTCCTTGCAACAAACAGCAAACAGTACAGACGATATACACTGTTTGTGGTGTTACATTTCAGACTATACTTTTTACAGATGCTGTTAAAATTGATGTGGCTTTCTGGAAGTATAGTTATTCTCTGCTATTTAAAAGGAGATAAAATAGCACTGGGCCTCTTCAGATCAAACATTTATTTTAAGTTGTCTAAAAAAATAATAAAGCAGTCTTTAAAAAATAAGTCTAATAATTTGAACATTCTATGGGCATTTATAGTTATTGACTTACCTCCTTGCAGCAAACAGCAAACAACCTGATTAGCACAAGAAAAAAATCTGCCTCTGCCTGCCAGCAATTTGCCTCTTGCAGCAAACAGCAAGTTTCACTTTCAATTTCAGCATGGGCCTCCCTATCATCAGCTGTTTCAGGCTGCAGGGATTGCCATAGCCTATTGCTGCCTCCCCAAGCCCCATTTCCCCCCCTTGCTGCAAGGAGGTAAATTGCTGGGAGGCAGAGGCCAAAGGATAGGGGCCGGTGGGTGGGCGGGGCTACATTCAGTGTATAAAACGCACTCAAATTTTCACCCTCTTTTAGGGGGGCAAAGGTGCATCTTATACTCTGAAAAATACGGTAAACTTTATCACAGGTCTTTTCCTAAGTCAATATCGTCATCTGGAGTTGTTGGGGTTTTTTTTGATGGAGGGCTGAATCTAAGAAAAGAGTGTTTGATGAAAGCAAATTTCCTCTTCTCAAAGGGTTGGGATTGCTAATTCCTGGGATTACTAGATGGAACCAAGGCCACCTAAAGAAGGTTCTTCTTCTGGATCCCGACAGACAGATCCAGATTCTTTGACTGATGGGATCCTAAGTAGGCCCTCCTTGTTGGCATGAGTAGGACGGAGATCAAACGTCGTGTCGTCGCAACGCAGGCTCCTCCTCCAGGACGGCCATAAATCTTGAGTTGAGCTCCTCACTGTTAATGATTACTGGAAGCCTATGTAAAAATTATCAATCAATGGAAAGCTGGGATATCTGCATGCATTGTATTACCTGCTGTAACTGCTGCAACATATGTTTTAATGCGGTATTTTATTTTTCCTGGAAAATTAGGCCATTGCTATTCAGGCTTTATTGGCTCCTAGACTGCAAGACAAGTGGCTTGCCCTTATATTGGCTTCAAAATTGCTTGTTAAAATGTAGAGAGAACATGCCCAGGGGCACTTCGTATCTAATATGGACTGAATTTGTCAATTCAGGATTAAATTGCCCATTTGTCAGGACAAAAGTGATGACGGTAGTAGAATACCGGGGAGATGATGATGATGATTTTTTTTTTTTTTTGAAAAAGGTTACAGGCCTGGATAAAAGCCAATTTCCAATTAGATGCAGCTTTGCCTGCCGGCAAGTCCCTTTTGTGTCTTTGTGCAGAATTTATTCTGGTGGTTTACGGGATATGATCCTGGAAATACCGCTGGAGCAATGGTAAAGAGCAGTGCCAAAGGCTGCCCTTTCCGATACCCCTTTGGGACTCTTTTTGAATTTGGGGAAGCAAGTGGGATTTTCTACCTCCGTTGAGAGGTTTGTCTAAACTGCTTGGTTCATGTTTGAAAATCTATAGATCAGTGCTTCTCAACCTTGGCAACTTGAAGATGTCTGGACTTCAACTCCCGGAATTCCCCAGCCAGCGAATGCTGGCTGGGGAATTCTGGGAGTTGAAGTCCGGACATCTTCAAGTTGCCAAGGTTGAGTAACACTGATCTATAGGCTTGTATAATACAGGTAGTCCCTGACCTATGACCGTAATCGAGCCCCACATGTCTGTTGTGAAGTGAGACATTTGTTAAGTGAGTTTTGCCCCGTTTTACAACTTTTCTTGACACAGTTGTTAAATGAATCACTGCAGTTGATATGTTAGTAACCCGGTTGTTAAGCGAATCCGGCTTCCCTTTGCACTTTGCTTGTCAGAAGTTCGCAAAATGGGATCACAAGACCCTGTTGGGACACTGGAATTAATACGAGTCCGTTTCCAAGCCTCTGAATTTTGATCACGGGGATGCTACAAAGGTTGTAACTGCAGAAAACAGTCATAAGTCATATGTTCCAGTGACACTGTAACTTTGAACGGTCACTAAAGGGATTGTTGTAAGTCAAGGACTACCTGCAGTCCTATTATTCAATTGGTACCAAACCAGTCATTTTAGTTACAACAAATCTGAATCATGTCTGCAGACACAATAGGAATTTCTTTCTCTCTCCTCCCATCTTGCACCTGTCTCTCTAGAACACAGCTGTCAAACTTGCGGTGTCCTGTTGCCGTCACATGATGTATCGTGACATTTCCCCCCTTCACTGAGCTGAGATGGGCGTGGCCTTCCCGTGACGCATCCAGTTTGACACCCCTGCTCTAGCATCTCCCAAATTTAGAACTAATATTTTGGGTAGCAAACATCTGGATGGCCATGAGATGGCAGCAGTGAGATGTATCTTTTTACTGCAGCCTTATGCTAATAGCCTCACCCAATCTCAAGAGAAGATTGAGAGAGGGTGCACAATACATCAAAGTTTCTTTATTTAGAGTTTGATAATATACATGTGTGCAAAATGTTCCATGCACAAACATATCTGGATGGACTAATCTGGATGGCCCATGTCTGAATTAAATTAGATAATTGTTATTCCTTCCTAAAGAGAGACTCAGGTTTTTTTTTCCTGTTTAAAACAGACCTATTTTTTCTAGTGATTTTTCAAACAAAGGTAAATTATATTTTTTACTTGTTAGAATTTGTTGTAGTGAATAAAATGGTACAAATAGTTTTAAAATGAACCTTTTCCTTCTAATCTACAATAATGAGTGGGGATTTTTCTAATTATTGGAATGTTATTACAACATCTTGCTCTATTGGACCATTTCAGATTTGTTTTGACAGTGTGCATGGAATTTAGAATATATATATATATATTTGTCACAGACCAGTGATGAGTTTTAACCAAGGTTTTTAGAGCAAGTAATTTCTTTCTTTCGGCTGATAACAATTTTCCCTAATGGCATGGTTGCCTATTAAGTTAAATATTATAAATGTCCCAGCAACTCAGTTCTTTTGAATCAACATTCAGATTCAAACATTACTTCATGAATTTAAGCAGATAAAGTTTCATTTTGTTTTTCAATCTAATTGCATTGCAGTGGGATCAACCATCTTAATCTGCCTTGAAGTATTATACTATTTTTTTAAGCTTCCAGATTTTTTCCCTAACTACTGACTGAAAGTAGCCTCACCTGCACATAACCTTAATGATGAAAGAATTCTCTCTCTCTAAACTCATTTAAATGCCCTTTCTATATTAACACAAAATGGCAACTGATCCAAGAATTCTACAAAGGTCTTGGACAGTGGCTTAAATTATGCAGCCAAAGCATCCTCAAGCTCTACTTCTCATTCCTAAACATTTAACCAGATGAAATCCACTTCTCAGAATTTCAAGAACAGTAGCTAAAGGGGGTTATTACAATGACAGAGTAAATCTATTCAAGAAGGGGTGGGTGGATAAAATAAAAAAAGCTGAGATAGAATTCACAACCTCCTGACTGAAGGCTGAAGGTTCAATTGTGTGGTTGCAACCAGCATCTTGACTTTTGGATCCTACTGTTAATATAAACCAAAAGGTTTGAGAACAATCTTTATACACTCATAGGAGAAACTTCCATTGAAATCTGGGGGACGTACATACACTATATTGCCAAATGTATTCACTCACCTGCCTTTACTCGCATATGAATTGACAGTAAGTGACATCCCATTCCTAATCCATAGGGTTCACTATGACGTCGGTCCACTGCGCACTGTTCTTGAGCTAATCTGAAGGCCACATGAAGTTTGGAGGTCTGTAGCGATTGACTCTGCAGAACGTTGGTGACCTCTTCGCACTATGCGCCTCAGCATCTGCTGACCCCACTCCGTCAGTTTACGTGGCCTACCACTTCGTGGCTGAGTTGCTGTCGTTCCCAAACACTTCCATGTTCTTATAATACAGCTGACAGTTGACTGTGGAATATTTAGGAGCGAGGAAATTTCACGACTGGATTTGTTGCACAGGTGGCCCCCTATCACAGTTCCACGCTGAGCTCCTGAGAGCGACCCATTCTTTCACAAATGTTTGTACAAACAGTCTGCATGCCTAGGTACTTGATTTTATATACCTGTGGCCATGGAAGTGATTGAAACACCTGATTGATTATTTGGATGGGTGAGCAAATACTTTTGGCAATATAGTGTATAAAGAGATATATAAAATACAAGCAAATGGAGAATCTCACAGTTTGAAAGCAGAACAGATATTTAAAAACAATGTTATACTTAATAAGGAACAATCTTTTTTTATTTATATGTTGATGTACTGCAGTGGTGGGATTCAAATTTTTTTACTACTGATTCTGTGGGCATAGCTTTGTGGACATGGTGTGGCTTTGTGGACATGGCAGAGGAAAGATACTGCAAAATCCCCACTTCCTTCCCACTCCTGGGGGAAGGTTACTGCAAAATTCCAATTCCCTCTCCACCCCATTAACCTGCTTTCCAGCTCCATTCTCCTGTTCAAAGAAGATTGGCTGGGAGGCAGCAGGGGCGAGGCCAGCCTATTTGCCGGTTCTCCGAACTACTCAAAATTTCCACTACTGGTTCTCCAGAACCTATCAGAACTGGCTGAATACCACCTCTGACGTACTGTAGATAATAACCATCCTGATAGTTTTGGGGTCACATACTAATTCTATGCCATCTAAAAAGGCAATTCTCATTACTATCTAATGGAAACCGTAGTAGATGGGATAAGTGGATGAATTTTTCCTGTTAATTCTTGGAATGTTGCTAGCTAGAACACTGGTTTCCTTGGGGAATGACTGAATTTAAAAAAGTACTTAGGGCGCACAATAAATAAATAAAATAAATAATTTAATTTATAACCCGCTCTCTCTCCCCGAAGGGACTCGAGGCGGGGCACAGGGAAATTAAAAATGCATATAAAACCACAAACAATACAGTATTAAAAAGAATTAAACTAAACCCTGCACTAAAATCCCATGTTAAAACTAAAACAAACCCCTAAAAACCCCTAAAACAGTTAAGTTATCCCAGGCCGGCCAAGCAAAAGAAATGTGTTTTTAATTTTTGACGGAAGGAGCGGAGGTCCATAGTTGTTCTAATATGGGGGGAAGGTCGTTCCAGAGGGTCGGGCCCGCCACAGAGAAGGCCCTTCCCCTGGGCGTCGCCCGCTGGCACAGCCTAGTGGACGGCACCCGGAGAAGTCCCTCTCTGTGGGAGCGAATCGGCCGCAGGGATGTATGCCATGGAGCGCTTTAAAGATGATAACCAACACCTTGAAGCGCACCCGAAAGACGACAGGCAGCCAATGCAGCTCGCGCAGGACCGGTGTTACATGGGAAAACCTAGAAATTCCCATAATTGCCCACGCGGCTGCATTCTGGACAAGCTGAAGTCTTCGGGTGCACCTCAAGGGGAGCCCCATGTAGAGAGCATTGCAGTAGTCCAGTCGGGATGTCACGAGAGCATGAGTGACTGTGCAAAGGGCACCCCGGTCCAGTAGGGGACGCAACTGGCGGACCAGGCGAACCTGGTAAAACGCCCTCCTGGCTATGGCTGTCACTTGATCTTCCATGGACAGCCGTGCATCAAGGAGGACGCCCAAGTTGCGCGCCCCATCCACGGGGGCTAGATGTTTGCCCCCTATGGCCAGTGATGGAGTCAATTGGCTGTACCGGGATGCCGGGAACCACAGCCACTCGGTCTTGGACGGGTTGAGTCCGAGTCTGTTCCTTCCCATCCAGGCCCGCACAGCTTCCAGGCACTGGCACATCACCTCTATGGCATCGTTGGGGTGGTTTGGGGTAGATATATACAGCTGCGTGTCATCAGTGTAGAGGTGGTACTCTACCCCAAAACCACAGATGATCTCGCTCGGCGGCTTCATATATGTGTTGAACAGGAGAGGCGAGAGGAACGACCCCTGAGGCACCCCACAAGTGAGGGGTCTCGAGGTCGACCTCTGCTCTCCTGCCAACACAAATTGCGATCGACCGGAGAGGTAGGAGGAGAACCACCGCAACACGGTGCCCCTCACCCCCAACCCCTCCAGCCGATGCAATAGGATACCATGGTCGATGGTATCAAAAGCCACTGAGAGGTCTAATAGGACCAGGATGGAGGAACAACCCCCATCTCTGGCCCTCCAGAGATCATCTACCAACGCGACCAATGCCGTCTCGGTGCTGTGCCTGGGCCGGAAGCCGGACTGGCGCCGGTCCAGATAATCAATTTCCTCCAGATGACGGGGGAACTGTTGTGCCACCACACTCTCTACAACCTTCGCCAGAAAGTGAAGATTGGAGACCGGACGGTAATTTACCAATAATGCTGGGTCCAGAGAGGGCTTCTTGAGGAGGGGTCTCACCACTGCCTCTTTAAGGGAGGCCGGCAAGAACCCCTCACTCAAGGAAGCGTTGACCACCTCCTGGAGCCAGCCTCGTGTGACCTCCCAGGATGCCAGTACAAGCCAGGAGGGACACGGGTCCAATAAACATGTGGTAGCTCGCAGTCGCCCATGTAACCTGTCCATATCTTCGGAAGTAACAGAGTCAAACTCTTCCCACAAAACTGTCTCAAGATCTGCCTCGGGGCATCCCACTGGGCCACTTTCGATGGAGGCCAACTCGCTCCAAATCTGAGCGATTTTATCCTGCAGATATTCCCCAAATTCCTCTGCTCTACCCTGTAAAGGGGCTTCCCGCGCCCTCCGTTGAAGGAGGGAGCGGGTCACCCTAAACAGGGCGGCAGGGCAGTTATCTGCAGATGCGATGAGGGTGGCACAATGATGACGTTTGGCCACTCTCAACGCCACAAGGTAAGTCCGTAAGTGGGCTCTCACCTGTGTTCGGTCAGATTCAGACCGTGTGGATCTCCACCTCCTCTCTAGGCGTCTCTTGTGGCGCTTCATCATCCTCAGCTCCTCGGTAAACCAAGGAGCCTGGGTGACTCGTCGCCGCAAGAGAGGCCGCAAGGGGGCAACCCGATCCAAGGCTCCCGTGGCCGCAATATTCCACGCGGCCACCAGGTCCTCTGTCGGGGCACGGGTCAAGGACACAGGTAATGGCCCAAGCACCGTCTGGAACCTATCCGGGTCCATCAGGCGCTTGGGGCGGAACCATATAGGTGAATCTGGTTCCGCCTCCCCGCGGTGGGGTGTAGCGATTGGAAAATCGAGCCGGAGAAGTGAGTGGTCTGACCATGACAGGGGTGTGATGGCTATGTCCCCTATACCCAGATCACTCTTCCACTGACCAGAGACAAAGATTAAATCCAGCGTGTGTCCTCCCTCGTGCATGGAGCCCTGAATTACTTGGGTCAGGTCCATGGCCGTCATGGAGGCCATGAACTCCCGAGCTGCCTCTGATGATTCGCCAACCGATGGCAGATTGAAGTCCCCCATGACAACCAGTCTAGGGGTCTCAACTGCCATCGCGGCGATCACCTCAAGGAGCTCGGGCAGGGCTGCTGTTACATAGCGGGGAGCCAGGTATACAATCATCATGCCCAACTGCCTCCCTAGGCCCCACTTCACGCAGAGGGACTCACAGCTGGTGGTCTGTGGTACAGTGGTCTCTCTCGGCTCAAGACCTTCCCTAACAATAACCGCTACCTCTCCAATATTACCCGTTTACCTAAAATTTGGACTGCCACTATTGGGTCAGATGAATAATTTTCCCAGGATAAAAAGCTAATATATTGCCCCCCCCCCAAAAAAAGGGGGGAAAAGGACATTGCCCTTCTTGTTAATAATGATCCTAACACTGAAAAGTGAAAAATAAATCTGAATGCCATTTTCCATAATGATTAGTACAAAGGTTAAAAGTGTTTTCTCTCTTTTAATAGTTAGCATGTATATTATTTCACCTCCACTGAACCTGAAATTCTATATCAAATTGACTTGAAACAAACTGTACTAGATGGGCAGTACAGAATTCCAGGCTTGAACGGAAAAACCTGTGTTGATTGCATATCACTATATCAATAGAGAGATAAGTGAGAGCTGAAAGGAATCCGATTGTCTACAAGAGATTGGAGGAAGAAGATCTGGGAAAAGGAGAGAGATTGCTGGAAAGGCAGAGACAAGACAGAAATTGGAAACAGTCTTGTGATCTAGGAGAGGCACAGGTCTAATCGACACAGGTGGAAGGAACTATGATGAGAGCAAAGCTGAACAAAGCTATTCCCACAATGAGGAGATGAAGAAGAGCTGCAAAGAGTTGCACTTGGAATCAAGACAACTGTCTGGATGGCGAGAAAAGGAATTTTTAGGTAGCGGATGAGTCAAAGACTCTAGGTCAGCGGTTCTCAAGTGGGTCGTGACCCCTTTGGGGATTGAATGACCCTTTCACTGGGGTCGCCTAAGACAATTGGAAAATACATATTTTCGATGGCTTTGGAAATAATTTTATGGTTGGGGGTCACCACAACATGAGGAACTATATTAAAGGGTTGCGGCATTGGGAAGGTTGAGAACCACTGCTCTAGGTGAATACAATAAAACTTGACTTCATAGAAAGGAGCTGAGGATCTCTGGACGGAATGAGAAAAAAGACCCCGAATCATGTCCCAGAAATCTCCAGGGAATCAACTGGAGTTAAAAGGTGGTCTTAAAGCTTCAAGCAAAGTTTGCAGTCTGTATGAATCAAGGATTAAAGATCTGTTCGTTGGAGAAGTGAGCTTAGAGGAAATCCCTCCTTTCAGAAGTAAAGTGAGAGTTTTAAGGCTAAGATCTATGTTCAGATTACATTATTTTTAGGTGTGCTAGTTGGCTGTTTGGAAACAGTCTGTGACTATCTCATGGTAATGACCTCTGATTTTTCTATCAGAAAGAGATTGTCTTTCAGAAAACTTCCGTCTTATGTGTTTTATCCTATCTATCTACATTACTTGAAACCCCACATCTCTTCCCATATCATTCTATTTGAGATTGTTGTTTCAGACCCTAATTATACTTTTATTAGTGCTACAATCCCGTATATCATCCACGTTTGGTGTTTTGGTAAGCTAAAAGGAAGTTTTCTTTTTTCTTAAATTCAGTAGAATTGACTTTTAAAATGATGCTTTACTTCTTACAAGGTAAAAGACTGTTGTTCGAAGGTCACACATGCGCGTGTGCGTTCATGTGGTGGGCGCCCAGCCCCATTGCAGTGTACCGGTTGCAACGGGTTCTGGAACCCACCACTGCTATGGAATCACCATGTAATTGGAAAAAAGGAAAAGACTTCCAGAATATTTGCAAACACAATTCAATGTGAAGTTGAAACCATCAAAACATTCTTCCCCTCTTTGCAAAGTGGATTAAATTGAATGCTTTTTCCTCCTTATTTTATTCCTGGTAAACAACTCGGTTCTGTGTTCCACATAGCTTCAGTTTTTCAAAGTTTCTTTTGATAAAATGAAATGCATCGTTGGTGTACTGAAAAAAAAAAAAGGTGTCATCTTCCAGGGTCACCTCATTTCAAAGCGGACCTGCAGACCTCGACAGCTTTTTATCCAATTTTAAGGATGAGGTATTGTGGAAGAAACTTTCAGAATGAATGCTGCCAATTTTCTTTTCTTAGTAAATATGCCATGTATGAATAAAAGCAGCAGCATTCTTCTGAAGGCTGTTTCAGACCATCAGATTTTCCATTTGGGGGCCGTCAGAGCGCAATTGTATACCAACTTACAATGTTAACGTACCCTCTTTGCTACTCGCGTATCTATTCTGACATTAAAACGTCTACAGGATGGATCTTTCAAGATGACGGTGCGCTTAGGCGCTGCGGCTTTGAGCTCCTGGTGTCACAGTAGAGTTAGGCAAAAACTAGTCTATACCCGCAGGGAGTTATTAAGTTATTATTAAAGATTGGATCTTCTAGTCGACTCGATATTACCAGCGACTTCCAGCAGTCTCATAATATACCGAGTGACACAGTAAGACTGCCAGGCTCTCCATGGATCGTTGTTTGGCCTAGGAGGCGGCAAAGAGAGCTGAAGCAGAAGCGGGGATGCAGAGCAGGTTTGCTAGTTTGGTTCCAGAAGCAGCCTCACAGACCAGCATTACCAAGCATTTCCTAACCAACTCTAGATCCTTTGTCCACAAAACCGATGAACTAGAGCTATGGATGGCAGCAAATAAGCTCATTCGTGACTGCTGTGTGATGATCATCACAGAGACCTGGCTTCATCCACTTGTACCGGATGCGTCTGTGGAGCTAACTAACCGCACCACACACTGCTTTGACAGAAACAACAACTCTGGTAAAAGCAAAGGTGGAGGACTGTGTATTTACACACATAATAACTGGTGTACTAACAGTAGAGTTGCTTATACACACTGTTCTGCAGTCTTAGAATTCTCAACTGTCATTTGTTGGCCATTTTATTTACCTAGAGAGATTTCTGTTATAGTTATCGCTGCTATATTGCTATATTCCACCTGATGCAAATGTTAGCACAACGCTCAAACCAATTTCATTGTAATTTTATTACAATGACAATAAAGATGATGATGATGATGATTATTGCTTCTGTCTAAGTTGTACATTCTGGTAGGGCCACTGCTTACTTGGACTTTAAGACAAAGGCATTGGATTAAATAGCACAGGTCTGATCAGTTTTTATCATCACTCAGTAACAAATCTTACTGAAATAATACGATTTGTCTTGAGGCAGGGTCCAAATAGCCATTTTAGGAGCAGAAAAAGAGTTGAAAATTTGAGCGAGGGGAGCGTATCCATCACAATCTGCTTTTGAGAGGTTCCCTCGGGTCAACCAAAGTGAAATGTGTTGAGTTGGGTAAAGTCTCCAAAGAAGAGGCTGCATTACAGCTCTTTACAGAACTTGGCGTTCCTGCCAATCTTTGCCCTAAGGAAAACTTTTTCCATGGTTGTAAGAAAATGATGTCTCTATATAGTAGCTTTCAGTCTGCAGGCCATGATGGCATTGCAGTCAGATGGATGCTGGCAGCCTGTGGCATTCCTCTACAATTTATATCCAGATAATTGCTAGGTTAATGGCTATTACTAGAACCAGGAGCAGGTGATTACAAGATGCTTTGATTATCAGGAGGACTTTGTTGGTTACCTGCCTGGAGTGTGGCCAAGAACATTTTTGCACCTTCTCTGAGAGGCGTGTCGGCAGTTGCCAAGACAGATGCGATGACTGCCCTTCTCAAGAGCAGAGAATATAGAAAGACTATTAAGGGCACTATTATTAATGTTATACATTCTGATGCAGCCAAGAACAGAATACCTTGACCGGGTGGCCCAGAGGAATGCAGCATTCCCTAACTGACTGGCTGAAGATATGTAAGGATAAAATGTTTCTGGGATCTCACTTTTGCCAGGTGAACATATTGATTGTAGGAATTCTGGAGGAAACTGAGAAAGGCCAGACAGTTTGTTTTGATCTGGAAAGTATTGACTCTCCCATAAGATTATAACTACTGTACTTTTTGGAATATAAGACGCACTCCCCCCCCTTAAAAGAGGGTGGAAATGTTGATGCGTCTTATACACCTGAAATCCCACCCCTTGCGCCCCATTTTTGCCAAAAACAGGTGGGGTGTGCAGTGGGTTTGGGAGGCCTGCAGAGTGCTCCTGGGGACTGTGGACAGCAAAAACAGGATGCGTGGCAGGTTTGGGAGGCCAAAAACGGGCCCATTTTTCGCAATAACAGGGGCATACAGAGGGTTTGGGATCATACACAACAGGGATCTACAGAGTTCTCCTGTGGGCTGGGGAAGGCAAAAATGGGATGCATGGGGAGGGGGTTTGGGAGGCCAAAAATGGGATGCGCAGAGGGTTTAAGAGGCCTGCAGAGTGCTCCTGGGGGCCAGGAAGGGGAAAAATCAGATGCGCAGAGGCAAAAAACGATTGTTTTTCCTTGTTTTCCTCTCCGAAATCTTGGTGCATCTTATACTCTGGTGCGTCTTATAGTCCGAAAAATATGATAATAGGCCCCCTCAGTGTTCCACTATGAAGATTCACTACAAACAATGAAATGAAATATGGCTGACATTCATGCATAATCACATGTGCAGAGGACAAAAATATTATGATATTTCGTTTCCCTGGTTTTATTAAGGACATGATAATGATATAATCCATTAAAGTCATGTCGGACTCTTTGCAATTCTAGGGGTCGGATCTTGAAATCTTTCTTTCTCTTCTTTTTTTCTATGCTCTGGTTGATGTCAGCTTTGATGATGTCCAGCTATCGTGTTCTTTGGTGGCCTGGTTTCCTTTTACCACTAACTCTAGCCAACATAATTGCTTTCTCCAGTGATATTAAGGACAATACACAGGGGAAAACATTAATAGTTTGGAAAATATGGCTTGAGAGGAAAATCCTGATCTCATCATCCAGTTTCTGCATTTACTATTATGAGTTTCTATATTCTGAAATTATCCAATTTTATTTAGAAATCATTTCATAATAATGAGACAACTGAAAAATATTTTACATCTTTATGTTCCTGTCGAAAAGAGATACCTTCAAATACAACAAATATAAATTGTCTCCAAGCAAGAACTGGTAGGACATAACATAGACAAAATAGAAAATGAACATACATCCCTGCGGCCGATTCGCTCCCACAGAGAGGGACTTCCCCAGGTGCCGTCCCCTAGGCTATGCCAGCGGGCGACGCCCAGGGGAAGGGCCTTCTCTGTGGCGGGCCCAGCCCTCTGGAATGACCTTCCCCCCGAAATTAGAACAACTACGGACCTCCGCTCCTTCCGTCAAAAATTGAAAACACACTTCTTCTGCTTGGCCGGCCTAGGTTAGTCTTCCGTTTTTTAATTGGGTTTAGGGGATTGTAGTTTAATTTTAGTTTAGTGGGTTTTAGCGCAGGGATAATTTTGTTTAATTCTTATTTTACCTATTTATGTATTTTATATTAGTATTTTTAATTTCCCTGTGCACCGCTCTGAGTCCCTTTGGGGAGAGGAGGCGGTCTACAAATAAAAATTATTATTATTATTATTATTATTATTATTATTATTATAAGGTAAAGTGTTGTGGGACTTTAAAGTTTGAAAAGATAAACACCTACCACATAACACCTTAGATTTAATACATGTTGATAGGAAAGAGAAGAAAGTCTGGATAGTAGATGGGGCAGTACCCAAAAACAACAGAAGAGAAGATAAAGAAGTGGTGAAAAATAACAAAATATAATGACCTATAAACAGAAGTAGAATGACTATGGCAAAATAAAGCAACGGTAGTACCTATAGTAAAAGGTGCCTTGGGTGCAATCCCAAAATTTCTGGACCATCACCTATAGGCCACTGGCATTGACAAAATCATAATTATTAGTTACATTACAAAAGGCAGCATTACTTGGAACAGCTTACTGCCAGCCGCTCCAGCAGCTGAATCAGATGAGAAGGAGGCATAGGAGTCAGGGATCAACATCAAGAGCTCTGAGAGGGATGAGGGAATGGAGCTGGCAGAGAGAGAGAGACAGAGGTGGAGCCTGGGCCGTCCATCAGCCCTCAGATAGAGAGTCAACAGCACCCTGGTATGGAGATGGCTGATGAGGAAGGGGAAGAACAGCTGGGTCCCGTGCCTGATGCGCAGATGCGCAGAAGGCAAAGGAAAGGAGAGCAATGGAAATCTGTGGACCGATCCTTGGGACGGAAGAGCCACCGCTGCTACAAAGCCCCACCTTAGCTCTGGGGATAAAAAGCAGGGGGCGGAGATGAATAGATGTGGCAGACAACTATTCATCTCCCTGCCAGACGTACTTGTTAGCCTGTGGTGAGAGAGAAATGTTTGGCCTGTGCTGCTGGTGCTCCTAATAAAGGAATCTTTGAGTTAACTTCAGAGGGTTG
Organism: Rhabdophis nuchalis; assembly: GCA_039707465.1. Taxonomy (NCBI): domain Eukaryota; kingdom Metazoa; phylum Chordata; class Lepidosauria; order Squamata; family Natricidae; genus Rhabdophis; species Rhabdophis nuchalis. The sequence goes on from CM077643.1 coordinate 179,608,134, forward strand.
GTTGTGTTTGGGGAGCTGGGTCAGAACAGCTACTTCTGAAGCTCCACAAAGGCTGTATCTCTAGTTTCCAAGTGAATAACTTAATAAATAGTTAATGCAGCTTTATATTAGCTATTTACATGAGCTTGAATGTCCTGTTCTAATAAATCAGTAGAAGCTCAAATTAAACAAAGTGTAATTAAGTTAATACAACCAACTTCCTTTTTTTGTGCATACGAGACAATTTTTTACTCAGGCACATTTTTTCCCTTTCTTTTCCCTGTTTAATTTTTTATTGTTAGCTTATTAACTTTGTGGTTATGCTAATCTGCATTTATGCATTTATAGCTTTCAATTAATTGTGCCAATTAATATAAGTTATAATTAAATCAGTTTCAAAGAATGCTATCTTCTGTATTTATTGACTGCATAAAAGAGTTCCAAGTAACTTCAGATACTTTGCTTATGCTGAGAAAGCAACAAAACATTACCGTAAGGTGTAGATTGGTTAAAAAAAAAGTTTCCAAATAATTTCAATATAGTTCTTGGGTACATTTGATTTGGATGCTATGAAACGTAAACAAAATATGCTAGACGCTCATGCAATTGGTAGTAAGATCAGAATAAACATATTTTATCATGCCTCATACTTTTCTGGGGATTGTTCCATATTACTATTTTGACCGTAATAGCCATTAAAAAACAAACAAACAATAATGCTATTGGATGAAACAGATAAGTTTGGAATTCTCTGAAGTGGATCCAAGTACACATTGGACTAGGCTACATGAGCATTCAGCATCTCTTAATCTTACTTAACAGAAATATTTAGCAGAACAGTAAGAGTTGGAAGGGACCTTGGAAGTCTTCCAGTCCAACCCCCTGCTTGACCAGGCAACCATTTCAGACAAGTTATTCAGATTTGAATAATGCCAAATGCATGGTCCTTAAGCAACACAGCCTTGAAGTAATGCAGTGCTTCTCAAATAGTGGGGCGGGCCCCCCAGGGGGGGCGCGAGGCTCCGTAAAGGGGGGCGCGTTTGACCTCGGCAGAGGTGTACTTATAACAATTTTATAGACAAATGATACTATTTACAGTCGCGCGGGGGGCGCGAAATGTTTTCTTCTTCCTAGGGGGGCATGACAGAAAATAATTGAGAAGCACTGAAGTAATGTATTAGACCAAGGGTGTCAAACTCAAGGCTTGCAGGCCGAATCCAGCCCGTGGGGAGCTTAGATGAAGGATTCATTAATCTGAAGAGGCGGGCGAAGCGCGGCCTGAGGGGTTTTTTAGCATGTAGATTATTGTCAATTTTAGGGGGTACCAGGGAGGGGGGAGGGTACAAACAGTTAGATAGAGAGGGCCAGGCCAGCAGACGACGGAGGGAAACGGAAGGATCCGTGAGGGGGGGGGGAAGTACGAGTCGTTCCTATGGAGGGCACTTCCATTCAGACGGTCGTGGGGAGAGGCAGGTCCGAGGGGAGGCAAGTTCCATCCTCCCAGTTGGGGGCACATAGCCGTTGGTTACAAACGGTCAGGTGTCCCAACCCCCGCAGGCTAGGTGGTCAGGGAATACAGAGCCAGGGTCTGAGGCTGATGTTTTGTAATGCCAGGTCCGTTGTCAACAAAGCCCCCCTCATTCATGACCTTGTGTCAGAGGGGGAGCCGGACCTGGCAGGAATAGCGGAGACCTGGTTGGGCCACGAGGGTGGACTCCCCCTCGTTGAAATGTGCCCACCAGGTTACCGCGCTTTTCATCAGCCTCAGACCCTAGGCAGGGGTGGTGGGGTAGCGGTCATCGTAAAGGAAGGTCTTGAGCCGAGAGAGACCACTGTGCCACAGACCACCGGTTGTGAGTCCCTCTGCGTGAAGTGGGGCTTGGGGAGGCAGTTGGGCATGCTGGTTATATACCTGGCTCCCCGCTATGTAGCAGCAGCCCTGCCCGAGCTCCTGGAGGTGATCGCTACGGTGGCAGTGGAGACCCCCAGACTTTTAGTCATGGGGGACTTTAATCTGCCATCGGTGGGCAAATCATCCGAGGTAGCTCGGGAGTTCATGGTTTCCATGACGGCCATGGACCTGACCCAATTAATTCAAGGCCCCACCCACGAGGGTGGACATACACCGGATCTCATCTTTGTCTCTGGCCAGTGGAAAAATGATCTGATTATAGGGGATATAGTCATCACGCCCTTGTCATGGTCAGATCACTCACTTCTCCGGCTTGACTTTCCAACCGCTACCCCCCTCCGTGGGGAGGCGGAACCTGAGTCACCAATTTGGTTCCGCCCCAGGCGCCTGATGGACCCTGATGGGTTCCAGGCGGCGCTTGGGCCATTTCCTGTACCCCTGACCCGCGCCCCGATGGAGGACCTCGTGGCCGCATGGAATACTGCGACCACGGGAGCCTTGGATCGGGTCGCGCCCTTGCGGCCTCTCTTGCGGCGGCGAGCCTCCCTGGCTCCTTGGTTCACCGAGGAGCTGAGGGTGATGAAATGCCACAAGAGATGCCTAGAGAGAAGATGGATGATTACCCGATCTGAATCTGACCAGACACAGGTAAGAGCCCATTTACGGACTTACATTGTGGCGCTGAGAGTGGCCAAACGTCATCATTGTGCCACTCTCATAGCATCCGCAGATAACCGCCCTGCCGCCCTGTTTAGGGTGACCCGCTCCCTCCTTCAACAGAGGGTGCGGGAAGCCCCGCTACAGGGTAGAGCAGAGGAATTTGTGATTTATCTGCAGGAGAAAATCGCTCAGATACAGAACGAGTTAGCCCCCATTGATGGCCCAGTGGGTTGCCACGCGGCGGATCTTGTTTGGGAGGAGTTTGACTCCGTTGCTTCCGAAGATATGGACAGGTTACGTGGGCGACTGCGAGCCACCACATGTTTATTGGACCCGTGTCCCTCCTGGCTTGTACTGGCATCCTGGGAGGTGACACGAGGCTGGCTCCAAGAGGTTGTCAATGCATCCCTGAGTGAGGGTTCCTTGCCTGCTTCCCTAAAAGAAGCTATGGTGAGGCCCCTCCTCAAGAAGCCCTCTTTGGATCCAGCTTTACTAACCAACTATTGTCCAGTCTCCAACCTTCCCTTTTTGGCGAAGGTTGTTGAGAGTGTGGTGGCACAACAGTTTCCCCGTCACCTGGAGGAAGTTGAGTATCTAGATCCGCGCCAGTCCGGCTTTCGGCCCGGGCATAGCACCGAGACAGCATTGGTCGCGTTGGTAGATGATCTCTGGAGGGCCAGAGATGGGGGTTGTTCCTCCATCCTGGTCCTATTAGACCTCTCGGCGGCTTTTGATACCATCGACCATGGTATCCTATTGCACCGGCTGGGGGGGTTGGGGGTGGGAGGCACCGTTTTGCGGTGGTTCTCCTCCTACCTCTCTGGCCGGTCGCAATTTGTGTTGACAGGGGGGCAGAGGTCGACCTCGAGACCCCTCACATGTGGGGTGCCTCAGGGGTCGGTCCTCTCGCCCCTCCTATTCAACACATATATGAAGCCGCTGGGTGAGATCATCCATGGTTTTGGGGTAGAGTATCATCTCTACGCTGATGATACTCAGCTGTATATATCTACCCCAAACCACCCCAACGATGCCGTAGCGGTGATGTGCCAGTGCCTGGAAGCCGTGCGGATCTGGATGGGAAGTAACGGACTCAAGCTCAACCCGACCAAGACCGAGTGGCTGTGGTTTCCGGCTGCCCGGTTCAACCAGCTGACTCCATCGCTGGCAATAGGGGGCGAACATCTTGCCCCTGTGGATGGGGCGCGCAACTTGGGTGTCCTCCTGGATACCCGGCTGTCCATGGAAGATCAGGTGACAGCCGTGGCCAGGAGGGCGTTTTACCAGGTTCGCCTGGTACGCCAGTTGCGCCCCCTATTGGACCGGGATGCCCTCCGCACAGTCACTCATGCTCTCGTGACATCCCGACTGGACTATTGTAACTCTCTCTACATGGGGCTCCCCCTGAGGTGCACCCGGAGACTGCAGCCACGCGAGCAATAATGGGAACCGCTAGATTCACCCATGTAACACCGCTCTTGCGCGAGCTGCACTGGCTGCCTGTCGTCTTTCGGGTGCACTTCAAGGTGCTAGTTATCATCTTTAAAGCGCTCCATGGCTCGGGACCTAGCTATCTGCGGGATCGGATCCTGCCCCATACATCCTCACGGCCGATTCGCTCCCACAGAGAGGGACTACTCTGGGTGCTGTCCACTAGACTCTGTCAGCGGGCGACGCCCAGGGGAAGGGCTCTCTCTGTGGCGGGCCCTGCCCTATAATAATAATAATAAATAATAAATTTGAATTTATTAACCGCTCCCTCTCCCCACAGGGACCCGGGGCGGTGCACAGGAGGAACTAAAAACAATATAAACAATAAATACAAAAATACATACGACCTCCCCCCCCGATATTAGAACAACCACGGACCTCCGTTCCTTCCGTCTGAAATTGAAAACGCACTTTTTCTGCTTGGCCGGCCTAGGGTAGCCTCTCTACTATAGTATTATAGGGTTATAGGGTTTTAGTGAATTGGCATTGGGAATTTTAGCGCAGGGTTTTACTGTTTAATTTGCTTTTAATTGTTTTGTATATTTATGTATATTTATTGTTTTAACTTCCCTGTGCACCGCTGGGGAGAGGGAGCGGTCTAGAAATTAAAATAATAATAATAATAATAATAAAGGATGGATGGAAAGCTGGGTCAACCTTGAGCCAGTGAGATTTGAACTGCCGAACTGCAGCTAGAAGTCAGCTGAAGTAGCCTGCAGTACTGCACTCTAACTACCCACCATACACCTAAAGAGTATGGTTAGGTTTTGTTTGGAGAATTTCAAATTTTCCTTCCTTGTACTACTCCTTTCCTTCCTGGAAATGAAAATAATGCAAAGAAATTGATTCAGAGATTATTATTATTATTATTATTATTATTATTATTATTATTATTATTATTATTATTATTATTATTATTATTATTATTATTATTATTATTATTATTATTATTATTATTATTATTATTATTAAAGATATGGCCCATGAGGCCACCCTGGCAGCAGTGAAGGAGCGTCCCATGGTGTCTCTGTCAGTGAAAATGGAGCTAGGGAGGGCTGCGGGTGGCCCTCCCGGACTCCACTTTTGCTGGCAGAGGGTTGCAGGAGGCTGTCACAGCTGGAAACAGAGCTCAGGAGCCCATTTTCACTGGCAGAGTGCTTGGGCCACCACAGGTGCCCCTGACACTAGTGACGTCGAGCTGATCACATCCACCCTGGCCACGCCCACCCACCCCACCCCTGTCCCCCTAGCTCAGACAAACTCTGATGCAGCCCTCAATGAAATTGAGTTTGACACCCCTGTATTAGACAAAGAGAGATGATGGAAAGTAGAAATTATGTAGAAAAGAAATCTAATCTAGACAATATTTTGCAAAAGGGATATATTAAATGTGTGTAGGTTGGCTGTAATATAATTCCAAAGAGCAAGTCAGCTTGACTCAGTGCTTTAAATCAAAGTGGAAACAAGTGGACTGATTTGCTTCAATCAAGTGTCTTGATCTAAAAGAAAAAGAAGTCTTTTGCATGTGCATTTTTTTTATTGTCAAGATCAAAGCAGCACTCCAGCCCTAATGCACTGATACAGAGTCCTGTTCCGATTCAGCGCTTCCCTTTAAAGAGCTGCTTCAATGGATATTTGTCGAAGCAAAGCAACCTCTGAAGCCCTGAAAAGCTTCATAAATAGTATCTGGAATGGCAGGAATAGATGTTTAGCCACTCCACTTCCCTCCCCTCCCTCCTTGGAAGCAACATAGTTCTCCAAACAAAAAAATGAATGGTCCTGCAATTAAATTTAATGCGTATATTTATTTATTTATTATTTTGTATAAATAACGGAAGGGGAGAACATGCCTAAAACCCCTTCCTCCTATCTCCCCCACAACTTAACTGGGTTTGGCTGAGAGTGATTGGTCCAAGGTTACCCAGCTGTCTTTCACGCCTATGGTGGGACTAGAACTCATAGTCACCTAGTTTTTAACCTGATGCCTTAACCACTAGACCAAACTGGCTCTTCATGTGACAGTTGGACCCCTCAGTAATAGGTTGCTCATGAATTACTCCAAAAGCAAACCAACAGAAATGGTAATCATCCACAGAAAGAATAACCATACATAGATGTTGCTAGACTTGTTTAAGCTTCTGGATACAATTTAAGGTGAGGGTTATCACCTATGAAGCCCTTCATGGTACAGTATAGGACTGGGTCTTGTAGAGTACTTGTCACTTATGGATTCTATCCATCCCATGAGATCCAACAGGGGTGGACATGGCTTGTATCCCCTCTATAAAACAATCATGTGGTGGACCCAGGAGACATGCTCTTTGTAGTAGTACCTGCCCACTGGAATACTGTGGTCTTCCACTTAAGATTTGGATGGACCTGATGGCATTGGCCATTGGTCTTGAAGGCCTTGATTTTTCCTTCAGAGAGGGGCAGCATGCTGGATGAGACCATCTATGGTGATTTGAAACTTGATTGACTGTGGGTCAGCCTTTGTTACATTATTTTTCTTCTGTGTTGTTTTTAATCTGTTGGTTTTAATACTCAAATGTGCACATTGAGTGTCATCGAGTTCCTTTGTGGTGAGATGGGTGCGGGTTACAAATATGAATAATAAATTTATTATTAACCAATTTCATTGTAATTTTTACAATGACAATAAAGATTATTATTATTATTATTAAATAAACAAACAAACAAACAAACAAATAAATAAATAAATATAAATTGATTGTAACTGCACGCACTTAAAGTTCTATTCTGCTCTTCTGCTTCATGGCACTCAGGGCAGCTTTCAAGAATAAAATTACGATTAAAATTATAGTGTTAATAATCAATAAAACATGATTGATCCAATTGCACGTAAGATACTGCTTGACAAAAATGTATGATATCTTTTGGCTCAAGAGTTGAATTCTCCTTGGTAAGCATTCGAAGGGACATCCCAGTGAGGGGCAGGTACAATAGCAAAATGGCAGGATGAACCAATCTTATTTATATTAACAGTAGTGGTGGGTTTCACATTTTGTTACCACCGGTCCACCCCGCGCACACATGCTCGCATCACAGGCGTACGTGCCACTTCCGTGCATGCGCCCGGCCTTCTACACATGAGCATTCCTTGTGAATGCACCTTTCACATATGCGCCCAGCCTAAAAAACATGCCTAACTAGGACAATAGAGACCCGAGGTGGGTGAGCAGGCCCACCCGCGATTTCTGCTACCAGTTCGAGCGAACCGATACGAACTGGCTGTATACCACCTCTGGTTGACAGGAATATTTGCTAACCACTCCCTCCCACTCTGTCTTTTCCTGATATGTCTGTGACTTTGTTTTCTTTGAAGGATTAAAAAAAAACCTATCTGCTGAACAGATGTTATTGGTGTACCCTCACAATCATGTTGCTCTACTCTCTCTTGGATTCGCTGTCATTTTATACTGCCAAGAATGAATTTATGCTGGTCAATAGGCTTTCTTCCTCAATAACCCTGTCAACCGATGTAGCAAAAAACAGCTTTAATTGCATTCATTTGTAACAGTTTGATTTACGTATTCCCTGACTTCCCCTAACAAGTTTCTGCAAGCCTTTGAGTGCACTGCTGTTAACTTGGAAAAATCTGCTTTGTTGCCTTTCGCCAGCTGCATTTGTCGCAACCTTTATTTCAAATGTTTTTCTAAAATGTGAAAGCATCCACATTTGAAACCACAGCCCAATTAGAGACCTCCACTACAATGTTAGATCACCGAACCATTCAAATGAAGCATGGAACTGTTCTTACTTTCCATAAAAAGGTTTATTTAATTCCTCTCTAAATGGAACAGCTTTGGTACATTTCCTTGACTCAGCCAAGAATCCTTCAGAATAATGAACAAAACTTTACGTTCTAATTCAGGATCTTTCAGAAGCTCCTTCAGCTAGCAGCTGTCCAAGTTTTGTCCTAGTTTTGATGAAGTTAATATGTGAGATCACTGTGGATATGCTATTTTTTATTCCCAAGGAATGTGGGTAAAGTGGGACTTCAACTGAGAAAAACTTAACTAGGACACAAGTTTTGCTCTGATAGATCTGGAAACAAATCAAGAGTTACAAAAAGCACCAAAGAGATCTTCGACAGCTTACCGAACAGTAGAGGAATTCCATGGAGTAACGAAGACCTAAAAAGCACACCATAAAAAAGTTCCGGAAGGAAATACCAACCAAACACATCATGATTTGGGAAGATGCTTAATGAGCCAAAATAGGCAAGTGTATTTGTATATATATGTCTGTTTATCAGTGACAACAGTAGATTGATTGCTGGGAAACTCCACATATGACAGGCCAGGTTAAATTATGTGCTGACACGGAGCTAAAATTCACACTATAAAGAAGGAAGTCCCCAGTTCAAATATGATGCATGCGCAAAACTATGTTAACTACTGGTGGTCACAAGAGGATGCTTCCTATCTTCATCCTCAGGCCCCTTTTGACTCTGCCTAGTAGGGTTATATTATTCAGTGGAATGGATCTAGTTTGAAAAAAGAGAAATGGCAACATTGCTGTCACTATCAAAGCTATTGGAAACCCAGCTTTGCTTTTTTCCCTCCACACTCTTGAGTTACCTGCTGAGTTGCTCTTGAAGTAGGTCTAGCCTCTGCTCCACTTCGCCATAGTTGATTTCACTTTCTGTTTCAGAGATTCCCCAGGTGGCATGAGGTAATGCGGATGGACAGGAGGATTCGTGGTGACTTCGGCTCTGCTCTTCCTCCCAGGTCTTTCTGTCCCTGATATCTGCCAGTCAAAACGGTGAATGAGAGTGAAGGTTAGCCTAACGCAGATAGCCTATTTTATGCCCATTTCTTATATTTCTAATCCATGTGATATGAAGAGGTTGCTTATCTGTTACTGTAGTCTTTCGTTTGCCACCAGCACACTCACCCATAAGGCTAATTTCCCGGTACAGAAGCCACTCTTAGAATTTTGTAGAGCTAAAGCAAGTTTTGAAAAGGAAAACACAATCCCTTATCCATATTCTCCTGGGTTTATTATCCTGCCTTGAATGGTTGAGATTCTCACAGCATCTCAGATTCCTTGCCATATAGGCATTTGATATGGGGAAGGCGGATGGATTGTGTGAATGCACAGACTACCGCACAAAGAACTATAGTTGCAGGAGAATAATTTTATTTTATGATCTCTGGGCATCAGACATTCTCAGTGAATCTAAGCAAGTTTATTGATAGAGATGGTGGGGCTAATTAAGGGTGACAGACAATGACAGCCAGAATAACTGCTTTGGGATTAAATATCCAGATATTAGCGGCTAATTGAGGTGGCAATCTGGATCAGATTATTCTCCTACAGTGTTGCTGTATAGAGGGCCCTGCAAAAAGCAGCTGATGCTAAAAGCACCTGAGCCAAGAGTGCCTGAATAGCCACAGTTTAGGACAGAGGTCTCATTCTCGCGGCCCACAGGCCAATTGCGGCCCGCAGGACGGTATCTTGTGGCCCCCACCGTGATATGAAAGTATAATATTAGTGCAGCCCGCAGGGGGAGTGGACCTCTGTGGAATCCCTTATGCGGCCCAGCCTCTGCCTCCAGCGGCCCCCAGGTAAATTGAGTTTGAGACCCCTGGTTTAGGATAAACCCATATAATACGGAGCAATGCTGCTACGAGGACCTTTGAATACATTTGCAAGTAAAGGGAGTAAGGCAGGGGTGTTAAACTCACATCATCATGGCGGTGTCACATGCCATATTGACACCCCCCCCCCCTTTGCTAAACTGGGCATGAGTGTGGCCAGCGCGAGACACATCTGGCCGACGGCCCACAAGTTAGAGAGCCCTGGAATAAGGAATGGCTGTGAAGGACAATCATTACTACCAGCATAATAATGAGATAAACAGGAATTGAGCTGGTTCCAAGAAACTAATTTGGAAAAGCGCCTCAGGCAAGCCCTTTCTTAGTTCAAATAAAGTGAGGGAGGGGGAAGGACATCCAGACTTGTCAAATTTTATTGCAGTAAAAGTAGTCCTGGCCTATATGGTATTTGTTTGTAAGTCTGGTCTACCTTGTAGGGTGACAGTACTACAGAAGAAATACCTATAGAAATAACAGGAAGGAGGGCACACTGTGTGTTGACTGGGGGAAATCTGGAAAAAAATAGGTACTCACTGATCCGTCTTCCTAGGCTATTGATCGATCAACAGCAGTTGCCCAATAATGCAATTTTCAGCCTCAAGAAACAGAGGGAAAATAATAGCTGTTCCTCTATTTATCGTTTTGCTCTGAATCAATTTCTTTGCATTATTTTCATTTCCAGGAAGGAAAGGAGTAGTACAAGGGAGGAAAATTTGAAATTCCCCAAACAAAACCTAACCATACTCTTTAGGTGTATGGTGGGTAGTTAGAGTGCAGTACTGCAGGCTACTTCAGCTGACTTCTAGCTGCAGTTCGGCAGTTCAAATCTCACTGGCTCAAGGTTGACCCAGCCTTCCATCCTTTCGAGGTGGGTAAAATGAGGACCCGGATTGTTTGGGGCAATAGGCTGACTTTGTAAACTGCTTAGAGAGGGCTGTGAAGCACTGTGAAGCGGTGTATAAGTCTAAGTGCTAACTGCTATTCTATTAGTTACACTCCTTTCCATAGACTGTAATTTCCTAGGGTTGCGTTTGCTTTTATTCAGTAAAAGCACTTTATACTTTTTTTTTAAATGGTTTTTTATATAAATATTTGTGCATTGCGCTCTCAAGGTGCAGAGCCTTTTCCTTCTGTTCTCTTCACACCTTAAAAATATCTTCAGAAAACAAATGAAAAGCAAGACTGAAATAAAAATGCTCAACAAGCTCAAACTTCAGCAAGAACTGATCCTATCTGATCTGCAAATATCTGAATAACTCCTAGATAGCAGCCGAAAGGTACCAAAAATTATCTTTGCTGCCATCTATGGTCAAGAAGTAGAAGTCATGTCATCGAAAAAAACCAGTTAGCTTCATGGACTGTTCTAAAACAAATAAAGTAACTGTACACAACCAGGTCTTTCAGAGTTTTTAAAAAGCAATTATAAGAGTCTTACGTACACATATCAAAAGCAGGCACTTCTATAATAGTAGCAATAGCACTTAGACTTATGTACTGCTTCACAGCTCTAAACAGCCCTCTCTAAGCGGTTTACAGAGTCAGCCTATTGCCCCCAACAATCTGGGTCCTCATTTTACCCACCTCGGAAGGATGGAAGGCGGAGTCAACCTTGAGCCAGTGAGATTTGAACTGTCGAACTTCAGCTAGCAGTCAGATGAAGTAGCCTGCAGTACTGCACTCTAACCACTGCACCACCTCAGCTCTTCTAATAGAGCTGGAACTATGGCAGGAGCTCACCGGTCCGATTCATTTTTCTGGGAGGCTTTTTTGCAAAGGCCTCTGAAACTGTTCAGCGAGTTCAGGCAAGTTCACATTAATGCGGATGGTTTTTCCATCGTGAGGAGACAATTTCCACTGTAATGCCAATATTCCTCCTTACACTGGATATGACCAATGAGATATCATATCTTTAAGGCTTTTCCCCCCTCACAATCACTAAAACTGATAAACCTATCGGTATCATATCTCCCAGCACACACATATATATCGTTACACACTGTACACCCGTACATTTAGAAAACATCCACATTTTCTTAATTAATTCAGTTAACAAGAACAAACAAGAAGGCTGCTGGTTAGATGGAACATTATTAAAAGCAGGCGGACACAAAAAGAACGCGAAAGGACGATTACTTCTTCAGGGTCCCAAACAAAGAACAAGGACATTTTATTTGGGTTTGTGTGCGACCACAGTGAGAACACTCCTGAAAATAGCTAAATATAGCCCAGAGAAGATTGTTTTACTAGGTTGCCTTGGAAAGTGTTGCCATAGCTGCGAGATATATTTCTAGCAACCAAAAGGGAAAAGGTGAGCTTCCAAATTGCAAAAATATATTAGTAGTATTTATAAAGGTCCGAGTCAACGGGAATTTATGGGTAGATGATTGACATTATTCTCTCTCTCCCTCCCTCTCTCCCTCCCTCCCTCTCTCTCTCTCTCTCTCTCTCTCTCTCTTTCTCTAGCTCAGGGGTGGGCAATTAATTTTCTCAGGAACCACATGAAAAACTGAGACTCCTGTGGAGGCCTGAACCAATATGGCTGTGAAGGTGCGCAGCACAGACACACAAAAATTGGGGGGAAAAATAGCAATTGCCTTCAAAATAAAAGCAATCCACGCAGGCTGGACCGAAATAGCCAAAGGTCCAGATGTGACCCAGGTCTGATGTAACCTGATATTTGATGAAGTGATATGGGAATAAAAACTGAAGTTCTTTATGCAGAAATAGGAGAGAAATCAACAAAACACACATCAATTGTGATGTGTAAAAATATTCCAGTGACAGAACTCTTGATGTTTTGCATATCTTCAAGCATTTCAATTATGCCTAATCAACAGTCATAAAGTTCTGGCAATAAAATGCCGTAGAGAGATGGCTTGGAGATGATTTATATATCTGATTAATAGTGAGGCAAAATTTATTCAGTGCTGATCTTACTTGGTAAATGTTTGTTACAAACTAAAATTTGGAATGGTGTCTGAAACCTAAATTGCAATATTTGAGTATCTCCTGCTTAATTCAGAGTGAAACCCCCGCTCCCACAATGACTACTTTTGACTCAACTCTACTATTTCTTAAAATAACAGCAACATAATATCTAGTTTATACAATGGGATTGTAGCATGATTCCTTCCCAACAGGTGGAGCAATACAACTGTCATTAATTTGGGTCAGAGCTATCAAGATTTCAGGCGTCACAGGAACAGGCTAATTTCAGAAACCGAAGACTCAGCACCAAATCCAACAAGACATGAGACTTCTGTGAACAGATCATTCATTAGTCTAATCTTAGTTTCTTGAACAAAACTCACCAGTGTAATATCAGAAATGTTTGAGAAACTGCATAGTATAGGAAGTTCCAAACTTTGTATTGCATTACACTTTATGGACAGATGGTTTCCTGTGGTCTCTTATCTCATGTGATTCAGCTACAATCCAATGACAGAAAAGCTGGCTTTGAATAGCAACAGCACTAGCACTTAGACTTCACGGGGCTTTACAGCCCTAAGCGGTATAAAGAGTCAGCATATTGACCCCAACAATCTGGATCCTCATTTTATCCACCTTGGAAGGATGCAGAATATTAAATATCATGTCTTGGTTCAAATAAGCTTTTTTTATACGGCAGATTTGTTAAGGCAGGATAGTTTTCTTCTCTTTTTTTGCCTGCTCTATAGTTTTGGGGCAATTTCTGAATATTTTGTAGATATAAATAACTCAGTGGTGGGTTGCACTTACCTTCATTACCGGTTCACTGATTGTGTGTGTTCTGTTCTGTTCGCATGCGTTGCGTGTGTGTGCGCAATCCACCGCCCCGATTATTGGGCTCATGCATGTGCCACATGCTGTGCGCACGTGCACAATTTGCCTTTTGCCATAAAGCAGGTATAGGGTGTGGGTGGGAGGGCCAAAAGAGCCATGGTACCAGTTCACTCTCAGCTGCTCTGGACAGCTACGGGTTCAGCCAAATCAGGCCGAACCGGCAGCAACCCACCTCTGAAATAACTCCTTTTTATGAGTGGATGAAGCATTTACTGAGCATTTACTGGCTGGATGTCCTTCCTTATGCCTATGCAGAGTTCACAGCAGATTATTTTTTCTTTGTGCCCTTGCGGAGAGAAACATCAACTACCAACTAGGATTGAACTCTCACTGGGAGGTGAGTATTTTCACCACTAGACCACTACGCTGTTCATTTCTTTGTATATAACAAACAGATTAAAAACCCCAACTCTTTGCTGTTGGGAGTTATATGGTCAGCTTAATGATGACCATTCTGCCATTCTCTATTGAAGAGAATATCAAATCTGTTGAAATACTCTAAGGCTGGAAGAAATTAACTACTAAAATGTGATAAAACTTAATTTCAAGGGCTATTTTGATATGAGCCGTGGTGGCGCAGTGGTTAGAGTGCAGTACTGCAGGCTACTTCTGCTGATGCCAGCTCACTGCAATTTGGCAGTTCAAATCTCACCAGGCTCAAGGTTGACTCAGCCTTCCATCCTTTTGAGGTGGGTAAAATGAGGATCCAAATTGTTGGGGGCAATAGGCTGACTGTAAACCGCTTGGAGAGGGCTGTAGAGCACTATGAAGTGATATATAAGTCAAAGTGCTATTGCTATTTTCAAGGAGATGTTTGATTAGAAGGTTAAAAGTCTGATTGCTCTAACCATGTCCTGTGACTTCTTGAATCCTAATACCTTTGGCAAAAGACTTTGTTGGGTTTACCTTTACAGGAGTGACTTCGTTGGTCACTTTGGATTCTTTCTGTTGCATTCACCATTTCCTCAAAATCCAACACTGCACCCTTGCCTAGTCCAGCTGGGTAGCCTATGATCTCAGAAAACAAAGGTTTCTGCTCATCATCTGTCGATGATACAAAAGATGATGACCTGCTTCTCTTTTCCACATAATGTTTCTCGATGGCCTGACAATGCCGGTTGTTGTCCATGGAATTCTCATCTTCTTTGTCATAATCTGTAGAAAAGAAATTATTAGATTAATGCTATTTATTCTTGTCCTCGGGGAAGTGGGGAATACTGTACATTATGATGCCATTCAGCAAGTTTGTTCTGTTCAGAGAATAACACTCCTTCAGTGTCTTTTTATAGAACATGCCTGTAGGATTTACATCCATTTCCTCAAGCAGATCCTGTGATTCATATCTCTAGTCCCAAGGGACATAGCTGAATTGTTTTTTTAAAATAATGGTGAGTTCAAATAAATACATTAAATGGGAACAAATTTTATTTGCATACAGTATTACTCATCTTTTTCCGCAGCATTTAATACATTCTGTTTTCTTTTACATCTAAATATTTTTAGGAAAGAAACACATGACATTTTTTAAAGAGACTTCTTTTGAATGTTTGTAGCAGCTTGGTAATGGCATATCTGTACTCAAATTGTTTTTGCTTTACACAGATCACTTTTGGAAAGTGAGGGGAGCTGATTGTCAACTCATAAAGTTGCCATAGTGAGGAAAGTGGGGGGGGGAGTGCATTCCATGCATACTTTTGGTTAGAGTCGGATCTCAGATTATTACAGCAGGCTTGTGAGGCATGCACCTCATTGGAGAATGTGATTTTTGACACAGACTGAGGGGAGGGAAAAAACAGGCGCAAAGTTCAGCCATAATTAAAATGAGGTCAGATCTCACTGCAATGGGGTATTGCCAAAATGGTGTTCCTAATAAATGACTGGATTTCTTTTGAAACTTGGTTTGAGGCTCATGAATTAATTAGGGCATCTTTTGGAAACCTGACAGGATCTAGATTGAAATTAGGACACTAATATATTGGGCTGATTTTTTTTTCTCTTGGTTTCCCTGGGCTCAGAATCTTTGTTTATCTCCTCATACACAACTATGTAAATTTTCAAAACAACTCTGTTATTGAAAGTGAAGAGATTTTTTTAAACAGACTTCTGAGTCTAAGAATAATGGTATCTAGAGCCTAGAGGGAGTATTTAATGCAAATATGGATAGTATTCCCAATTCATGGTGTATCCTCTTCCTTTAATTAAAATAATATGAATCAGCTTCATGCGCTATATATATGGTAACTCCTAAACACAAATCGACAACCCTGAAAATATGAATAGGATGTCAGCCTTAAAATCGCCAATTTATAATCAGTTTTTTATCCACAAACATAAACCAATCATTTCTCCCTTATTTATTAAAATGTCTATTTTGTAATATACTTAGCAATCAGTAGCTAATTTTGTCAATTTCTGTGCAGCTGAGGACTGAAGCAAATAACTCAAGCCGGATGGTTATAGCTTAAATTTGGGATCTCACAAGGCTTATTCCCATGTTTAATAGAAAATCTTCGTCTAATAATTCCAAGAATTGTAATTGGATGATCCAAGATATTTTGTTCCAACTTGTAATTGCTACAAGAACCTCTACTATATAGCCCTGATACTAAAAATGTAGTTATTAATTCGTTTAATAAATAACCATTACCAACTTTTCATTATCCCTTAATTTTACTACTTGAGCTATCAACCTCATTCAGTATGGGTGATATAAAAAAGCACATCATAAAAACCAACCATTAATACAATTCTATGAAGAAGAGCACCAATTGGGATTACCACTACCAAAGTGGCAAAGAAGGCTATTATTATAGCCCAGTGATGGCGAACCTTTTTCTTATGGCGTGCCAAAATTGTGTGCACATGTGCTATTGCGTGTGCATGCCTGCCCACAGCAATTCAATTCTCCCCGCCCACCTGCGCATGTGTGCATGTCCCTGCTGCACATGGACGCATGACCCTCTCCAGCTCCGGAGGCTCTTCTGAAGCCAGGGGAGGGTGAAAATTGCCTCCTCTAGCCCCCTGGAAGCCATTCATTTCCGAACTCCCAGTTGGCCCGTTGGGGACATTTTTCACCCTTCCCAGGCGTCAGGAAAGCTTCCAAAGGTTCCAGAGGTTGTGGAGGGTGAAAAACGGGTCCAATGAACCAACTGGAAGTTCCGAAACAAACTTCCAGTTGGCCCGTTGGGGCTATTTTTCACCCTCCCCAGCCTCCGGAGGCTTTCGTGAAGCCTGGGGAGTGCGAAAACAGCCTCCCCCGGCCCTCTGGAAGGCCAAAAATCAGCTGGCCAGTGCAAGTATGCACACTGGAGCTGACTGCTAGCATGCCAGCAAATATGGCTCCACATGCCACCTGTGGCATGCGTGCCATAGGTTTGCCATCATGGTTATAGGCAATAATATTATAGAGTTTTCTCTAATTCACTATTTCCTTGAAATCCTCTTTTACTTTCTACTCTTCAGCACTCAGTACTCCTCTTAGAACCATATGTAAAGCAACTGATTTTTGAATTTGAATTTTATTGAATTCCAGCAGGACTCAGGGTGGTGTACAGGCGACAGTAAAAGTCAGTTAGTATAAAATTAATGATAAAAACAAGTAAAATGCTATTAAAAATGTATTAAACATTACGCCTAATTTTCAAATTTTGATAAAAACCCTATCTAAAAGCAACTTAAAAACTATGCCAGGCCGGCCGCACGAAATAAATGGGTCTTCAAAGCCCGGCGGAAAAGGCGCAGGTCCGTGATCGTGCGAAGGTCAGGGGGTAGGTCATTCCAGAGGGAAGGAGCAGCCACAGAGAAGGGTCTCCCCCTGGATGTCGCCAGCTGACATTGCCTAGCCGACGGCACCCTGAGGAGGCCCTCTCTGTGGGAGCGGACTGGTCGGTGGGAGGTATTAGGTAGTAGGAGGCGGTCTTGCAAATAGCTAGGTCCCATGCCATGGAGCGCTCTAAAGGTGGTTACTAGCACCTTGAAGCGCACTCGAAAGGCCACAGGCAGCCAGTGCAGCTCGCGCAGGAGAGGTGTCACATGGGAGCATCTAGAAGCCGCGTTCTGAACTAACAGGAGCCTCCGGGTGCACCTCAAGGGAAGCCCCATGTAGAGAGCGTTGCAGTAGTCCAGGCGGGAGATGACGAGGGCTTGGGTGACCGTGCGTAAAGCATCACGATCCAGAAAGGGGCGCAACTGGCGTATCAGGCGAACCTGATAAAAAAAAACCCTGGCCACAGCTGTCAAATGATCTTCCAATGGCAGCCGAGAGTCCAGGAAGACGCCCAAGTTGCGGGCCCTCTCTGTGGGAGCCAGTGATTCGCCCCCAATAGCCAGAGATGGCACCACCTGGCTATATCGTGACACCGGAAGCCACAGCCACTCGGTCTTGGATGGGCTGAGTCGGAGCCTGTTTCTCCCCATCCAGACTCGCACGGCCTCCAGACACCGGGACATCACTTCCATGGCATCGTTGGGGTGGTCTGGGGTAGAGATGTACAGCTGAGTGTCATCAGCGTACTGATGGAACTCTACTCCGAAACCACGGATGATCTCACCCAACGGCTTCATATAGATGTTGAACAGGAGAGGCGAGAGGACTGACCCCTGTAGTACCCCATAAGTGAGGCATCTTGATGTCGACCTCTGCCCTCCTGCCAACACAAATTGCGACTGGTCAGAGAGGTAGGAGGAGAACCACCGTAAAACGGTGCCCCCCACCCCCAACCCCTCCAGCCGGCGCAACATGATACCATGGTCGATGGTATCATTAGAGAGATCTAATAGGACCAGGATAGAGGAATAACCCCTATCCCGGGCCCTCCAGAGATCATCCACCAATGCGACCAATGCCGTCTCTGTGCTGTGCCCGGGTCGGAAGCCGGACTGGCACGAGTCCAGATAGACAGTTTCCTCCAGGTGCTGAGGGAGCTGTCGCGCCACCACACTCTCAACAACCTTCGCAAGAAATTGAAGGTTGGAGACAGGACGGTAGTTGGCCAACACAGCTGGGTCCAGGGAGGGCTTCTTGAGGAGGGGTCTCACCACCGCCTCTTTCAAGGCGGCCGGCAGAAACCCCTCACTCAAAGAAGCGTTAATAATTCCCTGAAGCCAGCCTCGTGTAACCTCCCGGGAGGCCAGTACCAGCCAGGAGGGACACGGGTCCAGTAAACATGTGGTGGCATTCAGCCGACCCAGCAACCTGTCCATGTCCTCAGGAGTCACAGGATCAAACTCTTCCCAGATGGCAGACTCAGGACCTGCCACCGTCAGCCCGTCTGAACTAGTCCAGTCGGAAGTCAACTCGTCGCGGATCTGATCGATTTTATCGTGCAGATAACACCCAAATTCCTCTGCATGACCCTGTAAGGGGACATCCCGCACCCTCTGGTGAAGAAGGGAACGGGTCACCCTAAACAGGGAGGCAGAGCGGTTATCTGCAGACGCGATAAGAGCAGAGAAATAATTACGTTTCGCCGCTTTTATCGCCACTAGGTAGGTCTTCAAATGCGACCTTACCAGTGTCCGGTCAGATTCGGAATGGGTGGCCCTCCAACCACTTTCTAGGCATCTCTTCCGACGCTTCATCACCCTCAGCTCCTCAGAGAACCAGGGAGCCAGGGTGGTTCGGTGCTGGGTGAGAGGCCGCAGGGGCACGACCCGGTCCAGGGCCCCCGCGGCCGCATTATTCCAAGCGGCCACTAGGTCCTCGGTCAAGTCGCGGGTCAGAGTCTCAGGTATTGGCCCAAGCTCCCTCTGGAACCTCTCAGGGTCCATCAGGCACCTGGGGCAGAACCATCTCACCAATTCCGGTTCCGCCTCAACGCGGCGGGGTGCAGCGGTTGGGAAGCCTAGCCGAAGGAGACAATGATCTGACCATGACTGGGGTTCAACGGCTATTTCCCCTAAACCCAGATCACTCAGCCACTGGCCAGAGACAAAAATTAAGTCCAGCGTGTGTCCCCCAGTGCGGGTGGGGTCATGAACTAGCTGGGTCAGGTCCATGGCCATCATGGAGGCCATGAACTCCCGAGCCGTCTCAGATGCTTTGCCTATCGGCGGCAGGTAGAAGTCCCCCATGACTAACAGCCTGGGGGTAACAACTGCCATCTCGGCTATCACATTGAGAAGCTCGGGTAGGGCTGCTGATACATAGCGGGGAGCCAGGTACACAATCAGCAAGCCCATCTGCCTCCCATGACCCCACTTCACACATAGAGACTCACAGCCGGCTGTTTGTGGCACAGTGGTCTCCCTCGGGTCCAGACTCTCCCGTATGATAACCGCCACCCCCCCACCCCGACCCTGGGCTCGTGGCTGGTGAAATGCATGGTAGCCCGGTGGGCACATTTCAACGAGGGGGACCCCCCCCCTTGGCCCAACCAGGTCTCCGTGATCCCCGCCAGGTCCGCCCCCCCTCCTTAACCATATCGTGAATGAGGGGGGGGTTTATTTACTACGGACCTGGCATTACATAACATCAGCCGGAGACCCAGGCCCTGAGACTCTAAGCCCCCTGGATTGCAAGAGGAGCCATGAGGACCGGAGCCCACTGCTCGTAAACAGCCGGTACGACCTCCCCTTATAAGATACGGCCCTGGGCTCCTGCCATACCTGCCCCTCCCATATATCATCCTGATGGAATAGCCCTCTGTTAAATTGACCCTCATCCCTCCCCCCCATTTCTAGGCCCTACACCCTCCCCGTTGGGACCGCCTGCCGGCCTGGAAATAATCCCTGGTGGGTATTCCCCCTCACCCACCACCCTAATCTTAGTTTGACCCCCCCCCTCCCTGGAACCCCTTAAAACCTGAATTAAAAACCTAGTTAAAAATCCCTTAACTTCCGCTTTGACCACCTCTCGTGGTTAATCAACCCATCATCAAGGTGGGCCCTCGTTAGTCCTGAGGGCCAAACCTGCGAGAGGGGGGACTCCCGCAGGGCACGGAGCTCAGACGCTGAGTACATTCAGAGTGGAATTAGGATGAATAAAATAGAATAAAATAGAACCGGGAGGTAACACCGGCCGTGGGGGTCCAATTAGCTGCAATGGTCCACAAAGTCATGGTGGAACAGTCGTATACAATCTTATACAGTCATACAAGACAGATGTAAGAGAGCTCCCATGATGATTACAAAGGGCTCCATGGTGAGTCACGGTGGAACAGTCATATAAGGTAAAAGAGCTCCCATGATGATTGCAAAGAGCCCGATGAAGCTCAGCAGGGCAGGCAGGGCAAGCAGGTCAGGGCGCCCTGAGCCCGTTCGAGGAGATAGGGCGGTATACAAATTTGATTAAATAAATAAATAAATAAATAAATAAATAAATAATAATGCAGAACGGCATGGAGAAAATGGTCTTCCCTCCTCTGCCCGGGCCTCTCACCCCTCAGGTCAGACGAGCTCCCCCATGCAGCCTGATGCGGTCCCCACACCGGTCCCCATGCCGCCAATCACCGCAGTCACCACCACTGTCATTGCTCCGTCGCTCCATGTCTCTGCTCCAATCCTTCTCCAGGCCTCCACTCCGAGCCTCCGCTTCGAGTCTTCACTCCAGCCTCTTAGCTGGTACAAAACGACGCTGCACCCGCTAACTAGTGAAATCGGTGCAGCGTCATTACTTCCAGCTCCCAAGTCCTCCGTCTGATTTCTCCGCCTGCTACTTGCTGCCCGTTCTGTCACGAGGGATGAAAAAAACCCCATCGCGGCGGCGAGATGTTCAGCTTGCTGGGCCAGGCCAGGGAGATTAAAAATTTGGCCAGGCAACCCCCCCTACGACCGAAAAAAGCCCCCGGCTCCTACAGCGTCTCCAGGTCTGTTGCCTCCATCTTAGACATGCCTTAGACATGTCTAAGATCTTAGACATCTTAGATTGACTGATTATGTACCAGTGAAGCTGGTGTTGACTTTTAGTAACCTTATAAATATTCTTTTGGAAGATTGGCCTAATTTCATGCTTCTCGCCCCAGTCTGTAATTTTAAATTATTTTATTCGGTTTTATGGGTCTACTTTTATAAATTTGTACAGAAGACTATTTAATTTGATTTTAACTTTGTATGTATTGTTATGGTTTTAGTAGTTTTAATTTCACCTGTACACCGCCCCGAGTCCCTTCAGGGAGAGGGGGCGGTCTAGAAATCTAATAAAATAAATAAAATAAATAATAAATCAGTCCCTAACCTGGTCCTTCAAGTTCTATATCAAGAAATAGGAAGGTTTTTTTTTTTTACTGATGCTATCTGAGATACTCTGCAGGATAAAACATCCAAAGAAAATAAAATCCCTTTAATAAAAAATTAGAATAATTTAATTAAGAACAAGCTGAAAGGTACATGAAATATGAGAAACTATACTATTGCTAATATAGGAAACAATATTTCTTTTGTGAAAGATGTTTGATTAAGTTTTTTTATATCCTTCTTTTAATGCTGAACAAACATTTCTTATGAAGAAAATCTGCAATGCTGAATTAATTGTCTTATCCTTGGAAAATTAAGTGCCCAAGATACTAGAGGTAAAGGGTAAAAGGAAGTATGCATTATCAATGTTTTGTATGAAGCCAATGTGGAAACAGTTGCTATAGAAACTACTGCAGTGAGAAAAAAAGCTAAGATTTCAAAGAGCTGCTACCCCTCTTCAACTTCTGATACTTAAAAAAAAAGACCTCATAACAAGGCTATCACAGGAATAGAAGAAAAATGCCTATATCTGTTTGAACTAATTAAATCTAAATGTTGTTCATTGACACAATCACAAAGTCTCCCCTTCTGGGTAATTCCCTATTTGTGTGGTCTCCTTTGTGCCATTTTTTTTCTTGAACAATTTAAAAGTTAAACGCCCTCTTGGGTCAAAAATCTATTCCATTGTAAAGTTAAAAATGACTGATGGGCTGAATAACATTACATGATATCTGAGATTCACATATCCCCCATTCTCTGGAAAGCTGTTAACACTTGCCTTTTCCCTCAGGCCTTGAGCCAGGATGGGAGGTATGGCCAGCATTGTGATTTGGGAGGATAGTGATCAGCGGTGGGTTTCAAAAATTTTTAGAACCTCTTCTGTAGATGTGGCCTGCTTTGTGGAAGTGACTTGCCGGCTATGTGACCGGGTGGGAGTGGCTTGCCAGCCATGTGACCAGGTGGGAGTGGCTTGCCAGCCATGTGACTGGGTGGGTATGGCCAACTTGTAAAATGTGGTGAAACTCACTTAACAACACTCTTGCTTAGCAACCAAAACGTTGGCTCAGAAACTCTGGCATTTGGAGCACACAAGTCTTAAAGCTGTCAAGTTACAAGACTCTTAAAAGTTAAAAACCCGCAGAAGTGTTCAAACTAGACAGCTTTAAGACTTGTGGGCTTCAACTCCCAGAATTCCTCCTCTTGCTCTTCATCTTGATGATGTACGGATGGGCGGGGGGAGGGAGCTGGAACCGGTTCTAAATGGCATTGTAGATTTGTGGAGCCTGTTCTATAGAAGAGGTTAGAACTGGCAGGAATCCACCTCTGATAGTGACATAAGGTTGGTGGAGCATGAGAGGTTTTATAACTTTGTATATTTCATTATTTCCGTATGTGATGGTTCACTACCTAGGTCCTAGGATTATTTTACCCTAATATAGGTAGCAGTATACATTGGCTACATGATGGCTACCTGAATTGAATAAATCATTTCTCTCAGGATTACAAAAGTCACTTAAAAGGGGGAATGTCCCCTTTTAGCTTTCTCTTAAGTCAAGAGTGCTCTCTTCCAAGGGACAAGCATTTTATTTAACCAAGTATATTTTAGTTCTAATATGCTGTTTGCTTGTTCCTGTGGATTGGATTCATTGACAGGTTAATTGATTTAATTCCATGCTGCAGTCAAAAAGACTCTTGGTGACTTATACACGAAAGTTACAAATGAAACCGTCCACAGTGGAAAAATAAACAGAATTATAATATGATCATGCAAAGGTAAAACCATATAAAATAAGACAGGAATAAAGATAAAGAAGAGTTGAAATGGCAACATCAGATCAGGTGAAAGCTCTACGGAACAACTCAGTCTTCAACAGTTTACAATAAAGAGGGAGCTAGTCTGACCTCTAGGTAAAGGTAAAGGTTCCTCTCGCACTTATATGCTAGTCATTCCCAACTAGTGGGCAGGGCTCATCTCTGTTTCAAAGCTGAAGAGCCAGCGCTGCCTGAAGATGTCTCTGTGGTCATGTGGCCGGCATGACTAAACGCCAAAGGCACATGGAACGCTGTTACCTTCCCACCAAAGGTGACTCCTATTTTTCTACTTGCATTTTTTACGTGCTTTCGAATTGCTAGGTTGGCAGAAGCTGGGACAAGTAACGGGAGCTCACCCTGTTACGCAGCACTAGCAATTCAAAACACCGAACTGCCGACCTTTCGATCGACAAGCTCAACATCTTAGCCACTGAGCCACTGCCTCTCTATAAGAGGGCTATTTTACCATGCTGCCTTGTCTCATCCCCCAAAACCTTTTTAGAATCCCAAATGCCTTGCTTTTTCCTGGTTGATCTAATCAGGCTGGTCAATATTGAATGGAGCAGAAAGCCCTGCATGTATCCGAGTATCAAATTATAAAGTGTTTTTATAGGTTAAAACCAACATCTGGTTATATTATGTAGTACCTCACTCTGATAGGATCTAAAATGAGGGAAATTGGTCTAGATGTGAAATATTTCAGTTTGCAGTTTACATGGCCTAGTAGACAAAAAACAACATGAGAATAGCAAGACTGAACTTCCCGGAGGCAGAAGACCGCGAGAGCAATTTTGGTATTTATTTGTTCCTTGAAAAAGAAATAAAGGATTGCCCCCCCCCCCCCCCGCAAATAGTGGACATATAGCTCTTGTTCCAACAGTCTTCATGGTTTCATATTGTTTGTTTGTTTTACAAATGAAATGTGTCATTCCTTTTACAGATGGGAGGGCCTGGAGTCAAACCAGGGCGATAATTTTTGCTGACTTCCAGTGTTCTTAATAGATCAGCAGGGGTGTAGCACTTGGGGAAGTGAAGTCATAGCAGTAATTTATGTGGCATCCTGAAAAAAAATTCTATTAAAAATTCATAATGGATACAGGCCAGAAAGTTACTTTTTCCTTTTCAGCATGCTTTAATATTTATTTCGTTACTGAAGGTCACCCAGGGACATAATCTCAGTCAACAATTTCTGAATGGGGAAGTGGAGGGAAGAGCAGTGTAAATAGTTTATGAAGGCATTTTCTTGACAGATTTTGTTGCCTCTTTTCTTTTGGCTTTGTGCTTTAGAGAAGCCCTTTGATGAAACAGATAACACAGTACTTATCAACAATAAGATCCTGAGCTAAACATTTCTTGTAGGGTACAAGCCATTTGGAAAACATGTTTTATACTGTATCAACCTTTCAAATTCAAAATTCAAATTCAAATTTATTAACCGCACCCTCTCCCCACAGGGACCCAATGCTTCTATCATTGAAATGGTTTCAGACATACGAATTATAGGGCAATAAGGGGAAAGCCCTAATTGTTTAATTTCATTAACCTTGAAATTGCACATAATGCCTACTTAGCAATAATCACCACTGAATCCAATAGGAGTTATTCCCAAGTAAATGTGTCTGGAAATGCAGTAGAAGAAATGTAAGTCAAATAAGCATTTTGGCCAGATGAAAAGATATTGGTTCTATCTGTGTACTAAGATATTTGAGCAGACCACAATGATCTCTGAGTCTTAAGACAAATTTAGTATAGGTTTATGTGATTATCCTTTCAACAAACATCATTTAGTATATAAAGGCATCCTTACCTTTATCCACGTCACTTTCAAAAGACAATTTCCTTCTTCGGAGTTTACCGTTGTCTCCATCTGAATCATTTGTGGTCTGTCGCCTTATTGCAAGATCAGCCTTGAAAAAGAAGACGTCCATACAGTATATGATAGATTTAGAGACATTTGACTTTATTTATACAACTCTTCACTAGATTACTTTGAGATGGATTCTGTCCATAGATGGAAGGGTTCCTTTTATAGACAGAAAGCTTTTGAACCATGGAGAGCTATTGATTCTAGAAAGTGGGGAAGGAAAGTTAATCTTTCTTCTTGGCCCCAAGTATAGTTCTACACCAGAGGTGGGTTTTGGCAGTCACCACTGCCAGTTCACACATGGATGTGCCACATGCACGCAGAAGCAAAAAACAAGATGGCAGCACCTATTGCACCGCTGGGAGAACCTGTTTGGGGGCATGGCAGACCTGGGTCGCTGTTCATTCCAGCGACCCAGGCCACCAAACTACTACCAGTAGGAACCCACCACTGTTCTACACTGTTGTAGTGTCGGGTTAACCCTAGCCCCCACAAAGAATAGAGTATGGAGGATTAAGAGAGCCGGTGAAATGGTTTCTCTCCAATTCTCCTAGAAAGAATAGAAATTCCAATGCCCAGCATTTTGTCTATATGCAAAAAAACAATAGTAGTAATTCTTTTTCTGAATAAGACTCACAATTTATAGATGTGTGGGTGATATTGAAGAGATGTCTCTTTAAAAAAAGAATGTTGATATAAGCACTAGAATGTTAATTAAAGTTCCTTTTACATCTCATTCTCAGAATTACTATTTAAAGTTGTTTATCCTTTTTAAAACAGAGTGTTCTCAGAAATAAGCTAGTGAAGAAAAAAACGGAAAACAACCTCTTATGGATTGTTTATTACTTCAGACAGTAATGTAGTAGTAAATTATAATTAGCTATGATGTTTAATTACACAATAACAGTAATAAAAGTTGATCTACATAACAATAAAGCAGATAAATTATATGCTCTTTTATCTCTCTCTAATTTTTCCTTCTATCATTGAGCCAATGACAGAGATGTGACTTTCATAGCTGAAAAAGCAGCTTTTATTTGGGTAAGTGCCATTCCTTCTAATAATTATTTCTGCTCTTTGTCAAGAATTTCCGAGATATACATAGTCATCTTTCACTAAACAGAAACAGAACAAAACAAGAAAACAAAGGATACTAGAAGATAGAAAGCAAAAGACTGATCACATGTCTTCTCAATACAGAAAAGATGTAGGCTTTAGAGAAGGTCTTAAAGATGTTCTTAGAGAAGTTTAGCATGGTTTGCCCTTGCCTCCTTTCTAGGGCTGAGGAAGAATGACTGGCCCAGGTCACCAGCTGCCTTTTGTGCAAAGTAAGTCTCCCAGTTTCTAACCACTATATTATACTAGCTTGGTAGATCAGTGGTGGGAGTCCAAATTTTTTCCTACCGATTCTATGAGAGAGTGCGTTGTGCATGCGCACAGTACTCAAAGATGGCCCTTGGTGTCAGCGCTGGTGAGCTGAACTGTTTTTTAGCTCAACTAAGGCATGATAATCCATTCTGCCACATGAATCAGCTGAGCTAAAAAACAAGGGAATATAGGACTGGGGCCGGGAGGGATGGCCCAACCAGAGGTGATATTTGTGGGTTGTCCGAACTACTCAAAATTTCTGCTACTCGTTGCCCGAACCAGTGCAAACCGACTGAATGCCACCTCTGCTGTAGATGCCATTATCTTGATAAATCACAGAATTGTAGGGCTGAAAGGCACCTTGGATGTCTTTTAGTTTAAGACTCGGTCCAAGGTAGGAGCCCTTATACCATGCTTGGCAAATGGTTGTCCAATCTTTTCTTGGAAACATCCATCGATTAAGTGTCTTATATACCTTAAAATATTTATAATCTCCTTGACAGGAAATTTTTCCTTAGTCCAGATTGGATCTCTTTTAGTGAGTTTCTACTCATTGCTTCTTGTCCTACCTTCAGGTGCTTTGGAGAATAAGTCATCCCCATGTATTTAATAAACTTACTGCTCAGTAAAATGCAGCTTACAATTTATAGTAGTTTTGCCTAAAGTAGATATCCTCTGGATCAGTATTTTTCAAACTTGACAACTTTTAAGATGTGTGGATTTTAAAATGAACTCCCAGAATTCCCCACCCAGCTCCAAATGTATGGACTTTAGCTTCTAAAATTCCCTGGCCAACTAAGAAATGCTGAGAATTTTAGAAACTTTTGTTTAAAGATATGGACAGAACCCACATTGGAGAAAGCTGATGTACAAAATGGTTATTGAACTTCTGTTTAACCTAACTTTTTTGTCTGACACTTCATTAAAATTTTAATGTCCCCCTGTTATAGTAGTTTTTACTTTTTATGATTTTACTAGGTCTAGTTAAGTGCTCCTCAATAATGGTTTTTTTTTAAAGATATGTAATTTAACTCTCACTTTATGAGATCTTCATTCATTATGTCATTTGCATTTATATTGTAAATTCACTCTACTTCCTTTTTGGATTGACATGAACCTTACAATTTTTTACATTCTTCCCCTTGTTTGGAGACTAAAAAGAAAGTTAGCCCCTTTTTCCACCTTATAATCTTTCTGTGATTGGTAGAATTAGAAGAGGCCTTTTAGATTCTCAAGGACACCCACATACCCTAACCTAACCCATACAGGATGCATCTCCAATACATGGTTGTATCTGCCTAAATGAATCTAATGAAGGGGAAATTACCTATTTCTAAGTTATTGGCTCCACTGTCAGCCTGTTTTTACTGTTAGGTACCATTTTCTAACAGTCTTCTGGAATCTGCTTTTTTGTAATGTAAATTAAAAGTTTTTGCATGCTGCATGCTGAAATAAAAAGGTCTTGATCTTCTATGTGACATTACATTTGAAGAGGACTATTATACTTCCTCTCAATTGGCTTTTCTCGTAGCTAGTTCCTTCAATTACTCATCATAATTTCTAGTCTAATTGCCTTCAGTACCCTTCTCCTATTCTACGGCTGTCAAACTCCCAGCCTGCAGGCCAGATGCGTCATGTGATGGCCACGTCCCTGCCCCGTTTAGCGAAGGGGAGAACAGTCCCAATATGTCACGTGACACTGCTGTGACAATGGGAGTTTGACATCCCTATCCTATTCTAAATTCCACTAAATTCTGCTTAAATGTCTGATGCCAGGAACTGGATATGGGGCCTAAAATGGGGATTTCTCAGGAGCTGGTCACAGATGGAACTATAAGCAGCTTTTCTTTTGCATTCCCACTTAATTGATTACCAATGGGCATTAAAAATGTATCTGACCGCTAGTCTTCCTTTTTCTCTTTCTGCTTTCAAGTAGCGGGGGAAAAGTTGGGAAGTGGGGTTATGACAGGCTTTTCAAAGGAGGAACAACCTCATTCAGAAGAGGAAGTTCTATCCAACTGGACTCCAAGGGCTGATAAAAGTAAAGCTGGCAGGGGGCAAGGAACAATCCCCCCCCTGCCCCCCATTATGTATGAGCAGAAGCTGTTTAAATTGTGGGTGTCTAAGGAAAAACAGCCAAATACTGCTTAACAAGGGAAACATTTTGCTACTACCGTATTTTTTGAACTATAAGACACACCAGTGTATAAGATGCACCAAGATTTTGAAGAGGTAAATAAGAAAAAAAAGTGTTTGCTTTTTCTCAGCTCCCAGCAGCACTCTGCAGGCTTTAGCAGGGCTGGGGCAAGGCAAAAATGCCCCCGTTTCTGCCTTGCCCCAGCCCTGCTGAAGCCTGCAGAGTACTGCTGGGGGCTGAGAGAAGATAAAAAAGCCTCAGTTTTTGCGAAAAACAGCCTGTTTTTTGCAAAAATGGGATGCGGGGACGGGGCTTTGGGAGGCCAAAAATGGCTGTATTTGATGTTAAAGATGCACCAACATTTCCACTCTCTTTTAGGGGGGGGGGGGTGCATTTTATACTTCGAAAAATATGGTAATTGCAATCCAAATTTGACCACCTGAAACATCTAAGGTACTATGCTGCATGGATAGAAGCGTTGGGGATACATCTAGCCTGTATTGAGGCTAGAAATTGAGATGATGGAAACAGAAAAGAAGAAGAAGAAATGCACTATATGCAAACTGAAGCAGAGACTACAAGCAATGAGAAAAAATATGGCTACTAGGATAATTTAGGTAGTAATCGAGAGCTATTACATTATAGATAAAGTAGAGAAGGAGAGAGTCATTGTCCTTACTGAGATTGAATTTTAGATTGTGGACACATTATTTCAAAAAATTGAGGCATGGAAAATCTTATTTATGGTGTGCTTGGTTTCTAAATATGTCATGTAATAGAATTGCTGTTCTTTTCTCTGCTGGATATTAATATACTGTATAACTGCTTTTTCCTACATATATCTTATGTATCAATCTATGTATGTTATCTATGATCAATACATCTGTGATCAAGCAACATGTTCTTCATGCTCTAGTCCCTGATCATGAAAATAAACAACCAATGCAAAAAGAGAGAATTTTCCGAGGTTTTTTTTTCTTTGCTAATAGTTATCATCAATTTTTATTATGGTGACAGAACACATTTTTCTTTCTTTTTTTTATCTTTCTAGACCAAGGGTGACAAACTCAAGGCCCGGAGGCTGGATCTGGCCACGGAGTGCTTAGATCTTAGACCCTGGAAACAGCAAAGGACTGGCCCACAGTGCCTCTCCCAGTGAAAATGGATCTTGAGCTCCTCCCGAGATCCATTTTTGCTGGCAGAGGACTGCAGGAGGATCCCCCCAGCCCTGCCTGGGCCACCACAGGTGTCCCCAACACGAGTGACGTCGAACTGGCCACGTCCATCCTGGCCATGCCCCCCTGGCCCTCTAAGGTCAAACACAACCTGATGCAGCCCTCGATGAAATCAAGTTTGACACCCTGCTCTAGGCAATTTGTAGGTGTTGTTTTTGCCTTAATTTCATCCAGCTAGGAAGGAGGGAATGGCAAACCGCTTTTGAAAACCTTGTCAAGAAAACTGCAGGGACTTGTCCAGGCAGTCTCTGAGATCGGACAGGACTGAACAGAATAAAAAGAAAAATCTCATTTTTATTGGGAAATGAAAAGATATCCAAACACTGTAATTAACATACTTTTGCGTTTTCATGTCTCAAGTTGAAAGTGAGTTCTAAATTGGTGAGAAAGAGATCTGAAAATTCAGGATACATATCCAAAACTTCTAACAAGTCTTCTCGCTGGATTTTATGTAAGTCACAGTAGGTTAGTGCTCTCACATCTGCATTTGACTTTCCTGGTTTTGCATAAAGATGGACCATTTCTCCAAAAATATCATTTTTGCCTGTAACAATAATGGCACAGAAAAGCATGGTAATTTTCAAAAATTCACATTTCTCTCTCTCTCTCTCTTCTTAAAAAAGAAGACAGAAATGTCTGAAAATGATTGTTATTTATTTTTCCTGTTAATATTTTCTCCCTCTTTGGAAATCTCACTAACGAAACGGAATAACACAATCCTCTGTCATTATAGTCTTTCCCATATTGACTTAATGGATGCTGTTTTCTGCGGAAGGTTGTTATTGCCTAAACAGAATTCATTGGGCTTTTACCGCTAGAGATAAAGCTGCAATTATTTATGATCCTCATAAAAAAAACCTTGTAAAACTTTGTGAGGAGCATATGATGAGTCAAATCCTTGAAAGTAAGGGTGGTTGAATTCTGAAGAAGTCGAGGTGTCTGCTTGAAACACGTTTCTACCATCAGGCATTCATCAGGTTCTTGTGGGAAATTATGGCAATAATTGTTGGCAATCCCTAAAGGGTGAGCATTGAAGTTTCATCACTGTTTTGTCTTTTCTCTATTTTGTTATTTGGAATATCTAGACAGTGGAGATATATTTTTCTACTAGCATAGTAGTAGTGCGCGTCTGATCCTAATATAATTTAAGCTTAATTCTGTTTTTGCCAAATTACAGTAGTTGCTTTTCTAAGAGTCACCACCTAGGGTTGCTTTAACTGCTTGATGTAGAAGGCAGAGCTGGGGGAGTTAAATGTCTCATAAGCTTAGAGTCCTTACACTGCCACAATCCAAGTCCAACCCTTCTTGAATTCTATTGACTCTGATCTGGTGCCAAATGTGGGACAATGGAATTCAAGGGAAATTGGACTTAGATCGTTTGTGACAATGTCAGGACTCTAAGCTGATAACATACTTAACTCCACCCCTCCACTCTGCCTGCTTTTTGACACTATTCCTTTTCTCTAAATTTTGCAGAATTCACATTTTATGAAAAGAAAAAGGGTTCATATTAGATTCAGTATGACATTGAGGGATATTTTCTTTTTATTCATTCTAATATGCAATAACAATTCTGCTCTTAAAAAGGAACAATTGCTGATCAAACCGTTAAACATTTCCGGAATTAATGGTATTTCCGAATGCTTACCGAGAATTGCTACAACCATGTCATTCTTGAGGATTTCAATGGAGCCTCGGGAAAGGAAGTAAAGTGCAGTCAGGACATCACCACAATGGACTAGAGTGTCCCCAGGAGGTGCATGTGTAGTCTTAAACTTCATAGCCAGAGCCCGGAGACACCCTTTACTTGCCCCCTGGAAAGCTTTGCAGTTTTGAAGTAAACTTTGGTTGAGGTGGAGACAGATATCAGCTTGCAAACATTCTGGAAACCCCTTTAGGACCTGATGAAGATAACGTAAGAGTTTAGTACAACCAAGCTGCTTGGCCTATGGCTTGGGAATATCATTTCCTTGTTCAATCAGGTGCCAAATAAACTGGCACTAGATCTGTAATACAATGGAGATCAAAATATAATCAGAAATGTGATTGGCAGCACTGATATGGGTGAAGGCATTCAAGTTTGATATAGGTCACCAGAGGTTCTTTTATTTAGCTAGCTGGATCAAAATAATCAGAATTGGATCTCTAACTACATACTAGAGCTCGTTAGAAAGTGATTTATGCCCAGAGTTGGATTCCTAATTTGATACATCACTGATGATAGGCCTATCTTTTGGAGGGTAGGGTCATGCTGAGATGGAAAGCCTATGCTCCCCAAGGACATTGGAAAGAGAGGAGAGTGAACCTTATGGGACGAGATGTGAGAGGAGTGGGATGAATGAGTAGGATGAAAAAAGATGTATGTTTCAGTGACTCAAAAGACATGAAGCCAGCTTGTGTTGGAAGAAAGGATCCTCTGGTCTTATCAAAGAAAACCGACTAATGATGCTGAAGCCATTCTTCAAAAAGTCTGTCTTACTTTTGCATTGGCTTCTGAGGAAATCCTCCCTATACGTCCCCCTTTCCCCCTGGGTAGCACTGATTCAGGCCAGGTCCAGGAAAAGCTTCCTTTTGAGGTTGGGGGGGGGGGAGTTTTTCCTCCTGTTGATGTGGGAAAAAAGTGCAGACAGGGGGAGGCCCAGAGTTGACTTCCCTTAATTGGAAGGTTTATGGAAGCAGTGGGACACCTGTTATTTGCCAAGCTTGATGTAGGTTAAACGTCTCCGCTTTTAGAAGAAGCAAAGAATGCTTTGGCTTGTGGTAGAGGTGTATCCTGATTAATGGAACAGCAGCAGGTAGGATCAAGGAATCTGGTTCTTCCTTCCCTTGCAACCTTGGCACCAGCAGTTCCTTTGATGCTGCTAACCTGCACTCAGACACTCCGTTTGATTGCTAATGGTCGCTTAACATGAATTATTTTGCTAGGTCTGCTTCAAGGGAAGAAAAAATCCACACGCACACACGCGCGCACACACACACACACACACCCTGCCTTCTCTGATTATGAAAATGATCAATCCATCTCTGGTAACAACTCTTCAATGTCTCTGACACCAGGCAGAGTCAAAGCGAGGATTCCACCAGTCAGTACCTTCCTTTGCATTTGTCCTGTTAAAAAGTATGCTTGCCACTGGTTGTGGAGTTTTGAGAGCAGCTGAAAACCCCTTTCGGCTGTTTTACTGGTGGTTTGCTTCCCCCCCCCCCTTTTTTTTTTCTTCTTCTCTTTTTGATATTCAAAGTTCTAAAACCCCATTGCGGGCTCTCCAAAGGCAGAACTGTAATCCTGAGCCTAGAAGAGAGGGATTGCAATTCCCTCTCAAACAATAGCTGCATGATCTAAACCTTGTACCCCTTCCTTTCTTCCCTATATCACCTGTGTATTTTGAAGGAGAGCTCTATCGAAGCGCAAAAGCTGAGAAGTACTTTTCAGCTTGTGACCCAAATAGAATGAGATTTTACATCTTTGTCTCTCTCTCTCTCTCATCTACCTACCTACCTACCTATCATCTTTCTTTCTTTCTTTCTTTCTTTCTTTCTTTCTTTCTTTCTTTCTTTCTTTCTTTCTTTCTTTCTTTCTTTCTCTTTCCTTTCTACCTATCAACCTATCTACCTACATCCATCCATCTTTCCTATCTATCTATCTATCTATCTATCTATCTATCTATCTATCTATCTATCTATCTATCTATCTATCTATCTATCTACCTACCTACCTACCTACCTACCTATCTATCATCTTTCTTTTTTCTATCATCTCTTTCTTTTTTGTATCTATCTATCTATCTATCTATCTATCTATCTATCTATCTATCTATCTATCTATCTATCTATCTATCTATCTATCTATCTATCTATCTATCTATCTATCTATCTATCTACCTACCTACCTATCTATCTTTCTATCTCTCTATCAATCTTTCTGTCTGTCTATTTGTCTATCTATCTATCTATCTATCTATCTATCTATCTATCTATCTATCTATCTATCTATCTATCTATCTATCTATCTAGCATCTTTCTTTTTTCTGTCATCTATCTATCTATCTTTCTTTCTTCTCTTTCTATCAATCTTTCTATCTCTCTATCAATCTTTCTGTCTGTCTGTCTGTCTGTCTGTTTCTCTCTATTTATTTATCATCCATCTTTTTATTTTTCTATCTATCTTTAAATAGATAACAAAGGAATTTGATACTTTTGTATGTTCACATATTATATTTAAATGCATATTAATTAAACAGTATCATTCCAGTGTTTAAATATTTAAGTTTTTGTTCCATTTCAGCACAACTAAATTCTCTGCAGCCATTTATAGATTCAGAACCAAAACATTGATCCTATTCCTCCAGTTTTAACAAGCAAGATATGGATGGTTTTTACTTTTGACAGGACAACGTCATTCCATCGAAGCAAAGCTATGAAGTAAGAAATGACTTTACATAAATTAGACTTGTGCTGCAAAAGAACAAAAAAAAATCATATAAAAGTTGCACAATTTAAAGTCTTAATGGCCAGGAGTGCCATTTCAATGTTCAAGAAATAAGAAACATGACACTGAGAGACTTCTATAGGTTTAGTGTAATCAAGATCACATTTTTAAAAAATGCACTGTTTTTGTAGAAAGATAATCCTCGACTTACAACCATCCACTTAACAACCATTCGAAGTTATGACGGTGCCGAAAAAAGTGACTGTTTAGTTTGCGCATGCGCGAGTAATGGAGGCTCCATGCTGAGCGCGGCTGGGCCTGAGGGGTCTTTTGGCCCTGGGGGGTCGTTGCCAGCCCTCTTTTTCCAGCTTTGAGGGCTGGCCTTGCAAGTTGGTCCACCTGCCGACCTGCCGAGGGATTTTCGGCCCGCGGAGAGCGCGGACGGCGCGGCGGGCGAGGCGAGCGAGTGGGTAAGCGTCGGGCGGCGAGGCGAACGCCGCGCGACGTCGGGCGGCGAGGCGAGCGCCACGCGGCGCAGAGAGGAGAACGAAGAGCGCTGGGCGGAGAACGGAGAGGCGCCTGGCGGAGAGGCGAGCGCCGGCGGCATGGCGAGTGCTGGGTGGCGAGCTCCGAATGTCCCGGAGCGTCGGAACGGCCCTGGTGTCCCTGGCGTCCTTTGTTGTGGCCCTAGGTCGCCCGAAGAGGAGGTAGGCCGGGCGACCTGGGTGAAGAACGAGTGGAGGCCGGGCCGGCTATGAGCTGAAGACCAGGCCGCGCGGAAATGGCAACAGGCCGCGCGGCCTTCAACCGGCCTGTGCAGCCCCAGCGGCCTTGATACAGCCCTGGGACGCCCAGAGAAGAGGTAGGCCGGGCGACCAGGGCGAAGATGGAGGAGGCCGGGCCGGGTGTGGGTTGAAGATCAGGCCGCGCGGTAATGACAGCAAGCCGCGCGGCCTCCACCCGGCCTGTGCAGTCCCTGCCCAATCCATCTTGATTTGGGCCGGTTTGGGAGCTAGGGACGAGGCAAGGATGGACTGATGATCAAATGGGCCGAGGAGTGGAAAGGCGGGATGAGAGAACTATCTGGGGGAAGACTATTTCTGCCATCTACTACCCCCCCACCCCCGCTGGAGAGACTTTTTCCACCCCACCTGGACTACCTGCCGCACTTTATCATCTAGGCGGGATGAGAGAACTATCTGGGGGAAGATTATTTCTGCCATCTACTACCCCCCCACCCCCCACGCTGGAGTGACTTTTCCACCCCACCTGGACTACCTGCCGCACTTTTTCATCCACCTTACCTTACGCTTTTAAGTTTTAGCTTGCTGTATTAATTCCGACTTGCATTGTAACATCGTAGACGATTCCCCCCCCCCTTTCTTAGAACCAGTGCCGTTACTATGCTATTGTCGTACTCCAGAACAGAGCTCCTTGGCTTGCGAGAGTTTCCCCTCTCGCAGGTCTGGCCCCCTCATCTAACACGGGCCCACCTCGAGGATGGATTGATAGATCCTGAGAGGTGGGCGAGGCGCAAACTAAGGGGGTTTTTATGCAAATTTTTAATTCGGTTTTTAAGGGGTCCTGGGGTGGGTAGATATAGACAGATGGAGATGGAAACAGCAATTAGTAGTAAGGGCCAGGATAGCAGTCGACGGCGGGAAGCGGAAGGCGAAAGGCAGGGGGATATTCGAGTCGTTCCTCAGGAGGGCATACCAATTCAGAGGGTCGTGGGGAGGGGCAGGACCGAGGGGAGACAATTTTCATCCTCCCGGTTGGTGGCACGCAGCCGTTGGTTACAGACGGTCGGGTGCCACAACCCTCGCAGGCTAGGTGGCCAGGGAATACAGAGCCAGGGTCTGCGGCTGATGTTTTGCAACGCCAGGTCCGTTGTCAACAAAGCCCCCCTCATTAGTGACCTTGTGTCAGAGGGGGAGCCGGACCTGGTAGGAATAGCGGAGACCTGGTTGGGCCACGAGGGAGGTCATCCCCTCGTTGAAATGTGCCCACCAGGTTACCGCGCATTTCATCAGCCGCGGGCCCTAGGCAGGGGTGGTGGGGTAGCGGTCATTATCAAGGAAGGCCTGGAGCCGAGAGAGACCATTGTGCCGCAGACCTCTGGCTGTGAGTCCCTCTGCATGAAGTGGGGCCTAGGGAGGCAGTTGGGCTTGCTGGTTGTATACCTGGCTCCCCGCTATGTAGCAGCAGCCCTGCCCGAGCTCCTGGAGGTGATCGCTACGGTGGCAGTGGAGACCCCCAGACTTATAGTTATGGGGGACTTTAACCTGCCATCGTTGGGCGAATCATCCGTGGTAGCTCGGGAGTTCATGGCTTCCATGACGGCCATGGACCTGACCCAAGTAATTCATGGCCCCACCCATGAGGGTGGACATACGCCGGACCTCATCTTCGTCTCGGGCCAATGGAAGAGTGATCTGGGTACAGGGGACATAGACATCATACCCTTGTCATGGTCAGACCACTCACTTCTCCGACTCGACTTTCCGACCGCTGCTCCCCTCCGCGGGGAGGCGGAACCAGAGTTACCAATCTGGTACCGCCCCAGGCGCTTGATGGACCCGGATGGGTTCCAGACAGCGCTTGGGCCATTTCCTGTATCCCTGACCCGCGCCCCGATGGAGGACCTCACGGCCGCATGGAATAGTGCGGCCGTGGGAGCCTTGGATCGGGTCGCGCCCTTGCGGCCTCTCTCGCGGCGGCGAACCACCCTGGCTCCTTGGTTTACTGAGGGGCTGCGGGTGATGAAACGCCGCAAGAGATGCCTAGAGAGAAGATGGAGGGCTAGCCGCTCTGAATCTGACCGGACACAGGTAAGAGCCCATTTACGGACTTACATTGTGGCGCTGAGGGTGGCCAAACGTCATCATTGTGCCACCCTCATAGCATCCGCAGAAAACCGCCCTGCCGCCCTGTTTAGGGTGACCCGTTCCCTCCTCCAACAGAGGGAGCGGGAAGCCCCGTTACAGGGTAGGGCAGAGGAATTTGTGATTTTTCTGCAGGAGAAAACCGCCCAGATACAGAGTGAGCTAGCCCCCATTCATGGCCCAGTGGGATGCCACGAGGGAGATCTTGTTTGGGAGGAGTTTGACCCCGTTACTTCCGAGGATATGGACAGGTTACGTGGGCGACTGCGAGCCACCACATGTTCATTGGACCCGTGCCCCTCCTGGCTTGTACTGGCATCCTGGGAGGTGACACGAGGCTGGCTCCAAGAGGTTATCAACGCATCCTTGAGTGAGGGTTCCTTGCCTGCCTCCCTAAAAGAGGCTATGGTGAGGCGCCTCCTCAAGAAGCCCTCTTTGGACCCAGCTATTTTGAACAACTACCGTCCAGTCTCCAACCTTCCCTTCTTGGCGAAGGTTGTTGAGAGTGTGGTGGCACAACAGTTTCCCCGTCACCTGGAGGAAGTTGACTATCTAGATCCGCGCCAGTCCGGCTTTCGGCCCGGGCATAGCACCGAGACGGCATTGGTCGCGTTGATAGATGATCTCTGGAGGGCCAGAGATGGGGGATGTTCCTCCATCCTGGTCCTATTAGACCTCTCAGCGGCTTTCGATACCATCGACCATGGTATCCTATTGCATCGGCTGGGGGGGTTGGGGGTGGGAGGCACTGTTTTGCGGTGGTTCTCCTCCTTCCTCTCTGGCCGATCGCAATTTGTGCGGGCAGGAGAGCAGAGGTCGACCCCGAGACCCCTCACATGCGGGGTGCCTCAGGGGTCGGTCCTCTCGCCTCTCCTGTTTAATGCATATATGAAGCCGTTGGGTGAGATCATCCGTGGTTTTGGGGTAGAGTACCATCTGTACGCTGATGACACCCAGCTGTACATATCTACCCCAAACCACCCCAACGATGCCGTAGCGGTGATGTGCCAGTGCCTGGAAGCCGTGCGGATCTGGATGGGAAGTAACGGACTTAGGCTCAACCCGACCAAGACCGAGTGGCTGTGGTTTCCGGCTGCCCGATTCAACCAGCTTTCTCCAACGCTGGCCATAGGGGGCGAACATCTTGCCCCTGTGGATGGGGCGCGCAATTTGGGTGTCCTCCTGGATACCCGGCTGTCTATGGAAGAGCAAGTGACAGCCGTGGCCAGGAGGGCGTTTTACCAGGTTCGCCTGGTTCGCCAATTGCGCCCCCTATTGGATCGGGACCCCCTTCGCACAGTCACTCATGCCCTCGTGACATCCCGACTGGACTATTGTAACTCTCTCTACATGGGGCTCCCCTTGAGGTGCACCCGGAGGCTTCAGTTAGTTCAGAATGCGGCCGCGCGAGCAATTATGGGCACCTCTAGGTTTGCCCACGTAACACCGCTCTTGCGCGAGCTGCACTGGCTACCTGTCGTCTTCCGGGTGCGCTTCAAGGTGTTAGTTATCATCTTCAAAGCGCTCCATGGCTCGGGACCTAGCTATCTGCGAGATCGGATCCTGCCCCACACATCCTCACGACCGATTCGCTCCCACAGAGAGGGGCTTCTCCGGGTGCCGTCCACTAGACTTTGTCAGCGGGCGACGCCCAGGGGAAGGGCGCTCTCTGTGGCGGGCCCGGCCCTCTGGAACGACCTTCCCCCTGATATTAGAACGACCACCGACCTCCGCTCCTTCCGTGTAAAATTGAAGACCCATCTCTTTCGACTGGCCGGCCTTGAATAGTTCTCTCTGTCTTTTAATTATAAATTTTAAATGGGTTTTTAATTTATGTTTTTAGCACGGGTAGATTTATTTAATTCGATTTTAAGAAATATTTGTATTATTGTATATTGTTTTTAATTATGCCTGTGCACCGCCCCGGGTCCCTGTGGGGAGAGGGTGCGGTTAATAAATCCCAATTTATTATTATTATTATTATTATATTATTATGATTATTATGCAATGGCCGTAGATCATGTCATCAAAATTGGGGGTGCTTGGCAACCGGCATGTATTGTCCATGGTCGCAGTATCTCAGGGTCATGTGATTGCCATGACAACTTTCCCAGAGGGCTTTTGACAAGCAAAGTCAATGGGAGGAAGTGAGATTCACTGAACAGACGCATGATTCACCTCATGACTGTGTCAAAAAGGGCGTCAAATCGATCCTCGCTCACTGAGAAAAGAGGTTCCCGTTTCAATTGTGGCCATAAGTTGAGGACTACCTGTATGTGCTGCGATAACTGAGCTCTGACTTTGGAACCCGAAGGACAAAAAGCTCTCCCCCCCTCTACCATTCCTGTTGAAGGACGGACTGAGATGCTTTCCCCAGTAGCTCTTTCCTCCTTAAGTCTCCAGCACCAACTCTTGTACCATTCAAAAGGCAAGCGCAATACAGATTTTCAGGAGACATAAGGGCTATAAAGCAGAGGGGTAAAAAACCAGTTGAAAATGATCTTCCACCTGCAGAAGACAGTCTGATTCTGGTCCAGAGAAATTTTGGATCCAATTCAATGGGTTTCGTATTTTTAGAGTTCAGGCACCCTTTAAAACAAAAAAGGGCCTGGCATGTTGGATCCATTCAACTGTTTATGACAAACTCCTAAGGATTTTTTAAAAATCCTTTTCTATCCTAAGGATAAAGAACCAATGAAATAATCCAAAGCATGAGCACTCCAATGGAGTAATAAAATGAGCCCTGAAGCAGAGTTTCTGTCAGTTTCTCATCTTTGCAAAAACTAGTTTATCTTACTTTTCCTTAAATTTTAGATCTGCTCCTTAACTTGAAAATTCACTTAATTGTCCTGCAACATTTTTCTTGATATTTGGAATATATGAATGTGAAACTATTGCATATGTAATTATTTTGCTAACAGTTTTATTAAATGCAAAATCTTTATATTTGTTTTAGTAATATATACAATTTATTCCTGTGTATTTTATACTGGATGCTAGACTTGCTATGATTCTTGTAATCTTTTTACACATTGCTCCTCGAAA
Source organism: Rhabdophis nuchalis (assembly GCA_039707465.1). Classification (NCBI taxonomy): domain Eukaryota; kingdom Metazoa; phylum Chordata; class Lepidosauria; order Squamata; family Natricidae; genus Rhabdophis; species Rhabdophis nuchalis. Next base: position 179,648,566 of record CM077643.1, read on the forward strand.
AGAGAATTGCATTGCTAAATTCAGGGAAAGGCAGCTTCCTTTGAAAGCAACATTAAGTAATCTCACTTTAAAATCCAAAAAAACCCCAAATGCAATTCCCCAACCCCATTATTTCTTCCTTCTCATCTCATCTGCCCTCAATGGCAATTCCTGCTCCGAACATTATCACCAAGCACAAATCGGCTTCAAGAAATAGCTTCAAACTAGGAGAGGCAGTTAGGAGTCAGTTATATCCAATAAACAACAGATGTAATTACCTTGGTTCGGCTTCTCTAAGCAATTAATCTGCACTTTTTTTTAAATAGTCTGATCCTAAAAAATGATAATAAAGGCTCAGCATTTGGGATTATAAACTTCTCTAGCAACATAATCTTATTTATTCTTTATTCAATTGTAGACAATCAGACCAACTCTAGCAGCATAATGGTTTTTTTTAAACCTTTGCTCAGTTGTCATCAGTTTCATCTGAATGTATGGATTTTTAGAATTGATCCCACAAATGACATATAAAATACTGGACATTTTGTAAAGTTATCTTTCCCATTAAAAGACCTCTTTTCTTACAGAGTATTTGACGTGTTTATCACATCAGTATACTATTAAATCTTGTGTTTTAAGATGGGATTTTTTTTTGGTAATAATTACAAAAACATATCAAATTATTGCAGCTAAAATGATAATCCTACTCAATTCCAGGTGACATCATTAATCAAAAGTTCTCTGGAACAGTTCTCTTTTCATTGCTTTTCAAATAACCACAAGGGTCAGGAGAAGGTTGTTTTATCAAGTGGGACTTGATCATCTAGAAACACTGGTTACGGATCACTAACAATCTCACTTTTTTTAAAACAAGGGATACACAGCATTCCTAACTAGGAGGAGCATATTGACTGGATCCAAGCTACCTGGAGAAGGAAGTCATATAGGTATCTGCGAGCCAAGTCACGAAAACGTTCAAGGTTAAAGCCATCACTTTTACAGTATGCAGAAAAATGTCTTGAAAGCCAATGCAGCGCCTGCAGTTTGGATAATATATGGCTGCAGAAGGTCTCACTTGCCAGCATGGACAGCTGTATTCTGACCAATTACACTTTCTGAGTGGTCTTCAGGGGGACTCCCATGCAGAGAACACTGCAGTAGTTTATTCTGATGGTGATGGAGGCATGAGTTACAGCTTCTCACTCAGGAGAGGGATGACCTACTCTTTCAGGGAGTGCGTATTTGCAAATTTCAAATGGCAAAAGATGAGTAAAGAAGACTGTAGTCTTAAGCACTTTTATAAGAGAGTAAATTGCATTGATTATAATGTCCCTTCCCTCTTTCTCCCCTCCCTCCCTCCCTCCTTCTTTCTTTCTCCCTTCCCTACCTCCCTTCTTTCTTTCTCCCTTTTCTCCCTTCCCCTTCCTGCATTCCTTCCTTCCTTCCTATGAAGAACCCCAGAAGGTCTTTGGTAGGAAGAAGTAAAGCCAGATGTTTTGAAACTGAGAACAAGCCCATTGATCATCTGGCATTCTTAGAGCTCCACGATTGATTAGCTTAGCCTGAGCAAGGATATCTAGCTACACTTTCAGTAAGCTCTCAATCCCCATGCAGTTGGGGATCCCCAAACGGTGAGGATTTCTTTCTCCCTTCAAGCCCCCCGCAGCCCATTTTTGCTTCCAGGGGGCTGCAGGGAGGCTTGCTAGGCAGGCACTCCCCACACCCTGTTTTGGGCCTAGCAGGCCTCCCTGAAGCCCCCTGGGAGCCAAAATGGGCTCATGGGGACTCCTGGAAGGGGTGGGGAAAGGTAAGATTGTGAGCCTGGTGGGGGTGGTGGTGGTGGGGAGGTGCTGCAAGCTCCAGGGGGTGGGGCTAGTGAGACATACCTGTAGGCAGGAGTAGGCAGCTCAGTTGGGGCATAGGGCAGGCACCATGTGGCAGCTTAGGCAGGCAAGCCGCGCGGGAGGTGAGGGGTGACTGGGTGGGGTGGGTGGGCAGGCCAAAAGACAAGGGAACAGGTTTGGGGGTGTGGAAGACCTGGGTCACTGCCGGTTCTACTGACCCACTGATTAGAAATTACATTTGGTCTGGACATTTCCCCCCCATAAATAAATACCCGGCCTGGTTATCAACTAGTATATATATCTAAAAAATCAGATCAGACATGCATTCATAATTAACTACTGTAGTGATGTTGGGGATGGGGGGAATAGCAAGAGATTCAGGTGCTGAAAAAGTTAAAGAAAAATCTACACCCGTCAATCTAAATAAAGCCATAGAGAAATCCACCAAGAATAAATCTCTAAAGATAACCTCAAGGTAGTGGCAGATATTTCTCTCGGGGCGCAAAGAGAATTGCCACTTGCCTCCTTTCAAGTAAAAAGGGCAAAGAGGGATTTTTATTGGGAAAGGGTTGGCAGTAGCATCTTCCTCTGAGTTGTGGGTAGATAAATAGTAGGATTGTGGAAAAGAGTTGGGAGTTCCCTTATAGGAGCCTAAAGCACCCAGCCTGCCACATTCCATGGGTACATACGCAATGTCAACTCGCAAAGCATCCCTGGCCTGCTCTTGAATTGCCATAGGGAGGAGAGGGAAACAGGGTCATAGTTGGGCCGTAAATTACGTATGGGCAGAGCTGACTTCACTTGGGTATGTGCCGACATGTTGCTCCTAATAACTGGAATTCTTTTGAAGCTTGGCTCAAGGCTCATGATTTAATTATGGCATCTGTTGTAACCATGACACTCAGATGCACCCCATTACAAATGGATGTTCCTGATTGTTTATGTTCGATGTACACAACAGTGTATCTTCCTGCCCTTCCCAAGCAAAATAAGTTGTTCAAAGTGACTAAGAAATTATATGTATATACATATGTACACACACACACACAAAGTTATCATAATTAGCACAAGATTATCAGATGAAAAAGAGTATAGAATCAGGAGGGAAAAGACAATTTAGATTAAAGCAACGCTAACATTTTTTTTTAAAAAAGTGGTATTTAAGTAGAAATGTTTTTCAAAGGTGACTTCACAGAGTAAAGGCAGAAATGGAAGAAGAAATCCTAACTTCTTGGGGCAGAGAGTTCTTTCTTTAGGGTTGTGCAGAGAACACTTGCCATTGACACTGCGTATACACTGATTTTATGAGAAATAGATTGCAAGGATCAATACAGGTGATTTGGAAAGAAGAAAGCAGAACCTTTGTGCTCTATTTTAGCACTCCTTAGAACAGTTCGTTGTTTTTTATACTTCAAATAAGGATTGTATCGCTGCTATTAAGTTCAATACAACCCTATTTCTCAGTTGCAATAACACTGCACTGCAGAGGAAATTGATTTTTTTTTATCTGTCTGTCTGTCTGACAGAATTTAGAAGGCTAATTCAGTGGCCAAATTGAAAATACCAGAGGTAATAATAGCTGACTCTTCATTCCATCTGTATCTGATTCTATAAAATTGGAAGATGGCATATAGAAGGTGATGATGGAGATGAAGACAGACGTTCCATAATGCTCAAAGGATGAAAATTCAGTTATACACTGAGGTAGAAAAAGGGCTTACTTTATAAGTTAATAAAAAAGAAAGGAAGAATTGTTAAAAGGAAACTCTCATAAGAAATTACATTTACTTTGAATTTTATTTCAGTGTTCTTCTACTGCCTTCCAGTAGCGACACCCATAGAAATGGTGAAGGCTGGAAGAAAGGGCTTGAATCTTAAACAGTGTACTATACCAGAACTGTCACAATATATTTGCATTTTGATCATAAAATAAATCTTGGGGTCTTCTTCATAAACATTTTCATAAATCAAATAGTCTGTTTTCCAAATTACATTGATTTGATTGCGGTATTTGAAGTAAACACTCATAAAGGTAAAGGTTCCCCTTGCATATATATGTGCTAGTCGTTCCCAACTCTAGAGGGTGGTGCTCATCTCAGTTTCAAAGCTGAAGAGCCAGTGCTGTCCAAAGACGTCTCTGTGGTCATCATGACTAAATGCTGAAGGCGCATGGAATGCTGTTACCTTCCCACTAAAGGTGGTTCCTATTTTTCTACTTGCATTTTTTATGTCCTTTCGAACTGCTAGGTTGGCAGAAGCTGGGACAAGTAATGGGAGCTTACTCTGTTATGCGGCGCTAAGGATTCGAACCACCGAACTGCCGACCTTTCTTATCGACAAGCTCAGGGTTGTAGCCACCGTGCCCCTATAAGCACTCATATTTACTTGTTAATAAGCCCTATCCAATCTCTATGGGTTTATACTCAGAATAGAATGCTTAGGAGCGCAGCCTTAGGTAGCAAGGTGAACATTTTCATCTATTTATTGGGTGGTTCAGCTGTGAAATTCAACAAGTGTATCGGTTCTTCTTTTTAACAGAGAGGGTACTTTTGTTACTGTTAAAGCGTCATATGCTATTTACCTTCAAAATCTGGATGATGTGGCACAGTCATAAGGGTATAAATAAAAGCATTCCGATGACCATAATCCCCCCCCCAACGACGTATCATTTCAATTGTTACCCAAAGTGGTTTTTCTGTTCGATATTTGTGAGGGGTTCACTGGTTTGACCACATTAAACTTTACAATATCTTATTATTCTTTGTTATTCTTGTATTATACCATGCCAGAGAGCCTTTTGGCATCAAAAGATGGTTATCTAAGCCTTTTGAAAGATAAATATCTTTTTATAGGAATATATTCAGAAAATCAGACAGGTCTAAATTGGATGACACATAGGTAAATGTATAAAGGGATTTCTAGGTAGTAAAGGTGGGTCAAAATTATGAATTATAATAGATATTGCTGTATCTGTTATATAAAAGAATTCACAAACCAGCATGACTAAGGCATTTCACTAACATTTAAAAAAACTAAAACATATTCAGAATCTGCTAAAGTGTATTTTACATTTTAATCTTCCTAAAAAGATTAAATATCAGTAACATCAGTTTGGTTGACTTGATGTATGGAAGACCATGGAAGCATGAAAATTAGGAACGGAAACACAAACGTGACTCTCCTCCAGATTGTGCCTTTATAATGAACAGCATGCAAACTAATCAATAGTGAATGGATACAGCAAATGAATCAGAGTGAATTGGAATTATAATAAACTCAATCTGATATACCGACAGAGAATTAGAAGGAGAAGTGCAAACATATTTGCATTTCTTTGATTTAGGCCCACCTGACTCCAAATGCAGCTCACAATTTGACGAAGAAAATAAAATACAATGCCATTCAAAAATGGTACAACAGTTAAAGAAAACCTAAATCAGTAACAGCAGCTAAAAAGCAAGATGGTGCATCCAGCCAACACAGTACTTGTAAGAGGCTCCAACCACTTTTGCTTAAGGCCTGGGAGAAAGGTAACTCTTCATGTCCTCTAGAAAGTTATCAGCATGGGAGGATAGTTTACATTGTGAGGTCCTTGGGGTTCTCTGAGGTTGGTTATTTTCTTGTAGGTGTTTCATTATCAAAATAGGTTAATATCATCAGGCACTGATGATGTCATCTAGTCTGGTAATGAAATGTACAGCCCTTTTTTAAGTATTTGAAGAATGCTATCATTTCCTCCCTTAGTTTCCTCAATCTTTCTTCATAGGAATTAACTTGTAGTTTCCTGATTGGGCCCATTGCCCTTCTCAGAACTTGTTCTGGTTTGTTGGAATTCTTCTTTAATCCTTTTTAAAAATATGATACGTAAGTGGGGTCTAATCAGTGTTGAACAAAGTAGAGGTATTTCTTCTGGTGTTTTGGAAAGTCTGTTTCTATGGTTCTACGTTCTTCACGCTATTGATTCACCTTCAGTTTGGAGTCAATCACTTTTCCAAAATGAATTTTACAGGTGCTGTTATCAGACAGGCATTCCTCAGCTTATATTTGTGTGTATTAGTCCTATTTCCTATATATATTATTTGTTTTGTTTGTACCTGTCTGTGTTATTTCCCCTCCCACCCATCATGTCTCTAATCTATTCCAAATTTCACTTGTCTTCCAGAGTACTTGATAATTTTATGTCATCCGAGAAGCATTTTTCATTAAAATACTGAATCGTGCAGAATGTGAGATTGAAAAAAAATGCACCTCATTAAATATCTCACTTTATTTTTTATGAGAAATCTCTGATGAGAAACTATTAAGAATGACTTTTATGCCAGCTATTTATTCACTTTAATTGGCATGCCATTCAAGTCATGATTAAATAGCTTGTTAATTATAATATTGTGGGATACTTTATCAAATGTTTTGGTGAAATCAAGGTATGTATACAGCATCCCCACGGTCTGTTAAATAAGGCCAGTCTGCCAAGGCTTTTTCATGATAAAACTTTGTGTGATGATTTTAATAAGTTTGCCTTGTTTTCTATGAACAAACCAATTTTTTTAATGATCTGCTCTAGTGTTTCCCAGGTATTGTGGTAGACTGAATAACTCTCGTTCCCTGCATTCTCTTTTCGTTTGGAAGATGGGGACACTTGTTTTCCACTGGTCACCTGGTAGCAGGTCATCTACTCACTAGTGGTCCTCCAAATGAAAACCTAAAAAATCTGTTCTTTTTCAGAATTTGGACTGTGATTAAAGTAAATCCCAAATCCTGTTCATCCAAACATAATGCACATAATGTTATTAGTAGCACAAATTTTGAAAAGTGTCTTCTACATTGAGATAAATAACAAAAGAAAAGGAGAGATGAAATAAAATTTAAAAAAGTGTTTAAAAATAATGAATTACATTATATGCCTAGCTCAGTTTGAAGATACCATTCTTTCGATCAATCAGTCATTTGGAATAAAGTAAGGAAAAAATATTAACTTCTCTATTTACAATAAATATGTCATAACACTTTACTTTCATAAACCTGTTGTACCTAATCCAGTATTTTATTCCTTTTTAATTTTTTTATTCCAATGTAATAATATTAACACGTTAAAAAGCATTTTAAATAACCCTTCATAATATTAACAGTGAATATAATTATACAAAGCATGCATTTTCACAGCAGGAACTAATCTTTCTTTAGACTAGACTAGACTCCATTTTCATAATTCATCCTGGCCACAGACATCTTGGGAGATTCCCTTTGAATCTCAGAAAGTCTGCTAATTGCTACTGATGACAGGTGAGAGATTCTTCATGATTAATTACAATGCAGGCGCAAATGATTGAAAGAACATGAGAGTTCAACTCATCTGCAAATGGATCAAAGAGAATTTTTTTAAAAAAAATGTTTGCTACTAACATGCACATAGTGGGAGTGAAAAAACAACAACCAGTAACACAACCAAAAGCATAGAGTGATAGGCATGATGGCTTTATTCAGAATTGTGGGGCTAAACCATAGACCATGGATATGGCACCTTCAAAATATTTTTCAATTTAGATTTCAGGTTGGGGTTCTTTTTTTGGTTGCCCAAACCTGATTTTGCCCTTCAATTTATCAATCACATTGCTAAATGAGAAAAAAAAAGGTATTTGAAAGAGAAATCATTAAAATAAATTTAATCTCAACGGTTAACATGGGAGATTCAATTTTACACTGGAATTAAATTGGATATAAATACCTCCTGCTCTTACCAGTCAGTGGTGTTATTCCATGTATTAAGGTATGAAGCAGACAAGAAAAAGATAAATCTTTCATAAGTAAAACATATAAAAGACAGTTGATACAACAACCTTGCATTAAAATTCATTTGGTTTTCCCCCCTAAATATATGGAATTTCATGAGCGTAGGAAGTACCATATTACAAAATGGTGCTGAATTATTTTTAGTGCTGCATTTGGATTGGAAGCAGGAATCTCATACCTGTTGATGTATATGCAATAGCAACTAGAGTGGTTAAGATTGCTTTTCGGCACACCAAATCTTACACCTTGTACTATTCAGCTGAACACATATTAAGCGATTTAGCAATATTAATTGGAGTAATTAGATGCCATTTCTTTTAAATGTATGCTAAACATGGCTTTGATAGAGACGAGTCAGTTATTTAATAACCTCACAAATAAGAGGTTGGTTTCAAACCAAGTCAAATAACATTTGGTTCTCTCCAAACATTTTTTGAGAGCTTTGATAGTTCATTCGATACTTCATTTATACCGATAGTTCTCGACTTAAAAAAATTACATATATACAGGTAGTCCTCGACTTACAACAATTCGTTCAGTGATTGCTTGAAGTTACAAAGGAACTGAAAAAAGTGACGCATGACTGTTTTTCCCACTTATGACCATTGCAGCATCCCCATGGTCATGTGATCAAAATTCAAACACTTGGCAACTGAACCATATTGATGACAGTTGCAGTGTCTTGGGGTCATGTGATCATCTTTTGCGACCTTCTGACAAGCAAAGTCAATGGGGAAGCCAGATTCACTTAACAACTGTGTTACTAACTTAACAATCAAAGTGATTCACTTAACAACTGTGGCAATAAAGGTCCTAAAATGGGTCCATATCCATTTAAACAACTTCCTTGCTCAGCAGCAGAAATTTTGGGCTCAATTGTGGTCATAAGTTGAGGACTAACTGTATTCCTTTAATAATTCTGATCACATGAATGTTGGTACTAACAGTGAATTCTGCCATTGACGTAAAATATATTTCACTGTTTTCTATATATCTTCTCTCAAGTATAAACTAGGTATATTAACTGTTGCAGAAACTAGAATTAGTTTCTGCAACAGTTAAGATGTTTATTGACAAACAATTAGGATGTTTATTGACAAAGGGTGTTTTCGATGTTCAATTTTCCTGATTTGGCATATTTATTGTTGCTTTCATGTTGACAGTACAACTTAAAAAAAGTTACTATAGGTTGAAAAAAACCTCCTTTTGATATTTTTCTTCCCTTTTCAAACTTTAAGTCCATCGCACAAAATCAGCCATTCCATTAGCTGCCTTGGGGAGTCAAAAATCAAGCCTAGGGAATGAAACACAACACCTCCCTGAAAGTAATTTGTATACCTGCTGCTGAATTCAACTTTTTTTCCGCAGTTTACTGGTCAATTTTCTAAAATATTTTATTTCCTTGAATGGTACCTGCAGAGGAAGATGTTGGTTGTGCAGTATTTCAAGTCTGATTCCCAGAAAAACAGCACCTCTGGGTGGCTCCTTAATCTTGCAGGAACTCAGGATGGCACATCAGTCTTTTGCACTTCCTGTGCAGTCCCAAGTAATAGTACAGTTGCATTGAAGGCTTGCAGGTACTTATTGTATGCTCCTGGGCCTTCTAAAGAACCTTTTGTAATCAGATATGAAACACTGCACGGTTCCAAGAAGCTATTTCTGTTTATGGCTCACAATAACATACAAGTTCAATATCTTCCATGTGATCTTGTTTAAACTGATTTTTTGTGGCAGTATTTATAGCTTCAAAGGCAGGAGTCAGTACGGCAGTCTTAACATGGAAGGCCTCGTGGGATATTGGGGTTTTTCTTGAAGAAAGTAAACTGTGAGCCTGCCTTCCCACAATGATGGAAACGGTGGCTCTGATTAGAGTTGTGATTGGTTAGATCGACTGTGAGAACAGGGCCATTAAAACACATTTCAGCTATGGATTTATATTAACATCAATGTAATAATTGTGGTTTAAAAGGTAATTTTCAATGCACCCAAGGATTTGGTGGGTTGGCCTGATGGGGTTTGGAAGTCTCATGTGCTGTATGGCAAACAGCCTTGGAGACCTGCTTCAATTTCAGAAACGGATGGTTGTTTTAAAAAAGTAACTACTGACTCCATTTTGAGAAAAATACGGGCATGGCTTCCCTCATCCATTCATTCACCCATGGACTAGATGGCCTACAAGGTCCCTCCCAACTCTGTTAATCTGTTAATTTGCTTTTTATTTAAACTAGAATACAGTTATTTTATCAGGGGTCCTTGGTGCTCTCTGAGCTTGGTTGTTTTCTTGCAGACGTTTCATTATCCAAACTAGGTAACATCATCAATGCTGGACTACCAAGCTCAGAGGGCACCAAAACCCCCTCATTTCAACCCTGAGCTACAAATATTATTCTTTATTGGTGACTATTTTATCACCTTGTTGGATCCAAATCTTGACCAGATGGATCGATTTTACCTCAGCAAAGTCCTTTAGTATTGGTGGTATTTGGATCAGACTTAAAGACTCTTAATTTAGGATGAAACTGTATATTTTATGAATATGTATGCTCCTCTCCACTGTGGGAATATTTGACTTTACCAAAACGCACCCTTGGATGGGACTAGATGACCTCCAAGGTTCCTTCCAACTCTCTTGTGAATACAGTTAAAAAGGAAGAACATCGGAGCATGATATATATTTTTCTGCCTGGTTTGTTTAAAATTAAAAAATATTGCAAGTGCATATTTTTGTGTATGTATACACCTCTAGCGGCTACTCTGGAAAAACAGCTCAGTGCGTACTATGGCCTGGAATGAGCAAAAAGGAAGAATTATCTCCTCACTTTGGGATTCTTCTTTCAATTGCTGCTTTTGAGTTGGCTTTCCATTGGAAAAAAAGAAAAGGAAATACGTAATTACAAATTATATGGTATAATTTGACCTTTAAGCATCTTCCTTCCATGTGGAGAATGGTATTTCCATTATCCATGGAATATATTTTGGCACTTACTATGTATGAAGTTGTGTTACTTTCAGCAAAACAACAACAACCCGGCAGTTATCATTTCATGGAGCAAGGCTTGATTTTTAAGCAATTCTTGAATAATTGCTCATGCAATCTGTGTCAAGAGATTTTGTATACAGCTGACATTTAAAGATCTACAAGTTACTTCCTCCAGTCAAAATTGGCTGTTTTCCAAAGTATTATGCTACAAGTGTCTTGATATTTATTTATTAAAACAATGCATACGGCTGCCCATCTCCCAATACAATTCAGGGGTAAGGGGCTAAGGAAACAAAAAAAACACAGAAAACAATATTAACAAAGAGTTAAGTATGGCTAGGGTTGGAAATAAAGCCTTCTACTACCATCCAGCTTGGTTTTTCTTTCTTTTCTATTTGGGTTTGTACATGTCTGTGTGCAATGGTTGCTATAAGCAAACGTACATACCATGTTCATGTCGATGCCGTTGGTGTACGTCCACGCATGCTGGAAATATTCTTCGAGCCTCTGCCTCAGTGGGTTGGGAATCTGATGAAAGCGAATGAACTCTTTCACACGTAGCATCTGCATGTGATACCGTGCCGTTCCAGAATATAGTCTTTGGATTATTGCAGATACGTTTCCAAAAATGCTTGCATACATTAATGCTGGGGTTAAAATAAAACCAGAAAACAAGAGGTTGCCTAAGATCATTGTACCCATACAAAATGACCTCTATAGCTTAAAATATGTGTAATACAATAGTTTTCCAACCCCTCCCCCATTTTAGAGAGGAGGCCACTGAAAGGGAGACATGCCTCTTGCCACTTACATAAATTGCAAAAACTGGGAAACAAGGATTGTCCCAATTAAGTACGCAGCCATGGCCACTTGTCCAGGCGCCACTTAAAGGCACTGGAACAGGCATCATGGAATGAAAATCTAACGCTCCATTTCTAAAAATAGGCTAGGTATAAGAAGTACCCAAAGTTGTTTACGGTTACTGGATGAATCACTCTGCCTAAAGCCAATGGTACAATTCCTACAAAGCTGCAATTTACAGGACTTCTAACGTGTTCCAACATGCATCAGTAACAAACATTCAGATATGCTATTAGATATTGGATCAAGTTGTTTTCTTCCCAACAACACTGTGATAGAAAAAATAAATTTTCATCCAAATATGTGCCAGAGAGTATCTTTATTTGGATGTCTTGTGTCAAGAATGCTGCTCTGCTCACCCCCACCCCCTCCTGGCATGGTCCTGCTTGATTATGCCAACAACTCAGATCAAGGCTGGCTAACCTCTCTCAACAGTCAGCGATGATGAACTGTAATATTACCCTGGCTTGGCTTTTAATAGTTTAATGATGAAATAAGTTGTATGAGAGGCCAAACAATATTAAGTATTTAAAACAGTTGGTCAGAAGAAAAGTTCTGCTCTGTTGGACTACATCCAACAGAGTTCTGGCTATGGATTTTTCTTTAGTTGTCCTCAACTCTGCTTCAGAGGAATCTCCTAAATGGAGTGGATTTGGGAGTAGACAGGGCAAGATGAATCCCGTATAACCAGTCCCCAATAGATATAAATTACTAAAAGATCATGTTTCCCTGAAAATAAGACAGGGCCTTATTTTCTTTTGACTCCCAAAATAAGTGCTTGGCCTTATTTTTGGGGAGGTCTTATTATTTTTGAAGTGCAGGAGGCGGTGAGCATGATCACCTCATGGCTGCTGCTGTGTTGCAATATTTTTGGGGAGGGCTTATTTTTTGGGGAGGGCTTATTTTAGCGCATGCACTCAAAAGCCCAATTGGGCCTATTATTCGGGGAGGTCTTATTTTTGGGGAAATAAGAAAATTGGAGCAGATTATTTCTAGTCTCATGATGTACACATTGCCTACACAATATTTTGGGTTCGCTTCTTGCCATCAAATATACCCGATAGCCTGGAGATTCTTACATGCTAATCAAGTAAATGTAACCATTATTTATTCCAATCACCTAGTTGCCCAAGTCTGCATGACCACAAACAGCAAGACATATGTCTGGCTCAGGAAATTGATTGTTTCCTGATTGCTTATTTGTACCCTATGACTATCATTAAGTGTTTACCTTATGATTCTTGACGAATGTATCTTTTCATGTCTTTTTATGTTCACTGAGAGCATCAAAGACAAATTCCTTGTGTCTAATCACACTTGGCCAATAAAGAATTCTATTCTATTCTATTCTATTCTATTCGATTCTATTCTACATTTTACCACCTAGACAAAAACTTTCCCCCCCAGTTTTAACGTCTGCTGAAATTGGTACAAAATTTGCTTTGTTTTTAATGTCTGAATTCTATTCTATTCTATTCTATTCTATTCTATTCTATTCTATTCTATTCTATAGATGACCTCATTTATGATTTAGTTTGTTCTGCAAACCATTGCACTGACTTTGTGGATTTGAACACATACTTGGAACACATACCCATTTGCACTGAGTTTAGTTTCACCAGACTGACATCTAACTTCACCTTTAAAGCACTTAATGTTGCTTGGATTATACATGTCCTTAAAATGCCCCAAAAGAGCTAAATAGAAAAGGACATAAAGTGGGCATGAAGTCACAAAGAAAGCATTCAGTGCTGTGATTGTGAAAAGTTCTTTTTTTTTAAAGCCTCCTGTAGAACTTCTCCACAATTGGTTTGGATAAAGGTAATGGAAAATAAGGTGGCAAGCACAGATGAAACAGCACACCACTTTGGAATATTACAACAGTTCTATGTTGTGTCACCGCTGAGGCAACACATTTTAGGACTGAACTATTTGTCTCATCTTTTTAAAACACATTCCAGTTCCATTGATATTTGTAATTGCTTGCCTTTTTTTTTTAGATCAGGGTGAGCAATTTATTTTTGGTTTGCCTGCCCTGTTTAAGGGCAGTTGTGATATAACCAAACTTTTTATAAAATTACATAATGTCAATCCCCTAAAACAGAGACTGGTATACCAGTAATATTGGTCAGCGTAATTTGCCTCTAAATCCTCACAAGTGGGGAAAATATTTAGGGAGTTCAAGGGTGTCATAGGTCCTTTTAAACTATCTTCCAAGCACCCCTGTGTTAGGGGTAAAAAACACCCCCATTGGAAATTAAACAGGCTGAATAGTGTAATACACCGGACAGCAAGAGGTACGTTGCTTAAACCACACAAAAACTCTAAAACACTGATAGTAGAAAAAGTAAATAGTCTTTACTCTTGATGTAACTAAAATACTTCTTCCAAACAGTGATACTAACTCCTCTAACAATAAACAGTCCTTCACCAAAACACAGTTATCTTACAGTAAGTCAAAACAATGATTCTCTTCCGTCTTCATATTCAGCTTCTTCCTCAGTGGCAATCAGGAAGCAAAGGAAAGCAAAAAGGAATGAACTGTGTTTGAATGAATGAATGAATGAATGAATGAATGAATGAATGAATGAATGAATGATTTAATTTATAGACCGCTCCTCTCCCCGTGGGGACTCGGAGCGGGGCACAGGGAAAACTAAAACCACAATACAATAAATATACAAATACAATTAAAAACAAATTAAATCTGGGCCTGTGCTAAAATCCCCTTAACCTGCTAAAATACCCAATTAAAACAGCTAGACCCTGTAGAGAGAGGCTACCCAAGGCCGGCCAAACGGAAAAGATGAGTTTTTAGTTTCAGACGGAAGGAGCGGAAGTCCGTGGTTGTTCTGATGTCGGGGGGAAGGTCGTTCCAGAGGGCTGGGCCCGCCATAGAGAGAGCCCTTCCCCTGGGCGTCGCCCGCTGACAGAGTCTAGTGGACGGCACCCGGAGAAGTCCCTCTCTGTGGGAGCGAATCGACCATGAGGATGTATGAGGCAGGATCCGATCCCGCAGATAGCTAGGTCCCGAGCCATGGAGCGCTTTAAAAATGATGACTAATACCTTGAAGCGCACCCGGAAGACGACAGGCAGCCAGTGCAACTCGCGCAGAAGTGGAGTTATGTGGGCAGATCTGGAGGTACCCAAGATTGCCCGCGCGGCTGCATTCTGAACCATCTGAAGTCTCCGGGTGCACCTCAAGGGAAGCCCCATGTAGAGAGAGTTGCAATAGTCCAGTCGGGATGTCACGAGCGCATGAGTGACTGTGCGAAGGGCGTCCCGATCCAATAGGGGGCGCAACTGGCGAACCAGGCGAACCTGGTAAAACGCCCTCCTGGCCACGGCTGTCACTTGATCTTCCATGGACAGCCGGGCATCCAGGAGGACACCCAAGTTGCACACCCCATCCACAGGGGCAAGATGTTCGCCCCCTATTGCCAGCGATGGAGTCAGCTGGTTGAATCGGGCAGCCGGAAACCACAGCCACTCGGTCTTGGTCGGGTTGAGCCTGAGTCCGTTACTTCCCATCCAGATCCGCACGGCTTCCAGGCACTGGCACATCACTGCTACGCCATCGTTGGGGTGGTTTGGGGTAGAAATGTACAGCTGTGTATCATCAGCGTACAGGTGGTACTCTACCCCAAAACCACGGATGATCTCACCCAGCGGCTTCATATATGTGTTGAACAGGAGAGGCGAGAGGACCGACCCCTGAGGCACCCCACATGTGAGGGGTCTCGAGGTCGACCTCTGCTCTCCTGTCAACACAAATTGCGATCGGCCAGAGAGGTAGGAGGAGAACCACCGTAAAACGGTGCCTCCCACCCCCAACCCCCCCAGCCGATGCAATAGGATACCATGGTCGATGGTATCAAAAGCCGCCGAGAGGTCTAATAGGACCAGGATGGAGGAACAACCCCCATCTCTGGCCCTCCAGAGATCATCAACCAACGCGACCAATGCCGTCTCAGTGCTATGCCCGGGCCGAAAGCCGGACTGGCGCGGGTCTAGATAATCAACTTCCTCCAGGTGACGGGGAAACTGTTGTGCCACCACACTCTCAACAACCTTCGCCAAAAAGGGAAGGTTGGAGACAGGACGATAGTTGTTTAATAAAGCTGGGTCCAAAGAGGGCTTCTTAAGGAGGGGCCTCACCATAGCCTCTTTTAGGGAAGCAGGCAAGGAACCCTCACTTAAGGATGCGTTGACAACCTCTTGGATCCAGCCTCGTGTCACCTCCCAGGATGCCAGTACAAGCCAGGAGGGACACAGGTCCAATAAACATGTGGTGACTCGCAGTCGCCCACGTAGCCTGTCCATATCCTCGGAAGTAACGGAGTCAAACTCCTCCCAAACAAGATCTGTCTCGTGGCATCCCACTGGGCCATCAATGGGGGCTAGCTCGTTCTGTATCTGAGCAATTTTCTCCTGCAGAAAAGTCACAAATTCCTCTGCTCTGTCCTGTAATGGGGCTTCCCGCACCCTCTGTTGAAGGAGGGAGCGGGTCACCCTAAACAGGGCGGCAGGGCGGTTTTCTGCGGATGCTATGAGAGTGGCACAATGATGACGTTTGGCCACTCTCAGCGCCACAATGTAAGTCCGTAACTGGGCTCTTACTTGTGTCCGGTCAGATTCAGAATGGGTAGACCTCCATCTTCTCTCTAGGCATCTCTTGTGGCGTTTCATCACCCTCAGCTCCTCGGTAAACCAAGGAGCCGGGGCGACTCGCCGCCGCAAGAGAGGCCGCAAGGGCGCGACCCGATCCAAGGCCCCCATGGTCGCAGTATTCCATGCGGCCACGAGGTCCTCCATCGGGGCGCGGGTCAGGGGTACAGGAAGTGGCCCAAGCACCGTCTGGAACCCATCCGGGTCCATAAGGCGCTTGGGGCGAAACCAGATCGATGGCTCTGGTTCCGCCTCCCCGCGGAGGGGAGTAGCGGTCGGAAAGTCGAGCCGGAGAAGTGAGTGGTCTGACCATGACAAGGGCGTGATGACTATATCCCCTATACCCAGATCACTCTTCCATTGGCCAGAGACAAAGATGAGATCCGGTGTATGTCCACCCTCGTGGGTGGGGCCTTGAATTAATTGGGTCAGGTCCATGGCCATCATGGAAGCCATGAACTCCCGAGCTGCCACGGATGATTCGCCCACCGATGGCAGATTAAAGTCCCCCATGACCAAAAGTCTGGGGGTCTCAACTGCCACCATAGCGATCACCTCTAGGAGCTCGGGCAGGGCTGCTGCTACATAGCGGGGAGCCAGGTATACAACCAGCAAGCCCAACTGCCTCCCTAGGCCCCACTTCACGCAGAGGGACTCACAACCGGTGGTCTGTGGCACAATGGTCTCTCTCGGCTCAAGATCTTCCTTTATTATGACCGCCACCCCACCACCCCTACCTAGGGCCCGGGGCTGATGAAAAGCGCGGTAGCCTGGTGGGCACATTTCAACGAGGGGGAGTCCACCCTCGTGGCCCAGCCAGGTCTCCGCTATTCCAGCCAGGTCCGGCTCCCCCTCTGACACAAGGTCATGGATGAGGGGGGCTTTGTTGACAATGGACCTGGCGTTACAAAACATCAGCCTCAGGCCCTGGCTCTGTATTCCCTGACCACCTAGCCTGCGGGGGTTGTGACACCTGACCGTTTGCAACCAACGGCTACGTGTCCCCAACCGGGAGGATGGAACTTGCCTCCCCTCGGACCTGCCTCTCCCCACGACCTTCTGAATGGAAGTGCCCTCCGCAGGAACGACTCGTGTTTCTCCCCCCCTCATGGATTCTTCCGCTTCCCTCCGTCGCCTGTTGGCCTGGCCCTCTCTCTCTAACTGTACATACCCTCCCTCCTCCTCCCTGGAACCCCCTAAAACCCGCATTAAAAACCTCCCTAAAAAACCCCTCAACCTGCGCTTCGCCCACCTCTCAGGAATAATCAATCCGTCCTCGAGGTGGGCCCGTGATAGACAGGAGGGCCAGGCCTGCGAGAGGGGAGACTCCCGCAGGCCAAGGAGGTCGCGCCTAGAGTATACGATAAAACCTCAGGGCGGTTCCAAACCAGGAAGGCAAAAACACAAGTCCGAAATAAGTGGCTGAGTGCAGGATGTTCTTCAGGATGGGGGGGGGGGGGGGTAAAGTCAGAATCCAGAGTCTTATGGATGGGGGGGTCAAGTCCAATCCCATTACAGGCCCCATCCATCTGTCCTCCCGACCAAGGGGCTTAGTTCGTAACAGCCCTCTAATGGCCCAGATATTATCAGCCAGCCAGCCTCCACCAGTCCCGGGCACTCACTCCAAGATGTCCTGAAACGTCCTCGGCCAAATCCATCTTTCCCCAACTGGCTGCAGATGTTGCATGCCGGGCTGCTCTGCCAAACATGCCACTTTCAACCAGCCAATACTCCATCTCCAACCTTCTCCTTCTTCTGCCAACTCCGTCCTCCATCATCAGCTCTTTCTTTCCATCGCCTCCAGCTCCTCGCCATCTCCGTCCATCTCTCGCCATCCATCTACATCCGTCTCTCTATCACTCCGTCATTCCATCTCTCTTCCTCTCCATCTCTCTCTTTCGCCTTCTCCTCCTCCATCCCTTCTGCTTCCTCCAACTCCTCAGCATTCCCATCATTCCATACCTCAACACCTTCTCTCGTCCACCTTCTACTTTCTTCCACCCTTCCTCTCTCAGGAGCAGTCCTAGCCAGTGGGGGGGTGGATGTTTCGGGCCCAGAACCAGGGTATGACCGCACGACCTGCCACTAGTCGTGCGGCCCGATGGTAGCTCTCCTGGCCTGGACCCCTGGGCCCCTCTCGCCGCCCGTGGTGAAATCCGCGTCCCGGCTTGCGGCCTGCCTCTCACCTTCTGGCCGCGCCGGGACGCTCTGGGCCGCAGACGAGCCTTTCTCGCCACCCGTGATGAATCCAAATCCCGGCTTGCGGCCTGCCTCTCTTCTTCCGGCCGCGCCGGGACGCTCTGGGCCGCGAACAGGCCGAGCCGATCTTCTCTGCTCTCCCGTCGCCCAAACAGCTCGCCCTTCAGCTCCGGGCAGCTCGGCGCGACGACGGGAGGATCGGCTTGTCAAGCCAGCCCTCCACGATGGTAAGCGAGGGCTGGCGGCATCTTCCTGGGGTAAAAACCACCCCCGGGGCTTCTCCGGCTCTCAGAGTGCGAGTGCCATGTCGCGCATGCGCAGATGAAGATAAATCATAAAAGGCAGTTTCCAGCTGCCTTTTATGATTGAACTGGGAAGCACAGCCAATCAGATTCCGCATAGCTTTTAAAGTTACATATACCTTTTAAGAATCCTGGCTTATATATATTGTCAACCCAACATCAGGATAATTATACTAACACCCTGCCAGGTTTAAACAACCAGATCCACATGTAGAGTTGAAACTAGCTACTTTATTGTCCTATGCCCTATTCACAGGAATCTTCCCAGACTGGCAACTTGTCCCTGGGAAAGGCTAGATAACATTTGGTGGAGGATGTGTGTATATTAGACCTTGCCCTCTTGTGCATATGTAATGATTGCAGACTAATTCCCTGTTTGGCCTCTTCTCTCAACTGGGACAGTTGTTCTCCAATACTTCCCAATGCAAAAAATAAATATCTGAATCATTCCTTTTTTTTGGGAGGGAGGGGGGTTGTTATTGTTCTTGAGAACTAGAATTAGGGAGCTAGGAGGCCACATGTGGCATAGCTTTAGAGACATGAGCAATGAATATAGGGACACCTCCTCTAAGACTGTCATGATGTAAATATTGAGCATAAAATTACCACTCCATAGGATATAAGTGCACATACATGATCTATGCAAGGCACCAAGGCCTTTTTGCATTTTCTAGTCCCCTCCCTTCAACTCTTAATTAAAATTAGTGGATTTATATCTAAATAATATGAGTGGGTAGAAGAAGTAAAGAATCAACTTAAAAGGAAAAATGGATGAAGTGTAATGTGATTTCTTCCCCCATGCACAACCCTTTTCAGTCTTGATCACACCTATTTCCTGATTCCTCCCAGAAAACCTCTGTAGTCTCAGTTCAAATGAAAATAGGGTGTGTCCCGTCCCCCCCCAGTCCTGCTGAATCATGGTGTGAAGGTGGGATCCATTTCTGTTTTCTTTCCATAGAAATAACAAGCTAGACATAACAACGATAAGGCTCCTGAGAAGGAGGAAGCGCTGAGAAGTTCGTCACCCGCTTGGTTGGCTAATGTGACCTTTGACACATGGGGCTGGACAATATCTATTCTTTAATTACACCAAAAATTACTCAGTGTTGGCTTCACCTTTCACCGTGCCAATACGATGTACCCAATAAACAGGATTTTTGAGGAAGCTAAGGCCTCAGAGTTTTGAATTGGTTGGGAGCGTTACTCGGAACAATGGCATTAACCTTTTCTCTAAGCTAGGGAAAATGTTTTTTTTTTACAGTCCCAGAAATTAATGTTGTGATATCCCAGTTGATACATAGCTCTCCATTAATGAGTACCCTTTGAGTAAACATTAAGCTACATGATTGTTCATTTTATTATCATGCCATCCAGCCCACAATTAATTGGTTTGTTAATAGGTCAGGGTATTTTATCAAACGTTCAGGTAACAGGTTTCTTGTGAGGCAGTTTAAGAAACGGGATAGAAAGAATCTTGATGCTTTTGGACCGTAGTGCTACAGAAGACTTCTGAGACGGTCATGGATAGCCAAGAAAATAATAATTGAACAAATCTATCAGGGTTCTCACCAGTGGTGGGATTCCAAATTTTTTACTCCCGGTTCTGTGGGCATGGCTTGGTGGGTGTGGTGTGGCTTGGTGGGAATGGCAGGGGAAGGATACTGCAAAATCCCCATTCTCTCCCGATCTGCTGGGACTTGGGAGGCAGAGAATATATGGGGACAGAGCCAGTCAGAGGTGGTATTTACCGGTTCTCCAAACTACTCAAAATTTCTGCTACTGGTTCTCTAGAACTGGTCAGAACCTGCTGAATACTGCCTCTGGTTCTCACTCAAGGTACAGATGGTCAGACTTAATTATTATACTTAGGACACATCACACAAAAAACTAGCTCTCTCAAGATGTCCATACTGAAAGAAAAGAGCGGAAGAGGACAACTAGCAAGGTAGATGGACTCAATTACAGCCATATTGCATGTCCGTTGGAAGATCTGAAAAACTAGGTTAGGGGATATCATCTCGGAGAAAAGAATGTGGTCATTAAGCATCAACACTAACTCGATGGCATAATCATTTTATCAAACTCTTTGATGAAATCAAGCTCTGTTGCATTTACAGCATTCCCAAAAAATTTTTAATAAAAAGTTAATCAAAAAATCAATGTCAGCAGTTGCCTTAAGTTTTTGATAAATTTCTGCTGTCATCTGGGAAGTAATACATAGTTTTCAGAGTGCTTATAGATTATGTTAATGATTTGGCGCAATTTTTTTAGGCGTCAATATCAGAGTAACCCACCTCTGTTTTGCTGGGTCTTCCTTTTCTCTCTTTTTAAGATGGGGGACAATATTTGACACCTCAAATTTCCTAGAGCTTTATTTATTTATTTGAGACTCAGAGAGGGATGCATCTTATCTATGGCCGGGTGCTTCTAACATTACCTTGTGTTTCAGCAGCTTCCTTACTGCCAAAAGAGCAGAAGGTCTAAACTTTTATCTTCCCTTCACTAATCAGGGGAGGGATGCTTGAAGCAGAGTAATTAACTGCAGGGATATAAAGAGATTTTCCATTAAGCTCATCTAATCCTTCAACCTTGCTGGGGAATAAGGTCAGTAAGTCTCATAAGTTGCCAAAGAGTTCTTTGCACTTGGCAATGTCCTGAAGAGGAAAGCCACGGAAGTTTTGAAGACTGCAACCCCAGTAGCCACAAAGAGGCCAGCGATGTTCGGTCCCCACAGGAAGGCTGATCTTGGGGGAAGTAAAAGCAACAGCAGGTGCAATGAATTGGAGAAGAGCAGGATGGGTTAAGGATTCCAATTTCCTTAGGTTTATGTGATATCTATCTATCTATCTATCTATCTATCTATCTATCTATCTATCTATCTATCTATCTATCTATCTATCTATCTATCTAAAAATGGCTGTGTGTGTGTATGTTTGTGTGTGTGTATGTTCCAGCATAACTCTGGAACGTCTCGAGCAATTTCAACCAAACATGGTACACAACAGAGGTGGATTGCTGCCGGTCCAGTCCAGTTTGGCCGAACCGGTAGTGGAATTCAGGCCTGGGTCACAGATCCAGCAGTGACCCAAGCCTGACAACTCCCAAACCACTTCTCTGGTGCCTTCTGTCATTGCCGGCATGATTCTGTGCATGCACAGAGCAATTTTTAGTTAAATGTGCATGCGTAAGTGATGCGCGGCTGGCGTGTGCAGTGAACCGTTACTAACCGGTTCAGGAACCCACCCCTGGTACACAGATGACTTACTCTCTGGAAAAAAAGTACTGTGGAGGTAAGATACCCTTAACACCCCTCCATGTATGTGTTCTGTTGGGCCTTAAAATGGCTTCTACTGTACTGCGCAGTGGATTTGCTATGGTAATGGCTTCACAGAACTCCACAAGGGAGATCCCGCTGGTAACGGGGAAAATCCAATATTAGAAATTACGTTTGGTCCAGACATTTCCCCCCTATAAAATAAATACCCAGGCAATGCCAGGTTATCAGCCAGTATTCAATAAATGTGGAAGCTTGCCAAGAAGAGCAATATCTTGCTACTTGAGAAGAGAAAATCAGCGAGGTTCTTTTCTTCTCTAGCAAGTCTCCATACATCCTGAGGAGGAAAAAACCAACACAGGGAGATGGGGATAACCTGAATGGAACCAGAAGCAAGGTGAGCGGTAGGCACAGCAAACCTTTTTTGGGAGTCAGTTTTGATGCCTGGTGTCCCTGTAGTTTTCTTGGCAAGATTTCAGAAGTGGATTGTCCTTGCCTCTTTCCTAAGCAGAGACTGACTGGTTCAAGGTCAGTCAACGCATTTGTGCTTAAGGTAGGACTAGAAGTCCCCAGGTGTTAGCCTGGTGCTTTCACCACCATATCAAATAGGCTCTCCGGGCGCAGCAACTTTCTTAATGGGACCTTCTATTACTTAGTGACTTGCATACGCTTAGGAGCATATTCTGTAAAAAGGAGTGCTTTGTGGAGTGCTTGCTTCTCTTGTGATATGGTTTTTCTTCTGTCCTCAGATGTCTGGCAGCCATGGTGGATCAGCATGCACCATGTTGAACAATTTTGTGCCAGGGTTTCTCAGGAGGTGGTGCCTATACCCAAGGTCTTGAAGGAGGCTTTCAATGTGTCTTTGTATTGCTTCCTTTGTCCCCTGTGCGACCGTTTTCCTTGAGACCGCTCACCATAGAGCAGCTATTTGGGGATGTGATGGTCTGGCATCCGTGCAACATGGCTTGCCCAGCTTGTATGTGCTTTCATCAGCAGGGTGTGAACTGATGGCAGGCCTGCTCTTGAGAGGACTTCTGTGTCTGGCACCTTGTCCTGCCATTGCATTCTCAGAATTCTATGGAGGCAGGTCATGTGGAAGTGGTTCAATTGCCTAGTGTGCCTCCTGTATACAGTTCAGGTCTCACTGGCATATATCAGGCAACATGATACCAGTTGTCTAAGTACCAGGCTAGCAGAGTTTAGGGGATGTCCTTGTCAGTGTTCTGTTTATAAGGGCTTAAGGTGTGGATGTGTCAAGTGAGGGGTCAGGTGTGAGTCATCAGTGAGTCTTGTAATGGATCTTCTGATAAGGAGGTTACATCAGGTCAGGGTCATTGGGAGGTGAACTGCTGGTCAGTGTGTGTGTGTATTGTGTGGATTGGTTTTGATCCTGACAAAAATAACTTGACACACCCACACCTGAAGCCCTTATAAACAGGACACTGACATTCCCTAAACTTCAGTGAAGATGTTACCTAGTCTGGTAATGAAACATTCGGAAACCAACCTATAAGCTTGGAGAAGAAACCTTCACCCTCATCCTACACACGAGCTACAGATATTTGCCACTATTGGAAACAGTTTTCTGACTATTCTTTCTTGTCTGTCTTGTCAACAACTTAATTAGCTGTATTTCACTCATGAAGCTTCTGTTGTGAGCTAGTTACTGAATGAAGGGTTGAGTTTCTGTAGAGGTGAAATGTACTGCTATGCCTGACATGAAGTCTGACATGAAGTCTGACATAACAGACTGCATTTGCCAATTCTCATAAATGTGCATGTTTCATAAATGGAATTAAGACCAATATAATGGTATAATGATAGCAGATTGTGAGAGGATTTTCTCTTGTCGTATTCCTAGCATTTGAGAGGCAGACAATCAAACTGATTGTCAGGAGATTCAGTGAAAAATATATAAATAAGTATATCCTGAATGTACCTTCAACCCTATCTTATGGAATTGCAAATAGAGTTACATTAAGTTACATAAAAATGCATGCACCAGTTCTTGACTCAAATACTGTATTACTGGAATACCTTTTGTCAGAATATTCATGAACTGGAATAGGACATGGCAACAAGATCGGCCAATGTATAGGCATGGTAACTGGGTCAGCCAATGGGAACTATTTGTTGACTGAGAGTCATGCCAGATGGCTCAGAACCTATGTAGCTCTGAGTCTGTACAAAAGGAAACAGGAACTAGTCTGGTCTTATCTGTATTAAGTTCTGAACTCTGAACTGAAACCAATCTCTCCTCTGCCTGTGTTTTACCTGTAATTACTACCATGTTGGAGAATCCACTATTGGTATTGTACATTTACTCATGTATTGTTATGTATATAAAGAAGTTAATGAATCCTGCTGAATCAGTTATCTGTGTGTCTGATCCAGAAGAGATCCTGTTTCCCCTGAGCTTTATTTTATCTAACAATTATTATATTACTCAGAATGGCTTTACTTTATTGCCAACTTACAGGATCTATCTCTACACCTGATAATTACATTTCAGGACTTAAACCTACACCTGAACCTTGTGTGAATGGAGAATGAACAACTGAGAGCTCCAATTTTGGGCTAATTCTTAATTCCCCTTTGATCATTGAGAGGCACTTCCAAGATGGACGGCTTTTGAAGTTACCAATCAAAATGCATACTGCTATGTAGTTATTCACTTTTTCCCCTCCTGGGTAAATGTTAACAAATAATGTATGGTGGTTGAAAAAAGAGGGTTACAAGAGGAAGAAATTTTATGAATCAGATAAGGTGACTGAACAAGTGTCTGATCTGGAAGCTGGCTACACTGGCAATGGCATCATTAATGTTTTAGTCCATACGTTTAGTAAGTTGCTCTTTCTAAATTACAGTTTGATTTCATTCCAGCTTCTAATACGGTTGACTTAAATATGCTCATTTTAAAGAGTTAGTTGTTCAGTCTACCAAATTTCTCATTTGTTTATACCACGGATATAAGACTCAGCATCAACTTGAAAACGTAAGCTTCAGAAAATAAATTTCCTCTCCTGAACAAATAGCCTTTCATCCTTTACAAAATGTAGTGGAGATGGCATTTTTACTATTAGTATTATTACTAACAACATAAATGAATAACAATAATATTCAGATAGAACATGGAAATTTTAACTTGGCTTAAAAAATAAATTTGAAGGTTCTGAGAGTTTTAGAACCTGCATCTTAAAATATCCAGGAGTTTGGGCTGTGATTGTAGAGATTCAATCAATGAATCCTCACGGCAGAGAAAATGTTCACTTACATAAACAGGGATAACTGCTAAGTAATTTATTCTATGGAATTACAGAATTGATACAAATTCTATGTCATTGGTAGGCATCCCATTCTTAGCTGTAACGTCTGTGTAATTTTATCAGTGATGAAGATAGCCTGTCAAAACTATGTACATATGTCTCCTCTCTTCCTCATTATAAATTGGAAACAAGGAATTAACTAATAAAGTTAGCTGATAATTCACTTGTAATTATTCTGCCTACAGTATAGGCTATTAGGTTTAGCAAAAGAAATCTCTTGGTTAGTTTTTCATTTTGGCCATTTTTATACATTCACTTGTACTTTTGTACACAATTCTTTTGAGAAGGTTTTCCAGAAAAAAAGTCTTGCATGGGTTTCATAAGGAAAAACTTTTGGTTTTTTTTTGTCACTAGGCAAAGGAACAACTTACAAGAAACCGTTGTAATTTTTCATTCTTGCGAGTATTTTAACTGGTAAGACATGACCACACAATTAATTGTCCTGCCTTGACAAGGAAATTCACAAAAGGCTTTATCTAATAGTGCTTGATGGATTAAAGGTGCTAAAAGGGTTTATGAATATGGACAAATTAAACAGAAAACGAAACGATTTCTTAATCAGCTATTCAACAGATACACCTTTCCCCCTTCAATATCTATAGTGGTTGGAATTCAGAAGAATAAAGTGAAGTCAAAGATAGGACACAAGCTGTTTTTTTTTGCTACATGTCAAGGAGACCAAGCCTGCCCTACTTTTTTCTGCATTTTTCCAGTAGAACAGGGCTGATACACAGAAGAACTAAAGGACACTATAGGACTGTAATAGTGTGTCCTCTTTAAAGCTTTTGAGACTCAGAATACTGACTGACTTGCAGTCTTTATGTACCTCTTTCAGGGATTCTTGAAATGAATGAACTATTGTCTCCAAGCAAAAACATTTTGCATGTTTTTAAAATAGGTTTCCCAAAGAAAGTCTTGGGTTTGCATCCCCTGAATGCACAATGCGACTGGGAGTTGCTTACTGCTCCAAAGCATTACTTTTAAGATGTTTTTCCTAATATTTAATGTTTTTTTTTAAAAAAAAAAACCAAATGGTTTCCTTCCTCCGGTGACATGGATATCACAAAGCCAGCTGATGGTGTCAGATCTTACAAGTTGATTGAAGAGGAGAAACAGGAGAAGGAGGAGAAGAAGAGGAGGAGGAGGAAGAAGAAGAGGAGGAGGAGGAGGAGGAGGAGATATCCATTCAGTTGTGTCCAACTCAGTGGATTGGATTGGATCAGATGGATAAGGGAAGCAAAGCCAGAAGTAATAACTAGATGTGGCAACATCCCACATTAGAAGGATACAGGGGAGCCCTCTTCATTTTATGTCTGCATGATAGTCTGAAATAAGTTGGGTTGAAAGATCATGACTAGCTTAGAGACAGCCAGAGAGTTTTCATGGTTAAGAGTCGATGTGACTCTGATTCTTTTCAGGACTGAGATGCACTTCCTTGCTTAACCCAGAGCGAAGGTCGTCACCTACTATTTTGGAAGGGCAGGATGAATGACGTCATCTTCAGCCTGTTCCTGGTTGCTGGGAAGATAAACATTTTGTCTTCTTGCTGTGCCTCCTTTCTCTCACCACTGGTGCAAACATGGCCTTTTCCGTCTACCTTACAACAAATGCCTCTGTTTCATTTGGCTAGTATGTGCTCTCTAGGGCATCCCTCAATTCCCTCAATTTCTGCTTTGCCAGGCATTTCCTACTGAGCTGGTTGCTTATCTCCTATGAATAAGGTGACCAGACGTCCCGCTTTTGGCGGGACAGACCCGCATTTCAAGCATCTGCCCCGTGTCCTGCAGCCTCTTAAAAATATCCTGCTTTTTGGCAGCGGGGGCTGGGCGGGCGGTTGGCGCTCTGCACGTGCTCAGAGGCGCGGGGCACGGGCAGGAAGCAGCGGGCTGGCAGACAGGTGGAAGGGAAGGGCCGGCGAGGGAGGAGTCAGGCCAAGGCAGGCAGCAGGCGGCGTAAGAGGACAGCCTGCCGGAGCCCACACAGCCCTGAACTTCTTTGCGCCACGCCGCGATGTGCTGAGAGCAGCCAGACAGAAGCCCCACTGCTGCTGCCTCCTCACCCGGCTCATCCCGGGCGCCCATGGCGGAACAGGTGGACGGTGGTGGGACTTCCGGCCCGCCACTCTCATTGCGGCGCAAAGAAGTTCAGGGCTGTGCGGGCTCCGGCAGGCTGTCCTCCTCTTCCACCGCCTGCTGCGTGCCTGGGCCTGGCTCCTCCCTCGCCAGCCCTCCCCTTCCGCCTGCCCGCCAGCCCGCCACTTCCTGCCTCCACCCTGTGCCTCTGAGCGCGTGCAGAGCACCCATCGCCCGCACAGCCTTGCTCCGCCGCCCCACCAGATGCCTACCTGCAGGTGCCCTGCTCGGGGGGAGGGGAAGGGAGGGAGGGGGTCGGCCTGCGCGCCCCCCTGGCCAGCGAGGGAAGTGGGTGGCGAGGCTGCGGACCTGGGAAAGGCTGCTGCCCCCGCCCCCCTGTGTTGATGGTGTCCCGCTTTAGTCAAGTTGAAATCTGGTCACCTTACCTATGAAAGGATGGGACTTTGGGATTTTATGCTCAAGGGGAGGAACAGTTTAAAATTAGGGTTAGAGTTAGGGTAAAATTGGCAAGAGTTCTTCCACATTTTTCCATCAACTCCTTTGACAGGAAAGACTGCAAAAAAAGTTAGATTTTCTTTCTTCACCAGTACTCAAAATGCTTGCCCACTTAAGGGAAAATAAGTAATGCTACTTCCCTGGCATGGAAGGGAGAGGAGGAGAAGAAGGGGCTGTGGCAGGGGTAGGCTTCAAAAATTTCAGCAACGGGTTCTCTGCCCTATTGCTTAGGGGGGGGGGCATGCTTTACCTTCCCCAGACTCCGGAGGCTTTCCTCAAGTCTCAGGGAGGGTGAAAACTTCCTTCTCTGGGCTCCGGAGGCTACAAATGGGCCCATTCCTGGCCTTCCGGAAGGCCCATTTTCCCCCTCCCCCAGCCTACTTACCTCACATCCAAAACAGGCCATGTGGAGACTCCTGGGATGGGTGGTGCAGGATGGACAGTGTGGGGTGGGATTTGAAGGTTCTCTGAACCAGGCATAATGTTAGCTATGGGTTCTCCCAAACCTGGCCAAACCCATAGCAGCCCACCCCTGGGCTTTGGTAACTATAGTCTGGACAGAATACCTGACCAGCCCTGTGGCCAAATGGGAAGAAAGGACTGAAATCTGGAAGTACTTTCTATTAATGTTATTTTTCAGCTAATTTACATGGAAGATAAGGAATTGAAGGCTTAGAAAAGCCCTATATCCTAGTCCTTCATCTCAATCATAACACCACACTGATTCTCTCATTTTGAATTTACTGTATTTTTCAGTGTATACGACACACCTTTTTCCTTCAAAAAAGAGGCTGAAAATCTGGGTGCGCCTTATACACTAAATACAGCATTTGTTGCCTCCCCAAACCCCACCTCTTCACCAAAATGGCCCTGCATAGCTTTTAGGAGGTTTTTAGAGAACTCCTGGGGGCTGGGGAGGGCAGAAATGAGAAAAAAATGGGCCATTTTTTGCTCAGGTTTGCCCCCCCCCCAGCTCCCAAGAGCACTCTATAAGCCTCCTAAAGTCTATTCATGCCCTTTTTTTTTTTTTTTTTTTTTACAAAAATGGGCCTGTTTTCGCAAAACAATGGGTCATTTTTTGCTCATTTTTGGCCCTTCCACCCCCCAGGAGCACTCTATAAGCCTCCTAAAGTCTATTCATGCACTTTTTTATTAAAAAAAAAAGGGAAGGCGTGGGCGTACTCCAGTGTTTCTTATACTCCGAAAAATACGGTACTTCCTGGTGACTATGTAGACCCATCCATGGTATTTTCTTTACAAGTATTTAGAGACCCGATTTGCTATTGCCTTCCATCCTACCACTCTGTCATTTCCTGATGTTCCCCTGTATCCGATTCTAACCATCTTAGCTTTTTGAGATCAGCCAAGGTTGGATAGAAGTTATAGCCTACTGTAGATACTGCATGTATGAAAGCAAAAATAGAAATAATGACAAGAGTTTCAGTAGAAATGAAACACTTCCCACTTGGGAAGACTTATGACAAGGTGACCTAAGTGTTGCTATGTAACTCTTACAGTGAATGGGTAACTTCAAGCTCCCTGTTCTTTCTTATGTTCTTGAAACTGGACTGTGTTTGAACAACACTTCAAAGGGAGGATGGCACAGATGGAAGATATCCTCTGTAAAGTAGGTCTCTTTGCCATGCCCAAGATAGACCTAGTTAACATAAACTTTTGCAGAGTAGGGTTTTTTTAATACACTCATAAAGAACGCCTTAAAGGCCAAGGAATGTCAGTGCAGAGGAATGGTCTTACTTTCTTCTATAGAGTCTTATAAAAAATAATAATGAATAAGTTAAATTCATTTGGTAAATTGTTTAAAGCTGAAATTTTGAAAAAATTAAGAAAAGACAAGGGGCAGAGGTTATCCTGCATATTTTATACTAATTTTATATTGGTGACTTGTATTTATCATTGGAGTTTTAATTATTTGCTCTGTTAATACTTTTATGATGATAATTATTTCTTATTGAATGTTATTGTTATTACCATTGCACTTACGTATTATTATTAATAATTTTTGACCACAGAGGAAGGAAGTGGACCATTATTATACTATATCTCCTACTCCTAAACCCTCTAGGTGGTCCCGAAGGATGCCACGCTTGATGGTATTGAAAGATCAAAATGGATGCATTATCATTATCACAGCTCCACCAGAGATCACCCGCAAGCACAACTAATGCTGATTCAGTGTTATGTTTCAGTCTGAAACGTGATTGGAAAGGGTCTAGTTCCATGATGAGGAACCTATGGCATGCATGTCTGAAGTGGCACACAGAGCCATGTTGCCTGGCATGCATGGCATCGCCTGGTCCTCTTCCAGGTTTTTGGCACACATGCACACACACCAATCAGCGGCAGTGCATGCAGCAGTGCCGGAAACCAGAACAACTGGTCTTCCATTTTCCAGTGTGAGCATGCATGCCAGCCAGCTGATTGGCGTATGTGCATGCACTACAGTAACTGGAAGACATGCGGAAACAGGAAGTTCATTTTCTGGCATGCGCATGCCCCCTGGGCAGCTCCTCTTCCTGGTTGCAGCCCAGATGAGTGTGCATGCCCGTGCGAAGTGCTCCCTTTTCACCACTCAGTGACGAAAAGGTTCACCATCACTGGTCTACATAACTTGTTTCCTCCAGGGCCCTCTGAAGCTGTAGCCTGACTACCTTCTCAACAACTTTCTCCGAAAGGGGAAATTGCCTAGAAAAAAATGTTTGGATCCAGTGATAACTTTTTGAGGAGACATACTAATGCCTTTTCAAAGCAGGTGAGTCTACCCATCCCTCAAGCAGATATTATGGCATTGGCCTCACCCCCCATAAACTTCTGGACAGACTTCATCAGCCAGGGCTGACATGTAAATAGGTGGGCATTGTGCTTAGTATGGGACTAAAATTCACAGTCTCCTGCTTTTTAGCCCGATTCCTTTACCACTGCACCAAATTGGCACTCTCACTGATAATAATAAAGCCAACCAAATATCTATTAAAT
Source organism: Rhabdophis nuchalis (assembly GCA_039707465.1). Lineage (NCBI taxonomy): Eukaryota > Metazoa > Chordata > Lepidosauria > Squamata > Natricidae > Rhabdophis > Rhabdophis nuchalis. The sequence continues at coordinate 179,679,372 of CM077643.1, forward strand.
TAACTTGAGCTATACAAAGATCAATAGGGTCTACACATTTCACAAGATTCCAATTTGACCTTTAAAATGATTCTAAGTGTGAACAGTTCCTTAAGAGGTACTATAAATAACCCGAAGACAGTGGCTAATTTTTAAAAAGAAAAGTGCTACTGAATCTTATCTGGAATACAAATTGTGCTGGAGGCGTTGATTCCTGGTTTAGTGTACATAAATTTGTGATTATTTTGTAATTAGGCAAATGCATCCTGTATTATTTTTCCCTTTGAAAAATCCGAAATCCTTACTGTCGGTAGATTACAAATAGCCAAGAAGAACTATTCTTCTTTAATATATAATGATCAATTTAGAGAACACGAACCAATAAAAGAACAAGTCTAAACTATATGAATTAACATTCTAAAGCTGCATCTCTAATAGCAAAGTGATTGCAATCAATTCTTATGAAACATTCTTTAAGCAGTAATCTTTTTTAAAGCAATAGTAAACCAATTTCATATGTTGTGATGCAAACCTTCCATTTTCATATGTTGTAAACCAGTGGTTCTCAACCTGTGGGTTGGGACCCCTTTGGGGGTCGAACGACCCTTTCACAGTGGTCACCTAAGACCATTGGAAAACACATACTTTCGATGGTTTTAGGAACCGAGACACCAATTTTATGGTTGGTGGTCACCACAACATGAGTAACTGTATTAAAGGGTCGTGGCATTGGGAAGGTTGAGAACCACTGTTGTAAACCAACCCTATCAAGATTGGACTTTCAAGCTCAATAGTCCATAGAGTGCATAAATAACTAATATTAACTTCATTTTTTTTCCTATAAAAAAAGAATAGGTTACTGACTTAGGAGCAGAAGTAAATTCCTCTAAAAATTCTAATGGCTGTGAAACCTCAGAACGAAAAACATCCAGAATTTTGGATGAGATGTTTCTCCGGAATCAAAGAATTTTGCAAGGCGAAGTTTGAAATGAACAGTGGCAAAACGGCATGAAAATACATTTAAGAGTGCATGCCCTAGATAACCTTTGCCCAGTCTCCACTTTGCAAACACGTTCTTTCGATCTTTTGAAGGTTTCAAGTATTTAACAAGCCAAACAGTTCTGAAATTCATCAGTAAATTAGTGAGGATGTAAAAAATCCCCCCAAAAAGCTGCTTACTTACAGCCAATCAGCATGACGCAAATAGAAAAGATTTTCTCTGAGTTGGTATTTGGAGACACATTTCCAAATCCTACACTGGTCAGGCTGCTGAAGGTAAAATAAAGTGCAGTGACGTATTTGTCTTTGATGGATGGTCCTGAGCTGCCGTCACTCCGATTGTAATGTTTTCCCAGCTGCTGTCCGAGGGAGTCCAACCAACCGATTTTACGAGACAGGTAATGCCTTTCAACATTCCCAATGGCATACCAAATGCAAGCCAGCCAGTGAGCAATGAGTGCAAATATGCACATCAGTAGCATCAAGACAGCCGCACCATATTCCGAGTATCTGTCCAGTTTGCGGGCAACCCTCACTAAACGCAGCAGACGGGCTGTCTTCAGAAGGCCAATGAGAGTTGTTGTCTGCAGAAATAGAAACCACAGTGTGTATTAGGCATTAGCTCACATGCAAAAGAGGAGAATAAGGAAAACAGCTTAGGTGAACTTACAACAGTCTGTTTATAACAGGGGTTCCCAACCTTTTCTATACCCCGCACACCTAGAACGTTTCTGATATATTCTCGCACTCCTTACAAAATTAAACAATTATATGCATATAATTATGTATATACACTATAATTTTAAAACTTCTAAACCCAAGTTTTGGCACCTGCTAGAATATTTTCTCGCACTCCTGGTTGGGATCCCCTGATTTATAAGTATGGTCTCATACCAAAGGATGCCTTCAAAGGTCTTGTGAAGAATAGCAACAGCACTGAGACTTATAACTAGGGGAGACATGATAGCAGTCTTCTGATATCTCAGAGGCTGCCACAAAGAAGAGGGAGTCAAACTCTTCTCCAAAGCACCTGAGGGCAGAACAAGAAGCAATGGGTGGAAACTAATCAAGGAGAGAAGCAACTTAGAACTGAGGAGAAATTTTCTGACAGTTAGAACAATTAACCAGTGGAACAGCTTGTCTCCAGAAGTTGTGAATGCTCCAACCCTGGAAGTCTTTAAGAAGATGTTGGATAGCCATTTGTCTGAAATGGTATAGGGTTTCTTGCCTGGGCAGGGGGTAGGACTAGAAGACCTCCAAGGTCCCTTCCAACTCTGCTATTGTATTGTATTGTATATACTGCTTCACAGTGCTTTATCGCCCTCTCTAAGCGGTTTACAGAGTCAGCATATTGCCCCCAACAATCTCGGTCTTCATGATGCCTACTTAAAATATTTTTAGGAACCCTTTTTAGGCACTCTCCAAGCACTTTAGTCTGCAGTTTCACAATTAACTTATCAACAAAAGAACCTTAAGTACATTGAATTTTGCTTTGATGCAGAAATACACACGTCTTTCATTTATTAGAGTTACTGCTTCTTTCATACAGTACAAAGCTAGCATGCGTTAGATTCCTTAAAGATCTAAGAAATGATCAGACCCAAGCTTATCATAGAAGTTGCATCACACATTTTTAAACCGGAATGCAGCACATACTTCATGGATGGTCAGTCAAATGATGTAGTAACTCCCATCACTGATAACTCCCATCACTGGTCCCTTTCCCTACTTTTTGAGCCACGGTGACACAGTGGTTAGAGCAGGGGTAGTCAACCTTTTTATACCTACCGCCCACTTTTGTATCTCTGTTAGTAGCAAAATTTTCTAACCGCTCACCGGTTCCACAGTAATGGTGATTTATAAAATAGGGAAGTCAATTAAATTAAAAAAAGGAAAGTGCTTCAGCATTGGACAAACCTCCTACCGTCCACCATGAAAGCTGTAACACCCACTAGTGGGTGGTAGGGACCAGGTTGACTACCACTGGGTTAGAGTGTAGTACTGCAGGCTACTTCTGCTGCTTGCCAGTAGCCTACAATTTGGCAGTTGGAATCTCACCAGGCTCAAGGTTGACTCAGCCTTCCATCCTTCTGATGTGGGTAAAACGAGGACCCAAATTGTTGGGGGAAATAGGCTGACTTTGTAAACTGCTTAAAGAGGACTGCAAAGGACTGTGAAGTGGTATATAAGTCTAAGTGCTATAGCTATTGCTATTTTTCCTACTTGGATCTAGGGAAGGGTGCCTTCTCCATAAT